>OX439140.1:47864516-48574516 GCA_949318255.1 Pollenia labialis
CTAGCCGTGTGTTATCTTTTTAACTTTGCTTCTGTAAAAGTCAGACGCAAAGTCATCTGACAAAATTTCAATTAGAGCGTGCTCTATTTTCTTCTGACAAACCATCTGACATCAGAAATCTATGCCGGGAACAAAACCGGCAGCGGCGTCCACTATTGACGGAATCATTAGCCGGCTGAAGTTAATTTTTTTACAATACCGAGATATGTTTGATCATCTTACCATTGAATAGAATTTATGTGAATATGTATATATAAAAACCGTTTAATTATAAAATCCTAAATGGGTATCTTTGAATTAGAAGAAAACTATGTTAAGATGGCTAAACTATTTTACGGCGCAAATAAAAAATATCATGGCGGCAGCAAGCTATTTTAAAACCGAGCACTACTTTGGTTTCTGCAGTAACAATGCGAAAAAAACAGAGACAATGTCAGAAGCAAATTACATGTACGTTTGTGACCGAATATTATAAACCTTATGTAAATCAGCGATTTTGACAGACATGCACAATTACATGTGACTTGAAAATTTGACATGTCAGATGACAAAAACATGTCGTCTATATGCTCCTTTAATACGACCGTACACGACATGTATTTGTCATCTGACATGTCAAATTTCCCACTGCAAAATACATACATGTCGTGGTTAACCTTTTTAACTTTGCTTCTGTAAAAGTCAGACGCAAAGTCATCTGACAAAATTTCAATTAGAGCGTGCTCTATTTTCTTCTGACAAACCATCTAACATCAGAAATCTATGACGGGAAGAAACCGGCAGCGGCGTCCACTATTGACGGAATCATTAGCCGGCTGAAGTTAATTTTTTTACACTACGTCTTCAAGCGCCATCGATTTGAACATGACATGACCATAACGCCGGCAGAGCAACGGTATTAATTTGTTCATGAATGTGGCGAATACGTGCTGATGTTTATGTTCTGATTGACCACAACTTTTGTTATTGTGGCGTTTGGTTGTATACAGAAAATGCATTGTATGGCCAACATCATGGCGCACATGGATGCTAAGACGAATGTTTAGGCAACGATGGCAGCACATGGACGAAACATGAACATGAACTGTCTACACGAGTAGAATTTATGTGCGACATGCTGTTCTTACCAAGTTGATGGATAGTGGAGACGGGTAGTTACAAAACCGAGATATGTTTGATCATCTTACCATTGAATAGAATTTATGTGAATATATATATATATATAATATATTTTTTTTTATTTTCCGAATTTATTCTATGAGCTAAATTTCAGTTATGTATTTTATAAAGCTTTTTTGTAATAGTCATATTCCTTAAATTTTTCAGAAATGACTTTACTTTACTTTATGACTATTACAAAAAAGCTTTATAAAATACATAACTGAAATTTAGCTCATAGAATAAATTCGAAAAATAAAAAAAAAAATGTTGAATTTAATATAAAGTAACCTTCAGAAGGAAATAATTCCCAGTTTCTATATATATAATATATATATATATATATAAACCGTTTTATTATTAAATCCTAAATTGGTATCTTTGAATTAAAAGAAAAAAATGGTTAAACTATTTTACGGCGCAAATAAAAAATTTCATGGCAGCAGCAAGCTATTTTAAAACCGAGCACTACTTTGGTTTCTGCAATAACAATGCGAAAAAAACTGAGACAATGTCAGAAGCAAATACATGTACGTTCGTGACCGAATATTATGAACTTTATGTAAAACAGTGATTTTGGCGGACATGCACAATTACATGTGACTTGAAAATTTGACATGTCAGATAACAAAAACATGTCGTCTATATGCTCCTTTATGTAAACATTTTCTTTTTTTTTTAATTTATACACGAAAACAAAATTAATTAACAAAGGCAAAAATGTAAAAAATATTAATATTCATTCAGTTTGTGCTTTGTTGTGATACGGACGTGTATTATTAAACCCGCATACATTTGAATTAATTTATAATTTGATTTTCTATTTAAAATAAACATTCAGCGAATGATTTTTAAATAAATTATTTAGCATAAAAGTGATCAATTATTAAAAACGAAAAATTAAAGAAAGAACAATAAAAAATATAAGTGAATGAATGCACATATATATGTACATACTTTAGTATGTATGTATGCATACATAATCTTGCAAAAAAAATTTAAATTTTGTAAAGTACAAAAGAAAAAAATAACAAAAATATTAAAAGCACAGAATACGGTGAAAAACAAAAACAATATTTTGTATGAGCAAAAACAATGAGACAACAATAAAACTCAACGAAAGAAATTGCTATGTAACAGTTCATGCAAATGAAAATAATGCTGAAATAAATAAAACAAAACAATAGTAACTACCTAACGGCTAAGCCAATTATTCGTACACGTTCCCTCTCACCATCGGTATTTACACAAACAGTGGATAGTGACTCATTAAAAAAACTAAAACTAGACCTGGTGACAAGTGTTGCCAGGCCAGCAAGTATTGCCGCGACGTCAAAAACTAATTTAGTGGGAAATGATACCATGAATTTACACACAAATGCAATGGAAAACCCCCTGTAAAAAGTTGTCAAAAGCCTCAAGTCCAAGTTGGTATGGACAGGTACATAACAGTGCTTAAACGGGGACGCAGCCCTACCTCTGCAGCAGTTGCTTCGGCCTCAAAAGTACCAACTTTTGATAAAATAAAATCTCAAAATCGTTTTGCAATTCTGGAGGATGAATCCTCTGAAGCACCAAACGTCATTAAATCGTCTAAGCCACCCCCGATATATCTTAGGGAGCAAAACTCAAGTGAGTTAATAAAGAGAGTGATCTCGGTAATAGGTGAAAATTCGTTTTACGCAGCGGCAATCAAGCGTTTTAATATAAACGAGACAAAAATACAGGTTAATCATGAGAATGATTTTCTCAAACTAACAAACAAATTCGAAGCCCTTAAAAAAAGCTTTTATACATATCAACTGAAGAGCAGCAAAGGTCTTCAGGTAGTGATCAAGGGCATAGACTCGTGCGTGGACCCTGAAGAAATTAAAACCTTTTTGGAAGAGAAAGGCTTTAAAATAAAAAACGTTACAAATATTAAAAATAGGGAAAAAAATCCCCAACCATTATTTAGAGTTGAGTTAGAACCTAGCGACGTTAAGCCAAAAAAAAAATGAAACGCATCCTAATTATAATTTAAAATATATTCTTTACAGAAGAATAACTATAGAGGAGCCGCACAAAAGAAATGGCCCCGTTCAATGTCTCAACTGCCAAGAATTTGGCCATACTAAGGCATACTGCTACTTTGCCCCTGTTTGCGTAGTATGCGGTGAATTACATGGTACAGTCCAGTGCGATAAGTCTAAAAATTACCCCAATGTAAAAAAATGTAGCAACTGTGGCGGCAATCACACTGCAAATTATAGAGGTTGCCCTGTATACACTATCGTCAAGCAGTCGGCTGGACCAAAAACTAATCCCCCTCAAACGCAGGTACCAAATCAAGTAAACACTAATGACATTCAGGCTCCGCAGCCTAGTAATAACAGAACCTCTTATGCTAATGCCCTAAAATCAAACCATGTGCCAATGCAAGGTGCTGATGAAACTTCTAATTTAAGTCGTCTAGAAAAAACTATGGAAACATTAGTGCAAACAGTGAATAATTTTACAAACACAATGGGTAATATGATGCAGGAAATTCTTAGAATGCAATCGATGTTATTGCAAGCTGTACTTAACAAACCATGAACTGTTTAAAAATTTGTTTTTGGAACGCAAACGGCATCCGCCAACATAAAAATGAATTAGAATACTTTCTTAAAAATAAACAAATTGATGTCATGATGGTTTCTGAAACTCATTTGACCTCAAGAAATTCGTTTTTATGTATATGATACCAAGGACCCTCGAGATAGAGCTTGTGGAGGTTCTGCCATTTTGATAAAAACAAGAGTCAAACACTACCTAATGTGTGATCATCGTGAAGATTACCTCCAAGCAACAAACATTTGCGTTGAAGAATTAAATAGAAACGTAGTAATCTCATCGTTATACTCCCCACCTAGATATTCAATATCAGAAGGCCAATATTATAATTATTTTAAATCATTTGGACTTGTTTCCTGGCCGCTGGCGATTATAACGCTTAACATACCTTCTGGGGGTCCCGACTTATAACACCAAAGGGCCGTGTTCTATTTAATACTATTTCTAAAATGGATTTGAATGTGATAGCGAGCGGACAACCAACATATTGGCCTACTGATCAGCAACAAATACCAGGGGCCTGATTCTGGCAGTCGTGATCGAGTAATTTCTCGATTCGAAAGCAATTTAATATCTAGTTATTTCAGTCAATACTGAACAAATCGGAATTATTTTTTCAGTGTTATAAAACATTAATTTGAGTTTAACAATACTGAACAAATAATTTCCATTCGTACTGTATCGACTAAAATAAAATTGCTTTCGAATCGAGAAAGTACTCGATCACGACTGCCAGAATTAGGCCCCAGATGTCATCGATTTTGGCGTGGTTAAAAACATTCCCTTAGAAGCGATTTATGTTGAAGCTTCCTTAGAATTATCTTCCGACCACACACCAACAATTGTTACTTTAATGAATCCCAATAGAATTGTATCTCCAACTGGTTACTCAGCGACGCCAGCTACACAAATCAATTGGCTAAAATATAAAAAATATCTCAGCACTCATTGCACAGAAAATATTCCGCTTAGTACACCGGAGAATGTAGATCGCTCTATAGTTAATTTTGACAGTTTTCTGAAACTAGCTGTGCAACATTCCAGTATTACCCCAAAAAAAAAAAACAAAAAATATTAAAATTTATTCCACAGATGTTGAGCGTCTCCTGTCTGAAAAAAGAAGAGCTCGAAGAGAGTGGCAATTGCACAGATCCCATCAACTAAAGAGTTTATTAAAAGATTGTACAAAAAGGCTAAGAAAGTTACTACAGACTCAAAAACCGGCTTCTCTGCAAAAATATCGTAAGGAACTTGATGCAACTCCGCAATCAGATTACTCATTATGGCGTGCAGCTTAAAATCTAAAAAGGCCAGTCGCCTCTAAGCCACCATTAAGAAAATTGAACGGAAGTTGGGCAAGAAATAATAACGAAAAGGGAAATCTGTTTGTTAATCACTTAAAAAACGTATTTACCCCAAATATATCTCACGATACTGCGGTCGAGTTACCACCTGTTCCTGCAAGAGCGGCTGTTCCTCTAAGATTTGAGATAAGAGAAATCGAAAAGGCTGTTTGTGAATTAAACCCCAAAAAAGCCCCTGGTTTTGATAAGATCAGCAACAAAATGGTTTTGGAGCTACCCAGCACAGCAAAGAAAATTATTCTTTTAATTTTCAATGCTATCTTACGTCTTCAATACTATCCTCAAAAATGGAAGGTTTCCTTAGTCACCATGATACCTAAACCAGGAAAGGATCACACAAAAGTTGAGTCATATAGGCCTATAAGCTTACTTTCTAATATATCAAAGCTGTTTGAGAGGCTGTTAGTGTCAAAATTAACTCCAATTTTAAGTGAAAATAGATGTATACCTAACCACCAATTCGGCTTTAGAAGAGAACACAGCACAATTGAACAAACCCATCGTATAGAAAACGCCATAAGAAAAGCCTTTGAAGAAATAAAAAATTGTTCCGCTCTTTTCATCGATGTTTCTCAAGCTTTTGATAAAGTCTGGCATGAAGGCTTATTACATAAATTGAAGCAAAATTTTCCAGCAAACACACACAAGCTGCTAGAAAGCTACTTAGTCGGTGGTCAATTTTTTATAAAAGAAGGAAAATTCTTTAGTTCACCTCAGCCAATTGGCGCTGGAGTCCCACAGGGCAGCATTCTTGGGCCTCTATTATACTTAATTTATACTTCGGGCATGCCAACGAGCAACTACACACAAACTTCAACATTTGCAGACGATACAGCTTTTCTAAGCGTCCACGAAAACAGTTATGAAGCATCTCGTTACTTACAGGATCATATATTTCAACTAGAAATATGGTTAAAACAATGGAGGATAAAAGTCAATGAGCAAAAATGCGTACATATAACATTCACCTTGCGTCGGGAATCATGCCCTCCTATTAAAATCAATAATCAAATAATACCTCAAAATTCGCATGTAAAATATCTCGGTATACATTTAGATCGCCGTTTGACGAGGAACAGCCATATAGAGGCAAAATAAACTCAAATGAAACTAAAAGCCATACAAACTCATTGGCTTATTGGAAGAAACTCTGTTCTTAGTCTCGACTGCAAACTCCTACTTTACAACTCTATTTTAAAACCAATCTGGTGCTATGGTATTCAGTTATGGGGCACTGCCTCGGCTTCTTATATCGAAAAAATTCAAAGGCGACAAAATAAACTTCTTCGAATAATCACAGCTGCCCCTTGGTATGTTAAAAGTTCAAATATTCACCAGGATCTTAATGTTCCTTTAGTAAAAACTATGATTACGAAATATGCAGTAAAATACTTAAAAAGGCTCGAACTGCATCCTAACCTACTAGCTCGAAATATTTTAAATGATAGCGGCCACACTCGCTTAAGAAGAAGAGACACAATTAGATGAGCGATAAACACCTAGATAAGTGAACAGAACCCGTGATAAAGATAATTTTTGTCTGGCACTGGCAGGACATAAAATAAAGTATTAGGTTAAGATTTGATTAATTATTGTTAGTCATATTTAATGTATGAAGATTCAATAAATAATATTGAAAAAAAAAAAAATTTTTTAACTTATTTTAAAAAATATTTATGTATAAAACAGTACACAAATTTGTATGTACTTTTTTATGTTTTGAGGCGTGGAACAAGTACTGTGTACATATTGATATTTTCAAAAAAAAAAACTTCCCTGTAAATGTTTTAGTTTGTATGCGAATGTATGAAATATATTCTTATATATTTATTTTTTATACAAAGCTTTTAATTTTATTTATAAAATGCAACAAAGACTTTCTATAGCAGAAGTCTATACCGACCTTTTTGGGGAAATCAAAAAAAAAATAGTGGAAACGTCATTGATTGTTATTTATTGTTTAACTTGTTTTACAAAATTTATAAATTTTTTTTAAAAAAAGTAAAATCACTTTGGAAAACTGTAACATATGTACATATGTATATAATTGAATTTACTACATTTAACATTTTAGGTGTTCCTTCCGAAAAATATACAATTTGAAAAAATCTTATATGTAGATTAAAATCTGTCCTTAGGAGATATTCTTTCGTTTGGTGAACTTTCATTATATCAGACATACTAATATTTAGTTAAGAATAAATTTTTTTTTAAATATATGTAAGTAGTAGCAAACACAAACTTTAAGCACCTCAATCATAAGGTTAATAAAAAATAAAGCATAAACTAGTCTTTTTAAGCATTCATTCGTTTTATTCACAATTTGTTTGAGTCAACGCAGGAAAAACTAGTTTCTACTAGTCAGTATAAAGTATTAACTTTAACTTCAATTTTTAGTTTAAACTTCAATATTTCTAGTATTAGCTATAGCTACCTTTTTATTCACGCGGAGTATTGTTATTATAACTAATAATATCGGTTATTTTTTTAATGACAAGGTGTCATTATATGTAAGAAAAACTACATACCAATAATAGAGGGTTGTCATTATATTAATGGAACAATGTTATCAATTCAACGATATAATGTGAACGTAAATCAATGAAAAATGTCATTACGTTAATGAAACAATGATTTTAAATAAATGAATATATTTAATTTTATTAATGACAAGTTTCATTTTATCAATGAAAAGGTTTCATTATATGAACTAAATAAGTTCAGTAAGTTAATGATAGATTGCATTTATATAATGAAAATTTACGTTGCCCTGCAGAATTTATGTCATAGAATTATTGACAAAATTTCATTGTGTTAATGACAAGTTTTAATTTAATGATCCCATCTTCGCAGCGGGAATGGCACGCTACGCTGGCTCAATAATAATGACAAAATTCATTGCAGGAATGCAAAAAATCGTTACATTTACGAAGGTTTTTCTTTTGGTGCATTAACATGATTCAGAGAGCGAAGCAGGTGATTCAAATCGTCGTGGAAACACGCTTACACGCTACGAGCGTACTTTTTGCACACACGTGATTTTTTTTATGGTCAGTCTATCGGAAACGGCCGGTGGAGCGAATAAAATAAATGCATTCGGCAATTTAGGTGGACTTATGTACATATGTGTAACACAAAAGCTTTCAGTTTAACTTGTTGAAATGCATAAAAGGTAATAACCGGTGAACATAATTATAAGCGATTCATAAAAAAAATAATTCGTAAATCTCTACCATAGTCAAATACCACAAAAAAGAAGCATTCGATTTAATATAACAATAATGATTATTTTTTTGCACATTTTATTGAATAAAATGTTTATATTTGTTTTTTAATGTTTATTGTGCATAGCTTATTTTTAAGAGATATATGTAGGTTAAAACGTAATGTTTGCATAAATAAGACTCATTGCTTATGGTGCCAACATTTTTGACAATTCTTCATCTTGAAGACAGCCTTTTAAAAACTCTTCTTGCGTTAATTGACCATCGTTATTCTCATCCATTTTGGAAAATATATTTTTTGCTCGTTCTTCAGCCGTATCAGCAGGACGATTTGAAGAGCATGCTCCAAGCATGTCGTAAATTGCCTGGAAGAAAGTAAGCATAGAGAGCAGTATAAAATAAATGAGATTTTTAAACGGAAATAAAAAGTATTTTATTTTTATTGTCTAGCTTAAAATCGACATCTAAGATACGTATGCAGGAATTCTATAGTAATGGAATGTTTTAAATATAGTTAACATGTTTTAAAATTAAAAACTTTCCGACAATACTGGAGATAAATACGGGGGATTTCATGTCAAGTGACCAAACTTTTGAAATCGATGGCTTCCGATTTAATAAGTAGTTTAGACACAAATTTTTAACAAGATCGGTCAAAAATATTTGTAGTTACAGGGGGTTAAAATTTGACATTTTGGTCAAACAGGTCTTCTTTTTCATAAATGTAACCTATTACCTATTGGTTTAAGCAAAATTTGCCATAAACAAATCATAAAGTTTTGCCTTCAATCTTTTGAATTTTTTTTTTTATTTTTTTTAAATGGGTATATTATTTTAAGCTCGAAAGAAAGCTTACATCCTCTAATGTAGATATGAATAAAAAAAATAATTTCTAGGTCAAGATGAGGGTTTTTAAATTTTTAGCATATGCACTATTTTGAATTTTTTTTTTGTGCGTAAAGCTGGGATCACACGATTGCACCAATCATTATTCTGAAATCGCACGATTGTCCTGTTTTAAGCAAATTTAATTTCCGCTAGTTGGTACAAATTATTAACATAGGTTTTTTGAAAATATCTTCGAAACAATAATTTGTTTTGTGGTTATTTTGTTGAACTGTTCTATGGGTTTTAATCCAAATTCCGATATTTAATTAGGCTTAAATTTAATTTTCATTAAATTATTTTTATAAAGAAAGGAATTTTACAACATGAAAATAATTACAATTTATTGATAATTTTTCATTCTTTACTGACCTGAGGCTCGAACCCAGGCATTTTTACAGACAGGTTACCCTTACATGTTTTGATTGCAACCACTCAATCTCTTGAGAGGGGTTTGCCGTTTAACCCTCGCAGCTATCGACGACTGCTAGCGGTCAGTAGCCAAACATCAATCTTTAAACCAAATTGTATTTAACCTTTGGTAGATCGAAATTTGCTTTGAATTGGATTAATGGATTTTACATGTTCTTCCTTACTTCTGTTTTTTTGTACTTTTATGTCAAGAATTCTTCTTGAAGTCCAAAGAACATTTTTTTTGTTTTTTCATTTATGTTTTGTCTTTCTTTTGCTTGTTGACCTTTTTCAGCACAACCTGAAGGACAAAGGTAAACATAGATCTCGTGCCTTCGGAACTACATAACCGATTTAGGAGTTTGATATCTCGTTTTGAAAAACATGAAAGTGCTTTAAAAAAAAAAGTAAATTAAAATAAAAAAAAGCAAAAAAATATATGTATATATGTGTATGTCATTGGTGGTGCAATATGAAAATTGAATTTTGACACACATCACAGTGTCCCGTTTTGGAGTCCATACGCTACATACATACACACATCCAGTATATATATATAGAAGATTATTAATTTTGTTATTTGCACATTCATTCACATTGTTATATATATTTTCACTTTGCCTTATACTATATTATTAGAATTGGAACCATCATCAGTGCTTTTTTTTGTCTCCTGAAAAGTACAAAAAACATGTTAAGAGTTGTCAACCTGTGGCCGGCGATATGTTTCTGTTTTTGTAATAAAAGTCTTATTTCAAATATAAAAGTATATTAAAAGTTTTAAGCTTGTAAAAATTAGATATGTACATATAAAATTAGATAAATAATGTAAGTTTTTCATATTAAGTATTTTGGGCTTTATAGTAGACACTAGAGGTCTGCTTTGAATAACTTACTTGTCTGCCTTTACTCAAAGTGCACAACATTTATTCAATTATAAAACCAGGGTTTAAAAATACTAATATATTAGTCATAAATATGCATATCTTTAACCACAAGCTAACAGACAACCTAAAAATATAAAATATTTAACTACCGTCATATATTTAAATGCATCGCTGTATTAATATAATTTGTAGTATTACTCAAAAATATTTAACCCGTAGCAACTTTTTAATATTGCAATGCGCAAATATTAAATATTTCGCCATACAAATATATTTTCCATGGAAATATTCAAATATTTTTAGTCACCATAAATATTAAATACTGTGTGTCTTCAATATTAATATATTACTGCCACACATCACAAACTGCCCAAGTGTATGCAAAATGTACGAATATAAATAACATAACAAAACAAAATATGCCGTCTTGTTGATCATCGACTTCAAAAATATGCGACACAAAATATGCGACTATTACACACGACATATTTAAATATTTCAGTGTGAATAGTAAACATATTATTAGTCGAAAAATAAACTATTAATAGTCACAATATGAAGAACAAAATATTTTTGTGTGTACATACAAAAAAGGTTTAAAAAGGAATGATTTAAAATAAGAAATTCTTTGTATGATGTGTTGGTAGATTAAAATATAATTGTTTAATGGTTTTTTTATTTATTGAAAAAAGGTAAATTATGATTGAAAGGTGAGTTTTATAATTTAAATGCACAAATAAAAAAAGGATTGAAAAATCAACTAATGTTTTAAGAAAACATATGCATACATAGTTAAGGTCACTACACACTATCCTATTTAGTCGTACGATATGTCAAAAAAATCGTGTGTGTTCATAAAGTATGATAGTGTGGCCTAAAAATTTAACTAAATGACAGATTTTTTTGACAAGTCTGACCGACTTGCAAAAGTTTTTAAAAATTTTCATAAAATGATAGTTTCTATGCGATCAGAGTTGTATTTTCTAATACAGCTGATAAGAAAACAACAATGTCGGCTTCATTGATTTAAAGCATCTTTTTTGTGTAATAGTGTGGCACCTGTAACAGACTTTTGTTGCGATTTTTTTTAAGTGTGATAGAAATTTGTCAGATTTTCCAGTGAATGAATCGTACGATTGTGTAGGATAGTGTATCACGACCTTTAGTATTTATAAAAATATTTATAAAGAGCCATTAAAAGAATATAGGGAGTGATATGTCAAAGACAAAATTAAATTAATTGTTTGGACTAGTTGTTCAAAAATAAAGTAAAGGTACAAAAGTGCGTTTTTGTTTTGAGAAATTTGTTAACAACAGTCAAATTTACTTTTATAAGGGGAAACATTTTTATGCATGGGTGTGCAGATAATAGTTTTATGACCTATGCATTTTGTTTTTAGCTTGGCTCATTTAATTGTTGATGATAATGGATGAATTCAAAATAGAACAACCAATCGCGATATTGTAATAGAAGCTCAAAAAATAGGATGTAGTGGAATGTAGGTAGGAAGCTGCTTATATGATCTGTTAGAGAAAATAACATTGGAAGTAGTGATCACTGATCCGTTGCAAAGGCTATGCATATACATATGTATGTATGTATGTACATATGTATGTCTATATGTACATATAAGTAATTGTTAGCGACAAAGAAAACTTCGAAAATTGATATTGTGTATTGCGTTATACAAGTTGATTTAAAAAAAAAAACATTTTTATGACTTTTCTTGTTTTTTATAAGTATGTAATTTGGAAAAGAAATGTTTTTCAGAGTATTGCTTTTTTATTTTATTTGTACCTATCATAAATATTTTTTTAGGTAAAACATTTTTGTTTGCTATATGCGCTTGCGTAGACATTAAAGAAACCCAAATTTTCATGCAAGTAGCAATCCTTTTTTATGTAATTTTTTTGCTTATTTCATGCACTTATGACCTTTTGATTTGTTGTTGCTTATACATATAAAAAACATATGCAACAACACCGTGTGATTTCATAGACACAAACGTATGCAAATTTATGATCTTTGCTTCTTTTATTTTAACTGAAAATAAAGGGTTATTTATTTTTTCACTTGTTTGTTTACAACAGGAATAGGTATGTATATAGAAGTATGTATAATTATGACGCCAACATTTACGCAGAAAGAGAATTGTACACACCATCTGTATGCATGAAGATCCTTTTTAATAGGAATTGTTTAATTGTGCTTTATAAAATTAATAATATAATAGGAGAATATAGAACAGCGCACATAAATGTAATCACATTATTAAATAAAACTGAACCTGAGCATATCCTGTCTCTAGTTATTAAGCGAAACGTTTGTTTTATAAGAAACCTATTTTTACCTACGTACAATTCACAAAGTGTTGTTGATATTAATTCTTTTTTAGAAAAGACTGTGCAACAGTACGACAGTATATTACAGGGTTCTACCCTTGATTTTTTTTTAACGAACACACTGGAAACGATATTACCGGCAATTGTTGTTAATGACTTAAGTTCCGATCATTTGCCGGTTAGGACAATTATAAATGCAAACGTAAATGCTTTATCTATATCTAAGTTAGATTTTAGTAAAGCAAATTAGAAAACTTTTTCGAGATATATTAATAGACATATTACCCTACCAAATGCAAATGATATAATTTCTTGTTTCAAAAAATCTAAATTTCTTTTGTATGCTGATGATCTGAAAATTTTCCTGAGGGTTGATTCGGCGGCTGATGTATGTAATTTACAGAGTGATTTAAATAAGCTAGTTGGATGGTGTAAACTTAATAAGCTTAAATTAAACTTCGAAAAATGCTTTCATGTTTCGTTTTATAGAAAATTTAGTACTATTAAGAGCGATTTTAAACTTAATGGTGTTAATCTAAAAAATGTCGTCTCCAAACATGATTTGGGTGTTGTCTTTGATTCATCCATGTCTTTCGTTCCTCATATTGAGTATATTAATCCTAAAGTTTATAAAACTTTAGCTTTTTTAAAAAGGAATTGTTCTGAATTCCATGACCCATACACATTTAAACATATTTATACATCGTTTGTTAGATCAAAGTTAGAATATGCTTCAGTTATCTGGAGTCCATATATTTCCATTCACATTTCCCCTGTTGAGAGAGTACAACGTGTGTTTATTAAATATGCTTACGCTCATATATTCAGTTCCAATTTGCTCCTTATGAGTCTAAATGCCTCCTTATTAGTTTGAGAACTTTATAATACCGTAAAATTACAGTCTATCCTATTCATTTATGATATAATTAATTCAAGGGTTGATTGTCCTGAATTGTTATCTTAAATACCATTCAATATACCAGCTAGAAACTTGAGGAAAATTGATACATTTAAAGTTCCAGTTCATCGTACTAATTATGCTCTTAATGGCACTTTAACGAGAGCATTTTTTTAATATTAATAATTTATGCCTTCAAAAAAAATCTTATTCGCATATAGAATTTTGCACATCAAAAGATGGCTTTAAGTTAATTCTTTTTAGTATTTTATAAATTTAATATATACATACATATGTATATACATATGTATACCAATTATTAACTATTTTTTACTATGTAATATATTTTTCTATGTAAGCTAGTTGCATGGTCTGTAAGAAATTTTGTTTTCCATAGACTGAAATAAATAAATAAAATGCGAGTGATATTCACAGAAAAAAATAACAAAAGTTATTAAGTAATTAAAGAAAATTTGTTAAATCTTTTTAATAATTTTAACAATTTCTTTAATTAACATGTTTGTAAATTGTCATATTTACAATTTGTTTTTTTTTGGAAAATAAATGTGTATATCATAGAAAAAATATTTTGTGTCAAAAAGAAAAACCATAAAAAAAATTCTTTTTTTTCATTTTAAATCTTTAAAAGAATGAACGATGTGGCGGTTGTTCTGAAATTTTACCAATCTATACGGTCAGTTAACTTATTATTTAATTATTCATAAATAAATTTTAAATTAATGATTGCAAGATTCCGTTTTGTGTTGATGTCAGAAACTCGCATGCAGGACTATGTTTGTTCCTTAATGAGTTATAATGGTTTTTGTGATGTAATTTTTTATGAATTTTATTAAAACGTTAATAAAAACAACTTTTAAATGAACCTTTAATTTTAATTTAGTTAGTAACAAAGTATTTTGTTAATATGACAATTTAGTAATAAAAATTTATATTTAATTGTTAACAAATATTTTATTCAATATTACAAACTCATTGTTAAAAATATTTGTTGAATTTTAACAATTTTCATTAACAAAATAGTTTTTTGTATTTACAAAATCAGTTGTTGGTGCCTTTTCAATGAAAAAGTTAGTTGTATTGACGAATATGGTATTCAATATGACAATTGATTTGTCGTAATTTTTTTCTGTGTTGTAACTAAGGATCATATAGATTATATGATAGTTTACTTCAAAGACCTTAAAAATGAAGGAATTGATGCTAGTGTTCCGAGAAAATTAGCCTCTATACAAAGAAAATCAATACATCTTTATGTGAAAAATGTAATTCAACTAAGTAGTACCCGCCGGAACTGGCAGCGTTTTAGAGAACTGGAAGATTTTTATAATTTGAAACTGCTTAGCGAAATTATTAGAGAAGAGCTAGATATATTTAGAAACAAAGAGTGGGAACGCCTTCTTTCTACCCTTGATATTGGCTCTCAGCCATTTTGGAACCTCACAAAAATTTTAAGGAGAAAAAGTAGAAACATTCCGATTCTGAAACAGGATAATTCTTACTACACAACAAATCAGGAAAAATGTGATGTACTTGCCCAAACGTTTGCTTCAAACCATGAAGTCTCAGTTAATATTGGCGATCCTGAAACGATATCCCTGGTTAATAATACTCTACAATCCTTTCAGTCATCAACTATAAGCTTGTCAAATCATACCTTCACAAAAACTTCATACATTTCTTGTATTATAAGGAAGTTAAAACCAAAAAAATCACCAGGTATTGACGGTATCAATAATGAGTGTTTAAAAGCCCTCCCCATAAAGGGTATTAAATACCAAACAATTTTAATAAATTCATGTTTAAAACTTTGGTACTTTCCTCGTGAGTTTAAAGAATCTAAGGTTATCGCAATTAAGAAGCCAAACAAACCACCTGACTGTCCCTCCTCATACCGACCTATAAGCCTTTTGTCATCCATCAGCAAAATTCTTGAAAAAGTTTTTAAAGAAAAATTAACCAATTTTATTGAAACAAACAATATAATACCTGCTCACCAATTTGGCTTTCGTAGTCAACATAATACAACACAACCGTTAGTGAGAATAAGGAATTTAGTCAACTCTAATTTTGCGAACCAAAGATCAACCGGAATGATATTGCTGGATGTCAAAGCTGTATTCGATTCAGTGTGGCACAACGGTTTAGTCTTTATGTTGCTTTGTTTCAACTTCCCCGTAAATATTGTCAAAATTATTCAGGATTTTCTCTCTCTCCGTAGTCTTAGAGTATAAAGTAATAGTGTCCCAGCCGGCTGTCCACAGGGCTCTTGTCTTTCCCCGATACTTTATAATTTGTATACATATGATTTTCCCCAACTTGATTATTGCACAATGTCAATTTTTGCAGATGATACTGCAATCCTTTGCTCCGATATGTTTGCGGCAGATATTATAACAAATTTGCAAAACGCCTTACATGAGGGTTTAACTTATTTTAATAAATGGAAAATACTGTTAAATAGCGCAAAAACACAGGCAATATTTTTCACAAGGAAAAGGAAACCTTGTTACATCGCACAAGTAACAATTATTATAAACAACCATTCAATTCAATGGGAACAAAAGGTTAGGTATTTAGGTGTCATACTAGATCCTAAGATGAAATTTAGGGATCACATACCTTATATTTTAAATAAGATAAATGTTCTCATCCGCATGCTGTATCCTTTTATAAACCGAAATTCAAGGTTGAATATAGTAAACAAACAAATTATGCTTAAAACAATTTTTCATGGAATTATGTTTTACGCAGCTCCTGTTTGGGCAATTAGTGCCAAATGTCATATTAAAAAGCTTCAAGTCTCTCAAAATAAATTACTGAAGATGATTTATAATCTTCCTTGGCATTTCTCTACAAATAGACTCCATGAACTCGCACATATAGAATTGGTATATTGAACTCTTTGTATATAGATAACATGAAACAAATAATGTAAATAATATCATACAAATAAAATGAATGAATGATTGAAATATTTATTAATACCTATTTATATGTTTTATTTATTTTATTGTACCACAAATGTATAGCTTTATATCTACAGTACTGTTATATACTGTCATACTGTTGCACAGTCTTTTCTAAAAAAGAATTAATATCAACAACACTTTGTGAATTGTACGTAGGTAAAAATAGGTTTCTTATAAAACAAACGTTTCGCTTAATAACTAGAGACAGGATATGCTCAGGTTCAGTTTTATTTAATAATGTGATTACATTTATGTGCGCTGTTCTATATTCTCCTATTATATTATTAATTTTATAAAGCACAATTAAACAATTCCTATTAAAAAGGATCTTCATGCATACAGATGGTGTGTACAATTCTCTTTCTGCGTAAATGTTGGCGTCATAATTATACATACTTCTATATACATACCTATTCCTGTTGTAAACAAACAAGTGAAAAAATAAATAACCCTTTATTTTCAGTTAAAATAAAAGAAGCAAAGATCATAAATTTGCATACGTTTGTGTCTATGAAATCACACGGTGTTGTTGCATATGTTTTTTATATGTATAAGCAACAACAAATCAAAAGGTCATAAGTGCATGAAATAAGCAAAAAAATTACATAAAAAAGGATTGCTACTTGCATGAAAATTTGGGTTTCTTTAATGTCTACGCAAGCGCATATAGCAAACAAAAATGTTTTACCTAAAAAAATATTTATGATAGGTACAAATAAAATAAAAAAGCAATACTCTGAAAAACATTTCTTTTCCAAATTACATACTTATAAAAAACAAGAAAAGTCATAAAAATGTTTTTTTTTTAAATCAACTTGTATAACGCAATACACAATATCAATTTTCGAAGTTTTCTTTGTCGCTAACAATTACTTATATGTACATATAGACATACATATGTACATACATACATACATATGTATATGCATAGCCTTTGCAACGGATCAGTGATCACTACTTCCAATGTTATTTTCTCTAACAGATCATATAAGCAGCTTCCTACCTACATTCCACTACATCCTATTTTTTGAGCTTCTATTACAATATCGCGATTGGTTGTTCTATTTTGAATTCATCCATTATCATCAACAATTAAATGAGCCAAGCTAAAAACAAAATGCATAGGTCATAAAACTATTATCTACACACCCATGCATAAAAATGTTTCCCCTTATAAAAGTAAATTTGACTGTTGTTAACAAATTTCTCAAAACAAAAACGCACTTTTGTACCTTTACTTTATTTTTGAACAACTAGTCCAAACAATTAATTTAATTTTGTCTTTGACATATCACTCCCTATATTCTTTTAATGGCTCTTTATAAATATTTTTATAAATACTAACTATGTATGCATATGTTTTCTTAAAACATTAGTTGATTTTTCAATCCTTTTTTTATTTGTGCATTTAAATTATAAAACTCACCTTTCAATCATAATTTACCTTTTTTCAATAAATAAAAAAACCATTAAACAATTATATTTTAATCTACCAACACATCATACAAAGAATTTCTTATTTTAAATCATTCCTTTTTTAAACCTTTTTTGTATGTACACACAAAAATATTTTGTTCTTCATATTGTGACTATTATTAGTTTATTTTTCGACTAATAATATGTTTACTATTCACACTGAAATATTTAAATATGTCGTGTGTAATAGTCGCATATTTTGTGTCGCATATTTTTGAAGTCGATGATCAACAAGACGGCATATTTTGTTTTGTTATGTTATTTATATTCGTACATTTTGCATACACTTGGGCAGTTTGTGATGTGTGGCAGTAATATATTAATATTGAAGACACACAGTATTTAATATTTATGGTGACTAAAAATATTTGAATATTTCCATGGAAAATATATTTGTATGGCGAAAAATTTAATATTTTGCGCATTGTTATTTTATTAAATTACCACTGGTTAAATATTTTTTAATATTACTACGAGGGTTTTAGTAAATTGAGAATATTTTTGCAATATGAATACCTTTAAATATTTTAGTTTTGAATATTTACTGCGGTTTTTGATATGTAGAAAAAAAACTATTTACTAATTTTTAAACCCTGTATAAAACATTCAAAAAGATAAGAAGGGAGTTAACCATATACAAAAATAAGAATGGATGAATTGAATAAAAAACTTGTTTATTGTAAATTAATTTGAGATTCAATCATAAATAACCAGTGTTACCACCAACAAAATTGAAAATTACACTTGAGATGAAGCAAAATTGCACCTGATATAAAATTGAAGTTTTATTTAATCCCAAGGCATTAACAAGAACCAAGAACAGAACGAACTCATTGAAAGAACATCAATATAAGTTAAACTTTTGAGATTCTTATTGTAATTTAAAATAAATTAACAATTATAACATTAAAAACTTAAAAGCAATTAATAAAACTTAAATTAAAACTCCTAAAATAATAAGTTTAACTTCCACATTTGGTTGCATATATTTGGGGAAGGTTCAAAACGCGCATTGCCATTCCTTTATAATTGGTGCTTATTAAGCCCGATAGAGCTAACGAAAGTTTATCTGTCAAGCGAACTGTCATACTGCTCTCACTTTTTTCTCAGGCACATCATCGTGAATAGATTCATGCTTGAACAACGCCACCAAATTATCCAAATTTACTTACCATCGATTTTCGTTACTTTTATAGGCAACTTCATGATTCAAATACGAAAAGTTAGAATCACATCAATAAGACATGAGCCGTATAAACTCAGAATAAGGACGTTAAATAAACTAAAGCATTAAAAAGTTGCCAGATAAAAATAAAACTAATTATAAAGTTGAAATATTGGAAACATATCTTTCCCCAGGCAAGTTTTTAATTTGAATAACTTTTTAATTGCACCTAAAGGAAATTACCCGCGCTCTACCCACGACATTAAAAACTATACCAAATTCGGGCAATTACCCACAAAGTGGCAACACTGTAAATAACAAAACATTGGAATGACCCTTTAGAGAGAGCAAGTTTACAAAAAATATTCAAATAATTTTTGAATTATTGAATGTGCATACATTTATTTAAATACCTTGTTAAAATACGTTTGTAAAGCTGAGATCCCACTATCGGATCAAATAGCACAAACTGTGACGATTTTTATAGTGCCATATCGGCGCACATTTAAAAACATTGCACAATTTATTCTTGGGTGGTCCCATTATCGTCGCACATTGTGACAATTTTTTTCGGTTAATATCGGCCAAAACTCGATTGCGACAATAATCGGTACAAAACGGTCACACTATCGTGCTATTTGGGCAAATAAAATCATATGTTTTTGTTTATTTGCTTGTTGGCAGACATAATTTTACATAATTTATATTGTGGCGCCAATTTATAAAAAACAAAAACAAACAAAAAAAAAAAAAAAAAAAATTACGTTGAAAAAACGTAGTATTTGGGTAAGAGAGGGGTTAGAAAAGAGAAGTGAATGTGGAGGTTATCAGAGTACTTTACGCGAATTTCGTGAAGTCGACAATCAACATGTTCTTTTTAAAAACTATGTGCGTATGAATGAAAGAAATTTCCTCGAGCTGGTTGAATTAACCACCCCATACACTAAAAAAAACAAGACACCACCTTTCGAAAAGCTATTCCAGTATCTCACCGTTTAGCTTCTACCCTTCGCTATTTGGCTACCGGTGACAGCTATAAAAGCCTTTCAGCTTTTTTTCGCATTGCTCCAAACACAATATCCAAGTTTATTCCGGAAGTTGCGATGCAGTTTTTGCGGTACTTTAAAATAATTACCTAAAGGTTAAGTATTTATATATACATACATACGCACCAGTGTTGCCAAATTAGGGATTTTCACACCAAATTTGGGGGTTTCCTTTGCGTTTAGGGTCAGTTTTAGGGACTAAAAAGTAGTTAGGGGGAAATTTAGTGTGTATAAAAAGCATTTGGGGATATTTTAGGGTTGATTTTATAAAATATTTTCAAAATTACAAAAAAGAATGGAAAAACCCAAATGAATTTAAAGGTGATTATTTAATATAAGTTTCATTACAAGTAAATGTTCAAATATTAGTAGGATAGCATCTGCGTTACTGGCACTACCATTATCAAACTCAACTGTCGAGCGAGCATTCTCAATGTTTAGTATTATAAAAAATAAAATAAGAAACCAACTGGCAACTTCAACAGTTGAATGTATTACTTCAAGAGTTAAGGCCTAACAAAAGGTCTCTCAAATGTATTTAGAAACATTTGATTCCGTATGGAATGTGCGATAAGATTCGCACCTTGCTTAAGCAAATGACAGTTTCATTAAACTTAGCAAAAAGTTTCCTAAAGTTCAAAATGGTTTTCCTCATATAAATAACATGAATATGCACATTTCCTTAAGCCAACTTAAGCACATTATGGTTGGGCCTTTAGATATTCTTTAAGCAATGAATACCAAATTTTTATTCCGTTTTATGAAAGCTTAAATTATTTAATTATGAAAACATGCACGTGAACGAGAGGGATACAAATATACTAGACGTTTTTAATGAGTTATAATAATATATTCTGTTTTTCTTAACGCTTTTTTTATGTAAGTATACATATGTTAAAATATAGTTACATACATACATATGTAAAAAATTAAATGAAATAAAATGGTATGTATGTTTAAAAAAATATATAAAAAATTATTCTTATTTTGGGGTTTTTTTATTTTTACTCAGAACAAATTTAGGGGGTATTTTTTTGATTTGGGGGTATTTCTTTAAATTCACTTGGCAACACTGATACACACCACCAAATTCAGGAAGTACCTTTTATAATTAAAAAGGTTTCATTAGCATAGTGCTTTTGGCTGTTGTTGATGCAGAGTATAAATATTTATATATTGATGTCGTTTGTAACGGACGCATTTCAGATGGTGGTATTTTCAGTAAATGTTCTTTTCAACAATAAAATAATAACGATCTATATCTGCCAACACCACGGCCTTTGCTAGGTCGTGAAGTATACATACCATTACCCGTGTAACTCTTGCTTGTTGTGCACTACATAATTTTTAGTAAAACAAATCCAAATTATACAGCGATATTGGTAGATCGCTTTGATGAACATGGAAATCTGGTTCTTGGAGCACGTGCTAATGATTCCTTATCAAACTTGCAGTAGAAGAAATTCCAATTTCTTATATATGTATGCATCGAAGAAAAAGTCATCCGACAGGAGTACGAGAATTATTTCATGTCACCAACAGGTGAATTGTCCTGGCAATATAAGCTTTTATAAAAAAAATTGTGAACATCTTAAAAAAATATATCGTTACCTTAAACACAAAGGGCCCTAACTAACCAAAATTGAATTTTTCATTGATTATGACTTATTGCATCAACCCAAATGTCTACACAAAATTTTGGAATCTTTCAATCAAAATTTGCTATTTTAATATTATCGCTCCTTTAATACAACATAGTCATATCTCAAAAAAAAAAAAACACCAACTTAATAATATATATTTTGCTATAACTTCGGTTCAATTTAAAATATAATACTGTTAATAATAACTTAAAATATTTTTGATTTTTTGAGATATTACTATGTTGCAATAAAGGAGCGATATGGTAAACGCTTAAGGGCTTATCTAATGGTTTGTATAATATGCAACATTGTCAATAAAAACAGTAGGTTTTACAAGAAAAATAAATTATAAAAAGTTTAAGGCAATTAGCATTTTAAATAGTTTTTGCTTCTCCTGTAAAATTTTAAAAATGTTAGATAGCCTTTTGCGTTCAAGGTGACGATATGTATGCATATCTGATAGTATGTATTTGAAGAAATTAAATTTTTTTATTTGAAAACTGACTTCTAGAAGTAGAAAATAATAGTGATGACGATTCATCAAGTATTTTCATAAATAAATTTTAAGTTAAAACCTTTCTTAAAAAACAAGCCTTTATTTTAATGAGCTCAAAAGAAAAAAAAAACGTTTACTCTAAATTTACTATCAACACAATTTATATGATATGAAAGTCGCTAGATGTAAGTACCCACATTTCCTTGGTTTAAACATTTTAATAGTTAGTTAAAAACAATCACATCATCTTATTAATTTTACTTGTTTACCTACACAAGTAAATCTCCCGACAGGCTTTTATATCATATAAATTGTGTAAAGACGTTATAATTTGATAGTAACAGTTAACTTTTTTTTTCTTTTTTTTATAAGTTTTGTTTCCCGGGAAAGGAAAACCAACGGGATAGGAAAACCAACGGGATATTAGAAACTCTAGGAAAAATTCTGATATTGTATATTTTGTAATATTTTTGAGATTATTATTATTTTTAAAAAAATTTGTTGAAATTTTCATTCAAAACTAAATAAAAAATTTATTCAGTTTCAATTTCATACAAATTGTTGCTGAAGTTAAAGTAGACTCAACCAAGGCCCATCTATCAGGTCTGCTTACTTGTACAAAAACAAAAAACGATTCTTTTTAGTTGTCAAAAATTTACTACCACATATACAAAACAAACCATAAACGTACACTCACAATAT
Source organism: Pollenia labialis (assembly GCA_949318255.1). NCBI lineage: Eukaryota > Metazoa > Arthropoda > Insecta > Diptera > Polleniidae > Pollenia > Pollenia labialis. The sequence goes on from OX439140.1 coordinate 47,887,800, forward strand.
TCTGTACGTAAAATTAACAGAAATTGTAATATAAAATAAATGAAAGTTCAATTAAAAACCGGTCTACCTATTTTTCATTTATTTTTAACAAAAAGTTCATTTAATTTTTACTGTCAGTTATTTTGTAAAATTTTACTGTCAAAAATTCAACGCCATATTCCGTAAAAACGATTAAATATTCAGTTATGTATTAAAATTTTACTGTCAAAAAATTTACCCCATATTCAGTAAACACAATTAAATATTCAGTTATTTTATTAAATTTTCGTTTACTCCACAAAAGAGCCGAATTTCTAAAAAAATACCAGACAGACACCTGTCCGCTTGTTTTTCTTATAAGCGAGAGAGGGAGAATATTTTTATTTACTTACCCAGTTACACACGTTTGTTTTACTTTTGTTGAACTGACCACGTTGTTTACAGAAGAACTCTCAATTATAAGACACCAGCAGCATGACCGATATGGCTTCGCAATTATTTTACTTTTAAAATTTGATGTATTTAACTAAATTATTTTAACAAATAGAAAATGGGAATTGCTTACACAAAACTAGCAATTCATTTTTTAAAGATAAGTAAAAATAAAATTTTGGTAGTAAAATTATATAAAATAATATTTAATTGTTTTTACTGAATATGGTGCTGAATTTTTGACAGTAAAATTTTATAAAATAACTGCATATTTATTTGTTTTTACGGAATATGTAGTTAATTTTTTGAAAATTAATTTAAATTTTCAAAAGATTTTGTTATTCGTGCTTAATTCCCAGTTTTTATTATTGATAAAAACACTTGAAATTTATTGTTGATGGGATAAGCTGTTCCAATGCGCATTTCACTGGTTGCTTAGGCCAGATCATCAGGAAACTTCTTCCATAAAGATTTTAGAAAAACTAAAGATATTAAACCAAATAAAACTATTAAACGTATAAGAATTATAGCAACAGTTCTACTTGTAATAATATCAAAGTTTAAACAAAACAACATCAACAATAAACAGTGCGTTCATCTCATCTTACATTCCCCACTACAATTAGTTGAAATTCTCTCAACATTAATTGTAGTTGTAAGTAGGTTAAGAAAAACAAAATAAAAACAACAACAACTTACAAAAAGATGTTGTCAATTAAGTGCTTTTTAGGCCGTGCACCTGCCTGTTTATTATCGAAAAGTAATTTCAATTTTTGGGAATACAAAATTTAAATTTTCAAAAGATTTTGTTATTCGTACTTAATTCCCAGTTTTTATTATTGATAAAAACACTTGAAATTTATTGTTGATGGGATAAGCTATTCCTATGCGCATTTCACTGGTTGCTTAGGCCAGATCATCAGGAAACTTCATCCATAAAGATTTTAGAAAAACTAAAGATATTAAACCAAATAAAACTGTTAATATAAGAATTATAGCAACAGTTCTACTTGTAATAATATCAAAGTTTAAACAAAACAACATCAACAATAAACAGTGCGATCATCTCATCTTACATTCCCCACTACAATTAGTTTTAGCACGAATAACAAAATCTTTTGAAAATTTAAATTTTGTATTCCCAAAAATTGAAATTACTTTTTGATAGAAAATTAATTTATATAAGATAACTGAATATTGATTTGTTTTTACGGAATTCGCGGTTGAATTTCTGACAGTAACAATTAAATAAGCTTTTCGTTGCTTTAAATTACATTTTTATTTACTTAACATAAAGAAGAATTTAACTAAATCAACGGACAATATTAACTGCAACTCAAAATCCGTATTAATATGCACTTAGTTTTTTGAATAATTATTAGAATCAGTTAAAAATAAATTTGCTTGGAATTTTAAATGTTTAGTTATTTAAAAATGACTGAACGAAATATTTCTTAAATAAACTACAGTCCGTTACTGTAATAATATTGTGAGTGTATACATGCACATGTAAGCAAAATGTAAACAACTTTTGACAACTAAAAAGAACATAAACAATGATCATCAGGCTTCTTGCGCAGACCTTTTCAATGGGCCATGGACAGTTACATTTTTAAAAAAAATTTTAGTTTCATTTTTGTTATAAAAATGAAAGGTAAATATATGAAATACTTTGGGAAGAAAAAAAATAGAAGAAAAAACGAAATTGTTGCTCTGGGGGGTTACTGCGTATTTCGATTCGAAAGAAATAATTTACTAGTTCGAACAATTTTTGCAATCGTTCGAAACGATGACAAAGGTTGTATTTTTTAAAATTATTTTGATAAAAAAAATGGAAAATTTGATGAAAACTTTTTGTTCGTAATAGAGAGTGGCTGTTAAGAAAAGGATTTTTTTGTTTTCAATAAAGTATAAAAAACGTCCGTTTATTTGAAACAAATATTACGAAAATCGTAGTACACAGTACAAATTGTTCGTATCCGTAAATGATTTCTTTCGAATCGAAATATACGGTATTTAATCGGAAATTAATTTCATAACGTACATGTTCTAAAAAAATAATGACTTCAATGAGTTAAAAGAATATTAAAATAATGTTGTAACATTTCAACGATTTGACTCGTCTTCTTCCAGCATTGCTTTCATTGTTTTTTCACCAGCTCGGCGTGTAACTTGTTTGCAGCCTTTGCATTTATTTGGGCAAGTTCGCGCATCTGCAATGCTAAATACATGCCGACACCATGCCATTTGTCACCATCGGCATCCAAAAACTTTAGTGCTCGTTGCATTACGACATCAGGTGACAACCTTTCTACTACTGCAGCAGTATTTTGTGCTTGATGACGTTTCTTCTTTAACTTAAAAAGTTGAAACTTATGTTGTGCTTTTTGACCCGCCATGGTGATAATAAAACTGCATCGCTGTCCAAAACGGCCAATGTGGTTGTGGCACCACTGCTCCCTCCCCAGACTTTGTCTTTAGCTTTGCACCCCTATTCACAGTATTTTGGGAATATTTCAGCTATATTTTGCCAAGCTGTATCTCTTTTTGCCGGTTTTTAAATTCCGAGCAAGAGTATTCCCATTTACAGTTGTAGGCTTTAACGGCTTGAATGAGTTCATGTACTGACTCATTTGTCCATGTAGAGATTACGTGTGACTTTTTTCTCTTCTTGGCAGATGGTGTTGTAGCAATTTCCTGGAATGAAAAAAACTCCGGACCAAAAAAAAACTTTAATTTCTACCAACGTCTTGAATAAACCGGCCTTGCCATTGCAAAAATGGCGTATATAAATAATATATTATCCCCCAAAACCCCCAGCGAATAAGAACTTTTCCCCCAAAAAAATCACCAAAACTCAGAACGCTGGTAGACACTTTAGCATACTTTTTTACTGTAGGTTATTCATAAAAAAAATTATTGGATAAATAGAAAAAATACATTTGTTTCTTCGAACTAGTCGTACTTTTGAACCGCTTGGTTCCCTTGATAAATTTTGTCGTGTTGGAAAAATATGGTGAAGGTACCAAAATACCATAAACACTAAAAAGTTACACAGAAAATAATTATTGCTAAAATATTTCCAAAAACGCATGTTTTACAAATTTTTTAATTTTTACAAATTTTCTTACTGTTTCAATTAATATTTTTGCTTAATTTTTATTGTATCAACAAAAATATTGTCAGCTGTTACAAAATATTATAAGCGCTTTATTGTTTTAATAATTTTGTATATTAAGCTACACTATTTTATGTGAAATAAATGAACAACAACAAAAAACACATACAGTCTATTTTTGTACGCATTAAAACAGTACAACAATAAGATATATGATAAAATAGCGTGACAAGGTTTGTAGTAAAAAAACAACAACAATAGTAGTACACTCAAAATATAATGTAGCTAATTTCAAACGAAAATTAATTTTAAACAACTTTAAATTCATTTAAAAAACGAATCATTTGAATTTTATTTAAAACAATTGTTTTTTTAAAACAAATGATTTTTACATTAATTTTTAAATTTTTTATTTATTAAACTACATATTCCTTGTAGCTCGAGCGGGAGGTCGAGAACACTGAAGGGGTGTGCAACTAAGGGTTACTCATCTTGTCAGGATAATGAGGCGGTAGTGGAATGCACACTTCCGGTCCATTATCAGTACATTTAGCACGGCGTGTTAGCCAGCGGGTTCGCCCCTTGCGAGGTGGGGGCTTTACCAGTGGCTGGGGCGGAAAATATGCACTTTTAAGGACAACGTGGTTGGTAGCAGTGCCGAGGTCCTGGGTGGCTAGTTAGTGCGAAACGAAACTAGTCGTTAACAGCTCCCCTCAGCGCCAGGGCAAAGCGCTGTTGTATGTTAGTTGCCTAGTCCACGCATGCCGTCACTGCGTGGTACGGTCCGTATGAACGAGCATACTCGTGGGAACAAAAATGAAACCCTTAACAAAATTTACAAAAACAACAACAACAACAACAACAACAAACAAGGACACGACGGACGAGATTGACCAGAGTCAGTCGGTCTGTGAATCGGAGAGTACCCTCTCTACTGTTCATGAGAGCATAATTGACCAGGAGAGCCAGGTACTGACCGACCTATATGTGGACAGTCTTCTGGGACTATCGAGTGACTCCTGTGGTGAAACCGGGGCTACTCAAGGGTTAGAGGGGCTGACTCTGCTCTCTGACACGGAGCTCGATATTGTCATATCAGCTCACAGTCAGACAACAGAGCCTGCCACTCTCATCTGTGAGGCCAGGGGACAGCAGAGGGGACACTCGGGAGAAGATTGTCCACAACTTGTTCGGCAAGACTCCGTGGAGGATGGGCCAAGCGCACCTCCACGAGACATTAAGAACTCCAGCCGAACGAAGGAGGAGTAGGCGCAGAACGGCACAAGGTGCTCTCTGGCATATCTGGATAAGATGTCGAAGAGAGATCCTTCAACATTCTCCGCGAGGGATAGGCACCTTCTGAGAAGGAACCGTCAGAGCGTCACTCTGCTCTCTGACACTGAGCTCGATATTGTCATATCAGCTCACAGTCAGACAACAGAGCCTGCCACTCTTAAGAACTCAACAAGCCAAGGCACAAGGAGCTCTCTGGCATATCTGGATAATATGTCGAAGAGAGATCCTTCAACATTCTCCGCGAGGGATAGGCACCTTCTGAGAAGGCACCGTCAGAGCGTCACCAAATTCGAAAGAATTTACGGCCCTGTCAGTACCGTGCTTGGTTGGCCATATCCTTGGAGAAAGCAGGTGGATGAAGTCGCCGGCCCGGACACTACTCAAAAGAGTACAGGGTCGTTGGAGTCGTCAACCTGCCGTGGAGAGATGAAGAAAGGAGGGGTTGCACTGATTACCAAAGCGCTCATGTCTTCGGAACGAGCAGTGGAGGATAAGGGGGCGATACCCAAGAAGGTAGGCAAAGTGGCTAAGGCAGTGGACACGGGGAAGAAGGCTGTTAATCCTCCGTCCGATTCCACTAGTGGCTCCCGTAAGGAGGCCAGTAGAGGAAAAGGTGCGGGCAGGAACAAGCCTTCTAAACTAGTCGTGCCGAAGTCATCAAGCTCAGTGAAGAGGGTTGGTACATCTCCGGCTGAAGCTCCTAATGACTCTAATAAGGAGACCATTAGAGGATCAGATCTGGAGATAATCAGCCTTCTTCATCGAACAAAAGACTGAAGAAGTCGACGAGTCTGGAGGGTCATCTGCAAGTGGCTGTCATCGATCGGAATGATCCGGATGGGAGGATCAGTGCCGAGCATATAAATCCATATAAATCACCGGGTCCGGATGGCATTTTTCCGGCCATGCTCTGCAACATTCCGGACTCGTGCCTGGGGGATCATGTGATAAGTGGTGGGTTACCAGGGGGACACCACAAGGGGGGGGTTCTATCACCTCTACTGTGGTTGCTTGCGATCAACGGGATTCTTAGGTCATTTGATTCCATGGGCAGGAAAGTTGTTGCCTATGCGGACGACATAGTTCTGCTGGTCAGGGGAAAATTTCTGTACACGATCGGGGAGATTATGCAGGTGATGCTAGGCGAACTCTCGGCTTGAGTAAAGGATAGGGGACTGGGTGTTAACCCTGTAAAAACTAAGCTGGTGCTATTTACCAGAAGGTATAGGATAGAGGGATTTAGGAGGCCAGTGCTAGATGGCGTCGAGTTACCTCTATCGGACGGAGTAAGTATTTGGGTAACTTTTTGGACTGCAAACTGTCTTGGAAGAGGAATAATCAGGAAAGGATGAGAAGGGGACTCAATGCATACTACACATGCAGGAACTCCATTGGTAAGAACTGGGGTCTGAGGCCGTATATGGTAAACTGGATTTACACATCGGTTGTTAGGCCTATACTTACCTATGGATGCACTGTTTGGTGGGGTGCGTTGGGAGTGGATAGCTATAGGAAGATGCTCAGCAAGGTTCAAAGAAGTGCATCTCTTGGCATCACAGGCGCAAGGAGAAGCACTCCGCAGGCAGCGCTGGACATCCTACTATATCTGGCCCCTATTGCGCATTACGTAAGGAGTGTGGCTGCTAGGAACTTAATTAGACTTTACGAGTATTCTTTAGTTAGACCTAGGCGGGATGATCACACAAGAATCTTGTACGAGATGGGTCTGCTTGATCAGGGTATTACTCTCGGGAGAATTTCGGATCATAGGACTATGACCCTGGACTTCGGCGCAACACCACCAGTGGAGTTCCCGGATAGGGAACTTTTGAAAGGATCCAATGGACTGTTTGGATCCAAGATGGAAACCGGCACTGGTGCCGGTGTATATATCGCGGACACCGAGGTGAAGAGGTCATTCAGACTCCCCGATGAGTGCAGTGTCTTCCAGGCTGAGATCCTAGCGATCTGGAGGTCGACGGAGGTGATACTGGAACACATCGTGGGTGGATCTGTGGTGACAATTTACGTCGATAGTCAGGCGGCGCTTAGGGCATTGACAAATTTACAGTGCGATCGTGCCTGGTCGCTCGGTGTAGGAATGCTTTTGGTGGACTCATGGTGGCATTCAATGTGAGGCTGTGTTGGGTACCTGGACACTGCATGGTTGAGGGAAATGAGGTGGCGGACGAACTCGCGAGAGGGGGTTCGAATCTGGACTTAGTGGTAAGGGACAGGGGGGTAAAGCCACCCTATGTGACTACTATGGTGTGATACGGGAGAAATTCCGTGATGACATTAACCGGTCCTGGAGGGACAGAGTGGATTGCAGGGTGTCTAGGGCACTCTGGCCCAGATTGGACGCGGGGGCAACCAGGGTTCTACTGGGATTGGATAGAAGTAGTCTTAGAACGCTTATTGGGTTCTTGACGGGTCATTGTCCTGTCAGGGCTTTTGCGGGCAGATGGGACAACGCTATAGCGGACTTCTGCAAATTGTGCGAGGATTCGGAGGAGCTGGAGACGATCGAGCATGTACTGTGCCATTGTCCCAGGATGCAGGGTCTCAGACAGAAGTGGCTAGGAAATAGGTTTCACGACGAACTGGGGTGCATCGTCAGGGAAATAGTGCGGTTGTTTCTGTTGAGGGGACAGTAGAGAGGGAATTTGCTCTTCATGATAGCTACTAACTTTCTTATTTTCTAGAATCTATCCACCTCATACTTCTTTTCTTAACCATTCTCTTTTTCTATCTTTTTTATATATTTTTCTATATATATTTTATGTATTTTATTCGACCTTTATTATTATATGTAATACAATTAAATTTTCAAGCTTGAGGTCTTTTTTTATTTTATATAAAAAACTTTAACGTTTATTTTTAACCAATATTTCGGCACTTCTTTGAGTGCCTTCTTCAGGGTTCTTTTTTAACAAAAAATTAACAAATTTAACAAAAATTGACAAACTTATGAAAATTTTTTTGGAATTGAATAAAAAATATTTTTCAATACAAACTTGATCTATTACAATATACAAAAATTTTTTACCTTCCGTTTCTGTTTTTATAAATTAAATGTCTATAATTTTGTGCTACATTCTCAGTGTCAGACTTAAAATTAATTCTCGACATTATCGGTACATTTATGATTTGTAACATTTCTAACATAAATCTACGTTTATAATTATTTTCTGTGTTTAAAACAGTTGAATTTTCAAAATCTGGATAATGGTTTAGATTAGCACAATGGGATGATAAAGCTGTTTTTTGTGATGAAATATGTCTATATTTTTGATCTGACTTATGTCCTGCTATCCTAGTCTTTAGTTTATTTTTTGTTGTACCTATATATACCATATTACACTGTCCACTATCATTACCCTTACAAGGTATTTTATAAACAATATTCGACATTTCCATCTTCTTTATTTTGTCTTTCATTTTAGTAAATAGTTTACCTACTGTGTTAAAAGATTTATGAGCTATTTTATATATTTTACTATCATATATATTTGATTTTTCTAATCTTTCTGAAAATTTTGGTATATATGTTACAGATTTATAAATTCTCTGTTCTGTTATACTATTTCGGTTATATATTCTACAATTATTATACTGTATTAATAAATCTGATATTAATTGTTTAGGAAAGCTATTATCTGTTAAAATGTTTGAAATCTTTCCCTTATTATCTCTATGAAATTCTGAATCACTTATCCTTAGAACTCTTTCTATAAAATTTTTAGCTGTATTAATTATTATTCTCCTCGGATGTTTCGAGAAAAAATTAATAATTCTACCAGAAGATGTTGGCTTTTGATACCAATCTGTTAATATCCTATTCCCTCTTCTTATTATCAATGTGTCCAAATATGAAAGTCTTGAATTAGATTCCCTTTCAATTGTAAATTTAATGTCCGAATGAAATGAGTTAAAAATATCCAACATTTGCCCTATTCCTGATTCCTGAATTATGCAAAATAAATCATCAACATACTTTATCAATATCCTCGGTTTTATAATTAATTTTTCAACACATATATCTAATAATTTTTCCATAACTATATCTGCTACAATTGGAGAAGCTGGTGAGCCCATATGTTGAAGGGATTCACAATGGACCGTACTGGTCCCCGAATGGAAGTGTGCCCTTGAGCACGTAACCCTTCTGAACCTAACCTAACCTAGTTTTTAGCCCGTTCTCGATTGTTGCGCTTTCGGTTGTAGAAGTTCTGCTCTAAGTACGATAGGTATATCGGGGGAAGGAAAAATGTCTCTATTTCCTGTCTAAATTGTTGCCACGTGTTCAGTGTGCCGTTTTTCACTCTAAATCATTTGAGCGCATTGCCGGTTAACATACCTAGCATGAAGGAAGAGTTGGCGGTTAAGCGGTAGTAGGCGGTTAAGGGGTATTCGATGACATTCCGACGGCTCTTCAAGGCGTTCCAGAAACTCCATTAAATCGTTTTCTCTAGAAAATTTCAAGTCCCACATGTGAACGATGTTCATTATTTCGAGGTCGGAAATGTGTGTTTAAAAAGGCTGTAGGGGAACCGAAACCGTTCATTCATTGTCGGGTATGATATTTTCAGAGGAAGGCCTCAACCGTTTGGTGCGGATGGTTTCAGCCAACTGCTTACGAAGGTGTGCGACACTGAAACCGACGGTCAGTATACCGAAGTTCCCGCATTGCTCCACCAGCTGCTCTTTGTGTAAAAGGTTATCCATCCAACCGAATCTGTATTTAGTTGATGACTCGTAGATGCGCTATCCTGTTTGCCTTTTATGTAATTATGAGCCGAATCCTTCTTGATGGCGGCGGTGGGTTCTTTCTCGCGTTGCGATTTAGCATCGGGTCCCTTCTCGGACGCCACTTGTAACGCGGTTTTGTCGTTGGCTGGGGTAGTTCAGCTGTGTCCAGGGTCGACTTATGGAATCCACCAATCTAAAGTGAAAAAACGAATTATTTACCCTTTCAAGGTTAAGAATAATCTCTAAACTTTATTGATTAATAAAACTTAATTACAATACTTTGTTAACTTCATTTAAAATTACTAGCAGCACAGCAAAAAGGCAGGAATTCAGCGGATTCTTCTCGGCTAGTGTAATCGGGTCGGACTCGTGTTGGGAGTCTGGTTCGGGTCTCATGAATGTTCGGCGGTGTTCTTAGCAGTCGTTACAATACTACAGTTTGTTCTTATGTTTAGAAATTTAAATATTATAATTCATCCTTATATACTTAGCTAACTACTGATTTAACTAGGATAAGACTGACGCCCAGTACAATACTGTTGACCACTGTTGCGATTCTAGCGGTTTTTACGTGTCCATCGGGGTAAAATTTCCGTTTTGGCGGTAAGAGGGAAATCTAGCGGTTTTTTAATATAATTAGAAAATAAAATTTTTGTTCTAGGCATTTGAAAATTACAGTTTTTATATCAAAATAAAACATTTAAATATTTATTTTCAATTAAATTAGTTAAGTAATAAGAAAAAATTGTGGAAATTTGTTTCCGCAATAAAAAATTGTACAACGTTTTAAGCAGATTTTATAAATTTTCTTATTAGGAAGTTAAATAGAAATAGATTAACATTACCGTCTTATTTCCAGCGAAATATTTTTTTTTTTTTTTATATATAAATTTATTTTTTTTTTTTTATTTCCTAAGCTAATCCCGCGAAGCTCTTCGCTTGTCTGCAGGAGAGAAGCCAGAGTCTCTGGCGGGAATCGAACCCGCAACCCCGGCGCTGATAGCCTAGCTCACTACCAGCTAGCCTCCCGGGGCACAAAAATTAGACGTGATAGAAATTAAAACTGAGAACGGACTTGAATTTATTTACAACACTTTTTACGGCGGGCCAGTGTTATCAACTTTTAACGATCAAAATATAATCTATAGTCAAAGCTAAAGTTAAAAGGGTGTTGTCTACAGCAAATCAATGTTTATATTAAAGCACTTAAGCAACCAAAAATGAAAAGTATTTTTTAATATCCCTCGGATAAAACATCCACACAGTTGTCAAACCTAATGCCAAACAACGTACTGTAATTCGAGAATTCAAGAAATACTGTTTGTAATGCTTTAAAAAACAACAAGAAAACGCCATTTTACGCCTTTGCCTGGGTTTATATAAGTTTGTTGTTTAGTATAAGCAAGCTTGTTACTAGATATGCCATTATTCATATATATTTTTATTTTAGTTAACGGATACAAACTTTATTTCTAGTTTTCCTAAAAAAGTGAAAAATAATTTGTATAATCCTAAGCGAAGTCTTCGGAGCGAAACAAAAATTATCTATTCGTTTGTTAGGATTGTAATCAGTTTTCAAGCATGATTGTTTGAAATAATGGCGAGCAAAAACTTTTAAAAATTATAAACATTATAGAGCAGTAGTGGCCATGTTATCCATATATGTGGGATTCAGCTGCTATTATAATGAACACACAGTCTTTTTAATTCAGTTGGTTTAATTCAATTTATTTAACAGTTTTGCTTAAGATTATCGGTAATTTATAATATTCGTGTATGTTTAGTTTAATTTATTAATGTTTCAATTTAGTTTTAGGTAGTTACAATAGGCATTTAGTATTAATTATTTCTCTGTCACTTTCGGTTGATGCGCGCACGTCTTATCGTCTTGACTGCTTCTTAACTACTCTCTCGTTTTTCGTTCGTTGTCTTTTTACCTAGCTATTCAATGTGCGTACGTGACTCGCTGATATTGTCCGTTATCCTATCTATCTTTCCAGTTGACATTAGGGGGTACCCTACATTCGGCCCTCCTGACGGCAATTCGGCTCGGATTGCCATCGTTTCATAAATTCAGCCACAGTGGTCGTCCTGTTTGGGCCCTCGTGGTGGCCGATCTTTTCGACTTCATACCTTCCGTGAGGAGACCTTTTTACGACCTTGTAGGGCCCAAGATATTTGCCCTTCAGTTTAAGCCCGCTGCCAAATTGGGTACGCTTGATGGCTACCAGCTCGTTTATGGCATATTCCGATTCTGGCTTCCGTTTACGGTTATATGTTTTGCAATTCTCTCTCTGAATTTTGGCAATATTTTCTCTAGCCTCGGCCCTCATTTCATTTCGTTCATCTTCGAAGGCACTAATTAGTTCGGCCTCTAACATCTCTCGAAGGTCAGGGTAATCCGGTAATTTCATTTCTACGCCAGTTAACAACTTGAAAGGTGACAGCCGGGTGCTTCTCGGGGAAGTGGAGTTGATTAGCATTTGGACTCGTGACACATGCCTGTACCAGTTCTGCGGCGTTTCGGCACACAACTTCGTAAGCATGGGTATGATTACCTTGTGGATTCGTTCCACTTGGCCATGGCCGGAACACCTGTGGTAATCAGCAAATGCTGAATGTTCTCTTCAACGCAATAGTCTTTGAAGCATTGCGACGTGAATGCCGCTCCGCGGTCAGTTATAATTCTTCGTGGATTACCAAAAATAGACGATTGTCTCCCTATCAATCACGGTTTTCGTATCAGTAGACTTCGTGGGATAAAGCCACACGAATTTCGTGAACCCGTCAATTACCACGAAAAGATGATTGTAGGCCTTCTTGGTGACTTCCATTGGACCAACGTGGTCCACATGATAAGTATCGAGCGGTCGTTCATCCTTATCTATAGGATTTAGGTGACCCTCCTTCTTGCCAGTTTTTGCCTCGGTGATAATGCACTCGATACAACTTTTCACAATCTTTGGAACCTTTGCGATCAACCTAGATATATAATACTGCTTCTCGATCATCTCGCGAGTTTTAGAAACGCTGAAGTGACCCTGGTTATGCGCCAAACGGATAATTTCTTCCTCCAACTGAACCGGCACTACTATAAGGTCCTTCGCTGGATCCTTGTACAACACTCCGTTTTGTATGTAGTAGTCCTCGTATTCTCCGTGCGCCAGCACTGCTCTGATGACCTTGGTACATTCATCACTCTCTTGTGCACATCTGATTCTATGTGTAAGACTGCTTTCGACTATGAGACACGCCATTCGACTTAACGCATCTACGTGCTTCATTCGGGTGCCAGGTCTATGTTCTATTACGTAAGAAAACTCTTGCAGGAACATGGCCCATCGGGAGATTCTGGCAGGTACCTCGTCTTTGTTCATCGTCATTTTAAAGGCGTTGCAATCAGTTACGATTTTGAACTGGATGCCAAGTAAATAAACTCTCCATTTTTTCAGAGATTCTATGATTGCGAGCACTTCCAACTCATAGGAGTGGTACTTCTCTTCATACGGCTTCGTCCGACGACTCATATACTGCACGGGATGCATATCTTGCTCATCAAAACTCTTCTGCAACAGCACCGCACCATAACCATACTTGCTAGCGTCTGCATGGACCTCCGTAATTGCATCTGGGTCGTACAATTTCAGGACGGGAGCACTAACAAGTGCTTCCTTTAACTGTTGACAAGCTAGTAAAACTTCTTCAGTGAGCACGTAGGGAACGTTCTTCCTTAAAAGATCAGTTAAGGGTTTCGCCGTAATAGCGTAATTCTCAATGAACTTTCTAAAATACGAGGTCAGCCCCAAAAATCGCTGAAGCAATTTCTGATCAGTGGGAATCGGAAAATTCTCCACGGCTTTTATCTTCTCTTTCGATGGTTTTATCGAACCGTTCTGAATAACACAGCCGAGAAAATTTACGGTCTTCTGCAAAATCTGGCACTTCTCCCATTTGATTCGCAAACCACTATCGGCAGCTGTCCCCAACACTTTGATTAGCTTCTCAAGCCCTTCGATCACATCCTTAGCGGGAATGATGATGTCGTCCATGTACACTATTACCAGGCCCTCTCGTATTAAATCTTTGAACACGGCGGATATAAAACGGGTCTCACCGGCTGTGTTCACCTATTGCTTATACCGAACGGCGCGAATAGAAACTCGTACTGACCGTTGTGGGTCACGAACGAAGTATACCTTCTGGAGGATTCAGCCAATGGGACATGGAAAAATCCATTTCGCAGATCTAGGGTTGTGTAAAGATTTGCGCTTTGTAACTTATCTAATACTTCTTCCATCAACGGCATAGGAAAATTATCACGCACGATTTTCTGATTCAACCGCCTGTAGTCGCAGCATAATCTCTTACTGCCATCTTTTTTGGAAACAAGGACAACGGGTGATGCGTACTCCGACGTACTGTGCTGCACTATTTTCTCTTCTAGCCATTCTGCGACCTGCTTTTCAACTATAATTTGATCAGGAATGGGTAAACGTCGTGGGCGATGATAAACTGGTATATCGTCTTGCAACACAATATTCATCTTCACTGGGCTCTCTCTATTGCGCTTAGGTTGGTATTCTTTTATTGCTCTTACTACTTGGCTCTTAATGGAGTCATCCAAGTGTTCGAGGTTATCTGGGATATCAGGCTCACATTGGTCTACGTTTAAGCAAATTCCCGAGAATTCTTCCAATAGGGAGTTCCGTTCGACTGGCATCTTAAAGATCACTTCCCCTTTCGTTATGGTTATATCAGCCTTCTGTATCAGACTATTGCCTAACATTATGGTGTGATTAATATCACGTTCGCCAACTACATAAAAGGTGACCTCAAAGTCCAGATCGTCAACCCGAACGACTTCGTCAAAGCGACCCATCGTAATAATTGCGCTGTCGCTAATTCCAAATAATTTAACCTTTTCCGGCGTAAACTTCACCTCGCCCAAAATAAAAAGCATATCGTACCGTACGATGCATATGTCGCAACCCGTATCCACCAACGCGGATAACGTTTTGCCCCGTATCATAATGTCCTTGAACAGTAACCCTGGCCCCTTTCTAACCATATTCACCTGATCGCCTTCTACCTTAATCTTTTTCACTGTTTTACCCGTCGGGCACTCAAACGAACGGTGGCCAAATTTTTCACAACGGAAACATTTAGGCTGTTTTTCGGGACAGTCCTTGGCAATGTGCGATTTCTCCCCACACTTATAGCACCTTTTTTCCTTTCCGCCGGTTTCGGTCTTCGTTGAAAAAGTACCCTTCACGATGGGCACGGCCTCCTTTCCCTTGTATGACGATTGGGGAGTAATGCGTGTTTTCTCGTACACCTTTATTTGCTTCTTTAACTCGTTGATGTTATCGGCCTGATAGAGCACGCCTTTGTTCGTTCTAGAGTCCAGGATACCTTCTATGAAATACTCAATCACGCTTTTTTCATCTAATTGAATTTGAGCTCCCATCTCCATAATGTTGTACACATATTCTATAAGCGTTTCGTTTTTATTTAAACGTCGATTCTGAATTCGTCGTATGACTTCTGCGGCCGAAAACTGCACCCCAAATTCACTTTTAAGGGCCGCTTTTAATGAGCGCCAATCGCATATACCTCTTTGACTTCTGATAAACATTCTTGCTGCACCAACTAGTAGTTGCTTCCCATACACGTAAAATTGAAGTGGCGACCATTTTAAAATGGTACCCATTTCCTCGAATTCGCCTAGCCACTGAATAATGTCTGGTGTACTAGTGCTAGAGAATTGGGACAAACTGTCCTCCACGTCTTTAAGGGTGTACATACTCTTCCGAGGGGAGAATTCACAGGCGCCCTCACCGTTATTCGTTCCAGGAACACCGTCTGCAGGAACACCCCCCACTGCCTCGTCGACCATCAATTACTAAGCATAACTTTTCTGTTGAATCTGTTGTCGTTGTTAAATTAACTTGCGCAGCTGCACTCAATTATTTTCTGCCACCAGCAGCCCAATATTAATAACTGCTTGTATTTTTACGACGCAAACCTCATCAACATTCAACTTAAGAGACATGTAAGAGTATTTTTTAATCAGAGTTTTCTGGTTGCACTCGATTTCTCTTCGTTACTTCACTTCATGTAGACAGGCATTGAGCACAAAAAACCACCACCAAAATTCAAACTTAACTAGGCCTGTGTATTTTTTTGTTGTTTCCTTTTTTTTTATATTATTTTTTCGCGCACAGTTATTTTGCAAATTCTTGTTGGGTTTTTTTTTCTTTTAACACAGTTATTTTGCAAATTCTTGTTGGTTTTGTTTTTCAATGCTACAACAGGTTATTTAAAACAATTTTATGTGAATTCACTTTATTTTTTTTTCACGTTTGATTTAAATGTTTTTTTTTCAACACTTTTTGTTCTTTTCATCTAGTACCAGTAACTACCAAACTAAAACCAACTTGAAAAACATCCCGGTTGAGCCCCCAAAAATTTGTGGGATTCAGCTGCTATTATAATGAACACACAGTCTTTTTAATTCAGTTGGTTTAATTCAATTTATTTAACAGTTTTGCTTAAGATTAACTTATCGGTAATTTATAATATTCGTGTATGTTTAGTTTAATTTATTAATGTTTCAATTTAGTTTAAGGTAGTTACAATAGGCATTTAGTATTAATTATTTCTCTGTCACTTTCGGTTGATGCGCGCACGTCTTATCGTCTTGACTGCTTCTTAACTACTCTCTCGTTTTTCGTTCGTTGTCTTTTTACCTAGCTATTCAATGTGCGTACGTGACTCGCTGATATTGTCCGTTATCCTATCTATCTTTCCAGTTGACATTAGGGGGTACCCTACATATATACATATGTTTATTCAACCTTTTTTAAATAATGTACCTCAGAAAGTAAATGTAAGTATATATCAAATATAAAATAGTGTAACATTTTAAATCGATTGCCTTGCATTTACTTCCTTCTTTTCTTTTACGATTTTTTTTAATCTTAGTCTACGGTCTAAAATTTTTAGCATCTTTACCAAAACTATCTGCCTGTTCTACGATTTCGAACGTAGACGTTCGCATAGAATTTTATATGGAAAATATTTTTAAAACTGAGTGTTTTTATATACATTTTCTATGCGAACGATAACGTTCAAAATCGTTGAACTGGCAGTGTATTAAGTGCATTTTACTCTAATGTCTGGATAAATTTCAAGCAACACAAATTCCTGAATTTAATATGAATATCAACATTTTGAACGTTTGCGGGACTAAAAGGGTCAGTGAAATTAAAAAACTTACAATCAGTGTTACCGTTCAAAATTTTCAAAAAGGGGCACAAAAAAGGGATTTTCAAAAAAAAAAGTGTCACAAAAAGGGGAATTCTGAGAAAAAAAGGGGCTTTACTTTGCAAGTAAACGATAATGAACTGTTGCATATAATTTTTATTTCAATTATTTATACAAAAACAGTTACTAATTACTTGTAAATAAAACGAGCTAAAAATAGTGTAATAACAATACTAACAAAAACAAAAAATGGTTCATAATATGATTTGATAAAAAAAAACTTTACATTTAAATAGATAGAGATATGTATATATGTAAGTATATGTACATAAATATTTGGCACTTGGATTATTTTACTTTTTTACCAAAAAAATTAAGTTACGAAAAAACCTCGAGGAAAAAGCATATAAAAGTATTGATAGGAAGATAGTTAATATCAGGTGCAGATCCATTTTTTTTTAAATTGCAGTGTTATGTTGTTTCTTCAACTATTTAATATCTATTTTTTTGGAAACGTAAATCTATATTTATTCATCAATTCATCACTTGGAATCCAATCTTCCAAGTCATTTTGATACAAATTTAAAGCGGATAACATAGACTGACAAGTATCTACTTTCAGTCTATTTGTCACTTTATTTTTTAAAGTAATTATATCAATAAAAACGGTAACAATTTCAAAGTAATTTATGTCTTCAGCTGACTTAATAAATACTGGATCTAAAACCTTTAATGAACTCAGCCTCTTATCGTTAACACACAGCTTTTGGTAAAAAAGTAAAATGTTGTTTTTAATTTCTACAATATCACTACTTAAGATGTTGTTAGTACATATTCCTAGCTCGGCTTCGTGGCCGATATATATATTAAGAGTTTCTTTTATATGCAGAACATCAACAAAATCAATTTGTTCTATATTTGTTTGCATAACATACTCTTTTTTTAAAAAATGTTTAAAAATTTCTAATACAATATCTTTCGTGGATGAAACTAAATATAAAATTTGTGATGATTCGTTTTGAAAATTAAGGTTTAATTTATTCATAATATTTAATACATATACTAGAAATTTGAGGTAAATTTTATTGTTAATTGATAGCCCTTCCTGAATTATTTTAATTTTTTCCAAATTAGATGCTATTTTCTCTTCAAATTGAGCTCGGATTCATTGATTGACAGAATAAAAAAATTTGGTTCAGAAAGGGGCAAAAGGGGCACAAAAAACTACAAAATGATACAAAAGGGGATTTAAAACAAAGGGGTCAAAAAAGTGGCACGGCAGTCAAAAAGGGGCAAAAATGCGACTTTAGTCGCATAACGGTAACACTGCTCACAATATAATTTTAATTGAAAGACATAATACACCTTTTAAAAATCACCCCATATCTAGATTTGTCATATTATTTAGATTTTAGCGATATTTTTAAAACATTTTTAGCTAAATAAAAAATTTAGCGGTTTCTAGCGGTTTTTGAAGTGCGATTTGACGGGAAAAAAGTTGGCAACAATGCTGTTGACCGAAGTCACAATACAAAAACTGTTGTCCGAAGTCACAGTACAATTACTGTTGACTGAAGTCACAGTACAAAAACTGTTGACCGAATTCACAGTAATGAAACTTTCAACCGAAATCGCAGTCCAAGGCAGCACCTGAGTTAATACAAGTGTCGCGTGCAAAAAGCGGGGACAAAGTCGACTTTAGTATGACAAAATCTTAGGAGCAATGAAATCGCCACGATCATCTCTTAATCTAAACTATTCATTCAACATTATTTATAAACTAAATAGGAATTCTTAAGTGAACTGGAATAAAAAAAAATAACATTAGGCGGCTTCATGTATTAACTAGGCTTTTGCAAAAGTACAAAAAACAAATACTTAAACACATTCTCTTTTTTTCGTGTATTTATTTAAATTTACAAAAAAAATTGCTGTTCTCTTTTATAAGAAACAAACACAATAAATATTGTTTCTGTATCAAATAAGTAAAGCAAGTTTTAAGCATGGTAAGAAGTAAGTAAAATAAAAACCAGCACATGCACATGTTTGGAGTTAAGACAAGCAGTTCTTAAACCATTTACTAAAATACTTAAGTATTTTTGTAAGCTTTATTTTTTCTGTATGAAATTTCGCTTTTGTTGAACTTGATGTTGAGATCAAATTATGAACATACCAAAAGTTATATTCCATAACATTAACTGCTAAATTAATGCTAAGAATAAAAAACCAAGAGAATTCCGTAAAAATATTTACCTACATACCGTCATTTAAATTTACAAAAGCCATACGTTGCGTTGGAAAAATTTTACAGGAGAAGAAAAAGACTCTAAAATCAAAACTTGAAAAATGTTTAAGTCTTTTTTTTCGTATCCCCTGCAATTTTTCGCATGTTACTTTTTTTTATCCCCTCTAGGGAGAATATGTCTTCCACGAAGCATGGCCATCTGCCACGATTCGCCGCTGCTTTGTTTATGTCTTCCCATGTCAGGTATAAAATAATATAAAATTTCTTTTTAAAAGTAAATTTTTTATTGAAACTTAAACACACTTACCACGTATGGCACATATGTATTTTTAATAATTTAACTTACTTGATCATTTTACATTATTATTTTTAATTTAAATCAAAGCTTTTATACTTCAACTTCTGAATTCTTCTCTGATCTTAACAATACAATTGTTTCAAATATACTGTATTAAAACTATAAAAATTACCAAAAGAGACAAAATATAAATATAAAAAAAAGTAATAGTTTTTATTTTAACAATTAGTAATAATCTGCAAATAAGGCAAATTAAAAAGCAATAACCATTGCTTGCATTTAATGCTTAAAATACTAAACATCTGCATGAATGCAAAAAAATCAGCTATGAGACACCCACAAAAAATAACGGCACATATTCATTTAATTCATTTGCAATGAGAAGCAATGAATGAGTGCAAAAGATACTTGAGTTGTTAAAAGTATGAAAGCATCGAACTCGATCAACTTTTAGCGTTCACACAACCCACGATTCATACTCGGCACAACTCGGTAAGCATTGAATATGGTTGCTTCGGTATGAATATATGTTGTATGTTGGTACAAATGAGAAAAGTACGTGTACGACTTTGTTATATACAATGAGTTTGTAAGGCGCATTCGAATTATATAATATTATTCGCGTAACCCGAGTTAACTGAAGAAAGATCATAAAGGAAAACACAATTTATGTTCTTATTCAAAAATTTTTTTGTTTTAATTATTTCTTAGTTATGAAAACAAAAAAGTATAAAACAAAAATAAATATTAAATTCATAATATGTAAGTCAAATTAAGTTTTTAAAAATCTAAACAATCTACATGTTAGAATGTAAAAACATTACCTTTCCTACCGTACCCAATAAGGCTACGTTTTTCAGAAAGAAGGTTTCTAGCACATGAGAATGTTCTTTCTGATGAGGCGCTACTTGCAGGAGTTGCCAATATTTTGCAGCTTTACTTATAGAGTAGTGGATATTTTAATATCCTACATTGTATTATTTATAATTTCACAGAAAAAAATTACGACAAATCAATTGTCATATTGAATACCATATTCGTCAATACAATTATTTTTTTTAATTGAAAAGGCACCAACAACCGAAATTGTAAATATAAAAAATTCTTTTGTTAATTAAAATTGTTCACTTTCAACAAATATTTTTAACAATGAGTTTGTAACATTGAATAAAAATTAGTTAGCAATCAAATAATAAAATTAAATACAAAATTTGTCATTTTGACAAAATGTTTTGTTGCTTATTAATTTTAAAAATATGTATGGCAATTTTTACAGAAAGAAAAATTAAAAATGCTGATCTAATTAATTTTTTTTTCAAATATAATAAAAATCTCATCACAAATACATATCTTTAAAATAAACGGACTAATAATAAATTAAACCGTGTTAAAATTTCGGTAAGAAGTTTCAGCTTCACTTACCCCTAAGATATACTTTATTTCAAAAACAGTCCCAGCATTAATTTTTTACGATATTAAAACAACAACAAATTAATTTTTTCAATTTTTTGAAAAATAAAAATATAAACTTTTTAAGGTTTTGTTTTTTTAATATGGGGATTTTTTTTGTAATTTTTTGGGGACAAGGAAAAAAGTACCTGGCAGACCTGATTTTGTAAAGAACATTTTTGAAAGAAAATTTTTTTATTTTTTCAGAAAATTTTAGAATATTTTAAAAAAAATTTATTAATTACATCATACTAAATCTTGTTATTTTTTCTGTGTTAGGCGCTAATCCACAAAACTTTATATATGTAATTACATCTTACCTCCATACTGAAACAATGTAATAAACCAACAAAATAAAAATACATACAATACGTGGTTACAAAGTTGTTGGCGTGAAGAGAGAGAATGTACAATACAATGCATACTAATCACTCATTGAACTCATTGCTACTAGCACTTGTCTTTTTGTTGTCTCTATTATTGAATGTTGTGAGTTCGAGTTTGATCGGTGTATGGGACGAATTAATAAAATCTACGCCAGACGAAGCACAACGAAGTAGAATACTACTTCAACGAAGTACAACACAACATTTATTCAATGGTCTTTTTTGCACACAAGTAGCAAGAATCATTCATGAATGAGGTTGTGTATTCATTGGACGAATGCATTTATGCAGATGTTTATAAAATACCCACATTGTAAAATAAGAATCTTGCAAAATACTTACAGAACATTAGAAAAAAATGTTTACTTTAATTTATTTATAGTGAGTAAGAATGAGTAAATACAAGAACGCTGAGTTTATTTGTGTTTTTTGTTTGTTTTGAATTTGATTGCTTTGATCCTCTTTTGAATTTTTAAAAAAGCAAATGTTCTTGAATTTAAATGTACTTAGTGGTTTTATATATGGTTTTATTCTGAACAAAATAAAATTATATGTGGCGTAGATTTTGGGGAGCATAAATCTACGTCACATGCTTTTAAAAATGTATTGTATAATATCCTCACCAAAATGTTGGAGGTTTCAGTTTTTTTCTTGAATTGAAAATCCTTTAGATGAAATATAATACAATCCTTGTTGACGAAGTTTTTTACGAATATTTTGTTTCCAATTGTCATAATTAAATTGTATTTTCTGATTTATTTTAGGTGTGAGTTCCAAAGTTGATGATATATTACTTGATGGTAAGTTATCATTTTCATTTTTAGTATTTGGTGGTCTATTTTCATCATTAGTGTTGGTATGAATATACGGACTATATTCATCAGTCCATTCTAGATTAAAAAGATCAATAAAATTATATAGAAAGTAATTGTGAATTTTTACCATCTAAAAAGTTTTTGTAAAAACGCTTGAGTTTCTAATTTAAATATATTTCAATTACTAAGCTTGAAACATCTCAACGAAAAGCAAGGATTGCTAAATAATTGGTTGCTTAGCATGGGATTCTCACACTCCCAAACAAAAAGGAGGGAACAACTTTAGAGTGCGAAACTGTAACTCAGTTTTATCAGCGAGATGATATGAGTCGCTTGATGCCAGGGATGAAAGATTGGGTGTCTGTATGAATCAATGGCAAGAAAAAGCAAAAGAGAATGGTTCTCTACAACCTGAATGAGTTATTCGCAACATTTCAATCAGAACAGGAGAATGTCAAAATTGGCTTAACAAAATTTACCCAACTGAGGACAAAACACTGCGTTTTGGCAAAAAGAACCGGAACTCACACAATATGCGTTTGCATTTACCGTCAAATGTTAAACTGATGTTAAATAAAATAAACTTAAAGTACTTAACTGATGATTCGCCAGAAGATTTGCCCGAATACCGCGATTGCCTTAAATTGACTATGTTTCCTAACGCAACAACATATTATGTGCCTCCTCGTGTATATTTGTACAAATATCTGTTAGCCCTTTTCTGGAATTTCAATAACTTGATTTTTTTTGTTTGTTTGTTACTTTATGCAGGATATTCATAATATTTTCCGACATATTTAGTTGGTAATAAACATTTTATAGTAATATTTTGTGGCTAAATATCAGCCTATAATTAGATTCAGCGATTAAATAAATATTGCTAATTTATTTACAGTGTTGAAAAGTCTGTTATTTTCGTAACTGCTGTTTGGTAACTTAATAAATATTTTGTTATGTATATAATCATTCTGCCATCAGCTCTTGATGAGTACGTACACGTGCGTACTTTCGTGATATCTTTTGTGTAAAAACACACTAAAAAAAAAACAAATAAAAGCCAAAGCAAGCTATTTTCTTTGAAATAGTCAAGAAAAGTAGTACGGAAAATAAATATCGGCAAAAAGGGGGGCTCCAGCAATATCGTGAATGACTTATTAACACTCCAATCGCCAGCAATTAAAACATTCCTGACCCAGCGTATAACAGTAACTATCTAAGTGCAAAAACAACTGGCAGTGCATCTGATCTGTCACACCCCTTTCCGACCTATAGCCGATCAAAGTGGCAGATTTACCTATATTTTTGAATTCTGTTATTTCTGCGTACATAAAACATATAGGGTATTAGGTTTTGTCAGTAACACCCTTTATCCTTTTTTACAGGATACATACAATTCCAAATAAACAAATAAATGTCTGTGAAAAAATATTATTAATTTTCATTCTGGTATTGTTTTACTTAAACATTGATATACTTAACATTTTGAATAATCGCGTTCTTAATTTGCATCCAACAAGACGGCAGCATCTTGCTGATGACAAGTCATGTTAAAGAGGCCAGTGTGTGTCAAGTCTTTTGTATGAGCATGGCTGTGCGGGTGGACGATGCATCTATTTTTCAAAATACGTTTGATTGTTTCTCTGCATCTGTTACTTCATTGTTGTCCACCACAAAGAAAGAATCGATCACGATTCGTGGTATCAGCTAGAATATGGAGCCTTGGGGTTTTCCCCAAGTACATGCGTTTCCTTGGATAACGATGCAGCCAATCGCAATTAAGATGCCGAAGAAATGTTTTATTTCAGCTATTGATGCTCCTAGCGCTTTGCCCTTCTCAGCAACATGGTACCTGTTTGTGTACTACGTAACTTTTTCTAAAAACTCATCATTGAAATACCTGAACGAAAAAAATGGTAAGGGGTCTCTATGGGTATGCTTGTGTCCGCAGTTGCACAGGAGCTGCTTTCCAACTGATTCTCAAACGGTCTTCTCTAACAAATATCACGACGATTGTAAGTTTGACTTACATCTGGTGGTGTCACTGATAAATACGGTGACAATATTTTTCAAACGAAAAAAGGACATTTATAAATGTAGTGAAAATTCTTATTGTGCATAGAAAATATTCCTGCAAAATATTGGAGGAATAATACTATTACAGTATAAAAGCTTTTGAGAATTGTAATTTGACTTAGAATTAGGTTTTTTCCCGGGAATTCCCGGGACGGGATTATTTTACTTCCCATTTTCCCGGAATTTTTGTTGCGGGATCCCGGGAAATAAAAGTTCCCCATAGTTTCAAAAAAAGCTATTTATACTTTGAAATTTAGTTTTCTATTCTCTAAAAATTAGCATCTGTTGATTGGTTGTCAATTAGATCAATAACAAGAAGTGATTACGTTCGTAAAACAATGTCTACCTGACGCAATAAATCTACCAAAAGCATAATGTGCCGCGCAACAGTTTTTTTTCAATTCCTTTATTTATAAAATTTTTGATTAGTTAAATAAAACGTTCAATTTGAACTTAGGGCGCCAACGAACTCTTTCCATCTTTTTCGATCATTAGCGTGATTTAACTTGGTTCCATGTCATTCCGATATCTTCATAATCATTTTTTATGTTTCTTATCCACGTTAGGCGTGGTCGACCAGGACCTCGTTGACTCCATCACTGCGCGTGATATTTCATGTGGAGGCTTTCTAAGTGTATCCACTTACATTTGCGTTTTTTTAGTTCATTCTGGATCGAGTTGAGGTTTGCCAATTCAAGAAGCTGTTCGTTGGTGACCCAGTACGGCCAAAAAATTTGTAGGATTTGGCGTAGACAGCGGTTTGTAAATGATTGTAGCTTTCTCAAGCTTTCTTGAGTTAATCTCCAGGTAGTACAGCCATAAGGAAGTACACTTGTAACACTACTGTTGAAAATACGAACAGTTGATCACGCGCAACAGTTGATAATTAATAAATTTAGTGAAGTGAAGAGTTAATAAAGAACATAAATTCAAAATAAGATGCAGGCAGTAAATTTTAATTGTCCATGGACAAATCTTAAAAATAGGAGATATCCAAAAATATCGCTCCTTTATTGCAGCAAAGTCATATCTACAAAAAAATATTGTGCTTGGCAAAATGCGATTAAAGTTTTCAAAACTTCGGTTCAGTTTGAGATAAAATACCGATTTTTTGTTACGAGAAAGTATGAAGGAACACTTTGCTTAATTAACTTAAAATTAAAAAAAATTTGGAGATATGACGATATGTTTATAAGGTGATAAACATAAATTTGTTTCTTATCAAAGTTATTCTCGGGAATACAAAATTTATTATTAATACGATTTCCGTATGACGTGCTAAATTCCCAGTTTTTCATATTTGATAAATACACTGAAATTTATTGTTGAGGGAAAGCTAGCTTCTATGCGCATTTCACTGGTTGCTTAGGCCAGCTCATCAGGAAACCTTTTCCAAAGATTTTAGGAAGGCCAAAAATTTTATACAAATAAAACCCTAAAGCGAATAAGAATTATAAACACTCAAAGTCTTACTTGTAACAATATCAAAGCCAAAACAAAACACCAACAATAAACAGTGAGTTTATCTTTTCTTACATTCCCCTACAATTGGTCGGGTTCTTTCCGACTAGAATTGTAGTTGTAAGTGGGTAAAAAGAAAAAACAAACTGCTTAATTCTACTGTCTTCGTTGTTTCATTTTGTGACGGCTTATATAACCGGGAAGTACTGGGAAACCGAAATAAAAAAAAATGAGGAAACTCGTGTAAGATACTACAACATACAATTTTAAAAACACATTATCCTAAAGATTACAGGTGGATCTCGTAAGATGAGATAAACTTTTGCACTATAAACTATTTGTGCAATCTCGGTAAAAAAGTGAACGAAATTTTTCGGAAACATGGTAATAAGTAAATAAAATAAGAAATATACTCTTTGCCGACTTTCTAACCGAATTGAGTTTGTCTTAATGTTATTTCCAAAGCTGTAAAAAATGTTAATATATTTATTTAAAATATATATTCTTATAAAACATATTTATTTAAAATAATTTATCTATTTTATGAATTTACTTTTTGATCTCATAACTTGAGTACCACAGTTTTTGTTAGTTTTTTTGATTGTTTTATGAATTAAATTGTTATGTTTATCTTGTATCTAGAGCATAATGATACGAAATTTATATACAAAAGCGTTAGGTAATAATAATTCAAGTTCCTCTTTCAAACTTTAATTAATTTTTGTAGTATTAAGGCATTTCTTTTACTTACTTTGTAAACAAGTTCTCTTACGCTTTTTTAAAAAAAAAGTTTTTTTCATTAATTTAAAACAAATTTACATACTATGTAATTTTTATATGGAGCGGGATTCCGGGATCCCGGGAAAATCGAAAAACTCCGGGAAAAAACTCTTCTTAGAATACACATTCAAATAATATGAAAATATAGAAAATATTCTTTTAATGGAACGAATCAGAACTCGATCTTACGCTGGCAATAATGTTTACCAGCGTAACTTGCTGTATTGATGTTGACATTTTGGGGTTTTGGGAAAATTAAACTTATAGTTTTTGAGTTTGCAAAAGGACAATTCACTACAAAAAAGGACATCGCATAAAAAAGGACTGTAGTCTTAATAAAAGGACGAATGGTCACCGTACTGCTTGAGCATTTACTTTTTATTCATTGCCGCTTTCCTGGTCTGACAAATCATTTGCTACAACGGGGAACTCCCAAGTTGCATCCCCACTCATCATCACTACTAAAATCTTCCAAATCTGAATTTAAACCTGAGAAGAAGAACAAAAAATGGAAACATATTTTTATAATGTAGTCCGAATACGATTGTTCCACTCCAAACAATTTTGACGTACAAATATAAAAAATCACAAAATTATCACGAAGTTACATAGTACATATAATATTTATTGCCATTTTCTCAATGTATCAGCAAACTGCTACCTACTTAATGTCGACATAAATTTGTTAAAAAAAATAAACTGTCCGTTAACCATTTCAGTTTTCTCTAAATACCGACAAAAACATTGTTTTCAGTTGGCAACACGTCCCAAAATGCATACTTACATGTTAAAGTTGGGAGTCAGCTGAATGAATTTATCTGTACAGGAAATAAATAATTGGCGGATGAGTGCCGGTTAGCTTTGCGACAGAAAAGAAGCAAATGGGACATTAATAAACCTAAATTCGTTTAACGTGCAGTTTTTCGTTGGGAAAAAGATAATCCCCTAGTGAAAAAACGGCCATTAGTATTTTTTTCTTATTGAAAACAATTGTCTGATAAATGATTCCAACATTTAAATAATTTTAATTTATTTGCAAACTTACTCTTTGGACTACTTTTTGCAATTGCAAAAAGTACACAACTGAAACTACTATGAAAAAACAAATACTAAGAACGGTCTTTACAATGATCAAAGTAGAAAGAGCATACAAAATTGTGTTTGCCGGTCTTATCGCATTGCGTCATATACATTTTAAAAAAATAATTGAGATCTAAACTTAACCGCAGAATTGTGTGTATACGGTCGGAAAGGGATACATAAAATGAAGCTTTATGGTATTAAACAAGTGTTCTGAACAAGCTGAATATATAGTTCAGATCATTAAATCGTTTGATAAGAAGAATAACAACGAAGAACCTTCTACATCCCGTTTGGCAACAATAAACACTGGAGCTGTGCCAAAAAATACAAAAGTGCAAACACGTATGGATAGTTGAAGGGTGTCTGGTAGCAGATTTATATTTTCCAACTTTAATATGGAATGGCAATGCGGATTTTTTTTTTTTTAAAGAGTATGTCATCCAGATGTTTTCCGTCTAGTTGAACACACTGTTCAAAATGGAGCTTTGTTTTTCGAGAATTTTCAAAAAATAGTCTAATGATCTCTTGCGTGTATAAGGCACACCAAACAGATACCCTAGGGCAATGCAGTGGTTTTTGATGTTTCAATCGAAGGTTGCTGTATATGAAGAATAACCAAGAGAAAGGCTAGCCCTTGGTCCACGCACCTGGATCGCATGCCTAACAATACAAAAGTTCAAAAGTAGCCTCCTTGCCAACAAGCCAAAATATATTTGCTGTACTCTTCATTCCTGACGACGATGAATCAGAATCAGTTAATGTAGCAGTAACTAAAGAAGCCAAACCTCCACCTATGTATCTGCGAGAGCAAACATCTAATATGTGCCATAGTAAACATAAATAAATAATTTTATGTCGTTTCAATGCGATGATGTTATACCTACAGAGGTTGTAAAATCTATCCTAATGTTGGAGGGGTATGAGGTAACAGGAACAAAGTTCCTCAACCAATGCAGCGAATCGGGATCAGAGAAGCAAGCCGGTCAATTTTTATCGGCGGTGGCTGAAAGGGTAAAATTTAGCGGCGGCGGCGTTTCGGCTCGCAATATTTTTTCGCTGCGCCAAAATATGCTTTTAATTATATACATTAGTATGAACGTAATAATTTTTACTTAAGAATATATAGAAACTGGGAATTATTTCCCTCCGAAGGTTACTTTTATATTATATTCAACATTTTTTATTTTTCGAATTTATTCTATGAGCTAAATTTCAGTTATGTATTTTATAAAGCTTTTTTTTTTTTTTTTTTTTTTTTTTTTTTTTGTAATAGTCATATTCCTTTCAATTTTTCAGAAATGACTTTATACACTATCAGACTATTATATTGTATTTTCTTGTTACATTTTACCTTAGCTTTCCGTTGGAAAGCAATGAGGTATATTGTATGTACAGAAAAATTTACAATTATTAGACACCAGCAGAATGTAATGCATTTTCTGGCCCGCTACGGCCTTCGTCAGCATTCTTTGTGTCACAATGGATAGTGATACTTTATAAATTGAATGTATTTAACTCAACAATTTAAACAAATAGAAACTGGGAATTATTTCCTTCCGAAGGTTACTTTTATATTATACTAGCTGACCCGGTCCACGTTGCTGACCCTAAGCAAACAGTAGTGTTGTATTACCACACGATTTAAATTCAACATTTAACGAAATTTACGGCCTTTAAAATAAAAATCCATGGAATACCTATCATTAAGTTTTTTTTTACAAAATAACTTACATATGGTGTAGATATGGGCTCAATCAAAAAAGAAACGCATGTATTTAAGGCAAATTGGAAATTATATTTATTTATTACTTCATCTTAAGGCCAGCGCATAGACAATGTTTTTTGTTTTTTTTTTATTTGGTGAAAGAGCCGTTTTCTGATTTTAGGTAAATCGGAAAAAGCTGGCGGGGCAAAATTTTCTTTCCGTAAAAACCTAAGTTAAACCATGGCGATCATTTTGAAGAAAAAATCTTCTAAATCGGTCAAGTCGTTCTCCAGTTATGCGCTTAATAGAAAAAGTGGGCGTAAAAATAGGCGTAGTAAATTTTTCTTTCGATGAAAACTTAAAGTTGATTAATTCGAAGATTTGAAAGAAAAATTAGTCAACTCGATGGAGCCGTTTTCTGATTTTAGGTAAATCGAAAAAAGTGGGCGGGGCAAAATTTTCTTTCCGTAAAAACCTAAGTTAAACCATGGCGATCATTTTGAAGAAAAAATCGTCCAAATCGGTCAAGTCGTTCTCCAGTTATGCTCTTAATAGAAAAAGTGGGCGTAAAAGTAGGCGTGGTAAATTTTTCTTTCGATGAAAACTTAAAGTTGATTAATACGAAGATTTGAAAGAAAAATTAGTCAACTCGATGGAGCCGTTTTCTGATTTTAGGTAAATCGAAAAAAGTGGGCGGGGCAAAATTTTCTTTCCGTAAAAACCTAAGTTAAACCATGGCGATCATTTTGAAGAAAAAATCGTCCAAATCGGTCAAGTCGTTCTCCAGTTATGCGCTTAATAGAAAAAGTGGGCGTAAAAGTAGGCGTGGTAAATTTTTCTTTCGATGAAAACTTAAAGTTGATTAATACGAAGATTTGAAAGAAAAATTAGTCAACTCGATGGAGCCGTTTTCTGATTTTATGTAAATCGAAAAAAGTGGGCGTAAAAGTGGGCGGGGCAAAAGTATCCTATGTCCGTCTCCTGGCTCTAAGCTACCTCCCTACCAATTTTCAGCCAAATCTGTTCTGCCGTTCTTGAGTTATAAGTGGTGTAACTAACACGACTTTCTTTTATATATATAGATTCAACATTTTTTATTTTTCGAATTTATTCTATGAGCTAAATTTCAGTTATGTATTTTATAAGGCTTTTTTTTTTTTTTTTTGTAATAGTCATATTCCTTTCAATTTTTCAGAAATGACTTTATACACTATCAGACTATTATATTGTATTTTCTTGTTACATTTTACCTTAGCTTTCCGGTGGAAAGCAATGAGGTATATTGTATGTACAGAAAAATTTACAATTATTAGACACCAGCAGAATGTAATGCATTTTCTGGCCCGCTACGGCCTTCGTCAGCATTCTTTGTGTCACACTGGATAGTGATACTTTATAAATTGAATGTATTTAACTCAACAATTTGTAACAAGAAAATACAATATAATAGTCTGATAGTGTATAAAGTCATTTCTGAAAAATTTAAGCAAAAAAAAAAAGCTTTATAAAATACATAACTGAAATTTAGCTCATAGAATAAATTCGAAAAATAAAAAAATGTTGAATTTAAGAATATATACATAAATTATTAAACAAATATGGGATTATTCAAATGTTAGGTATAAAGTAGTTTTTTTTTTTTTTTATTATTTATTTATTGAATCTTCATATATTAAATATGAACTAACAATAATTAATCAAATCTTATCCTAATACATTATATATGTCCAGCCAGTGCCAGACAAAATTTCGTCATAACGGTTTAGTTTTGCATATGTAGGTGTTTATGGCTCTTCTGATTCGGTGAGTGCTACATTGTGTCTTCTTCTTAAGCGAGCGTGACCGCCATGATTTAAAATGTTCGGAGCTAGTGGATTTGTTGTTGAAGCCTTTTCAACGATTTTACTGCATATTTTGTTATCATAGTTTTTACTAATGGCACATTAAGATCCTTATGAATGTTAGAGTTTTTAATATACCAGGGATCGGCTGTGATTATTCGAAGAAGTATATTTTGGCGCTTTTGAATTTTTTCGATATTAGAGGCTGAGACAGTGCCCCATAGTTGAATACCGTAGCACCAGATAGGCTTTAAGATAGAGTTGTAAAGTAGAAGCTTGCAATCGAGACTAAGGACAGAATTTCTTCCAATAAGCCAATGAATTTGAATGGCTTTTAGTTTCATTTGAGTTAATTTTGCCTCTATACGGCATTTCCACGTTAATCGCCGATCCAGATGTAGCCGAGATATTTAACATGCGAATGTTGAGGAATTACTTGATTATTGATTGTAATAGGGGGGGCAAGATTCCCGACGCAAGGTGAATGTTATATGTACGCATTTTTGCTCATTTACCATTATCCTCCATTGTCTTAACCATTTTTCTAGTTGAAATATATCATGCTGTAAGTAACGAGATGCTTCATAACGGGTTTCGTGGACGCTTAGAAAAGCTGTATCGTCTGCAAATGTTGAAGTTTGGGTGTATGTGTTTGTCGGCATGTCTGAAGAATAAATTAAGTCTAAAAGAGGGCCCAGGATGCTGCTTTGTAAGACTCCAGCGCCAATTGGCTGAGGCGAACTTAAGAAATTTCCTTCTTTAATAATACACGACCGACTAAGTAGCTTTCTAACAGCTTATGTGTGTTTGCTGGTAAATTTTGCTTCAATTTATGTAGAAAGCCTTCATGCCAGACTTTATCAAAAGCTTGCGAAACATCGATGAAGAGTGCTGAGCAATATTTTTTTTTCTTCAAATGCTTTTCTTATGACATTTACTATTCGATGAGTTTGTTCAATTGTGCTGTGTTTTCTTCTAAATCCAAACTGATGGTTTGGAATACATCTATTTTCACTTAAAATTGGTGTTAATTTTGAAACTAATAATTTCTCAAACAGCTTTGACCTATTTGATAATAAGCTAAAGGGCCTATTTGAGTCAACTTTTGTATGATCTTCATCTGTCTTCGGTATCATGGTAACTAAGGTAACATTTTTGAGGGTAGTTTTCAAGGCGTAAAATAGCATTCAAAATAAAAAGAATAATTTTCTTTGCTATGCGAGGTATGTAGCTCTAAAAGCATTTTATTACTGATCTTGTCAATACCAGGTGCCTTCTTAGTGTTTAAGTCACAAATATCGTTTTTGATAACTCTTATCTCAAATCTTATGGGAATAGCTGCTCTAGCAGCAACGGGTGGTAACTCGACCGCAATATCGTGAGATATATTTGCTGTAAATACGTTTTTCAAGTGACTAGCAAATAGATTTCCTTTTTCAATATCGTTTCTTGCCAAGCAACCATTCAAGTTTCTTAATGGTGGCTTTAATATAACGGGCCTTTTTGGATTTCTAGCTGCACGCCATAATGAGTAGTCTGATTGTGGAGTTGCATCAAGTTCCTTACGATATTTTTCTAGATAAGCCGTTTTCTGAGTCTGCAGTAACTTTCTAAGCCTTTTTGTGCACTCTTTTAATAAATTCTTAAGTTGCGGGGATATGTGCTATTGCCACTCTCTTCGAACTCTTCTTTTTTCAGACAGGAGACGCTCAACATGTGTGGAATATATTTTTTGTTTTTTTGGGGGCAGTACTGGAATGTTGAACAGCTAGTTTTAGAAAACTGTCTAAATTAACTATAAATCGATCTACATTCTCCGGTGTACTGAGCGAAATATTTTCTGTGCAATGGGTACTGAGAAATTTTTTATATTTGAACCAATTTATTTGTGTGGCTGACGCACAGAGGGGTGAAATCGCAAAAAATGGATATTAAATGAAAATTGAAAATTAGTTTTTTTGAAAAATATTTAGTAGCCGATTACAGTATATAAAATTCTACATCACTACTGAAAATTTCAATGTCATATGTTGTTTACTTGTCAAGATGCATTGTATTAAATTTAAGTAATTTTTGAGCTATTCGCGCACAATAGTGTTAATTGAAATTCGGTATATTTCGACGCTTAATGTATAGTTTTTCGCAAGTCAAAAGTAATACTTTTACTATGGAATCTTCAACCTCAGGTATTTTAGCGTTATTCTAAAAATAATTGTGTTAACAAAAATTGTGTAGAAGTATTTTTTTAAAATATGTCTCAATTTTGGCTATTTCAAAATATTCGTGGATATTTAAATATGAATGGTGTTAGTTGGCGTTAGAATATTAATTTGTTAAGAAACTACAGTTCCTAGGCTTTCATATTCAGTAATAAGATGTTGCGCGTTTTTGCGCGAATTTTTTTTATTAAATTAATTGTGAAAATAGTCATTCAAGCAAAGCACACCAGCTCTTGTCTTTTGTTTGCTTTGTCTACATTTTCGTTATTGTGTTATTTATGTGGATCCACGAGTAAAGAATTTAACGACATTGAAAGAATGATCGCTAAAGAGGTTAAAACACACACATTGGAGTTCGGTCTTTCTATACTGCATGGTTGGATACGTTTTTATGAATGTCTTCTTCACGTGGCATATAAATTACCAATTAAAAAATGGCAAGCAAGAACCGATTTCGAAAAATTTGTTGTTGCTGAAAACAAGAGTCGTATTTAAACGGAATTTAGAAAAAAAACTGGACTTATTATTGACCAACCTAAGCCCGGCTTCGGCAATTCAAATGATGGCAACACAGCACGAAGATTTTTTGAAAACGCTTAAATCACAGCAGATATTACGAAACTAGATCTGGAGCTGATTAAGGACATGCACACAATATTAATTGCCGTATCTTGTGGTCATAATATTAATGTAGAAAAATTAAGAGTATTTGCTCAGGATACAGCTCGACTTTTTGTTAAGAAGTATCAGTGGTTTAACATGCCTCCAACCTTGCATAAGTTTTTAATACATGGCCCAGAAATCATTTCGCACGCGCTATTACCGATCGGTGAACTGTCTGAGGAACCCCAGGAAGCCCGAAACAAAGATTTTAAAAACTACAGAGAACATTTTTCTCGCAAATGTAGTCGGAAGGATTGCAATCGAGACATATTAAATAGGTTCCTACTAAGTTCAGATCCAATCCTATCTGGTAAAACAAAATTGCCCAAAAAAAAATTCCACCAACTTCCAAAATCAGTAGTAGATCTACTAGTTTCGCCTTCAGTTTCGACGAACGTGGCACAAGAAGTAGGGTTGCCATACGTACTGTTTTAAACAGTACATGTACTGATTTTTTGTAATTGTACTGTTTTATGCATAATGTCCAAAACAGTACGCAAATGTACTGTTTTTTACACTTTGTACTGTTTTTTGTACTGTTTTTTTTGTTCAGTCTCCAAAAAACCAAGATATCAAGAAAAACCCTGTTAAAGTCATATTTTGAAAATATCTTAATATGTAACAGTACATAGCTTTAAAAAAATGTTGTGTTCCAAACAAAAATGCTGTAAAATAATAAGACTTTTTACGCTGTGATCATTGTTTTCTCATAAATACGCAGTAGAAATCTTAATTATTATTTTAAAGACATATGATTTTATGACTACCTCTTCCAATAGTATTTGCCTTTAAACACCTGAGAAAGACAACAACAAAATCGAAATTTTGTTAAAAATATTATATTTTTTAAATACTAAATAAATACTTACTCCAACGCAATTATCTTTAATTCCTAGAATTTTTTTTTTAATATTCGGGCAAGTTCTGAAAATCGAAATCACGTGAAATTGAAAACTACAAATTTAAAAAATTCTCCAGGCTCAATATTTATAAAAATACCTAATTCCTTTAAGAACCACTTTTCTCTACCTAAACATTTTTTGAAATAAAGAAAAGCTACTTTAATTTTTACAAACATTTTATTGAAAATCTTCAGCGTATAAATTTTATTGAAACTTGTTTTTTACAATTTTAATATTTTCAGATTTTGTTGAATAAAAATACACTAAACTATGTTTTTTGGATTTTATAGATTATATCTGAACTTGGTAAAATTGGCCGCAAATAATTTAAAAATTGTTTGAAATTGGAAAATTAACTTAGGATACATACATTTTCTCAAATTCTATATAATTTGTGCAACTATTTTTGTGGTGAAAATTGCTTTAAATACCAATATGCTTAAAGAAAGTCCTAATTACACAATCAACGAGTCAACCTAACCTAACCTAGGCTTTTCTCCTTTCTTATATGGCTTACAGGAATGTTATGGTTTTCCTGTCTTCAAATTAAAAAAAAAACATTTAGGCCATATGCTTCGTTTTAGTGTTTTTTTAAACGCAAACGGAATAATTTCGCATACGTTTAAAATGCAATAAAACGGAAATCCTTTGACGTTACACATTTTAAGTGTTTTTCGTTATATAATTGTTGCATATTAGATCAAAAGTTTTAAATATATAATAATTTAAGCAAATAGTTGTCTTTTCGCAACAAAAAAAAATGTACTGTTTTTTTCTTGATTGTACTGTTTTTGTGTGTTCAATGTACTGTTTTTCCGAATTTAAAATCTGGCTACCCTAACAAGAAGGCACAAATCATGATACAGATGACGACGGACATATTTTTTAAAATAGCAGGTCAGAAACATATGTCTTATAATATATATATACAAGCTATATATATTTTAGAACAAAACGCTCACCAGACACATCCGTACACGATCGAACAATTTTAATATCTGCTTTGAGTCCCGAAGTTACATATATGATACAATAATCTTCCTTTCGTCTACATAATTATATTAAAAATAAATTGATTACTATGTAAACATTTTATTACTTTAAAAAAAAAAAAATCCGACTGAGCCAGAGCTATTTTTTAAAAGGGGGCGTGACACCGCCCTAGTCCACCTTGGATGTAATTCTTACTGTACGATTAACAGATATACCAAATCTCATCTTCATACCTCTGATAGTTCATGAGATATATCCGTTCTAAGTTTCTTTATCCAATCATAACCAAGTATATCCAAGGACTATTAGCAGGTCAACAGTACAACATTAGGAAAGTTTCATGACAATCGGTCTATTACTATGGCCGCTAGAGCGATTTTTAATAGGGGGGAGTCGCACCGCCCACTTTTTCAAAAGATTTGTAGCCTTTGTCACTCAGTGATAACGTAGCATTCTAATAGTCAAAGAATTTTTAAAATTGGATAAGTAGTTTAATTAATCTCCATTTTTTGTGATTTCACCCCTCTGTGTGACGTCGCTAAGTAACCAGTCGGAGATACAATTCTATTGGGGTTCATTAAAGTTACAATTGTAGGTGTGTGGTCGGACGATAATTCTAAGGAAGCTTCAACATGGATCGTTTCTATGGGGATGTTGTTAACCACGCCGAAATCGATGATATCGGAAATTTTTTGCTGATCAGTAGGCCAATATGTTGGTTGTCCGCTCGCTACCACATTCAAATCCATTTTAGAAATTGTATTAAATAAAACACGACCCTTTGGTGTTATAAGTCGTCATCCCCAGAATGTAAGTTAACGACACAAAAGTTGTTAACCTTTTTTTATAATTATTGATTGCAACATCCGTTCTACTATTTTTAATACGGCCCAATTTGTTAATTCAATTTATGCTGACACTATGTTGCAATAAATCGAACAAAGAAATAAAAAAACAGAAATTGAAATATTCGATTTATATAAAAAAACCAAAATTGATGGCTCTTGGACAATCCTAGTATTCAGGAATACCAACAAGTGATTCAGGAAAAAAGTCTTTAGGATTACATACAAGATCACTATCAACAAGAAAGCGAACAGGGAAATACCCATGCTGAAGATCTTTCAGATATTAATTTTTTAGGTTAGTGCACTCTTCACTTCCATATTTTAAATGTAAAACAGAGAATGGTCAGATATTGAAAATACTAATTGATACAGGCTCTAATAAAAATTACATTCAGCCTTCTCTGGTAACTAAACTAATTCAGAATGAAAAACCTTTTTTTGCAAATTCTATATCCGGCAACATAAAAATTACACACCACACTTTAGTAAATCTTTTCAATGTACCAAATCATAAAATAAAATTTTAAATTTTGCCATCGTTGAAATCTTTTCATGGCATTCTTGGTCATGATAGCTTAGAAAAACTTAATGCAATAATCCATATTAAAGAACAGTACATGTTAATATATAATGTGAAGAGAATTAGAATCTTTCAGCACACTTCCCAATCAATAAATAAACTGGAACTTAGAATCAATCACTTGAGCAAAAATCAATTAGCAAAGCTAGAATAAGCATTTCACACGTATCCGAATTTATTTACTGAACCTAACCATAAATTAACCTACACTTCTCGAGTTCAAGGAGAGATTAGAACAACTACTGATTCACCGGTTTATTCGAAATCTTATCCCTACCCTATGGCAAATAGTTGAACTTCTAAATGATGGAATAATTCGACCATCAAAGTCACCATATAATGCACCTGTTTGGGTTGTTCCAAAAAAAATGGATGCATCGGAAGAAATGAAAAATAGAATGGTGATCGATTACAGAAAATTAAACTCAGTCACCGTACCAGATCGTTATCCGATACCGGAAATAAATGAAGTCTTATCAAACTTAGGAGAAAATAAATACTTTTCTGTTTTAGATTTAAAAAGTGGTTTCCACCAGATTTCTCTCAAAGAAAGTGATATTGATAAAACTGCATTTTCCATTAATAATGGAAAATTTGAATTCTTACGATTGCCCTTTGGACTAAGGAATTCTCCTTCAATTTTCCAACGCACTCTAGATGATGTTTTAAGGGACCACATAAGGAAAATATGTTATGTCTACATAGATGACATAATTATATTTGGTAAAAATGAAGACGATCACTTTCAAAATTTTAATAAAAATTTCCAAACACTAGAGTCTGCAAACTTTAAAGTTTAACTCGATAAATGCGAATTTGCAAAACAAGAAATATAATTCTTAGGAATTATCGTAGGCACTAATGGTATTAAGACCAACTCTGAAAAAGTAAAAGCAATAGATAATATATCTCTACCCAAGACCTTGAAAGATTTGAGAAGTTTCCTTGGAATGTCAGGCTATTACCGTCGATTTATACAAGACTACGCCAAACTAGCCAAATCCCTGGCATCCCTTTTAAGAGGGGACGATGGACGCGTTTCAACGAACGCATCCAAAAATATAAATATATTTTTAAATCAAGATGCAAAAGACTCCTTCCAAAAAATTAAAAATTCACTGACCTCAGAGGATATTATTCTGTCACATCCAAATTTTGAAAAGGACTTCGATTTAACAACAGATGCCTCCGAATACGCAATTGGAGCAGTCTTATCACAAGAGGGCAAGCCAATAACATTTCTTTCAAGAACATTACGCCACAAATTAAATTGTTCACTCACATCATTAAGAAACTATTTTTATGGGTCAAGGAAAATAAATATTTTCACAGACCATCAACCGCTGACTTTCGCTCTTAGCAGCAAAAATAAGAACAGTAAAATGAAAAGATGGAAAGCCATCTTAGAAGAATACAACTATGAATTAAAAAACCAACCAGGCAAAACCAATGTAGTCGCTGATGCATTGTCCAGACCCCCACAAATAAATTCCATGACAGCAACACAAGATAGTTCTGAGAGTTCTTCACATAACTTAATACCAAGATGGAATGTCCCATAAATGTTTTTAAAGATGTATGTACTTTACATAATAGATGACCAAACACATTATGAATTTGAAATCCATTTCCCAAATACTTTAAAAACTTTAAAGTTAGATTCACTCAAAGCCAGGTAAAAGACATAACAGACGAAAGTGAACAGGAAGAAATTAAAATATTAGAACATAAAAGACAACATCGGAATGGAAGAGAGAATAGAGAACAAATTTAACAAAAATATTATTTTCCAAAAATGGCGGAAAAAACCAATAAAATATCAAAGCCTGTAAAATTTGCAAGGAACAGATATATGATAGGCATCCAAATAAACCTAGTTTAGAAATCACACCAATTCCAAAAAATCCAGGAGAAATAATTCATGTCGACATCTACTCGACCGAAAAAAATCTAGTTCTCACAGCCATTGACAAATTTTCAAAATACGCGCAAGCAAAAATTTTAAAATCAAGAGCAATAGAAGATATAAAAGAACCTCTCAGAAAATTAATTTTAGCATTCGGCGTCCCTAATTCAATAGTAACAGATAACGTAAAAACCCTTAATTCAGCTACAATAATATTTTTTCTTCAAAATCAATTCGGAATAAATATTTATACTACACCCCCATATTGCAGTTCTGTTAATGGGCAAGTAGAAAGGTTCCATTCCACTCTCTCGGAAATTATGAGATGTTTTAAAACAGAAAATCTTCACACCTCATTTCATGACCTTCTTACAAAATTAATTTACGAGTGTAACTCCTCAATTCACTCTACAACTAGGAGAACGCCGTTAGAAATATTTTTTGGTAGGAAGTACAGAGATTTCAAAGAAACAGAAGATGAGAGAAAGGAAATTAGTAATAGATTTAAAGAGAAACAAGAACAAGACTTAGAGCATCATAACAAAGATAGAGATAAAATTAAAAATTATTTAATTGGCGAAAAGATCTATGTTAGAGTAAATAAAAGATTGAGATCAAAATTGTCTTCTCGCTATAGAGAAGAAATTGTTAAAGAAAATAGAAGTACAACGATTTTAACTAATTCAGGTCAATTTTTGAAAACGGGAAAAGATTTAATATTTCGGGAACTTACTTAATTAAATTTCACAATTTATTTAGTAACTGGCAAGCCTCACTTTTGCAAACTATGCTATGATTCAACCCACTCCCTTTGAAAAAAGTCAAATTAATCTTTTATCTTTGGAGGCACTTAACGAACTCCAAATTTACAATACAGACAACCGTAAAAAACGCCTTATAATTGGAGAATGGACAATCTCTGGGATATGTTTATTTATTATTATCTTAATTATTGTTGTATGGGAACCTCAGGTACCTAAAGTAGATAAGCCATTTGAAATGGAAAACCTACCACAACCAGCGCATATTACTTTTACCGCTTCAGAGAAACCTCCAAGGCTACATAAAATTCCACTTTTTTAGAGAAGAGAAAAAAACGATTGAGGACACTTGATTTAAAGGGGGAAGAGTTAACGACACAAAAGTTGTTCGCCTTTTTTTATAATTATTGTTTGCAACATCCGTTCTACTATTTTTAATATGGCACAATTTGTTAATTCGATTTATGCTGACACTATGTTGCAATAAATCGAATAAATAATAAAAAAAAACCAAAATTGAAATTGATGACTCTTGCTTTTAATTCTTGCTTTAGATTTAAGTTAAGTTTGATTTAAAAAGAAATGATGAATTGTTTACTGACAGTTGAAACGAATAGTTTAATAAAAAAATTTTAAAGTTTAAGTAAAAAATAAATTTAAGTGTTTAATCAAAAATAAAGACTCAATAACAAAAATCTTAAGTTTTTAAATAAAATTAAAATAAATGTTTTAATAACTTGTATGTTTAGCGTTATAATCGCCAGCTGCTATTAAACAGGGTCCAAATGATTTAAAATATTTATAATATTGACTTTCTGATATTGAAAATCTAGGTTGGGAGTATAACGATGAAATTACTAGGTTTCTATTTAATTCCTCAACGCAAATGTTCGTTGCTTGGAGATAATCTTCCCGATGATCACTCATTAGGTAGTGTTTGACTTGGGTTTTTATTAAAATGGCAGAACCTCCACAAGCTCTATCTCTTGGTATCACATAGTGTATAACCATTGATTTAAAGAAAGTATTGTAATTAATTTTTATGTTGGCGGATGCCGTTTGCGTTCTAAAAACAAATCTTTAAACAGTTCATGGCTTGTTTAGTACAGCTTGCAATAACATCGATAGCATTTTAAGAATTTCCTGCAACATATTACCCATTGTGTTCGTAAAATTATTTACTGTTTGCACCAATGTTTCCATGGTTTTTTCTAAACGACCCAAATTTGAAACTGGAGTTTCATCATTACTTGGTGAAGCACCTTGCATTGGCACATGGTACGCCTTAGTATGACCAAATTCTTGGCAGTGATTTTCCTGTACAAGATATATCTCAAACTGTATATAGGATGAGTTTCGTTTTTTTTAGCCTAACATCGCCGGGCTCTAACTCCACTCGAAATAGTGTTTGTGGATATTTTTCCCTATTTTTGATATTTACAACATGTTTTATTTTGAAGCCTTGCTCTTCAAGGAATGTTTTTATTTCTTCAGGGTCCACACCTTTGCTGCTCTTCAGTTGGTATGTATAAAAACTTTTTTTTTTTCCTTCAAATTGGTTAGTAATATTGCGAATTTTTTTTTCATGATTTACTTGAATTTTTGTCTCGTTTATACTACCATGCTTGATTGCCGCTACGTAAAACGAATTTTCACCTATCACCGAGACCAAACTCTTTATAAGCACATTTGAATTTTTCTCCCTAAGATATATTTCGAGGGAGGCTTGGACGATTTTATCACGTTTGGTGCTTCTGAGGATTCATCCTCCAGAATTGCAAAACGATTTTGTGAATTTGTTTTATCCAAAATGGTATTTTTGTGGCCGAAGCAACATCTGAAGAGGTAGGGCTGCGACCCCGCTTAAGCACTGTTATATACCTGTCCATACCAACATGTACTTGAGGCTTT
This sequence comes from Pollenia labialis, assembly GCA_949318255.1. Classification (NCBI taxonomy): domain Eukaryota; kingdom Metazoa; phylum Arthropoda; class Insecta; order Diptera; family Polleniidae; genus Pollenia; species Pollenia labialis. The sequence goes on from OX439140.1 coordinate 47,929,562, forward strand.
TGACAACTTTTTACTAGTGGGTTTTCCATTGAGTGTGTGTTTGAGTTCATTGTATAATTTTTTTTTTTTAAATTTTTTTTTTTTTTAATTTCCTAAGCTTATCCCGCTAAGCTTTATGCTTGTCTGCAGGAAAGATACCAGAGTCTCTGGCGGGAATCGAACCCGCAACCCCGGCTATGATAGACTAGCTCGCTACCAGCTAGTTTTTGCCGTCGCGGCAACACTTGCAGGTGCGGCAATACTTGCAGGCACGGTAACACTTGTACACTTGTACCCAGAGACAGTTTAATATTTTTTAATGTATCACTATCCACCGTTTTTGTATACACCGAGGGTTAGAGGGAACGTGGGCGAAATATTGGCTTAGCCGTTAGGTAGTTATTATTGTTTTCTTTTATTTTATTTATTTCAGCATTGCATTATTTAGCATTTACTGTTACGTATGCATATCTTTCATTTAGTTTGTTTCATTGTTTTTACTCATAAAACAAGTTGGTTTAGTTTTTCACTTTTTTTTTTGCTTTGCTTTTAATATTTTTATTATTTATTATATTTACAACACCAAAAATTAGAATTTTAAACTAGAATGTTTTTCATTTCCTATTTTTAAGCTTGTTAGGCCCGGAGCTTTAATGTAAATAACACATCAATTTTATTACAGTTTTTTTTTTTTTTTTTTTTTGTTGAGTATATGTAAACATACTTACATATGTATGTACATATATACATTCATACACATATTTTCTTATAATTCGTTGTTTAATTTTTTGTTCTGGTAATTGTTCACTTTTAAGTTAAATAATTTATTTAAAAATCATTTATTTTTTTGCGTCCATTCGCCATAAATAGTTCAACAAAATAACCACAATTCTCTACCTATGCGTACATTTGTCCTTAAAGTTGCGCTGAAAGAGGTCAACAAGAAAAAGAAAGACAAAATTAATAAACAAAAAATATGTACTTTGGACTTCAAGAAGAATTCTTGACATAAGTACGGAAAAAACAGAAGTAAGGAAAAACATGTTAAATCAATTAAAATTGATAATCATTCAAAAAAGCAAATTTCGATCTACCAAAGGTTAAAATACAATTTGGTTTAAGGATTGCTGTTTGACTATTGACGTCAGCGGTCGTCGATGGCTGCGAGTGTAATACGGCAAATCCATCTGAGGAGATCGAGTGGTTGCGATGGAAACATGTCATGGTAACCTGCCGGCCAGGGTTCGAGCCCCGGCCACGGTCAAGAATGAAAGATTATCAATAACAATTTTAATTAATTTTCATGTTGTAAAATTCCTTTCTTTATAAAAATAATTCAATGAAAATTAAATTTGATGAACTTGAAATATTAAAAATTTGGATTGAAAACCATAAATAGCTCAACAAAATAACCACAATTCTAATTATTGTTTTATTAACCTTTAAAAATTAATATAATTAAAGGAATTTAATATATAGAAACTGGGAATTATTTCCTTCTGAAGGTTACTTTATATTATATTCAACATTTTTTTTATTTTTCGAATTTATTCTATGAGCTAAATTTCAGTTATGTATTTTATAAAGCTTTTTTGTAATAGTCATATTCCTTCAATTTTTCAGAAATGACTTTATACACTATCATTATATAATATATACATTTTTTTGTAATGCTTTGTTTACTTTTATTTTTAAATTAGTCCATTAAAGGTTGAATTGTAATATTTTCAAATTAATTTGAAGTTTAAAGGATTTTTAAAAAAAACTTTATATTTAAATCTGTTTAATGCATAGTAAGATGAACATATCGTCGCTGTTTTTACTAACTGACCTGAATGAATTTTTTTTGAAAATTGAGTTAAGTATTTAAAATAAAAATATTTGGCTTTTTCTTTATTTAAGACAGTAACCACATTTCAGTCGTATTTTAAATTAAAAGTGCTCTCTTGCAAAATTTTGTAAACGAACTTAATGAACTTTTTGTTAATATGCCCACACCGAATCGCATCATTTGATCACTCTATTTTAAAATTCAGTTTTAGATGCTTTACTGCGGAAGAATTTGTAAAAGGTTTTCATAAAGTTAAATCTAACTCTGTGGGCTTGGATGATATTAATCCTAGATTTATTAAATTAATCCTGCCCTGGATAATACGCTCTGTTGTGCATTTATTTAACACTATTATTATCACTAGTACATTCTCTATGGAATGGAAGTATGCCAAGATCATTCCTGTCCCAAAGTCAGGATGCGAATATTGCCCAATTTGAATTCTACCTTACCTATCCAAAGTTTTTGAACAACTGCGTCAGCACCAGATATTTAAATATGTTACAGAAAAAAACTTACTAACTGAGCGACAATCGGGCTTTAGGCCTCAGCATAGCTGTGTGACAGCCATAACTGATGTTGTTGAAGAGATTAGGGGTAACTTAAATACTGGAAAAATATCAATGTTGGTACTACTTGACCACTCAAAAGCTTTCGACACGGTTGACCACTCTATACTGTGCTTCAAACTATCGAAAATATTCAATTTTTCTACAACTGCTGTTAAGTTAATCTTATCATATTTAAAGGATAGACTGCAAAGCGTTTCATATGATGGACTTGTTTCATACTCTTTATGTTTTGTAAGAGGTGTTCCACAGGGTTCCATACTTAGACCATTATTATTCTCATTGTATGCAAATGACATACCGCAGCAACTTAAGTATTCCAGTATACAAATGTATGCTGATGATATTCAAATTTACCTGAGTAGTTCCAAGGCATCCATTAGCTCTTGCGTAAATGATCTGAATACTGATCTTAATAGTATTTTTCTCTGGGCGTCAGCAAATGGGTTGCGTCTTAACCCAAATAAGTCTAAATGCCTAATAATTTGTAAGAAATCTGTCAAAATTTAATCTCAAATTGATATTTCCCTTGGAGGTACAAAAATTCATATAGTTAGTTCCGTCAGAAATCTTGGCGTGATTTTCCATAATACCTTAACTTGGTCTGACCATATTAATAGGTCATGTGGCAGAGTATATTGTATGCTAAGTGGCTTATGGACTACACATTATTATACACCTCTAAAAATACGGCTACTTCTTGCGAAAACGTATATATTACCTACTCTATTATATATTTATCTGAGGTTTTTTATGGTTGTAATTTAAAGAATACGTTGAAACTCAAAACTACTTTTAATAACGTTGTACGCTACATTTACGGCCTGAACAAATTTGATCATATATCTCAGTATTCTACTCGTATTTTCGGTATGACATTTAATAACTATTAATTCAAAAAAACCTTGTTCTGCTACACAAAATTATTATAACAAAAATGCCGAAATACCTTTTTGTCCGCCTACAGTTCACGGCATCTGAAAGGCAGTTTTTTAATTTAACAATTCGTCTCTGGAACCAATTCCCTGCTTATATTCAAAATACTAGCAACGCAATTAAATTTAAAAATTTACTCTCGCAATTGTATGGTAATATACTGTAACTTTTTCAATCTTTTAACTTTTAAAAAAACCTATCAAAAATTAAAAACTATCACCAACAAACAAATATTATTATTTTTTAGAACTAATACTTTTATTAATATTTTCATATACACTTTTATAATTATTTTTATTTATTTTTTTTTTAATTGTTTAAATTTTTATAATCATTGTCCAATTATTAAAAGTTATATTTTTGTATACGTGCTGGGCTATGCAACGTCTTAATGCTTAGATATGCAAGTTTTAAATTTAACGTAAATTTTTCTTTATGGATTATCAAAGTTTAGCAAATGTGAAGCAAAAAACTTTTAAATATTACTCCGAAAATGTCCCTTATTGCAAAGAAGCAGTAGTTGAATTTTTGTATGTGAATTATTTTATTTGACCGAGTGAAGGCCATACCGTTAATGGTGTAAGATGAACACTGGTTCTCTACGCCTTTTCAAAATAATTTTTAAGCTTAAAAATAATTATAATTCAAAATTTTTTAAAAATTAGGAAATCTCAAGAAGTTTTAAATATGTGGACCATCTGTTTATTAAAAAAAAAATTTTGTGGAAAATGCCAGAATAAAAATTAATTGGGGATTTCTTGTATAAAAATAACAAAACGCTCTGAAATTAAAATTTTAAATTCGAATTTTAGAGCGTTTAATGTATTGCAAACACTGATTCTAATTTCTAGACGTTCGAATTAATGAAAGCTATAATTTGTGAGCGTCTACTGTATTGTCATTTAAAATTGGTGTTAATTTTGAAACTAATAATTTCTCAAAAATGCTTTGATATATTAGAAAGTAAGCTTATAGGCCTATATGACTCAATTTTGTGTAATCCTTTCCAGGTTTAGGTATCATGGAAACCTTCCACGTTTTAGGATAGTATTTAAGGCGTAAAATAGCATTAAAAATAAAAAGAATAACCTTCTTTGCTATGCTGGGTAGTTCCTAAAGCATTTTGTTGCTGATCTTATCAAAACCAGGGGCTTTCTTAAGGGTTTAAATAACAAATAGCATTTTCGATCTCTCTTAACTCAAATCTTAGGGGTACAGCTGCTATAGATGCATCAGGTGGTAACTCTACTGCAATATCGTGAGATATATTTGAGGTAAAAACGTTTTTTAAATGATTAACAAACAGATTTCCTTTTTCAATATCATTTCTTGCCCAACTTCCATTCAAGTTTCTTAATGGTGGCTTAGAGACAACTGGTCTTTTGAGATAGCTGCACGCCATAATGAGTAGTCTGATTGTGGAGTTTCATCAAGTTCCTTAAGATATTTTTCAAGAGAAGCTGTTTTCTGTGTCTGCAGTAGCTTTCTTAGCCTTTTTGTACACTCTTTTAGTAATTTCTTAAGTTGAGGGGATCTGTACAATTGCCACTCTCTTCGAGCTCTCCTTTTTTCAGACAAAAGGCGCTCGATATCTGTGGAAAATATTTTAATATTTTTGGTTTTTTGGGGGGCAGTACTAGAATGTTGAACAGCTAGTTTCAGAAAACTGTCAACATTAACAATAGAGCGATCTACATTCTACGGTGTACTAAGCGGAATATTTTCTGTGCAATGGGTACTAAGATATTTTTTATATTTTAACCAATTAATTTGTGTAGCTGACGTCGCAAAATAACCAGTCGGAGATACCATTCTATTGGGGTTCATTATAGTAACAACTGTAGGTGTGTGGTCGGAAGATAATTCTTAGGAAGCTTCAACATGAATCGTTTCCATGGGGATGTTGTTAACCACGCCGAAATCGATGACATCGGGAATTTTTTGCTGATCAGTAGGCCAATATGTTGGTTGTCCGCTCGCGACGACATTCAAATCCATTTTAGAAATTGTATTAAATAAAACACGACCCTTTGGTGTTATAAGTCGTGACCCCCAGAAGGTATGTTTAGCGTTATAATCGCCAGCGGCTAGGAAACAGGGTTCTAATGATTTAAATATATTGAAAATCTAGGTGGGGAGTATAACGATGAAATTACTAGGTTTCTATTTAATTCCTCAACGCAAATTTTCGTTGCTTGGAGATAATCTTCACGATGATCACAGATTAGGTGGTGTTTGACTCGGATTTTTATTAAAATGGCAGAACCTCCACAAGCTCTATCTCTAGGGTCCTTGGTATCATATAGTGTATAACCATTGATTTTAAACGTGTTTCGTGAGGTTAAATGAGTTTCAGACAGCACCATGACATCAATTTGTTTATTTTTAAGAAAGTATTCTAATTCATTTTTATGTTGGCGGATGCCGTTTGCGTTCCAAAAACAAATCTTAAAACAGTTCATGGCTTGTTTAGTACAGCTTGCAATTACATCGGTTGCATTCTAAGAATTTCCTGCATCATATTACCCATTGCGCTCGTTAAATTATTTACTGTTTGCACTAATGTTTCCATGGTTTTTTCTAAACGACTCAAATTTGAAACTGGAGTTTCATCATTACAAGCACCTTGCATTGGCACATGGTTTGATTTTAAGACGTTAGCATAAGATGTTCTGTTATTACTAGCCTGCGTAGCACGAATTCGTTTGAGGGGGGCTAGTTTTCGGCCCAGACGACTGCTTGGCGATAGTGTATACAGGGCATCCTCTATAATTCGCAGTTTGATTACCGCCACAGTTGCTGCATTGTTTTACGAAGGGGTCGGGTTTGGGCTTATCGCAAAGAACTGTACCATGTAATTCACCACATACTACGCAAACAGGGGCAGTTTAAACCATTTCTTTTGTGCGGCTCCTCTATCGTGATTTTCCTGTACAGGATATATTTCAAACTGTGTATAGGATGGGTTTCGTTTTTTTTTTTAGCTTAACATCGCCGGGCTCAAACTCCACTCGAAATAGTGGTTGGGGAATTGTTTCCCTATTTTTTAATATTAACGACATGTTTTATTTTGAATAGAATCTTCAAGGAATGTTTTTATTTCTTCAGGGTCAACACATGAGTCAATTCCCTTAATCACTACTTGAAGACCTTTGCTCCTCTTCAGTTGGTATGTATAAAGACATTTTTTTTTGCTTCAAATTGGTTAGTAATTTTGCGAAAATAGTTTTCATGATTTACTTGCATTTTTGTCTCGTTTATACTACCACGCTTGATTGCGGCTACGTAAAACGAATTTTCACCTATCACCGAGACCAAACTCTTTATAAGCTCATTTGAATTTTTCTCCCTAAGATATATCGGGGGAGGCTTGGACGATTTTATCACGTTGGGTGCTTCTGATGATTCATCCTCCAGAATTGCAAAACGAGGTGTGAATTTGTTTTATCAAAAATGGTACTTTTGAGGCCGAAGCAACATCTGAAGAGGTAGGGCTGCGACCCCGCTTAAGCACTGTTATATACCTGTCCATACCAACATGTACTTGAGGCTTCCCGGTAGGAAGTCAAACACATTTATAAGTAACTTCAAACTGGTTTTTTTATAACCACATCTAGTTGATTAAGTGACTTTTTTCTTTGTCGACGACTCATTATTTTAACATAGGCATGTCATAGGCAGTAGTCAATTGGCCATCTTTGCATGACTTTTAAACTGACTACTAACTACTTATTTTTCAACCAATTTGTAGTTAATTAATAGTATAGTCGGTTTATAATAAATTATTTGAAATTGAAATAATTTTTGTCAAAAAAATATGTGTTCCTATGAATAAACATGCATATTTTTATATAGAAATTAATATTTAAGAACATTTTGCATCAAATTGCTTTAAATGATAATGTAAAATAGTGCTGAAATAAATACGCTACATAATTTCTAGTACATAAACAGATTTGAATGGTTTTAATTTTTAATTATTTTAAAAAATTTGTATATATTAGCTCTGTTTCTTTACTCTACTTTGGGATCCCTCGGGATCCCAATTTGCACGAAAAGCGTTCCCGTACTTTTAATTTGTGTAAATGAGAGCGGATTTGAGAGAATAAAATTCTTCTTCTTCTTGCACGAAACAGCCCAGACTTTTTCTTCGTGCAAATTGTGTAAATTGTCAAACAGCTGTAAAACATAAACAAAACAAAAAAAAAAAGGAAAAAAGTTCATGATCAAAATTCTGGAAAAAGTGTTGTGGAATAAAACAAAATGTACTTAAATAAAAAGTTTTGTACTGAAATATTAGGGAAACATAATGTTAGTTATTGTAAAAGTGTTTGTTTTGTTTTATTTTTAGTAAAAGTAGTTTAATTCTGGAGCCAATATAAAATTTTTCAAAAGTGGCGCAATTTTTTTTGGTGTTGTGCTTAAAATTTTGTTTTTTCTGTTCCCGTACTTTTGTGTAATGTTGTCTTTTTATGAGAGAAATTTATGCTTGCTCTCACGAACTTTACCCAAAAAGTAAAGAAACAGAGCTATTTTTTTCATTTGACCTCATGGCATGCTTGTTTTACTTATTTTGCTTTTATTTGTGTTTTACGTATGCCTCTATGCAATATGTTTGGTTGATATCTGCATGTGAATTAAACCAATTTACAGTCATTTGAAAAATAGTTAACTTATAGTTAGTGTTTTCTGCAACTGACTATTTAATTTACTACAGGGTTTTGACAACTTTTTACTAGTGGGTTTTCCATTGAGTGTGTGTTTGAATTCATTGTATTATTTAAGATTGTTTTTGCCGTCGCGGCAACAATTGCAGGTGCGGCAATACTTGCAGGCACGGTAACACTTGTACCCAGAGACAGTTTAATATTTCTTAATGTATCACTATCCACCGTTTTTGTAAACACCGAGGGTAATAGGGAACGTGGGCGAAATATTGGCTTAGCCGTTAGGTAGTTATTATTGTTTTCTTTTGTTTTATTTATTTCAGCATTGCATTCTTTAGCATTTACTGTTACGTATGCATATCTTTCATTTAGTTTTATTGTTGTTTCATTGTTTTTACTCATAAAAACAAGTTGTTTTAGTTTTTCACTTTTTTTTTTGCTTTGCTTTTAATATTTTTATTATTTATTATATTTACAACACCAAAAAATAAGAGTTTTAAACCAGAATGTTTTTGTTCAGTTTATGTTCGTACATATATTTTTTTATAATTCTTTATTTAATTTTTTGTTTTGCTAATTTTTCACTTTTAAGATGAATAATTATTTATATTTTTGCGTCCATTCGCTAAATATTTTTATTACAAAATTAAATGTAATTAATTAATAATTCAAATTGTATGCGTATCCATAAGTTTAATTTACAATCCATTCTAAATGTAGTGTTAATACATTCTTGCAAGAAAACAAACAAATATTATTATTAAGTTAGGTCAGTAACATAACTGAATTGTTTTTCGTTGTCACAATCATAAATTCTTTCGATATTTAAAACTAATAACGGTCAACGTTCGTTTAGTCGTCATGTTGACAACAAATTCGACAACTGTAGTTCAATGTACAACGATACATTTATGCTGATCCAACAAATTCCTGCATACGTATAAGCTCTTTAATACACTGGACACCGCTCTAAATAATAATTAAGAAATACAAATTGGTAAAGTAACTCAACGAATTCTGTGTGCCTGATACAATACCGTATCATTTGTATGTAAGTTAATGCTAAGTACTAAAATAAGTGATAGAGTGAACTTTTTGTAAAGTCACTCAATATTAGGTTAAGTTTTATTCTCATAAGTAGTATTTAAGCAAATAAAATTTGAAAATAAAGATCAAGAATTAACCATCAATCAGGGCCTTCGCTTGTGTTTTATTTATCGTTAAATAAAAACATTACATGGCGATCCTGCCTGATCCTTATTTTAATTCTACATAGCAAACCAAGAGGACTATATAGCAAATTTGATTATTCTCTGGTGCTTAAAATTAAAATAAGGATCTATTGATCCTGCCCCACAGAGCTTACGCTTAGTCGGGATCTATTGAATCAGGTACATCAATATTTTTTTTCGCATTGCCAAGCAAAGATCCGTCTTATGACCGACACGTGGGAGGAAATCCTAGCAAGGCTAAAGGAAGGGCGCAAAGAAGAAAAGCCAGCCATCCTGTTTAGAGGACCAAAAACCAAGAAGGCCAAAATAAGATAGAAGAAGAAATTAAAGAAATTGAAAAAAAAAAATTTTAAAAAAGACAAGAACAGACAAAAAGAATATGAAAATTTAAAAGAATATCACACAAACACTAATACAAATCATAATATGTGAATTATTTTTCCTATTATTCTTTAAGACAGTAATGCTAATATTAGAAACGTTATTCTAAAACAATAATATAATCAAAATAAAATTTTATAACTTTTCAGTAAAAGAAAAAAAATGATGCTAGTAATAAAAAACCTTATTTTAAACAAAAAAAAAAAAATAGAATACATAAAAAAAAATGGAGTATTGGAAAAAAGTAAGAAGAAAAAATTCGGTAAACTGGGGTTACCAAGAACCACCTGAAATGAGCCCAGAAAAGAAAGTGGAGTTATTAGCTGATATTTGGAAAATTGTTGGTATAGAAGGAACTCCGACAATAGAAGATTATTATGATATGAACAAGACTCTTTTAGAAATGAGACTCCTGATAAAGTGGGCAGATAAGCATTATAAAAGTATTTTTGATAAATAAAAATGAAAAAATTTTGTATTACGTTATTAATATTAGTATTAATTGTCACATTGATAGGTTTTTGGATTAAGGTTAGCATAGTCAACATAATAGAGAGTAATTTACAGGAATTTCGTAGTTTTATTTCAACACAAATAGATAGAATTTTTTTCGTTAAGAAATATACTACCCTTTTAAAATATCAAATAATTATGAATATTTTGAACAATTTTTATAATAAGTACATATATAGGTTGAATAGTTGTAGCTATAGTCTTGACACCCTTAGTAATAGTTCTAGATTTCAAAATATTAAGATTAATAAAATTATTTATAAGAGATTTGTACAAATGAAAAAAAATTAACAGCCATTGAATTATTACTGAAAACTTTGATATTACAAAATGTATTAGAGTTAAAAATTAACGAAGCAAATGCATGTGAAAATTTAATCTTAATCGAAAAAATATTTGAAAAAATTAATATACTAATAACCAATGCAAAGAAGTCATTAGGTAAACCTTACACAACAGAAACAATCCAAGCAAAGAGGAAGGAAATTGATGAACTGGAAATAGCTAGTACAAGTATTTTTGATAACAGTAGTTGGACAGTAGAAGAGAAACAATTAAATTTTATCAAATTTAGCGAGTTACGGAAAGACGCACTAAATATCTTGCGACTTTATGAGGATAAGTCTATCCAAACTAATAGTACTGCAACATTACAAACAAGACAAGAAATTATAACTAATATGGGGGAGGAAAAACTTAATGCCACAGAACTGGCATCAGTTTCTAAATTATTAAATGTTTAATTTCAAAAGTTTTTGTTATTCGTGCTCAATTCCCAGTTTTTATTCTTGATAAAAACACTTGAAATTTATTGTTGATGGGATAAACTATTCCTATGCGCATTTCACTGGTTGCTTAGGCCAGATCATCAGGAAACTTCATCCATAAAGATTTTAGAAAAACTAAAGATATTAAACCAAATAAAAATGTTAAACGTATAAGACTTATAGCAACAGTTCTACTTGTAATAATATCAAAGCTTAAACAAAACAACATCAACAATAACCAGTGGCTTTATCTCATCTTACATTCCCCGCTACAATTAGTTGAAATTCTCTCAACATTAATTGTAGTTGTAAGTAAAAAAATTTTTGTATTCCCAAAAATTGAAATTACTTTTTGATAATAAACAGGCAGGTGCACGGCCTAAAAAACACTTAATTGACAACATCTTTTGTAAGTTGTTGTTGTTTTTATTTTGTTTTTCTTAACCTACTTACAACTACAATTAATGTTGAGAGAATTTCAACTAATTGTAGCGGGGAATGTAAGATGAGATAAAGCAGCTGTTTATTGTTGATGTTGTTTTGTTTAAGCTTTGATATTATTACAAGTAGAACTGTTGCTATAAGTCTTATACGTTTAACATTTTTATTTGGTTTAATATCTTTAGTTTTTCTAAAATCTTTATGGATGAAGTTTCCTGATGATCTGGCCTAAGCAACCAGTGAAATGCGCATAGGAATAGCTAATCCCATCAACAATAAATTTCAAGTGTTTTTATCAAGAATAAAAACTGGGAATTGAGCACGAATAACAAAAACTTTTGAAATTAAAAATTTTTGTATTCCCAAAAATTTAAATTACTTTTTGATTATTAAATGTTTTCAGTGGAAACAAGGATGATTTAAATCAGTTCATTGCAAATCTAGAGATACTTCGCGATACATTTACTGAAAATAAATATACTTCATTTTTTAATTTTGTGTATAGAACAAAATTAACCACGAAAGTCAAAAATAGAGTAAAACATATACGCATACCGACTAACATAGAGACGTTGATTCAATCACTTAAGGAGGCATACAAGTTAAAAAAATCACCAAATATAATTTTGAATGAATTGACGCGTATAACACATGTAGATACAGTGAAAAGGTTTGCAGATAGGATAGAGTCTTTAACGATGGAATTAAACGAAGTACAAATTAGAACTCTAGGAGAAGAAAATAGGGATGTTATAAGCGAAACAAATGCCACAATCGCTTTCAATTCTTTTAAAAATGGTCTAAAGAATAGGGAAATCACAAGAACAATTGAAGCCAGCAGAGTAAAGAAACTTAGCGAAGCTGTAGAAATATCACTTGAAGCTTCTAAAGATATTAGACAAAGTCAAATAATGTTCCAATCTGCGCATACATCAAATAATTTCAGAAATAGAAATAGAACCAACTGGAAAAATAATTATAATAACATTGGTAATAGTGTAACGTGACGTTACAAACCTAGCCTACATATATACATAATCCTAATATTTTAATACTCACATCATAAAATATTTTTAATATTTTATTTTATTATTAATAATTTTTTTTTTGAATATGTAGTCGAAGTTTGTTCAAAACAGGGAGAGTAGATATTGCCTTTAACCACAGTATTCACTCTCGGTAGGTAGTAGTTACCGTAGTTAGTGGTATTTAGCCGACTGCCGGTGCCTCCGAATTCCATTCGGTAGCCGACTGAGTACAAACCAGTAATTGCCCGTAGTAAGTCATATTTAGCCGACTAAATGCAAACCAGTAGTCAACGTATTCTTACCAGTAGTGAATACGAACCCGCATTCAACCAGTAGTTAGTCACACCATGGCCGGACACCCGTCGGCCACCGACTTATCCGAGGCCGTAGTTAGCCGAGCTCCCGAGGTTGCGAAATCCTCCCGTGTTCGAAGCGCTCGGCCCAACTAGTCGAAGTTGTAAGTTGTGTGTGCAGCCAGTTACGGAACTCACCGAATGCTCTATACTCGGCATAGTTTCGATCGTAGAAGTAGATACTAACAAACCATAACCGAAACCCGTTTATTATCATCTTCTCTGCCAGATCGAATCCTCAGTAAATAACGCTGCCTCAGCACCCGTTCCCGTCTACAGCCGCGCCGAATCAGCCGAAAGCCGCCGTAGTTCTAAGTATTTAGCGTAGATTAAGATTTCGTAAATAATGCTTTGTTAAATTATTGTAAGCGAACATACACGAAAACATCCCGTGTTTCATTTCAAAGGAAGCAGACCTTCGAATTGACCATGGACAGACTGAGTCATACCTCAGCTGGGAAAGTAAACTGCGTTACAATAGACGCGAAAATAACTATAACAACCGAGTAAATATCAATGATAACAATACAAGTGGATATAAAGATAATACAAACCGCAGCAGAATGAACAACAATGGTAACGGAAATAGTTACAATAACAACAGCAATAATAACTATCGGACTTACACAGAAAAAATTATTTTTCGAATTCAAACAAAAAATTTGTAGAATCAAAACATTTTTTGTCTGAAATCGGTCCTACAAACAAATTCGCATATTCAAACAATTTATTTGCATATTGTTTACTAAAAAAAAACACTGATTTTTTCAAACAAATAATTTACAGAATCAAACAAAAAGTTTACTGAAATTCATATAAATTTCAAACAAATAATTTTGCTGAATCAAACAAAAATTTTTTGCACAAGCAATGACGCGCACCCAAGCAATCACTGAAGGAGAAGATGAAGGCAGAAGCAGAGCGGCGGCTGGCTTTGAGACACATGTTTTGTTGGAATTATTTTTGAACGAAGTCTTGTTTATACACACAATGTTTTTCTTCATCACTCACTGTTGCTGTATCCTTTCCTTGGCTAAAGAAGAAGAAATGTAACAAACAACGGCAGCAGACCGACTCGATATGTTTTTCGTCATCATTTTATTTTTGTATTTGATGTATTTAAGTAAACAGTTTTCAAAAATTGAATACGGGATTTTGTTTTTCATTCTTTTTTTTCCAACTTTGAAACCAACCAAAAATTAATTTTGTTTCTTATAATGTGGTTGTTGTTTCTGTTGTTGAAAAAGAATGAATCCTTTTTTTTACCTGCTATTTTTTTTGTTTTTTTACTAATAACCTCGTCGCGCTATTTTATCATCTTTCATCTTGTTGTACTTTTTAAAGCGTCCAAAAATAAACTGTATGTGTTTTGTGTTGTTGTTCTTATATTTCACATAAAGAAGTGTTGCTTACGATCAAATAAAAAATGCAAAAAACGACAACATTAAAGAGCGTTAAATATTTCATACTAAATTATGAAAAATTGAAACCAATAGCGCGTATATTATATTATTGAAAAGTTGTCAACATTTTTGTTGGTTAAATAAAAATCAAACAAAAATATTAATTGAATCAGTAAAAAAATTTGTAGAAATTAAAAAAAATTTCAAACAATCGTTTGTTTGAAAATAATTCGGCAATAATTTTTTCTGTGTACAGATATAGTTATAATAACAATAATAATTATCGGAATAGTAATAATTATAATAATATCAACAATAACTACCGTAACAATTGAAGTTATGGCAATAACACCAACAACCTTCGCAATAACAGAAGAATACACCAAGTACAAGAACAGGCATCTCCGGATCAGAACGAATAAATTCAAACAAAGAAAAGAAAACGCTAGTAGTAACAAGAGGTATGAGGGAAAAGTCATCAGAAAATAATAATATCATAAGCGGATCTCATAAAGAGTCTGATCAACTCCATATGTGGGACTGCACTTCGATCAATGATATAAAGCGCGCAACCAAATTAAAATTTATATTTGAAGAAAGGCCTATAGAACAAAATAATAATAATAATATGATAAAGGATAGTAATGTACACAATGGACGTGATGATAATTCATCGAAATCAGTTTCGAAATTGAAGAAATCTCGTGCCAGAAGAAATAATGAAGATAATAATGTAGAAATTACTAAAAGCATCCATGAATATGTAATAGAGAATGATAAAGTTATAAATGAAGTACGTATTAGGTGTAGTGATAATCCAAAGTATTTAGGTACTCTTTTGCAAAAGCTTTCATCTTATTTGAAGAATACATAGAATAGAAGTTTTGCAATCGATAGAAATTATACAATTTTTAATAGAATTCCTGCATATGAATTTAAGGTCAGATATAATGAAATGAATAAATCGAATAAGATGGCATAGTAATACTATTATATAGATAACCTCAGGGAATACTAAGCGAAGAAAGAAAAATAGAACTGATAGAGTTATATCATAATACTCCCCAAGGAGGACATTTTGGAGTTAGAAAAACAATACTTAAATTAAAACAAAAATATATATGGAAAAATATGTCAAAAATCGTCAAAAAATATGTATCAACGTGTGACCTTTGTCAACGGAACAAACAACTGAGACATACCAAGGAGCCATTATGTATAACAGACACACCAAAAGATAGCTTTTCTACCATTGTTATAGATACGGTAGGACCACTAAGACCTTCAGGGAACTATCGTTATATACTAACAATGCAATGCGAACTAACTAAATACATAATAGCTGCACCGATGGAGACGAAGGAAGCTTAGTCAGTAGCAAAATGTTTAACAGAAAATTTAATATTGAAATATGGCATATTTAAAAAACTGAAATCAGATGGAGGTACAGAGTTTGTAAATGAGCTAATGAAAGAAATATGTAGTTTTCTTAAAATAGAACAAAAATTATCAACGCAATATCATCATGAAACTCTAGGAACTGTTTAAAGAAACCAAAGAGTTCTAAATGAGTATTTCTTGTCATTTGTAAATGATGACTATTGGTATGATAACTCCATAACAACATAACTCCTCATATAGACACAGATTACTCACCATTTGAATTAGTTTTCGGAAAATTACCCGAAGTACCAGGTGAAAACATCATGACTAACAACAAAATATACAATTTAGACAACTATGCAAATGAGTTAAGAATAAGATTAAGAAATTCATTAGAAAACGCTAGAAAATTAATAGAAGCAACTAAAAAGAATAGGAGTATAGAATCACACAACAAAATAAATAGTATAGATCTTAACATAGGAGATTTAGTTTTAATTAAGTTAGAAAATAGAAGAAAAAATGAGGCACCATACAATGGTCCTTATGAAGTAGTAAATGTAGATAATGTAAATGTAGAAGTAAAAATCAATGGAAAAACCAAAACTGTACATACAAATTTATTAAAGAAATATAAAATATAAAACAAAAAAAAATTTTTATACTACTACCCGTTCATTCAATTCCTCATTTGCGTAAACTGGTGCAGATGAGAGAAGCAACCAGTAATATTAATGAAATGTTTGTTGTTTCTACTGTCATTAATAACCATACAGATCAACGTTTTTATGCAAAAGTAAGTTTTTTAAAATTTTCTGAATAAGGCCTACTAGACATCGATGCGACCGTATGTTGCATTGGAGCCGATTTGGTTAAAACTTATTTCAATTCATATTTTAATTACCATAAGTGTATATCTTTGGTTTAGTCTGCGGACGGAAAGACTCAGGTTGTTATAGGTTTCTAACCAACCTATGATCGATATGATGTTCAAAAGTCAGGAACGAAAGTTACAACTTTTCATTATTCCTCCTATAACGCAGATATTAATTGTAGGAATTAATTTTTGTAATGCATTCAATCTTATTCCCAATATTGTTGAATCTAGAAAGCTCAATTTTAGGACAGTGTTCTTCGTCTCAAAATCAAAATGATGATGATCATTCTACATAAATGCCATCTGACATTTACTATCCGCTAACTCCAAACCAACAACAGCAGTTAAATTCTATTATCACACTGTTTCCAAACTTTGAGAGAAAGGGTCTACATAGGTAGACCAGCACTCATAAAACACGAAAAAGATGTTGGTCAGGCCAAGTCCATAAAGCAACGTTTTTATCCGGTTTCTCGGGTATATTTTCAACAAGAATTCTTAATCCAAGTATTATGTCCTAACGATGCGTATTGGCAAATCACCGCGATTTATTAAAAAGTTTCATGTGTAGTTTGTCCCATAACTGAAATTCTTTGTACAAAGATGATGTTTATTTGGACCTCAGAGGCTCAGGCTCAGAAAAAAATATAAACTTTGTTGCCTACTGCCCCTGGCCTAATAAGCACAGATTTTAATAAAAAGAAATATTACCTACACTGCGATGCCAGTAATGTTGGCATAGAAGCCGTTTTAATACTGATCGATGCTGAGGGTTTATAAACAAAAAATTTAATTTAAGCGTAATGGAGCGAGAAAGCCTAGCTGCATTATACGCTATACATTTCCGTTGTTACCTCGAAGTTCAAGGAGTAGAAAAGAATACATTTATTGGTATTCCTATAGTTCTGGATGATCTAGCCAAATTATACTGGGTATTTCCAATTAGAGATTACTTAACATAACAAATTTTTCATGTGTATGGCCTGCCAGAAAGTATTTTGAGTGGCAATTGTTACAGTTCAAGGCCAACAACTTGAATGCTTTCTTACATGTTTTGCAGGTTAACACATCAACGCGGCGGTATATTCACCCAAAAGTAACGCAACAAACAGGGCAAGCCGTTCGATTATTGCGACTATACAATATTATTTTAAAAAAGATCAGAAAATGTGGGATGAACAAATAATAATAAGCTGTGCATTAAGAAATTCGTATCATCAATCGATACATTGTTCCCTATATCATGCACCTTTCGGATTTGACATGGTCAATCACGAGAGTAGTTATGAACTTTTGAGGAATATACGTGTGCTGAATGAACCATATCAGTTGTCTCGCGATGACATTCTGAAATTGATATGTGGTTTTACAAATTGCATTTGTACATATGCTTTAGAGGGCTTATAAAGTCTATGCTTTACATAGCTTAAGCTATGCTTTTACGTTCTATAAATTAAACAACTTGTTAACTAATATTTAACTTATTCATATATTTATTTAATTAAGTTTATTAAAAACACGTCTTCTATGACCAACAGTAAAAGGAAGTGGAAATGCTAAAGTTACAACAAGAAGACTTTTTCTTTTTGACATAAATCATATCAGCTGACTATAGTGATGCTAACTTAGCGACTTATTAACCAGCTAGAATAATAATAATAAAATTACATAATCATTACAACCCTGTATACTAGAGGGCCTCAACTGCCAAGTAATCAAAACTTTCCGTTCTAAAGTTATACGCCGATAAATAAAAGACGTTTCCCAGATAATTTTAGTATGATATGACATTAGAATTATCTTGTTTGTAGTGGACGTTTTTGAGGTTTAATTAGGCAGCATTATTTTTACAAGTTTTGTTGTTCACTACAGTTTCGGTTACAGTAGTTACTTTATTTGTTATTTGTTTTTGTTTCAGAGACATCCTATTGTAATTTTTGTTTTGCCGTGCAATTACTCAAAATTCATCAATCATAGAACTTTGAACTCGTGGACTAAAAAATAATTATCTTCTTTAAAAATTAAGCTACAAATTTAAATCCACACGTTTACTTTGAAAATTTTAAAAGTTTTTACTTATAAAACTACAACACTATGCCTATAGTACACGGAATGTAATCAGCCACATGCGCATGAGGTTCTGACGTAATTTTGACGACACTACAAAGCCACAATAGCAAGTTCGTGTTGTGTGATGACGACAAAATTACGTCAGAGCCACATGCGCATGTAGCTTTTAACATTCCGTGTACTATAGGCTTTAGACATTATATAGTTTAAAGGAGCGACAGAAATACAGGTTAAAGCATCACCTTCTCTGGCTCGACTTAGAGTTTTAAATATTCCTTCCTTGTGGGGCAATCAAAAAATAATATAAAATAATAATAATTTTTGCTATCAATCTCAGATTTGATGGTATCAATCGATGTTTTATTATCACTACCCTGCGGGAAATTGGTGTCAATTGGTCCAACAGACTGGTCCTGGGATTTGTGAAAATAGAACAAGTACAAAAAGAAAAGACTCATGACCAGTGAAAGAAGAACCAATC
The DNA here is from genome assembly GCA_949318255.1 of Pollenia labialis. Lineage (NCBI taxonomy): Eukaryota > Metazoa > Arthropoda > Insecta > Diptera > Polleniidae > Pollenia > Pollenia labialis. The sequence goes on from OX439140.1 coordinate 47,948,473, forward strand.
CCTTAACTGGTTTATAAAGAACAAAAAGGTAGAAAAAGTAATGACCCTGCGGGAAATTTGTGTCAATTGGTCCAACCGACTAGTTCTGGGATTTGTGAAAATAGAACAAGTACAAAAAGAAAGGACTCATGACCAGTGAAAGAAGAACCAATCCCTTAACTGGTTTATTAAGAACAAAAAGGTAGAAAAAGTAATGAATTACAGTACAGTCTTAACTGGTGCTGTGACACAATTTTTGGTAATTTCTAAAACTTGGCTCTTAAATTCAATTCTTGGACTAGTTTTATTGAAATAATACTACATTGTATAGAAATAATACTACATTTTAGTAACTGACACTAAGCAGGTTCATTGAGAATAGATCTGTGATTGGTCAAATGGTGTCAATTGACCCCCTCCAATGACAACCCCATGTAAAAGTGATAGGTCTTATTCATATAAAGTGTTAGAACTGGAACCGGTCCCTACCACCAAAGACCTATCACGGGACTACTTCAGTGTCAGTTCGCTTCCCTCTAGGGGAATTACAGTACAGTTTTAACTGGCGCTGTGACACATGTTTTGATAATTTCTAAAATTTGGATCTTAAATTTAATTCTAGGACTTGTTTCATTGAAATATAACTACATTGTATTGAAATAATACTACATTTAAGTAACTGGCACTAAGCACGTTCATTGCGAATAGATCTGTGACTGGTCAAATGGTGTCAATTGACCCCCTCCAATGACAACCCCATGTAAAAGTGATAGGTCTTATTCAAATAAAGTGTTAGAACTAGAACCGGTCTCTACCACCAAAGACTTATCACGAGGCTACTTTGGTGTCAGTTCGCTTCCCTCTAGGGTATTTACACTAGTCGGCATAAGAATTTTGACGAAATAAAAATCGTGGATTATTACTTTTTATTTAAAACGGCTTTGTTAAAAATTCTGATTTATTTTTTCCTTTTTATTTATAACTTCTGCAAACTTGAAAATAAGCAAACAAATATTTTTTCATAAAAACTTAAAAAGATGTAAATTAATTTGTAATTTTGTGTGTTGGCTTAAGTATTTTGACAAGAACAGGTAACAGAGTTTCAACTTAACCAAAGTAAAGAAAATAAGAAGAAGTTAGTCAAATATTTATCCTTCTTTGACTTCAATTACTTTTTGAAGGCGTCTTGGTACTGAATCCACTAAAGTTTTCAGAATCTCTGGAGATGTCTCTTCCCATAGGGAAGTTACCTCAGAAATTGTCTCCTCTCTGGTTTCATTTAACGAAACTGTTCTTTTGCGTTTCAAAAGAGACCGGCCGCTTCTATAATATGTTAATCTGGACTTTGAGGTGGCCAGTCGAAAGTATTAAGACTAACATCCTTCAAAAACTTAGTAACCATCCGGGCTTTGTGGCACAGGACGTTATTGTGTTGCAGTATAAATGATTACCCAATAAGCTTTTCACCAGAAGGAATGGCATTTTCATTAAGCGTAATCAAATATTGGTTTTGGTTCATCGAGCTGGTGTCAGAAACCAAGTCACCCAGCCCATTAAACGTAACACATCACTAGAACATAACAGAGCCTCCACCATGGCTCACTTTTTGACAAGCTGGTCGTTTTATTTGACGTACTACCTTTGGAAATCTGACAAAAAATGTGTTTTTGGATGAGTTATACTCAAATGAGCTTTCACCTGTCCATAACACGCTTCTCCAGAACTTATTTGGCTTGTTCAGGTATTCTTTTGCGAAGGCCAGTCTTTTAAGCTTGTTTGACTTTGTTATGTACGGCACGTCCTTAGCTTTAATTGCCGTAATATCTGCTTCCTTTAAACGTCGCATAGTGGCGCCGTTTGAGTTTTTTCGTTGCAAAAATTATATCTTTTGAACCGAATAATATAATTAAACAGTTGATAGATAACTGTTCAGCCTATGAAATGAGCGTTTGGAAAGTGTGCTACGCTTATGGGTTATCAAAGTTAAAATTAGTAGAAAAATCAATTTTATGGTAACTAAAAAAAATTATTTTACATTGTTTTTATTTTTTTTCTTTAGGGTTTTATGTTTTAAATTAATACCCAAAAAATTAAAAAAAAAATAATTTTTTTTTTAAATTTATTTTTTCAATTTTCTGTAAAATATTCATCACAATTCGTAAGAGAAGGTATATCTTACAATGCGCTCACTGATTGCACTCAAAAAAAGACACATACTAAATGAGAGGAAAAAGATTTTCTTTAAAATAGTTCAAAAATTTCCTAAATTTGAAGTAAAATTTAGAAAATTTTATTAAAATGCAATAAAACTACCTTAAAACGTGTAAAAATATAATAGTTTATAAACTTTAAAATAGGCTATAAATTTACACAAAAAAAATTATTTGACTTTATGAAATTCTAAACTAAAGGAAATTACATCGTAAAAACAAACAATTTTCACTAGAGTTCAAAAAATATAATTAAGTAAATGATTTACTCCGAAGGAGTTTATAAAATTTTAAAAACTTATAAAATGTTAAAAAATATACATATTTTCGTTTTTGTTGCATAATTTATACTTAATTTTAGAAATAATTTCCAAAAAGCCAAATTTAGTTCATGTGTTACTAACCTTAAAGACCTTTTTCATCAGTTTAGTTCAAATAAAGATAAAAACAAACTGACAAATCATTTCCTTATTTTAAGTAAACATGTATTCTCCTGGTGACAATATTCTAACAAAAATTCAATAAAAAATGTTTTTTAAAAAATTTAAGATAAAAGATATATTTATTCAACTACTTATTAATTCAACTACTACTTTTTACAACATAATAACTACTAAAAATGAAGTTAAAAAATAATGAAAAAAAGATTTAATTTATAAGAAAAAATTTATTAGATTTTGGTAAATATTTTTATTATTTGTAATTTTCTTAGAAAAGGTATGTAATTAAAATTTGAAAAACTGCGGAAACGGGTCGACCGATTTCAACCAAAATTCAGGGTACATTGGGGATAGTCTGTAGATGGTTTAAGTTAAATTTGCACGAAATCGGCTTAGGGGTTCCGCAGATATGTCATTACGATTTTCCTATATATTCCCATACAAATATCAACAAAATTCATTCCATTTTGAACTCCTCCGAAACGACTTGACTGATTTTTATGAATTTTTGTATGTGTATTTGTTAGGTATGAAATTAGGTCGTAAAGTATATTTTGTATCGCTAGAGGGAGAAAAATAGGGCTTAAGCTCCCCCCCGCTATATCTTCTTAGCTAATCAACCGGGTTTCTTAAAATTTGGCATGCACGCACTGTAACATATGAAAGAAAATGAAATAGGGCAACAGGGGTAAAAGCGCTCCCTCCCTATATCTGCTTAACTAATCGACCGTTTTTCTTGAAATTTTGCAGGAAAATAGTGTAACATCTGGAAAGAACTATAGCCTAAAATTTTTATTATTTAGGGCGTGAAATAGGGAAATAGGGGTAAAAACTTCCCCTCCCTATATCTATTAAACTAATGAACGGGTTTTCTTAAAATTTGGCATGCAGACACTGTAACATCTTAAAGGAAAAAAGGAATAGGATGTGAAATAGGGCAAGAAGGGTAAAAGCTCCCATTATCTTCCTACTTACTTACTTACTGCCTTGCCTATGATGTTGCGGTCGGTGCGTGATCGCGTGAATTGTATGTTGTGACCTTAGGTACCTTAGGACCTTAGGTTGATTGTTTCCTTGAATTTTTAACGGTTTGCTACCTATGGACCTGAACAGTGGAAAAAAGGTAAACAAATTGAATATTCGGGAGATTTTTCACTTTTTCGGCTACCTAAACGGTGTTAGGAATCATTCTTAGGAAGTTCACACGTTCGAGAAAGTTGTTTATTGACACCTTAGGTACATTTTTGTGGTTGATTGTTTCATTGAATTTTTAACAGTTTGCTACATATGGACCTGAACAGTGGAAAAAGGTAAAAAAATTGAATTTTCGGGAGAATTTTCACTTTTGTGGCTCCCTAAGCGGTACCTAAACGGTGTTAAGAATCATTCCTAGGAAGTTTATATGCTCTAGAAAGTTGTTAATTTAGATCTTAGGTACAAACATTTTTGTGGTTGATTGTTTTCTTGAATTTGGAACGGTTTGCTACCTATGGACCTGAACAGGGAAAAAAAGTTAAAAAAAAATCTAATTTTTTTTAAAGTTTTTTGCGATTTTGATCTTGAAGATGAAGTTTTTTTGATTTTATATGTTTACAATTTTTGTTCTTTATGGCAAGAGCTTTGTCTCAAGATATGAGCCTGAGAAATTTATCACTTTTTTGCAAAAATGACACCGAGGCCCTAACTCTTTAAGGTCCCATTAAAAAAAGTCCATTACTTTCGGCAAATCTGGGAGACAAGGGTCTTTTATTTTTGGTCCTTTATGGTTATTTATTATCCGTATATGGTTATTCGACCGATTTTCTTAAAATTTCGCAGGCAAATAGTGTTACAGCTGGAAAGTACTTCACACCTATAGTTTTTATTATTTAGGGCGTGAAATAAAGCAAGAGGGGTAAAAGCTCCCCTTCCCTATATTTTCTTAACTAATCAACTGATTTTCTTGAAATTTGGCAGGCAAATGGTGCAACATCTGGAACGAACTATAGCCTATCATTTTTATTATCTTCTCAACTAATCAAACGGTTTTCTGAAAATTTGGCATGCAGACACTGTAGCATCTGAAAGAAATAAGTTATGAAAATATGTGCTCTTCCTAGTTACACAGAAAGAAAAACATTCGGGATAAATCAAGTTTTTTGGGATTACTTTAAATACGAGTCGTACTCAAAAATTCAAGTACGAATAACACTTCAACGTACTTAAAACAATCTTAAATGAGATTACTTTCAAAAATCTATCCCGGAATTTCTTGAAATAAGTTTAAAATTCCTAAATCAAGTACAAAAAAGATTAAACTTTTCGATGATAGTGCCACTCTGAGAGTAAAATTACAAATCATAAAACTTATTAGTCTCATCTCTCAGCAATGCATTCTAGTATGCGTGCATACGTGTGTTTTCAAAGTTTTTTTTAATATTTATAACAACGCAACACAAGTTTGGAAAAAACGGTTTGCTTATTGTGTGCAGCGTTAACGTCATGCGACTAAAGTCGCATTTTTGCCCCTTTTTGATTGCAGTGCCACTTTTTTGGCCCCTTAGTTTTAAATCCCCTTTGTATCATTTTGTAGTTTTTTGTGCCCCTTTTACCTTCTTTTTAAACCAAATATTTTTTATACTGGCAATATTATATTACTTATCATGGAAACCAGGGGACCTACTCTCTATTGCAATTTAATACGTTTGCGCCTGTGTCTTTCGCATCTTTTATTTTATATTTTCTTTTCTAAATTATCACTTTTTTTATTTAAATTGCAAATATTTTTAAACACTTTGGCATTTTATTACTGTAAATCCGCGCCATCTTTAATTTTTATTGCCACTATTGCTTAATTTTTAGAACATTTTGCGATGCGAAAATCTATCTATAAAACCGAATCTATCTATCTTCTATCTATATACAGTAGTTTTGACTTAACTGCCTTTTGTTTACGTGCACTTTTGACTTAACTGCACAAAATTGATAATTTTTGGAATTATTCTTTCTAATTCCATACAAATTCCTTTTTTAAGTGCACTTTCTATACCTGCACATTTAAGATAAATGCACAAAATTTTTGGCATTTTAAAATTATTTTCATACAAAATATCAAAGTTAGCTGCACTTTGACTTAACTGCCCAAAATAAATATTTTCTGGATTTATTCTTCAAAATCCTTGTTTACGTGCATTTTGTATACCTGCACATTTTTCATATTTTTGGGCAGCTTTAAAATATTTTCATACAAAACATCAAAGTTAGCTGCACACATAAAACTATATGTTGGCCACTTTTTCACATAAATATCCAATTTAATCTGTTTATAAAAATATAAATCGCAATTATTTTGTTTTTTTATGTTTTATGTTCTTTGTGAATTCTCATTGTTATTGTTAATGCTTCTTTTATATTAAATAAACATACATTCATGTATAAAATGATCTGTTATTTCCCAGCTAGCATAGGCTGTTTGTTAGACGATTATGTTTAATATACAACTCCTAAAAGAATCTTCTGGTGATTATCTGACGAGCAACAAAAACATCTAAATCTTTTCTTAATTTATTTATTTTTTGACACGCTCGTCTGTAAATCTTGAAATGAACCTTTTGGGACTCTCTGTTTTTAATAAAACAAACCGGTCTAAGGATCTGCAAAAAAGGATTTTCCGACAGGATGGTATTGATTTCGCGACCTTAAGGTTTGTTTTATAGAAATTGTATGAAAATTAGAAGTTTTGGCATGAAAAATACGCCTGATGCCCTTATTTAGGTAGCTTAGTCATACGGCTGAGTATTTCACGGGTTGTAAAATAAAACCTACATGAGTCTCATACGACTCTTAGCATGCTTTTGAAAGACTCGGTAGATAAACCCCACATACATCATAAACGATTCCCTTTACGAATAATATTAGCGTTTTTCGCTGCTTTATGGAAGAATCTCTCTTACGAATCAGCACGTGTAACAGTTTCCCCCGTGCTAGGAACCGTCTACAATTAAAAAATGATCTCGTCGACGATCAGAAAGACTCTTTGTGAGATTCCTAGTAAGCTCCTGGGTTGAAATAAAATTTTAATAAAATATAAAGTTATGTATTAAAAAAATAATTTTTTTATTCTACTTTTAAATCAAACACTTTACTTTAGCTGCACTTTTGTGCAGGTAACCACAATTGTGTACCTGCACATTAAGGCAGGTAAATGCATTTAAGATAGCTGCATTTTTGATTTACCTGCACAAAAAATCGTGCAAAGGAGATTGTGCAGCTAAGTCAAAACTACTGTATATAAAAATGAAAAATGTTTGTATGTTTGTTTCTTTGTTTGTGTGTTTGTTTGTTGGCTTATAGACTCCGAAACTACTGAACCGATTTTCCTGAAATTTTTACAGTAACATCACGTGAGCCCTAAAATAAAATAGGCTACTTATTTTTTCGATAGGGGCAGGGGAATTGGTACCCCCATAGGATGCCAATATTAATTATCGCATATTTTAAGAGCCGCTGGACGCATTTTGCTGAACTTTTTGTAGTAGGATCTTCATAGCACCAAAATTGAAATAAAATAGCAGCGGGGGAAGTGGTTCCCCCCATAGGACGCCAATGCTTAATATCGCATATCTTATGAACTGTTATAGTTAGAATGTTCAAACTTTGTGGAAGTCACTCTTATGGTATACTACACTTTTGAAAATAAAAATAAAGCGGGCAGGGGAGGGGGGGAAAACCTCCCATAGGATGCATATATTAAATATCGCTTAACTGAAGAACTATTAAAGGGGGAGTCTTCAAACGTGGTTAAAGCTACTACTATGGCAAACTATAAATTTCAGTATACAAATGGGCGGGGTAGACAGGGGAGGAGCAGTACCCCTCATAGATAGATATATAAATAAGAGCCACTGCATGCATTTTGTTGAAGTTTTGGTAGTAGGATCTTCTGAGCCCCAACATTGAAATAAAATAGCAGCGGGGGAAGTGGTTCCCCTCATAGGACGCCAATGCTTAAAATCGCATATCTTAAGAACTGTTATAGTGAGAATGTACAAACTATGTGAAAGCCACTCTTATGGTATACTACACTTTTGAAAATAAAAATAAAGCGTGTAGGCGCAGGGCGGAAATACCTCCCATAGGATCCATATAATAAATATCGCTCAATTGAAGAACCATTCAAGGGAGAGTCTTCAAAAGTGGTTAAAGCTACTATTAGAGTTAACTATAAATTTCAGTATAGAAATGCGCGGGTTAGACAGGGTAGGAGCAGTACCCCTCATAGATAGAAATATATATAAGAGCCACTGCATGCATTTTGTTGAACTTTTGGTAGTAGGATCTTCTGAGCCCCAAAATTGAAATAAAATAGCAGCGGGGGAAGTGGTGTCCACCATAGGACGCCAATGTTTAATATCGCATATCTTAAGAACTGTTATAGTGAGAATGTTCAAACTTTGTAGAAGTCACTCTTATGGTATACTACACTTTTGAAAATAGAAATAAAGCGGGTAGGCGTAGGAGGGGAAATACCTCCCATAGGATCGATTTATTAAATATCGCTCAACTGAAGAACAATTAAAGGGATAGTCTTCAAACGTAGTTAAAGCTACTATTATGGTAAACTCTGAATTTCAATATAGAAATGGGCGGGGTAGCCAGAGGAGGAGCAGTACCCCTCATAGATAGAAATATTAATAAGAGCCGCTGCAAGCAATTTGTTGAACTTTTGGTAGTAGGATCTTCTGAGCCCCAAAATTGAAATAAAATAGCAGCGGGGGAAGTGGACGCCAATGTTTAATATCGGATATCTTAAAAACTGTTATAGTGAGAAAGTTGAAACTTTGTAGAAGTCACTCTTATGGTATATTTCACTTTGAAAATAAAAATATAGCTGGTAGGCGCAGGGGGAACTACCTTCCATAGGATGCATATATTAAATATCTCTCAACCGATAAAGTGGTTAAAGCAGTTTAGCGAAGCGCACCGGGTTAAGCTAGTGTATAATAAAAATATATTAAAATATTGTGGAAAATAACGCAAACAAAAATCGCAACATATTATTAATTATTTTTCGTCACGTGAAACTTACAGTTTTATTTACAAAAATTATAATTCCTGTTACGATTTCTTACTTTTGAAACAATTGCCTTTTGTTAGTATAATTAGGAAGACTAAGGACCTCAAGTGTTCCTTAGCCATATATGCTGTGCATCACAAAGAGTGTCCCTTCCACGTACTTCTCTAAAAGAGAATCACAATTAGGGGCTTTTCCGGGATTTCCCGTCCAATTATTTTATATCCCGTTTTCCCGGTATTTTTGTTGCGGGATCCCGGGAAATAAAAGTTCCTCATAGTTTCAGAAAAAAGCTACTTATACTTTGAAATTTAATTTTCTATTCTCTAAAAATTAGCATCTGTTGATTGGTTGTCAATTAGATCAATAACAAGAAGTGATTACGTTCGTAAAACAATGTCTACCTGACGCAATTAATCTACCAAAAGCAGAATGTGCCGCGCAACAGTTGATAATTAACAAAATTAGTGAAGTGAAGAGTTGATAAAGAACATAAATTCAAAATAAGATGCAGGCAGTACATTTTAATTGTCCATGGACAAGTATTAAAAATAGGAGATATCCAAAAATATCGCTCCTTTATTGCAGCAAAGTCATATCTACAAAAAAAAATCGAGCTTGGCAAAATGCGATTAAAGTTCTCAAAATGTACCGATTTAAAGATATATTTTGCTATAACTTCAGTTCAGTTTGAGATAAAATACCGATTTTTTGTTACGAGAAAGTATGAAGGAACACGTTGCTTAATTAAGTTAATTAAATTAACTTAAAATTTATTTATAAGGTGATAAACATAAATTTGTTTCATTTTGTGACGGCTTATATAACCGGGAAGTGCTGGGAAACTGAAATAAAAAAAACTATAGAAACTCGTGTACGATACTACAACATACAATACAAATAAAAACACAATACAAATAAAAACAAATTGTCCTAAAGATTACAGGTGGATCATGTAAGAAGAAGTCCGTTTGATGCTATTTTTGCATCAACCTTGACATACATACATATGAATGATATAGATTGTGAACTAGAAATGTGCAACAACTTTAAACTTTTGCACTTTAAACTATTTGTCCAATCTCGGTAAAAAGTAAACGAAATTTTTCGGAAACATGGTAATCTTCTATCTTCTATATATATAAAAATGAAAAATGTTTGTATGTTTGTTTGTTGGCTTATAGACTCCGAAACTACTGAACCGATTTTCCTGAAATTTTTACAGTAACATCACTTGAGCCCTAAAAATAAAATAGGCTACTTATTTTTTCGATAGGGGCAGGGGAATTGGTACTCCCCATAGGATGCCAATATTAATTATCGCATATCTTAAGAGCCGCTGGACGCATTTTGCTGAACTTTTTGTAGTAGGATCTTCTGAGCCCCAACATCGAAATAAAATAGCAGCGGGGGAAGTGGTTCCCCCCATAGGACGCCAATGCTTAATATCGCATATCTTATAAACTGTTTTATTGAGACTGTTCAAACTTTGTGGAAGTCACTCTTATGGTATACTCTACTTTTGAAAATAAAGCGGGTAGGCGCAGGGGGGAAAACCTCCCACAGGATGCATATATTAAATATCGCTTAACTGAAGAAATATTAAAGGGGGAGTCTTCAAACGTGGTTAAAGCTACTACTATGGCAAACTATAAATTTCAGTATAAAAATGGGCGGGGTAAACAGGGGAGGAGCAGTACCCCTCATAGATAGAAATATTAATAAGAGCCGCTGCAAGCAATTTGTTGAACTCTTGGTAGTAGGATCTTCTGAGCCCCAAAATTGAAATAAAATAGCAGCGGGGGAAGTGTTACCCCCCATAGGACGCCATTGTTTAATATCGGATATCTTAAAAACTGTTATAGTGAGAAAGTTGAAACTTTGTAGAAGTCACTCTTATGGTATACTTCACTTTGAAAATAAAAATATAGCGGGTAGGCGCAGGGGGGAACTACCTTCCATAGGATGCATATATTAAATATCTCTCAACCGATAAAGTGGTTAAAGCAGTGTAGCGAAGCGCACCGGGTTAAGCTACTTACTAGCTTAAAAATAAGAAATATACTATTTGGCGACTTTCTAACCGCATTGAGTTTGTCTTAATGTTATTTCAAAGCTGTAAAAAATGTTAATATATTTATTTTAAATATATATACTTATAAAACATATTTATTTAAAATAATTTATCTATTTTATGAATTTACCTTTTGATCTCACAACTTGAGTACCAAAATTTTTGTTTGTTTTTATTATTGTTTTATGAATTAAATTGTTATGTTTAGTTTGTATCTAGAGCATAATGATACGAAATTTATATATAAAATCGTAAGGTAATAATAATTCAAGTTCCCCTTTCAACCTTTAATTAATTTTTGTAGTATTTATGCATTTCTTTTACTTACTTTGTAAACAAGTTCCCTTACGCTTTGTTAAAATAAAGTTTTTTTTTATTAATTTAAAACAAATTTACTTTGTATTATTTATATGGGGCGGGATCCCGGGAAGTTTAAAAAAATTTCCCGTTTTCCCGGGAATCAAAAAACTCCGGGGGAAAAAAAACTATTAGCCACCAATAAATTAAAACTCATTTAAAATAAATTTTGGGAGAATATCTCAAATAATAAATTTATTAAATTCTTATAATTTTTTAAAACCAAAGTTTTTCAAAATTTCTAAAGATATGTTCAAGATATTTGACGTCCTACACGTAACCACTAGTTTTCTTTAAGAATTTTTTGCTTTTGCAAAACGTTTGGCTAGAGCAAATATTATTTAACGGTTTCTTAACTAAATTTAAAAATAAAGGTTAAGATTAATCAATTTACTGGTCACGCTTTTTCTTGATTTTATCGTCAAATATTTGTTAGGTCTGAACATACCCTAAGTCATTTCTATTTATTTTTTTGGTTCCTTACCTTCGTGAATTATTTTGGTTTTATTCTAATTAACTTTTTATTACAAAAACTAATTTGATTTTTGTATTTCTATGTATTCGAATTAAAACAGGTTATTTTTGAAATGCTTAACCGAAACCCGTTTTTTAAAAAATAGCAACTATTCGGAATATTCGAAAAGCGGTTATTGAAAAAAGTCGAATAATCGATCTCCCTAATACAAATAATAATACAAATTAAAAACATTTGTATAGCTTTTGTTGATTTAAATTTAGAATCAAAATAATATCAGTGCCTAAATTCTACAACTTTATTAATTTAACTACTGATATATTTTAGTAAAGAGAAATCTTGGCTACTTTAAGGAATTTTTTATTCTCGTTTTAAATTTAACAAAAGATTTCTTTAAGAAATATGAACGACAACTACCTGTTAAAGAAAATAATACTTAGTTTTATTAAATATCTTGTTAAAAATATTCGTACTGAACAGGTACATATGCTTGTGAACAAACATTTTTTTATAATTGCAGCAATTTAAAAAAAATTGTATAATTAAAAAAATATATAATTTACTTACTAAAAGAAACACAAAAAACGTAAATTTATTAAAAAAAAGGCCAATATTGGCGCGTATTGTGTTGTTTGAGTGCCGCACAAGAACACAATAAATATTCGTTATTTTTATTGCCGCGCTGTTGCATAACGAGTCACACGATTGCCGCACCAGGGTTGCAGTTAATTGGTAAAAGTAAGCACAATATTGTCCTCGCTTGGTACATAAGCCACTTGGCAATCGTGTGATCCCAGCTTTAAACTTTTTATGTATTGCAAAATAAATTAAATGAAAAAAAACTGCAATGAAACTTATATGTATAAACAGTATTGTTTACTTTGTTTATAATTTATTTTATTGTTTCAGTCTTTTGAGGGCATTAAAACTTGTCTTTTCGAGTTATTTATCATTTTTTAGGTGCAGATTTTAAAAATTGGCTACACATTTTCAATCATTTGTTTTCTTTATGCTCTTTAGACATTTTTTTTATTTTTAACTCTTTCTACTTGTTTTTACTATAGCTGGGACGCTTTTTTCAGCACTGTATAAAATATACTACGTAAGCCTTTATAGATGAATTATTTACCTGTACAATTTTTGTCATTTCTTGGATATCAATTACTCCATTGCCATCAACATCGTACATCCGAAATGCCCATTTTAATTTTTCTTCTGGTGTACCACTAGATGTTACATCAATAGCAAGAAGAAATTCCTAAAATAAATAAACAAATTGTTTGTTTGTTAAAAACAGGGTATTATTTCTGCGTTCGGACACTTCTTGTTACAAATATTGTTATTTTTTCTCATTTTTTAAAGTATTCTGGGGCCTGATTCTGGCAGTCGTGATCGAGTACTTTCTCGATTCGAAAGCAATTTAATATCCGATTATTTCAGTCAATACTGAACGAATCGGAATAATTTTTTCAGTGTTGTAAAGCATTAATTTGAGTTGCACAATACTGAAAAATAATTTCGATTCGTTCAGTATCTACAGAAAGAAAAAGAAATAAAATTGCTTTCGAATCGAAAAAGTACTCGATCACGACTGCCAGCATTAGGCCCCTGATAACTTAATAACTGTTAAATAAATGGTAAAAAACGGTTTTATGGAAAATTAAAAGTCTTACAAGAATATGCCCATAGATTTTATCATAAATAAAAAAAAATGTATTTTGATGATCGTTAATACAAACATTATTACCAAATCCTTCCCTACTTAAGATTTTTTAATGTCATACAAGATATTAGCATTTTCTAGATGTTCAATTACTAACTTTACTGTTAATAAAGATGCTCCGATTAAAAGCCATATTTTTATTCGCCATGTTTGGTTCGCGATTTCAGTTCTTCTAAAAATTGCATTTAAAACCTTTTCAATGGTGTTATGAATTGTCAACATTTGCATCTCCATCTCTACGAATAACATTATACCTAAGTTCTACTCATGTAAAAGAAATAGATCTTAATTGGCCAAATTTGTTATTCAATTAATTTTTGGTTATTTTTTAATATTATTTAAGTTAGTGAATACCTGCTAAAGTCGGTATTTAATAAAATTAGTGGTAGTGTTACCATTTACGTTTATTTATCTTTTTTAAAAAATTTTGTTGTGGAAAAATTTTAACGAAACTTTTTTGTATTAAATTCATCAATTATTGTCATAGAATATAAATTATTTTTGGGGTCTATTTTGCCAAAAGCAAAAAAATGTTTAAACTGTACTGAAAACTTCTTTTAATTCGTTATGTATATGAATTCAAAAATTGACTTTTTAAGTATTTTAAATATTTTATTGCAAACAATTATATTTGTAAATTTTAAACTCAAGTTCATTTCATTCTCATGTAAATACAAAATTAATATTCGTAGAAGTTATGAAAGTTTTAAAAATAGAATTATCTTTCTAAGGAAAATAATTTAACTAATTAATTTAACTTAAGCCTGAATAATTTGCAAATACAATTGTTTACAATAAAAAATTTAAAATACTTAAAAAAACCAAAATAATTCATATTTATTTATTATATTATTTATTTATAAAAGTGTTCCTCATTATAGTGTTAAAAAAATAAATATCAGTTGTGTAATAAAATTTATCAATGAGTCGAAAAATAGAAAGCTGCGAAAGAAGTGGCAAAAATAATTTTGAACGAACGCACAGGAAGTGAGTCTGTAATCTGGGATTATTTTGGAACACTGACTCTGCACGGCAAATAAAAATTCGACAAGTTTCGATTCTGCAAGCTTCTTTTGACTTCTTCAGGGAAAATCAACAATTCAAAATTTTTTAAATAATTGTGGAATTATGCTTTTTATTTTAAAATTTTTAAATAAATATAAATTTATTTAATATTTAAAAATGCCTGATAATGTTTCCAAAATTTTAAGAAAATCTTAATGATCTCAATTTACTATGTTACTGAACATAGTTCAACTAACAAGGCATTTGCTGTAAATAATATTTTTTTCTAAACAATTTAATTAACTCTTAAAAAATTTTTAGTTTTTAAATGAATATATTATAATTTGTCCTTCTTTTGTTTTACCTGTTTGTTAATCTATGTTTTCTCTACATACAGTTCGACGCAGCCGAATATTTTTTAGTCGTCAAAAAGTTCGGCGCAAAGCAGCTCAGCCGCCGCCGTTGAATATTTTTGGTCCTTAGCCGCCGCCGGGAATTTTTAATCGGCTTGCTTCTCTGGTCGTGATCGAGAATTTTTTTGTTTTAGTATTTTATTTCATTTAATACTTAACGAATCAAAATTATTTTTTCAGTATTGTGAAACTCAAATTTAAGCTGATGAGCTGGCCTAATCAACCAGCCAGTGAAATGCGCATAGAATCTAGCTTATTCCCCAACAATAAATTTCAGTGTTTTTATCAAGAATACAAATTTGGAAACAAAAATGTATTCCCAAAAATTACTTTGATAATAAATATAAACTGGCAACTTGCTTTATTTTGATTATCTTGCGAAAACAATAAAGCAATTTGTTTTTGTTTTTTCTTAACCTACTTAAAACAACAATTAGTGTTGGGAGAATTCCAACTAATTGTAGTGGGGAATGTTAGAAAGATAAACACACTGTTTATTGTTGGTATTTTGTTTAAGCTTTGATATCGTTGCAAATAAGACTTTTTTAGTGTTTGTAATTCTTATTAACTTGTTGTTTGCTAATATCTTTGGCTTTTCAAAAATTTTTTGGGGTATGTTTGCTGGTGATCAGGCCTTAGCAACCAGTGAAATGGGCATGGAAACTAACTTATCTCCCAACAATAAATTTCAGTGTTTTATCAAGAATAAAACTTGGCAATTAAGCACGAAAAACAAAATCTTATTAAATAATGTTTTTATAGAAAAGAACAGTAAAGAGATTATAAATATTTAAAATTGAAATTTGTAAGATTTTTGTTAAAAATTCAACGTATTCTCAACTTTTGTAGCAAATCGCAAATCTGTTCAAACCAGACCAGCAGTGGAAAATAATCTATCAGATTCGACAGAATATTAGGAGATTTAAGGTATATCTCGTCTTCTGCATTGGCAGAACAACAGCTTAGGAAGGACAAATGCTTCAAAAGCCAATGTAGGTACTCCACAATTTCAGAATGCATAGTCATAGTAGCTCAGTCGAAGCCGATTGCAAAGTAATGCATTAAACATATTCGAGAGGCTACATGAACACACGACTACAAATGCTGATGGGTGCAATTATAGCCGTGTAGTCAGCTACTGAATTATTTTGAAGACGACAGCTACAATTGAAAATTATAAACAGCTGTTTTTTTTACTATGTATTTATATTTCAGTGGTGCCGCTATCATTTTTTTTTTTTTACTTTTATGAAATGGAAAAACATGTATAATTCACGACTAGTACACAAACTTAATTTAAGCCAATATATATATGTATTAGGGTGGGTCAAAAAAATATTTTTTCTCTTCTAATATCGTAAATATGTTGTATTTTTGTCTGAATTAGATCTCTGTAACATATTATTAATTTATTTTTAGTGTAAGAGCCCGCGCTTTGACCTTCAATTTTGTTAAATTTTTAATATAGCAACAGTAGCATTGTATTGCAGAAAAGCATATTACTGTATTTTAACGACTTTTAGGTTCGTGAAAATAGTGTCAGAAGCATTCATGTCCCTTTGCGCTAAAAAAGTCAAGCGATGGTTTAATATAGACGAAACTTGAATCAAGACGAGAGATGCCCGGATTTGACAGTAAACAAGATTTTGTGACCAAAAAAAATTTTATCGTTTTATGTTGTATAAGAACCAAATTTTTATTTTTTTAAGTTTAATTCAAAATATTTTTAGTTTTAATTAATAATAATTGATAGTAAATAAAATATTATAATTTAAAAAATTTACTTATTTCAAATATTCTTAGTTCTTAGGAGCTCATGCGCGGGCTCATGACTTTTTTGAACTTTTTTTTTGCAATTTTTATTTGTTTATCTGTTAGAATATGATTCGAGAACTTTTATTTTTTCTCATACATCAGTGACCCACCGTAATATATATACATACATTAATACTTCTTTATAATACATTTTATAGCGTAAAAAAGTTAACTTATTAAAAATAATTTAATATTTTTTTTTATTTTTTGAACTAATAAACAACAGCAGATTAAATAAAAAAATGTATACCTACTGCTTTTAAAATAAAATTTGTTTTCAGTCATTGCACGTCGTAAAAGTTTCAGATCACGTTGGGTACGTACGTAATATATGAAAGCTATGCATCACTGCTGCATTGATGCAAACTGTTGTTGCTGATGCATGGTTACCAGTTGCAGTTGTGCAAAGTTTGAATTTTTGAACACGAGCTAAATTTCAAAAGTTTAATATGCAAACATCTTCTATCTATATATATAAAATAGGATGTGTGTATGTATGTATGTAATGTATGGACTCCAAAACGGCTGGGGCGATTATGATGAAATTTTAAGGGAATCTTCAGAATATTCAGGCGGGTGACACTGTGAAGTCTGATTTTTGATTTTCGGTCTGCGGGCGGAGGGGCGTGGCAAAATCCAATTTTCATATTCCATATTCATATTTTTTAAAGCCGTTGTCATGTTTTTCAAAACGACATATCAAACTCTTAAATCGGTTATTTAAATGATGGATTAAAAATTTCGATTTATTAGCCTGTTAAAAGACAATTTCAAATATTAATATTTCTTGATAGATTTTTCAACAAAACTTAAAATTTTTTCAATATATTTAATCAAACATAATAATAAAAATTCAAGCTTTAATATACCCTATTTTTAGTAGCTCCATCATGTAAAATTTTAAATTTATTAAGGTTTTAAAAATTATAGAGCAATTCCATATGAAAACGATCAAAATTGGCAAATTTTTGGACGACCCCTCTCCGATTTTAAAATAAATAGTCTCAATCGATTGCTCAGCAAAAAATAATGTACCTACATATTTTTTTTTTTTTATAGTGACTGGTTTAGTGGTGGTGTACACCACTGTCATGTGAAAAAATTGAAGAATTCTTCATAAGGGACCTCATTGAAAGTTGTTTAAAAAAAAACTACTAAACGAGTGATAGCTCGTTGGAAAGGCTTTAATTGAAAAATAAAATTTTCCTAATTTTTCTTAGAAATTTACCTTTAAATTTTCCCATGAAAATTAAATTTTCCGATTTTCCACAGAAGCTCCTAAATTTTCCGGCTAATTTTTTTTTTTGGATTCCTCATAATTTTTGCTTTAAGAATCAGCAATAAAAAAATGGGCCCGACTCCTTGTTTGGACAGGAGAAGAGCATTTAAGAGACCACCTTGTTAAAAATACATTTTAAAAATTATTTTACAGTTAAAAATACATTTATGAAGAAAAAATCTTTCTTATTTTGCTGCTTATACTTAATTACAATATTTATTAAAAATGTAATGGCACACCAAACCCGACTGAGGCTACAGGTCATAAAATGTTTTGTAAATTTTTTAAATTACCAGGTAATAAATATTTCGCCTAAAATGACACGTGCACAAACAAGTCATAAAACACGGATTTTACATAAATATGGCGAAATATTTATTACCTGGTAATTAAAAAAATTTGCAAAACATTTTATGACCTGTGGTCGGCTTATTGGCAGTAACCAATTAAGTCCCTCTTTGAAAAACATTTTATGACCAGTAGTTCACGCAAATTTTCCTATTAAAGAAAAGCAAATATCGCTTATTTTTTTACCTATTTTTTACCAAAAAATAAATACTTCACAAACTCTGAGTCAAATTTCAGTTGAATACTAAACGTGAAAGTGTTAAAGTGTTTTTTTTTTTATAAAGTAAAGAGTGAAGCTGTAAAGACAATTTAAAGTAAAATGAATAAATTTTGCTGCAATCCGTTTAACAAGAGTGGACATCGTTCGAAAAAGATAAAAGTATTAAAATTAACTGGTGTTTCGAAGCGATACATAAATGAATTAAATAAACAATACGGTGAAGAAGCAGAATTAATTTGCCCCAAGTGTAAAATCGATTTGTCTCAACAAGCAAATGCATTGAAACAAATGCAGCCACAATCCGAGAGTGAAATGACAAGTGAACAAAATGTTTCATCTGATAGTGAGGCAGACATTCCGATGGTCAATATGTCTTTGAGTCCTTTGAATGAGGCTATTGCCACTTTAGGTGAAACGCCTATTAGAAAAAGAAAGTTGCGAAGTGAAACATACAGGAAAGAGAAAAAAGGCAAGGTTATGAGTGCAATCGCGACAATATTTGATGAAGGCTCTGATAACGAATGCAGTCAAGCAGATGACGTTGATGACGGCAAACAAATGATTGAGCAGCTGAAAAGAAAATTCAATTTAGCGACCACTTTCCCGGAGAAATATCTCGCAAGATATACAATACGCAAGATTTCTGAACAGTTTCAAACATCTTTTTACATCGCGAGAAGAAGCAAAGAATTAGTTCGACAGAAGGGCATATTGGCGACTCCCACCAAGAAATTTGGCTCAAGGACTCTCAGCGAAGCAACGGCGAAATTGATTCAAGATTTTTACTGCAATGATGACAACAGCCGCGCCTGCCCAGGTACACGTGACTATGTTATCACACGTGAAGATGGAGAAAAAGTACACAAGCAGCGCAGATTATTATTATGTAATCTATCCGAAGCATACCATCAGTTCAATGAGAAATACCCAGCAGAAAAAGTGGGATTTTCTAAGTTTGCCATCCTACGACCAAAAGAATGCGTGCTGGCATTAGACAGGCACGGAACGCATTCAGTCTGCGTTTGCATGTTTCATCAAAACATCAAATTAATTTTCTTTCCATGCAAGAAATTGAAAGTATTTCACGGTGAAATTGAAACATATAGGGACCTCCTGTCGAAGTCGTTGTGCGCATACCCCACGGAAAATTGTCATCTGTCCAAATGCGACAATTGTCCGAAGATTTGGCGGAAAAGTTTGAACAGCTGTTAATTCAGGAGGTGCATTTCAAACAGTGGATAATTAGCAGCGGCAGATGTTCCCTTGAGACCTTGGTAAAGCAGATTCCGGAATTCATCGAGGAATTCGGATTCAAATTGAATGAACTGAAGGCGCACCATTTCATATCCGAGATGCAATCGAAATTTCTAAAGGAAAGTAAGGAGAAATTAGCCCAAAATAAATTCATTGTGATAAGCGACTTTGCCGAGAATTACACTTTTCTCGTTCAGGATGAAATTCAGGCTTATCACTGGGCAAACGACCAGTGCATGATGCATCCTTTTTGCATTTATTTCAAAAACGAAGATAACGAACTACAGACCGTAAGCCTTGTTGTTGTCGCGGAGAGTTTAGCTCATAATTATGTGCCCGTTTATTTATTTCAAATGAAACTGTTTGAATTCTTAAGATCAAAATTCGATGCAATCGACAAAGTAACGTTTTTCTCAGACGGCGCGGCTTCTCAGTACAAGAATAAAAAAATTTTTTACAATCTTTGCATAATTGAAGAAGAACAAAACTGCAAGGTCGAGTGGCACTTTTTCGCGACGTCCCACGGTCGTCGACTCAGTCCCACGCATGGCGACTAAGGCAAGTTTGCAAAGGCCATATACTGACCAGGAGGTCGATTCTGGTTCTGTGAAACTGTGAAATGAAAAAAACTTTTCATTTTCGTTTTCATGAGCACTTTTCACATTAGCACTTCACATTTACACAAAATGCGATTCCCGTTCTTTTAATGAAAAAGTGTTTCATTCCATTGTAGCTGTGAAACTTTTGTAACTATATTAATAAAATGTAAAAGTCAAATGCAGATATCGAAGCTTAGGATTTTGAAACGGCGCTAAGCCGCAAACGAGTTTTGTTAATGCTTGAGCTGCAAGCATTTATTTTTGCTAAAAGAGTTTTTTTGAAGAGAGAAAAAAATACATTTTTATGGCTCCTCTTGTTTTATACAATATAAATTTTTTCAGTAAAAGAGTTTTTGTTTGTTTTTATTTTCATACATATGTAAATGGTTAATATTTTAAACTTAAAATAAATAATGAGTAAACCGAAAATTCCGAATTTGTTGCATTTGGGTTTTATTCATGAACGATATTGCATCTGAAAGAGGATGGCCCCAATGTCCTGCCCATGTGCGCGCAAGAAATAGGAAAGGAAAATATATATATATAAACAACAGCAATTTTTGAACGGAAACATATTTTTATTCAAAAAACAAGAGCAGTCATATTTGTCAATGACTGGGTAAACATCTTGCCCCCGCGATTACCCCAAAATATTTATTGCAGTAAATAATTTTGGCATAAAACTGACATCTACGAAAATAATGTTATTGACTTAAGTGAAAGTTTATTTTAGGGTAACTATTAAAATAAAAGCTTGTTTTTGAAAAAGGGGTTTTACTTTTAATTTATTTTTTTAATAGTTAAAATCAATCACATCAAGTTATTTAATTTACTTGTTTTTCTACACAAGTAGATTTCGCGACAAGTTTTTACATCGTGTAAATTGTGTAATGACAATTGGCAAGATTTTATATCATAGTGCCGGTCCATACCTGCAATTTTTGTTGCAGCAATTCTTGAGTTTATTTGTGAGAGTGGTGAGAAAATTTGGGACCGGAACTCATTTCACCAATAAAATCATGAATCTCTGCAACAAAAATTCCAAATTTGGATAATGAATTATAAATAAGGTAATGCCTCTATTAGTTGCTAGTAAAATTTTCAAGTAAAAGTTACTGCCAGGCCCATGATGTCTACAAGAACATTTCGTTCGCATGTTTATATTGAAAACAATAAAAAATAACTAAAATTTGTTGTTGTTTTCAAAACAAATATACGAATTAAATGTTCTTGTCGACATCGTGGGCCTGGACCTTAATTTCTTTCGTTTAAGCTTTCGAGTTATTCTTATCAAGCCTTTTCATTTGATACCTATATTATAGGATTGCATTAAAAATAGCTAGACCGCCGTTTTGGCTGTGCTGCTATGTCCCCTTTTACAATGTGGCAAGTGGAAGGCAGACAGACGAAGTTTGTTGGTGAGGGGTTGTAGAGGTAGAGTGTGTAGTACATGACTATCTGTACTGGACATTTTTTGTTTCTCTTTTCCACTTTTTGCAGTTTTCTTCTTGTTGCTTCATATCATTTTTCTCACATCAATGTCGGTTTAGTATCATTGCCTGTTAAATGTTCATCTTCGTCGACAGCGAAAGAGAACGAAGTAAGAAAATGAATACTCTCTGTCTGTCTATTAATTTCGCGATTGTGAAAGGTTTAGGCAAGCTCAAAAGAGAATAAGAAAAATGTCTGCCTTTCAATTTCAACGTTGTAAATTGGGACTATGTTTGATTTAGAATGACGTTTCATAGTTTACAACATGGTGAAATAAACAGGTGGCAGCACTACGCCAGATGACGATTTTTTGCTCCTGCATTGTTTGTCTAGGTTTATGTCAAAGTTTTGTTTATGTTTACAAAAAGTCCACGTTTTGTGCTGAGATTATTGTACTTTAATAATGTTTTTGATAATTTTTAATTAAAATAAATAAGATATTGACTATAATAATATAAAAATTGGCTAAAAATTTATTTATTTCATCACGTTCAGCGGCACGCTTTGATTTTTGTTAAAAGTATTTTTTGACGTAAACGGTGATATAATTTCCAATTTTGTTGTAATGTTGTATTTGTTGCCGTAACGATGCCATCTACTTATTCCACCATGGTTTACAATGCATTGTCATCCAAACTGAACGTGTGTACATAATTTCAGCTCAGTCAATTGAACATACATACATATCTGCTTCAAATTGAGTTGCAAGGTTCCACCCAAACATACATTCATTGCAAGTTAAACAAAAAGCCCAAAAAATTGGGAAATCATTAACTAATAAAAGGCCAAATAAAGATTTATTTAGTAATATGTTAATAAATATAAAACATAAACATGTTGTAGGCGGCTTTAAATTTACTTTAAGCCGTCGCTAAACCTAAATTCTTCACCGCCGATGGTAATTACATACATATCTACTTTGTCATTTAATCAAGTGTAAAATTATACAAATACACAAAAAATATAATTAATTTAAAAAATGTTAGGATTATTAGTTTTAATGGAATTATCGAAATAAATTCAGAATGGTACAATGTAAGAAAACATTATTAACGTTTTTCGTCAGTAATGTTTTGTAGTTATACATATAATAAAAAATTGTAATTTTATATGAATATAATAAGTTAAAAATCAGTAAATATGAATCTTTTTAGAAGATTATAATTTTTATTTCTTTAAATTATTATTTATCTTTAGCAATGTCCATATTTTTCTCTAAATAATTTAATTAAAATTATTTTTCACCGTTAAAATGAAAGTGTAAAAATATGGCATAAATGAAAAGTTTGTGACACTTCTTTACACTGTTACACAGAACAAGAATCACATTACTGTGAAAATGTGAAAACAATTTGTTTCATTCCATTTGTTCTTCTCATATGAAAACATTAGAATTTATTTATCATTTTTTCACTAAACGAGAATCAGAAACTCTATGAAAATGTGAAAAAAGTTTTCATTTCTCAGTTTCACAGAACCAGAATCGACCCCCAGATCTTAAATGTACAACATTTGTTTTCGTGGATTCAAAGCAAGGAAATTGCCATTAACACAGTTTTATGCACTCAAAAAGAACACGATGCCATGGAGCGACGAATTCAAAACAGATATAATAATGTCATATATATCTTCATAAATTACTCAATTTTTTTATAAGTTTGAGTAAAAATATATATGTGGTAATAATTTATGTTCTTGTTACATATTTAATTATTGTAGTACATATGTACATAATTAATAAGTGTTCCGCAACGCCAGAAAAACTTTATTAAGCAAACATCTAAGGGTTAAATAATTATTGTTATATCGACATCATTTTAAGATAAAGCCAATTTTATAAATAAAAGTCAGCCATGGAGTACGAATATAGATACGAAATTGGCTCTTAATTGTTTAATCGGTATGCTTTAAACGCCATGTGAAAAACACTTTGAAGCATTTTCCAATGTTTCCCATATTTTAAAGATTCATTTAATAGCTAAATAAAAATATATAAAGAATTTTGCAACTTTTACGACCTATAACTCACAAACGTAAAGCGTAAGCGCTTATCTTAAGAATACTAAAAAGTTATATAATTGTTTAAATTTCAAGCATAGTCTTTTCTGTTAAACAAAAAATTTTTTAAGCACTTATTCTTTGAATATTTTTTTATATTAGCAACACTTTTTCTGTTTTGTAGCGGACAAAAATAGAAATTAGTTTAATTTGACTACAACGACAACCCAGCGGGAAAAAGAAGGGGAACGGATGCCTTTTAGAAGGCCTCTGTACTCCTTCTTTTGGATATACAAGGCCTTCTCGCTCCATTCCATACTCATATCTTTTTTACACACGTTGTCATTGCGGAGAAGGCCTTCCGCTCTCGCTTCTTTAGCAGGTACATAAGAATGGCAACGGGATCAAAAAAATAATTGTTTTGCTTTTGCTTGTGCAAAAAAAAAACAATACAAAAAATGTTACTCCTTCTCTACTCCCTTCTCATAGAAGCGAGTGTGGAAGGTGTATCTTATCTTTTACACCAAAGAGCCCAACCCTTCTATGAGGCATTCTTTATCAGTTAGATAAGAATAGGAATTTAATCAAAACAATTTTTAAGCAGGCCTTTTAAAACGCCTGAAGTAAGAAGGTCTTCTGAGTTTTACCGCTGGGAAACTAAACACATACACACAACAACCTGCAGCCATGTATCCGTGTCGTCGTGAAAATAATCATTTTCATAAACACACATGTATTCTATTTTTGACATATTGAAGTCGGTAGCCTGCTGTCTCGAATGTGGCCAATTTTTTGAACTCTTAACGATTCTCTATCTCATTTTATTCATTTATTATATCCCTGACTTAGTCCCAATTTACACTAGGGACATTTCTTGCCGGACATTTCTTGAATTCTCTTTTAATCTTACCTGTAGCGTTTACATATGAAACATTAGAAGTCAGACAGAAATTAATACTTGTATGTAAACTACGAAAAGTAAGAAAGAGAAATGAAAAAATGTCCAGTTCAGATAGTCATGTAGTACACACTCTACCCTTTCGACCCCTCGCCATTAAACTTCGTCTGTCAGGCAAGAAATATCCCTAGTGTAAATTGGGACTTATGGATTTTGTAACATCTTCGAACTAACCCAAAAATTTCAGCATATTGGTTTTTATACTCCGAAACATTATTAAAAATATGCGTATAGTACATATAAACAAGTAAGAGTGTAAATTCGGCTGTGCCGAATCTTATATACCCTTCACCATTGTGCGAGCAGAACACAGAGCAACTAGACAAAAACTAAATAATTTTTACATATACATACATACATATTCACAATTCTAAAAACTTCATTATAAATTAAATTTAAAAATCTAAAACTGATAAATATTTTTTTTAAATCGTTTTAGAACATAAAAATTAAAAAAAAAATTCGCTTTAAAAAACCAAGATTTGAACCAGAGGACTCACAGTTTCTAAACTCAACCCCATAGACGACTGAACCATAAACGAACGTTGTTTGAATATCATTAATATTAAATATGGCCCGTTTTAGGTTTCACAACTCAACTTTTTTTAGTTGTGAACCGTAATAGTGGCCTATATTCTCCAAAATGGTTTGTACCATGTATGTGTGTTTGGTTGTTTCTTTTAGTATATACCAGTGCTGCCGTTAGGATACGAAATATACATTTTTCGTATCTTTTTTGACTTCATGTACCATGTATAATCCTGACATTTTTCGTATCTTTTGAATCTGTATTTAATATTTATTAAATTTTAATTTAAAAAATTTGAAAAAAGTAGATGGTTTAACATTTGTACTTCCATTTTCGAATGCATGTGTTGAGAGAATTTTTAGCCAACTTAAACATATTAGGACTGATCATCGTAACCGACTCAATACTTATACAATAGCAGCTTTAATTATGGTGAAAGAGAACAGTAAGGATGTTTCAACATATGATCCAACTAAATCGATGATTACTAGTAGTGCGAAGTTGTTCTGAGGAAATATGAACATTGTTTTTATTTTCAGGAAATTTATACATATGAATTTTTTGATATAAACGCCTTAACTCGTAGATATATATATATAAAAATGAAAAATATATGTTTGTTTGTTTGTTTGTTTGTTTGTTTGTTTGTTTGTTTGTTTGTTTGTTTGTTTGTTTGTTTGTTTGTTTGTTTGTTTGTTTGTTTGTTTGTTTGTTTGTTTGTTTGTTTGTTTGTTTGTTTGTTTGTTTGTTTGTTTGTTTGTTTGTTTGTTTGTTTGTTTGTTTGTTTGTTTGTTTGTTTGTTTGTTTGTTTGTTTGTTTGTTTGTTTGTTTGTTTGTTTGTTTGTTTGTTTGTTTGTTTGTTTGTTTGTTTGTTTGTTTGTTTGTTTGTTTGTTTGTTTGTTTGTTTGTTTGTTTGTTTGTTTGTTTGTGTGTTTGTTTGTTTGTTTGTTTGTTTGTTTGTTTGTTTGTTTGTTTGTTTGTTTGTTTGTTTGTTTGTTTGTTTGTTTGTTTGTTTGTTTGTTTGTTTGTTTGTTTGTTTGTTTGTTTGTTTGTTTGTTTGTTTGTTTGTTTGTTTGTTTGTTTGTTTGTTTGTTTGTTTGTTTGTTTGTTTGTTTGTTTGTTTGTTTGTTTGTTTGTTTGTTTGTTTGTTTGTTTGTTTGTTTGTTTGTTTGTTTGTTTGTTTGTTTGTTTGTTTGTTTGTTTGTTTGTTTGTTTGTTTGTTTGTTTGTTTGTTTGTTTGTTTGTTTGTTTGTTTGTTTGTTTGTTTGTTTGTTTGTTTGTTTGTTTGTTTGTTTGTTTGTTTGTTTGTTTGTTTGTTTGTTTGTTTGTTTGTTTGTTTGTTTGTTTGTTTGTTTGTTTGTTTGTTTGTTTGTTTGTTTGTTTGTTTGTTTGTTTGTTTGTTTGTTTGTTTGTTTGTTTGTTTGTTTGTTTGTTTGTTTGTTTGTTTGTTTGTTTGTTTGTTTGTTTGTTTGTTTGTTTGTTTGTTTGTTTGTTTGTTTGTTTGTTTGTTTGTTTGTTTGTTTGTTTGTTTGTTTGTTTGTTTGTTTGTTTGTTTGTTTGTTTGTTTGTTTGTTTGTTTGTTTGTTTGTTTGTTTGTTTGTTTGTTTGTTTGTTTGTTTGTTTGTTTGTTTGTTTGTTTGTTTGTTTGTTTGTTTGTTTGTTTGTTTGTTTGTTTGTTTGTTTGTTTGTTTGTTTGTTTGTTTGTTTGTTTGTTTGTTTGTTTGTTTGTTTGTTTGTTTGTTTGTTTGTTTGTTTGTTTGTTTGTTTGTTTGTTTGTTTGTTGGCTTATAGACTCCGAAACTACTGAACCGATTTTCCTGAAATTTTTACAGTAACATCACGTGAGCCCTAAAAATAAAATAGGCTACTTATTTTTTCGATAGGAGCAGGGAAATTGGTACCCCCCATAGGATGCCAATATTAATTATCGCATATCTTAAGAGCCGCTGGACGCATTTTGCTGAACTTTTTGTAGTAGGATCTTCTGAGCCCCGAAATTAAAATAGAAGAGCAGCGGGGGAAGTGGTTCCCCCCATAGGACGCCAATGCTTAATATCGCATATCTTATGAACTGTTATAGTGAGAATGTTCAAACTTTGTGGAAGTCACTCTTATGGTATACTACACTTTTGAAAATAAAAATAAAGCGGGTAGGCGCAGGGGAAAAACCTCCCATAGGATGCATATATTAAATATCGCTTAACTGAAGAACTATTAAAGGGGGAGTCTTCAAACGTGGTTAAAGCTACTACTATGGCAAACTATAAATTTCAGTATAAAAATGGGCGGGGTAACCATGGGAGGAGCAGTACCCCTCATAGATAGAAATATAAATAAGAGCCACTACAACTTTTGGTAGTAGGATCCTCTGAGCCCCAAAATTTAAATAAAATAGCAGCGGGGGAAGTGGTTCCCCCATAGGACGCCAACGATTAATATCGCATATCTTATGAACTGTTATAGTGAGAATTTTCAAACTTTGTGGAAGTCACTGTTATGGTATACTACACTTTTGAAAATAAAAATAAAGCGGGTAGGCGCAGGGGTGAAAAACCTCCCATAGGATGCATATATTAAATATCGCTTAACTGAAGAGTTATTAAAGGGGTAGTCTTCAAACTGGGTCAAGCTACTACTATGGCAAACTATAAATTTCAGTATAAAAATGGGCAGGGTAACCAGGGGAGGAGCAGTAACCCTCATAGATAGAAATATAAATAAGAGCCACTGCACGCATTTTGTTGAACTTTTGGTAGTAGGATCTTCTGAGCCCCAAAATTGAAATAAAATAGCAGCGGGGGAAGTGTTACCCCCATAGGACGCCAATGTTTAATATCGGATATCTTATGAACTGTTATAGTGAGAATGTTCAAACTGTGGGGAAGTCACTCTTATGGTATACTACACTTCTGAAAAAAAAAATAAAGCGGGTAGGCGCAGGGGGGAAAACCTCCAATAGGATGCATATATTAAATATCGCTTAACTGAAGAACTATTAAAGGGGGAGTCTTCAAAAGTGGTTAAAGCTACTATTAGGGTTAACTATAAATTTCAGTATACAAATGGGCGGGGTAGACAGGGGAGGAGCAGTACCCCTCATAAATAGATATATAAATAAGAGCCACTGCATGCATTTTGTTGAAGTTTTGGTAGTAGAATCTCCTGAGCCCCAAAATTGAAATAAAATAGCAGCGGGGGAAGTGGTTCCCCCCATAGGTTGCCAATGCTTAATATCGCATATCTTAAGAACTGTTATAGTGAGAATGTTCAAACTATGTGAAAGCCACTCTTATGGTATACTACACTTTTGAAAATAAAAATAAAGCGGGTAGGCGCAGGGCAGAAATACCTCCCATAGGATACATTTACTAAATATCGCTCAACTGAAGAACCATTCAAGGGAGAGTCTTCAAACGTGGTTAAAGCTACTACTATGGCAAACTTTAAATTTCAATATAAAAATGGGCGGGTTAGACAGGGTAGGAGCAGTACCCCTCATAGATGGAAATATAAATAAGAGCCACTGCATGCATTTTGTTGAACTTTTGGTAGTAGGATCTTCTGAGCCCCAAAATTGAAATAAAATAGCAGCGGGGGAAGTGTTACCCCCCATAGG
The DNA here is from genome assembly GCA_949318255.1 of Pollenia labialis. Lineage (NCBI taxonomy): Eukaryota > Metazoa > Arthropoda > Insecta > Diptera > Polleniidae > Pollenia > Pollenia labialis. Next base: position 47,977,308 of record OX439140.1, read on the forward strand.
ACGCCAATGTTTAATATCGGATATCTTAAAACTGTTATAGTGAGAAAGTTTGTAAAAGTCACTCTTATGGTATACTTCACTTTGAAAATAAAAATATAGCGGGTAGGCGCAGGGGGGAACTACCTTCCAAAGGATGCATATATTAAATATCTTTCAACCGATAAAGTGGTTAAAGCAGTGTGGCGAAGCGCACCGGGTTATGCTAGTTATATATATAAATGAATTTGTTTTGATAACATCCAAAGATAGTTACATATAATCATTTTTAAAGTTTGCTTACTGTATTACAGAACCTAATATTTACGACTATTTATTTTATTTATTGATAAAAATGAATTTATTTAATATAATTTTCTTTACAATATTCAATAAATATGAAATAAAAATGTTATGTTAAAAAGAGACAACCGGATTTGAACTTCACTTTTCAGAAGGACCCAGAATATACATATATACATACTTTAAAGGGTGTAGGATCAATATTGTAGAAATTACAAACGGAATGACAAAGTTATAAATTAAAACAAGACGAGTTAATTTTTTAAAAAAGCGTGTTGCATCTGCAACACGTTGGTTTGTTTTTATTTAATTAATTGAAATGCGAAGAAATAAAGTAAAAGCTTAGAATATATTCTAAAAATATTGTCGCTGCTTGTGCATTCGTCGTCCGCATGTGCTGTAAGTTGACACTTTTGTTTACCTCATTTCCAATTTAAAAATTGTTTGGTTCCCACATTCAAACTCCAGACGCGTTGTCAGCATTTATGACTGATGGAATGTGGGAACTTTATTTTTAGTATTTTTAACTTGTTATTTGTCATATGTTCTCGTATGAAGGATTGTTAGAAAAAGGGTAAGCTATGAATACTTTTAGCCTTAGCGGGAGTGACTTTAGGATTACTTGAGGTTTGTTCCACACTAAGATCTTCTGTCCGATCTCGTTCATCGTTTGACGTGGCGAGATTTTCATTCTTTTCACGACAGTTTCTCATAAAAATTTTGGATAGGATAACAACAAACATCGATATAGTTGCTACCGTTAGAATGATGGTGAAATAAAAATTTAGGTCGTTGTTGGTTTTTAACTCCTGAATTACTTTTGAATTGTTAAAGTTTACAGCCTTCATCATCTCGAGTGAAAGTGTTTCCACTTCTGCTTCTGCCAAATTTGGTTGAACTAGTGCTGGAAGAGGTTTTGATCCTGTGAATTGTTCTGTTCTATAAATTTTCCCATCTATTTTAATTGAAGAGTTGAGTTGGTGAATGATAAAAGTACCGTTCAGATGCATTGATGATCCGTCCACTTCAATTTCTCCCGTGAACTGGTTCAGAAATAAGATGTCATCTTTTAATTCTTCAACGGTTGGAATATGGTAGTTGTTTGTAGTTGCACATGTTGATGGCTCACTCATTAAAAGTTTCGGAGTGCATGCAGTGACAGTAATATTTCTTATTTCGCTTAATCTACAAATACTTAAGCTATTATAAGTTTGGCAATCCTTACTTAGGCTAAAAATATCATTGCTACATTTTATTATTTTTTCGAAATCAAATTTTTTAATTGAATTTTTAAATCTAACAGGCTTAATCAATAATTTTTTACAATTTTCTTTTAAAGTAGTTGGAATACTAATAATAAAGATTAGGTTTTTGTTATCAACTGCCACTTTTATACTTGCAAAAGTGAGCAGTTCGTCAGTGCTAGAAAAAGGAATATTATTTTTTTCGAAAACATCTTGCAAGGTTTCTATCTCTATGTTGGAGAAAATAAACGAATTAACAATGTTAGCTTTTGCCCAGTAAATAGCAAATTCTATATTTGATATTTCTTCTTTAATTATTTCAAGTTTGTATTTAAATTCGGTTATTCTCTCCATTTGATCTTCTGATTTAATGACCTTTAAAACATTATTTGTAACATTTGCAATATTGTTCAATCTGTCAATAGAAAGTTGATTAATTATCACTTGGTTATTGCTATTGGACAAAACGTTATTCATTTTCTCTTGGATTATTTCAAAGTCATGCCGATCTGGCGTTCCAGATAGCCATTTCCACGCCGATCCAAGAAAATCTAAAGAACGTCTCTTCCTTAAGTTTGGCGTTAGTCGAGAGATGTAGGATTTGATTTGGATAATGGAGTGATTTAGGTAAGGAAAGATAGGATAGTTTGAGGTTTTTCCGAGTAAGAGTGCGTTTTCCAATTTGCCTACGATGTCTTCATAATTTTGCAAATCTATCACGTGAACCAGCTTAAATGTTCCAGCCTGGACTTTAGCCGATCATATGTTAATCGCAACCATTTTAGAATTGGAATAATCCATTATCTGAATGTCGGCTACGCATAGTCGTATGAACAGTAAAAACCTATAAAATTCGAAAAAGGGAATTAATTCCTAAAATGTTTCTTATGAACAATTCTTCCGCTTTTCGTTACAACGCACACTGGGTTATTGGGTATCAAAACTGTGGATTAATTAAAAAATTAATTTTGAAATAACACTCGAATACTTAATAACCATAGAAACTACACATAATTCTGCGTTACTAACCGAAAAAATAACGGCTCTAAGTTATATAGTGAAGCTGCATTATGTTTTTGAATTTACACTTTTATTCTTTGTTCGCTTGCGCTCGCTGTAAAATTGATATTTTAAGTTTAAAAAAGTGTTTCTTCGATAAAAAAAACTTCAAGTTAAATCTGAGTATGGAGCCTTCAACTTCAGGTATTGAAATATTTTTCAGATACAAGTATTACAGGAAAAAAAGTGATTTAATATTTTAAATTATTTTTTTGTTCAAAGTCCCCAAAATGTGCATATTTGGGGTATATATTTGGACATATAGTTAATTATCGGACTAGATCGGGCTCTTATTTTTTTTTTTTTTTGGTTTTGCGGATTGTATACGATGTTTCTGCAAAAAGTTGAGCTGCGCTTTTGTGGCATATTTGATTAATTCTACTTTTTGTTCATTATGTCAGTGGTCAAAAATGATCAATTTCTAGTAAAACGCTGAAAAGTTATCATATTGTTTAAAACTTCAAAGCCAGATATCTCGATAACAAAGCGAGTTATCGATAATTCTTACTAAATTTTTTCGTTTTATTTTGAGGTATTCTCTAAGAAAATAAAACGGTAAAAAGTTATCGATTTTTTTTAAACTTCAACTCCAGATATCTCGATAACAAAGCGAGTTATCGATAATTCTTACTTAATTTTTTCGGTTTATTTTGAGGTATTCTCTAAGAAAATAAAACGGTAAACAGTTATCGATTTTTTTAACTTCAACTCCAGATATCTCGATAACAAAACGAGTTATCGATAATTCTTACTTAATTTTTTTCGGTTAATTTTGAGGTATTCTCTAAGAAAATAAAACGGTAAAAAGTTATCGATTTTTTTTAAACTTCAACTCCAGATATCTCGATAACTAAACGAGTTATCGGTAATTTTTATAAAATTTTTTCGCCTTATTTTGAGGTGTTCTAAACAAAAATTATCAGTTTGAGAGGCCTCGGAATTAATCCACAGTTTTGATACAAAATACCCCAGTGTTAAACGGTAGGATTGTCTGTCCTGGAATATAATCTTTCGCTTTTGTTTTTTTCCTATTATGATATTTTAAATCCTTTTTTTGTTACTTTTGCAGTCTTTCAATGTTGGTCTGTCGAGAACACTCAAAATGTCCTGGTGAAAAGTATATAGTCCGCCCAAAAAACATGTCAACGGGTTTTTTTTCCAATCGTGGAATGGACTGAATGATTGTATTCATTAACAGCTCTTTCGAGAAGTTCCTCAAAATTCCTACTAATTGCTTCATCCTTTAAGCACCTCAAGAGTTCTGCAAGTGTTGAGTGAAAGCGCTCGACTTGGCCGTTTGCTTCACTTCTAAATGGAGGTGTCGTAAAAACTTCTATTCCCAATTCGTCCTTCATCATAAACATAAGGGAAGCAGAGTTAAGGGATTTTTTCATTATCAATTACAATAGTTTTTGGAATTAGTTCTCTTAGAGGCTTCCGGACATCCTCAATTGATTTTCCTTTAAGGATTCTTGCCTGAGCGAATTTTGAAAATTTATCTAAACAGGTCATGACAAATTTTTTATCCGTAGAAAAAATGTCAATATGAATAATCTGTCCGGTATAAGTTGGAATTGGTGTTTGGTTTAACTGAGGTGTCGCTGGGTGGCGCTCATATTTATTATTTTTGCAAATGCTGCATAACTTTACTACTCTCTTAATCTTGGCAAGCATTCCTGGGAAATAGTATTTTTCCAATAGGTGGCTTTTATTTTCAAGTGCATTACGGTGGGCGCGTTTATGGGTGTCAATAATTATATTTTCTTGGTCAGATTCAGAGGTCAAGTCATGTACAAATAGTTGTGAGAAACGCGTTTTATAATTTGAAAACTGATCGGGGTACACTTCCCGTATTTTTCCCATAATGGGTTCGGGTGCTTTAATGAAGTTAATGACAGAGGGATTAAGATACCTCTTTAGTATGGTGACCAAATTTCCTGGGCCATAATCCCTTTCTATGATTGTGTGTCTATGATAACCTGGAAATATTATCTGAAACTGGTAAGAAGAAACATCGTCCAAAGAGAGGAACAATTGATTTCTAAACGCATTTATTGGAACTTCTACACTAGGTATTAAATTTTCTGCTGAACTTTCAGCACTGTGAACAGTTCCAGTTAAAGTATTAACATTTGTTGTAGAAGTACGAGAAAGTGCATCGGCAACTACGTTGGTTTTTCCAGGCTTATATCGGATTTCATGGTTGTATTCCTCCAAGATTACTTTGCACCTTTTCATTTTCGCATTACTATTCTTATTGCTGAGTGCATAGGTTAGAGGCTGATGCCATATAAGTAGTTTCTGAGGTTCTGCAGAGCCCAAACTATAGTCAGCATTTCCCTCTCATTTGTAGCATAGTTTTCCTCTTCCTTGGATAAGGTCCTGGAAATAAAGGTTATTGGTCGATCTTCCTGACTCAATACCGCTCCGATAGCAATATTCGATGCATCGGTTGTAAGGTGAAATTCCTTTTCAAAATTAGGGTAAGACAATATAACTTCTTGTGATATAAGAGCATTTTTGAGCTTGTCAATGGCTTTCTTCTCTAAGTCTCCCACTGATATTTTTATTCTACTTGATTCAGTTCTAGAGACTCTGCCATGTGGCCCTCTCAACATTTGTGTAAGTGGTTTTGCCAAGTCAGCAAATCCTTTGATAAATCGGCGATAATAGCTAAAAAGACCAAGAAGAGAACGCAAATCCTTGAGTGTGCCGGGATATGGAAATTTAGTTATGGCTTCAACTTTAGTTGGATTAGGCTTAAACCCCCTTTCAGACACCACAAACCCCAAGAATTCGACTTCGTTCTTAAAGAATTCGCATTTATTTAATTGAACCTTCATGTGGGCTGCGTTTAATGTCCAAATATTTCATCTAAGTTCTGCAGGTGAGATTTTTCGTCCTTACTGAAAATAATGATATCGTCTATGTAGACGAAACAAGTTTTCCCTATAAAATTGTGAAGAATGTCATCAAGAGCTCTCTGGAATATGGCGGGTGAATTTTTCAGCCCGAATGGGAGTCTTGTAAAATCATACTTTCCATTGTTAATGAAAAATGCCGTTTTTGCAATATCCGACTCTTTGAGCGGGATTTGATGAAACCCGCTTTTAAGATCGATTACTGTGAAGAACTTGTTTCCTCCCAAATTTCTGGGATTGGATATTTGTCAGTGATAGTGATTTCATTCAGTTTCCTGAAATCTACCACTACTCTGTATTTTTTTTCACCTGATGCGTCCTGTTTATGGGTACCACCCAAATAGGAGAATTGTAAGGAGATCGGGATGGTCTTATGATCCCATCGTTCAGCAATTTTTTAATCTCTTTATCTACCACAATATTGGTAAATTGGTATTTTAATATTCCCTTCAACGGTGAAGAAGCCTTTTAACGTATAAATTACAACAGAAAGATCTTTTAAAGTGTCATTTCCTAGGATTACATCAAAAGTGCGTAATCCCGGAAGAAGGAAAAACTTGATTGGTTTGTTTAAAGGACCAAACAGATTAAATAGTGTATGTTGGGTAATTTCGACGTCTCCGGATATTGATTTTGCAAAGAAATTGTCTGTATTTTGAAGAGGATTTTTTATTAAGCCAGATTTTATATAATTTTTGTACTACATACCAGTGTCTAAAAGAAATTTAAGTATTTGCCTGTTCCTCAAATAAACCTTAAAATAAGGAACTGTTTGACCAAAAAATTTAAGTCTGAATTTAAATCATCTATGGAATATTGTCCACATGCATTTTCCGTTTCGTCACCTTTGTCATCAAAGCGAGAGGACAAATCTTCCACATTTTCATATCTAGATACCTCATCGTAAGTTGTATATTCCGAGTATCCATTTGCTGTATCATCATATTGTTAAGCTTCATGTACTGGTTCATCCTGGGCTCCCCTGCCTCCGGTTTCTAAGTGAAAATTCCTCTGAACCTTGTTTGCAGGACTTTGGAAGGATCCATGTGGCCTTTTGTAAGTCAAGTTAAATGGCATTCTATTCGCATAATTTACCTGTCCAGTTTGTATGGACCTATCAACCTTCATTGGTACAGGTCCTTGGGCTTGTGAACTGTTTTGTGCATATTGGTTATTAATATTTCGTTCCTGTGTTTGAGTTGGGTAATATGGGTTATTAAAATTTCGTTCCTGTGTTTGAGTTGGGAATGGTTGGCTCGGAAACCGATTCGGGGTATTCCTGTTCATTTGGAAGTTTGGAAGGAAATTGGGGTTGTATGAAGGATTAAAATTTGAAAAAGGAGCACTTCTGGGAGGAGGAAGTGGCCATGCTCGTGCCATGCTTCCTACGTGTGCAAGTTCGGGGTAGAACTTTTTAAGAGGACTTAATACCGCTCTTTCGTTATTACCAGGGAGCCGAGCGTGAGCATGATTCATGCGGAATGACATGCTGTCCAATTTAAGACAAATTTTGTAAAGCTTGTGAAAGCGAAGTTGGCCACCTCACGCTCAACAATCGTGGAAGATCCCCATTGAGGCCCCTAACAAACGTATCCAGGGCCTTGTCTCTATAGGTATTGGTCAGTGCTTGCAAACTGGACTCATCCAAGTCTAAACAGGCATCGCCAATGATTACTCCCGCGAATTTTTTTACTAAATAAATTCCCAACAAATGTTAATGTGAACGAGAAGGGAACATGTAAATTTTAATTTGTATTCTAAGGTTGGACTAAATTAAATTGCCTTTTCTTTTTATTGAAGCAGTTTTAATAAAGAAAATGAAGATAAACACTATTCATTATTTATTTTGTAATATTTTTATTAGTATTTGATTTTGTATATTTTTCTTTCTCAATACAAGCACTGAAAAGCTATTAACAATAGAGACTTTTGTTTATAAAGCACTGAAAAATAATTCACAATAGAATGTTTACTCCCAAAATTTTTGCGATACCGATTTGTTGGGGATGGGAATATAGGTTTGCTCCCATATAACATATTCCCATAACATTTGCGATAGGGGTGAATATAATAAAATTCGGTGATGCTTCTACCCCTCTGACATAGAACCGTCATCTGGTACTCTAAAGTACCGATGTCTCTCCTATCAGAATAATGGAGCATTAATCATTTCTTAATTCTTCCCCAGTCGAGGGGTATCCGCTTCACCTATAATTTTAGTGCGAATAGTATGAAGGATTGCTGGAGGTTTACACTCCTTTTATAGGTACCTCCAGTACCCTATCTACTGATTTCCGCCAAGAATTGAACTCTCCGGGTTTCCCCGAAAATTCTCTTGAGGACTTGGCAAGGTACCTTGTCAAGTTCATCAAATCTGTTCGTTAGCGTTCTATTGGTACATCGTGGCCTTCATCCGGTACACTCTCAGCAGAAGCTCTGAGCACTTCGTCTACTACTTTCATAATCTGTGATCTTTGAACTTCTGTAAGTCCTGTCGTATTTCTTGAACCTGCACTACTATTTATTGTAAGTGACTGTTGCAGTCTTAAAGTTAGTTGTTCTATTGTTTCGTCTGGCATCTTGTTCTCTTTTTCTCACTCTTTACACGGAAAAATTAAGGGAGGAAGGATATTTTTATAAGCCATTTAAAGCCATTCAGTTATCTTTGAAGTATCCTTTTATGACCAGTATCAGAATTCCACAAACAAATTTTTTTTATGTCCACTGAAATTTCAATTTTAATTTTTATTATCAAAAAATTTTTTATAGTTAAATTTGCTTTATTCCTTTTCCTAGTCACAGAATTTCTTAAAAATTAACATATATTTCTTTTAATATAAATCTTATTTCTTGGTTTTCTTTTTTTTTTTTAAATTTATTTTAATATTCACAATTTTTTAATTCTTATATTTTTATATTTCACAAAGCTTTCGACTAGTACTCGGGAGTCACGCCAAGGCTTTCGATTAAGGACCTTTTTTAGGGGTCCCTGTTCGGGCGACAATTAAAACAAGACGAGTTTAAATTAATTTTTAAAAAAAGCGGGTTGCTTCTGCAATACGTAGGTTTGTCTTTATTTAATTAATTGAAATGCGAAGAAATAAAGTAAAACCTTAGATTATATTCTAAAAATATTGTCGCTGCTGCCGTTGTGCATTCGTCGTCCGCATGTGCTGTAAGTTGACACTTATGTTTACCTCAATTCCAATTTCACAATTGTTTGGTTCCCACATTCAAACTCCAGACGCGTTGTCAGCATTTATGACTGATGGAATGTGGGAACTTTATTTTTAGTATTTTTAACTTTTTATTTGTTAACTTATATATACCCTTTTACCTTCAGTGAAGGGTATAAAAAGACTAATTTTGGGATTTCAGTATTTTGGTAAAAACTCAGCCATTTTGTAACCGATTTGAAAGATTTATATACCGACGTGTTTAAGAAGAAATTTACCACTTACTTGGGTTGTAAAACTTGGACTCGGAAAGATCTTTGGTTCCCGAAATGGGTATTTAAAAAATTTTTATTTTGGACATAACTTTTTCGTATCTGAACCGATTTTTCCGATAAAATATGTTCTACTAAAAATTTATGATATTTTGGTATATAAGTCATATCCATTTGGCAGCCCTAAAATTTAGGTTTTTACATAATTTTTTTTTTTTTTTGTACGGAAGGTACCACGCCCATTTCTTCAATCCCGCCCACATTTTGTAGGATGGTGTATATTGACAACGTGTATGTTAATGGAAATGTATGCACCTAATTTTGAAACTTTGGCTGTTGCCGTACCCCAGATATGCAGCAAAAAGTAATAAAAATACAACAACCACAAGGAATTTTTGGAAAAAATTAGAGGTAGTCGTTGTTTGTTGCTCATATCTCAGCCATTTGTGGACCGATCTTTTTGAATTTCAATAGCGAACAATTCCGTTTAAACATCTGTCAAGAAAGTAGAATCAGTATAAAATTGTGTTGACAAGTCACACAGCAAACGCATATAATGCATATGGGATTACTTTCCATATTTGCATGCGTCTTAAAAAAAGGTCAAGAAAGTATTAAACTCATAGAATGCGTGATGTTGACCTTCAACTTAAGAATAAAAACAAACAATTTATTTTTTTATGCTTTTAAATGTTTTATTTCTCTTAGTTGTTATTAGGGAGATCGAACTGTTAGTATAGGACCGGTCTTAACCGGTTATTTTAGTTTTTCCCAAGTCGGATATTTTAAAATATCTATTTTTCAAATATTGAATAAGCCGGTTATTTTAGTAATGTATAATTTATATACGTTTTCCTTACTTAAGTATTTTTCTAATTAAATATTGAGCAAACTTAAAATTTTGATGAAGAATTGCAAAGCAAAATGTAACAAAAGTCAAAAAACATTATGAGCAAAGTAAATACAAATTGTAAGGGACGATGATGAATGTGAACCACGCCTAAGCGTCAAGTTTTTTCCACGTTTCATTTGACATTTCTCAATTTCAGACTAATTTAATTTGAACCATGGAAAGACCCACAAATGAGCAATGCTTTAAAGTTAATCAGGGTTATTATGAAAATGGGCATTCAAATCAAAATGCAAATGCATTTCGTCCAAATGTGCGTACAATCGGAAAAATCGTGCAAAAATTTGAGCAAACCGGCTCTGTGGGAGATGTGAAAACACCAGTGCATGATCGTACAGCTGGTACTGCAGAAAATATTGCTGCTGTTTGCCGTGCCCAACAATTGCCCCTCTCACGCTCGTCATTGATGAACATTATGCAAGGTTGGGCATTATTTGAAATACGTATTTAAACAAAATACGAATATTGTATTGTATCTTAAATACATGACGTGCAAGTATTTCGTATTTTAAATACATACAATAAATGGAAGTTTTTTGTATTTTAAATACATAAATATGTGTAAGTATTTTGTATTTTAAATAACGATGATTTTGTTGTTTTCGTAGATAGGAATGATGGTGAATCTAGGACATCAACTTTGGAGTTGGAATTTGTCAGTTTCCTCAGTGACAAGAGCAAATACATTATCACTCTTGACAGCTATTCAAATATACAAAGAGTCTTCATAAAATTAAACACAAGTTTGTGCTCATCAGGACCTGTAGAAAGATAATTTTCTTCAGCAGGTTTCATGTATTCTCTAACAAGAAACTGTTTGTCTGATGCTAAATTAAAAAATCTGATATTTATTAAAGGAAACAATTGTTTTGTTAATTAGTTTTATCTAATGTATTTTTGGTTTGAATAAAAATGGTGTACAGTACAATACGCATATAAGAAATCCTAAAAATGCACCGATTTTCTTTCTTATATCTGTAACACGCATATAAGAAAGATGTTTTCTTATACCTGTGACACGCATATAAGAAAGATATTTCTTATATACATCAGTAACAGAATTTAAAAAATTAAATATATAGTAATTGAAATAAAACTGTTTAATACTAATACATAATACACATCATTTGCAGAAACATGACAAAAATAAAATATGTGATTGCACTTCACTTAAAATCATATATGATAAAAAAAAGGAATTTGGTAAAAAAATATTAATTCATTGTTTTAAAATTAGATTTGATAAAAAATCATTAAGACGAATGAATACCTACATACATAGTTTAAAATCATGTGTTTACTTAAAAAAAGAAGTAACACCGAAAAAATCTTGAATTTTCTTTTGGACGAGCTCCTTTTCATGGGTTCTAAAGAATAGGGTTTTCCCACTTTTAAATTGATCCAATATTTGAATTTTTGCTTGAATAGACACTACATTTCTATTGTTCGACGACATTTTATACAAAACAAATAAAAATAGCAAAGCCAGGTAATTTCATAAAAATATACGCCGCCATTTGGCATCACGATCAGTGTTCCCAGATGTAAATTGTAAATTATACACAAAAAAATCTATTTTAACCGAGGTGAATAAATTCAATTCTTATACACGTACCATTTTCTAAGGAAATAGCATAATTTTTCTTCAGAATTTGTTTCTTATAGAAGAGTTTTTCTTATAAGCGAGTTTCTTATATGAGGATTATTTAGCACGCAGATACATATATACAAATGTGCATGGTGTCTGAAGATGTCTTTCTTATAACACTCAATTCACATGAGGGCTTTTACGACGTCGTTTTATCTTGATTCCCTTTTAAAGCAACTTCCAAAATCTCTTTGCGTTCATACGATGATTTTTGGTTGCATGTCTTTTTTATATTTACAGTATGGCCTTGATTATCCGTCATTCGATTAACCGGCAGCATCAATTAACTGGAAAATATAATTTGTTTTTGCATTGATTTAAATCACCTCTGTTATCCGAAATTATAAACAAATTATATTTTTCCTTTAAATTAGAACAATCAAACCAAATTTAAATAAACGAAGAAAGAGAATTTTCCAACGTAATGGAAGCGTATTCTGCCAATTACTTTTTTCCCTATGTTTACATAATAATACATTACAAATTTATACAAAATATGAAACACACCAAAAAAAAAATAATAATCAAGAATGCTGCCGGTCCCGTATGTTATCGATAATCGAGGACTCACTGTATTTTCAACCACACACTTCAAAGTAAGAAAAAGAATAAAGCGTAAAAAGAAAAAGTTAAAAGGGAAATATAAAAACGACATGTAAACACAAACCGAGTCGTTTTGTTTACCCCTCTTTCGTCTGTACACCGCTTGCCATCAAACCAAAAGAGACGTCGACAAAGCGACGTCGTAAAAGCCTCCATGTGAATTGCCTGTAAGCGAGTTTCTTATATGAGTATTTAACTGTATTTCGTATATTAAATACATACATGAACATGACGTGGAAGTATTTTTTTTCAGATGTGTAAATATTTTGTATTTTAAATGCATACCCTGAAAGTATTTTGTATTTTAAATACATGAGCAGCAAGTATTTTGTATTTCGTATTTTAAATACCGCAAACCATGTATTTTGCCCAACACTGACATTATTCATAAAAATTCAAGAACTTAAGCCAATGGTCAGATTGGTGCCAAGAAATTGTAACAGTGGATGATACATTTTCGAAGAAAAGCATCTTCAGTGATAAGGCACATTTTCAAATCAGGTGATTCGTCAATAAACAGAATTGCTGCATTTGGGCGAATGATAATCCAAGAGCGATTGTCGAAAAACCAATGCACCCACAAGGAGTGACTGTTTGGTGCTATTTATGTGCTGGCGGCATCATCCGGCGGTTTTTTTTTATAATGAGTCCGGTTAGGTAGTTACTGTGAATGGTGTTCGCTATCGTGAGATTTTAATGATTTTGTAAGGCCAGAATTGGAAGATATGGATGTGGACGATATGTGGTTTCAACAGGACGGTGCCACTTGCTACGCAGCTAACGAAACAATGTCTCTTTTGCGCGACAAATTCAATGGCCGTGTTATCTCACGTGGTGGCGATGTCAATTGGCCGCCAAGATCAAGTGATATGACACTGTTTGACTTCTTTTTTGTGCTTATTTAAAAGAAAAGGGGTACGTCGATAAGTCAGCAACAATTCAAGAGCTAAAGGATGAGATAGTTCGGCACATTAACCGCATAGAACCTAAATTATGATTTAGCGTCATCGAAAATTTTGACCATCGGATGGGGGTGTGCCGCCGAATCGCGCGGCCATTTAGCCGATATTTTGTACACTTCGCAATGAAGTAAATTGTACAGAAAATGTATACAACTATTAGATACCAGCCAAAGGATAGCTAAAGTAAGCCTCATAACAGAAATATACAAACAAATATTCTGATAGCGCATAAAAAAAATTCCTGGAAAATATTGAAGGAATAAGACTATTAAAGTATAAAAGCTTTTGAGGATTATAATTGGACATAGAATACACATTCGAATAATATGAAAATTTATAACATAAATGTTACTCAACATGAGAAATAAATTCCCACCCAGATTCTATTTGAAAAAATTAATAATTTTTTTTTATAATTGGTATAAACAAGATATGAAAACTTCAATTTTAAACCAACAGTTCAATGAAAAATCACAATTATTATATATAAAATCGCTATGCCACAAGGTCTTTTTGTTTACATTTGTCGTTCAAGTTGTACAAAGAAAGGTCTACGAGAAAAGGCAAAAAGGAAAAAAAAATCATAAAAAATAAATGTACTTAAGTTTTCAAGATAAAGTCTTGACAAAAGTACGAAAAAAGAGGAAAGGAAGAAACATGTAAATAAAATTAAAAATAGATAAAAATAGATTTAATGAAAATTATATGTGATGAACTAAAGCCTAGCTTGGCATGGCGCTAAAATCGAGGCAATACCTCTGGCCGATGTTCCGCAAAGACCCGGATGTATTGCCAATATCCCTGCTGAGTGATCCGGCCCCAAGGAGATCCTGGAAATTATATCGCTGTCGTTACTTCGGAAGACACAGGGGAAGGTATTCTATGGTTTTAGAACTACCTTCCTCCGAGTCTACAAAGGTGACGACAAAGAGAAGCACCAACCTCCGGTGACTAACACAGCAACCACCGAGAGCATGGACGACGCTGACACGTCATCTGCCAAAGTAGGCACCCAATCGGTCACTGGACTTGTGGGTGACTTCTTTGACGACCCAGAGGATGCCAACGTCACAGTCATCAATAGGGATGAGCTGTAATGAAGGTAACACAGATTAACCTTCATCACCCTAAAGCGGCGTCAGCTGCCCTTCTCCTCCGATTAACTACAAGCGCATAGGAACTCATAAGTATCCAAGAACCATTGTTGTAAAAAGACAGAGTTCGCGGACTCAACGGTCCAGGTAAGACCAGCGCTTGTATTATGATCAAAAATTTTAGCGATAAGGAAACCTGCACTATTGCATAGGAAAGTAAAACACGTAAAGTATGTTTTATGAGCTAATATATGGCACACGATCAGGTTATGTATTCCCCTAACTCCTTGAATAGGAAGGCGATGCCGCATGCCAACAGGCACAACATTCCCTCTGTTATGTGTGGTGATGTCAACGAACATCACACCGTCTTTGGTAGCTCGGATGTCAATCTACGTGGTGTGTCTCTGTTGAATTTCAAAGTAGAAAACCCACCTTTATTGTGACTAACAGAAGGGAAGTTCTTTCTTTGACCACATGTATATTTTTTGGAGCTGCTTCAGTTAAGTTCTATACAAACAGAAGAGAAACCAACTGGCATGCCTATGCTAGTGTAATCAGGGACAAACTGCCAGTATGTTCGGATTCTCTGAGCAGTGGGTCCACGCTTGACTCCGCAGTGGACTCACTAACGAGTGTCTTAACTGAGGAAACAATCAAGTGCTGTGTGGAAAACACAGGAAGGGCAAGGCTAAGCCCATATGGTGGAATGCGGAAATTACTTAGATAACGGATTTAAGAAACTTATTAGGAAGGTCGAAAGACGGTCATGGAGTAAATTCTACGTAAGATTTTATCCGCCAGACCAGCTATTCCATCGTGTACTTAAGACGTACGGATATTGGACCATGCACAGAACACCCTTGAAGTTCTTATGTATACACTCTTCCCAGGATTCACTGATAATGCGCCGAGGAGAGAAACATTAAGTGGCATTCGGGATATTTCTAAAATCCCGATAACTCGCCACCGCACACTGTGGTAAATCACAAATCTAGGTGGACAAAATAAAAAAAAATGTCTGGCAACATTCCTTCTGATCGTTTAGTGAGCTTCTCAATACAATGGGTAACTGTAATTCATGTTTTGTTTTTGTTTGTTTTTAGCTCTGATTAGGATAAATAAGCTTTAAAGTCAGTTGTTGTCAGCACGTACATTCAGATTTCAAAGGGAAGCGTATTTTTGGTGTGACTTCGGTTTAGATTTTTTTTTTATTATTTATTTATTGAATCTTAACCTAATACTTTATTTTATGTCCTGCCAGTGCCAGACAAAAATTTTCTTCATCGCGGGTTCTGTTCACATATATAGGTGTTTATCGCTCATCCTAATGGGTAAGTGCTGCAGTGTCTCTTCTCCTTAAGCGAGAGTGGCCGGTATCATTTAAAATATTTCGAGCTAGTGGATTTGGGTGCAACTCTAGCCTTTTTAAGTATTTTACCGCATACTTCGTAATAATAGTCTTTACCAGTGGCACATTGAGATCCTTGTGGATATTTGAGTTTTTAACATACCATGGGGCAGCTGTAATTATTCGAAGAAGTTTATTTTGGCGCCTTTGAATTTTTTCGATATTAGAGGCCGAGGCAGTGCCCCATAGTTGAATACCGTAGCACCATATTGGCTTTAAAATAGCGTTGTAAAGTAGTAGTTTGCAATCGAGACTAAGAACAGAATTTCTTCCAATAAGCCAGTTAATTTGAATTGCTTTTAGTTTCATTTGGGTTAATTTTGCTTCTATATGGTATTTCCATGTTAAACGCCGATCTAGATGAATTCCGAGATATTTGACATGCAATTGTTGAGGCACTAGTTGATTATTGATTTTAATAGGGGGGCATGTTTCCCGACGCAAAGTGAAAGTTATATGTACGCATTTTTGCTCATTGACCTTTATCCTCCATTGCTTTAACCATAGTTCGAGCTGAAATATATGATCCTGCAGGTATCGAGATGCTTCACGACTGTTCTCGTGTACGCTTAGAAAAGCTGTATCATCAGCAAAAGTTGAGGTTAGGGTGTAATTGTTTGTTGGCATGTCCGAGGTATATATTAAGTAAAAAAGTGGGCCCAGGGTGCTTCCCTGAGGGACTCCAGCTTCAATTGGCTGAGGAGAACTTAAAAAATCACCTTCTTTAATAATGAATTTTCGCACGACCAGGTAGCTTTCTAACAGCTTGTGTGTATTAACCGGTAGGTTTAGCTTCAATTTATGTAACAAGCCTACATGCCAGACTTTGTCAAAAGCTTGAGAAACATCTATGAAGAGAGCGGAGCAATATTTTCCCTCTTCAAAGGCCTTTCTTATGGCGTTTACTATCCGATGGGTTTGTTCAATTGTGCTATGCTCTCTTCTGAAACCGAAGGTAGGTATACACCCATTGTCATTTAAAATTGGGGTTAATTTTGACGTTAAGAGCTTCTCAAACAGCCTTGATATATTAGAGATTAAGCTAATAGGCCTATATGACTCAACTTTTGTGTGATCCTTTCCTGGCTTTGGTATCATCGTTATTAAAGAGACCTTCCAATCTTGAGGGTAGTATTCAAGGCGTAAAATAGCATTAAAAGTATAAAGAATAATTTTCTTTGCTATGCGAGGTAGCTCCAAAAGCATTTTGTTACTGATCTTATCAATACCAGGTGCCTTCTTGGTGTTTAATTCACAAATAGCCTTTTCTATTTCCTCCATCTCAAATCTTAGGGGGATAGCTGCTCCAACATAAACAGGCGGCAATTCGTCCGCTATATCGTCAGGTATATTTGGGGTAAATACGTTTTTCAAATGATTCACAAACAGGTTTCCTTTTTCATTATCATTTCTTGCCCAACTTCCATTCTGGTTTCTTAATGGTGGTTTCGAGACAACTGGTCTTTTGAGTTTTCTAGCTGCACGCCATAATGAGTAGTCTGATTGTGGAGTCGCATCCAGGTCCTTAAGATATTTTTCCACGGAAGCCGCTTTCTGGGTCTGCAGAAATTTTCTTAGCCTTTTTGTACACTCTTTTAATTCATTTGTAAGTTGAGGGGATCTGTGCCATTGCCATTCTCTTCGCACTCTCCTTTTTTCATTCAAGAGGCGCTCGACATCTGTAAAATATATTTTATTATAATTGTTTTTTTTGAGGGTTTTGCTCGAATGTTGAACAGCTAGTTTAAGATAACTGTCAAAATTGACAATAGAGAGATCCACATTTTCCGGAGTGCTAAGCGGTATATTTTCTGTGCAATGGGTACTGAGATATTTTTTATATTTTAACCAATTTATTTGTGTAGCTGACGTCGCTATGTAACCAGAGGGAGATACAATTCTATTGGTGTTTGTTATAGTAACTATTGTAGGTGTGTGATCAGAGGATAATCCTAACGAAGCTTCAACGTGAATCGTTTCTATGGGGATGTTTTTAACCACGCCAAAATCGATGACATCGGGAATTTTTTGCGGATCAGCAGGCCAATATGTTGGTTGTCCGCTCGCGACAACATTTAAATTCATTTTAGAGATTGTCTTGAACAAAACACGACCCTTTGGTGTTATTAGTCGTGAACCCCAGAAGGTATGTTTAGCGTTATACTCACCAGCAGCCAGGAAACAGGGCCCCAATGACTTATAATATTTATAATATTGGCTTTCTGATATTGCAAATCTAGGTGGTGAGTATAAGGATGAGATTAATATGTTTCGATTCAGCTCTTCAACACAAATGTTTGTTGCTTGAAGATAATCTTCACGATGATCACACATTAGGTAGTGTTTGATTCGGGTTTTTATCAAAATGGCAGAACCTCCACAAGCTCTATCTCGAGGGTCCTTGGTATCATATAGTGTATAACCATTGATTTTAAACGAATTTCTTGAGGTCAAATGAGTTTCAGAAACCATCATGACATCAATTTGTTTATTTTTAAGAAAGTATTCTAATTCATTTTTATGTTGGCGGATGCCGTTTGCGTTCCAAAAACAAATTTTTAATTTTTATGATTAAAAAGGCTACAGTGATTTTATTGTCATAATTTTTTTTAATTATGATAAAGCTCTATTTCAAGGAAATATATTACAATTTTCATTCAATTATTTCTTTTGTAAGTATTAAACAATTTTTTTTTGTAAGAAGTTCAGAAAGTGCAAAAAATTAAATATTTCCTTTTTTCAAGTAGAGTTTAAGCTCTTAATTCCGCATAATTCCGGCGTAAAACTATATTTGGGTTAATCTTTTAAGTGTTTTTGCGACCGCAATACATTTTTTTCACTTTTCCAGTATGACCTCCACTCTTTGGCGAAGAATGGGTAAAAACTCCCAAAATACATCGGAAAGACGTATTATTGACGTTACTAATGGTTAAATATGCCCTTCATGATATACTAGAAGTAGAGTTTTTTTCCCGGCAAAGCGGGAATTTTTTTAAATTTCCCGGGATCCCGCTCCATATTTATTTATATATTTGATCTCATTTTTTATTTAATGCAGGAGTGAGAAGTGAACCCAACGCGATTAATAAATTTTGTCCAGCTAGATTTGCGATCTGGACCGGAAGGGATTATTACAGCGGACCTTCAAATAAATCTATAAATATTGATGCCATGGCTCTTGGCGATATTTAAGACCAGCCTGCGTCTTTCACATTTTCCGTGAATATGGGCGATATACAAGATTATCTTCGTCCCCAATGGTGGGAAGACATCCCACACTAAGGCTTACGACTTTAGACCAATTTGTCTATCCTCCTTTCTAATGATGACACTAGAGAGGATTATAGATGTGCACATAAGAACATCACTGGAAGATGATTTCTTATCGGGGCTCAACACGCCTTTTCAAAAAGAAGGCCCACTGCAACTACAAGGAATTTGCTTTTGTTGCATTCCTGAATATTGAGGGAGTTTTTTTTTTATTTTATTAATTTTTTTTTAGAAGTGACAACAATGGAAGACCTGAATCGTTTATTATTGCTATGAAACTTTTGGAGATCGACCCAGCAATCATACAATTTTTGAGCAGTATACTGCACTACAGGCAAATCGAATCTAACTTGGGCGCCTCGAACATTAACAAAGTCTTAATTAGGGGTACCCAACAAAGATGAGTACTATCTCCACTACTTTGGAATCTAAATAGCAATACCCTGCTCAAGACGTGCTGCAGAACTGTTGCAAATTCGGACGATATGGAAGTTTTGGCTATGGGTAAGGGTCCTGGACTGCTGTCGGAACTCTTGGAGTCCACACTAGACGTCCTTCTGAAATGTTGCAAAGAATGTTTACTGGATGTTAACTCCAAAACGGAACTGGTATATCTTACAAGGAGGTACATTATGCCTCAATGTAATACACCAAAGATAAATGGGGGCTCACTGAAACAGCTCGATAATGCCAAATACCTTGGGCTGATATTGGATATCAAACTGAACTGGAAGATGAACGCCATTTCCAGGACAACTTAGGCGGCAAGGGCATTATACTGCTATAAGAAGGCCATTGGCCTAAACTAGGGAATCAACCCTAGGAATGTACATTGGTTGTATGAGTGTGTCATCAAACCCATTATATTTTACGGCACGGCTGTTTGGTGGCTGGCTCACAAGGGGAAGTACTACCAAGCCAGGTTTGAGCGTAAAATGAGAATGGTGGCAATAACGGTAACGGGTGCCATTAGAACTACTCCTACTAAAGCACTGTTTACGATCTTGAACTGGTTACCACCAGACATTTGGCTAAAAAGATGGCTGCAAACACCGCGGTAAGACTAAGGGCATAAAAGACATCGGACATAAAAGATTCCAGTATTTATTTATTTATTTATTTATTGAAATCCTGCTCAACAAGAATATATCTTATAATTATAGAGCAAGAGTATTAACGCTAATAGATAAGAAGCCACAACAATTTGATAAAGAAGAAAAAATAAAAATAAATAAAATTAGAAAGTACAAAATTAAAAGTACAAAATAAAAATTAAAAAGTACAAAATTAAAACGTCCGAAATAATAATTAAAAGTACAAAATTAAAACAAAAATTAAAAGTACAAAATAAAAATTAATAAGTACAAAATTAAAACAAAAATTAAAACGTACGAAATAATAATTAAATAATACAAAATTAAAGCAACAACAAATTAAAAGTTCAAAATTAAACAAATTTAAATTAAATTAAAAAAATTAAAAGAGGGAAGTTATATGACCTGTGGTCTATTTATTGAAGAAATTAAAAAGATTTCGTTTGAATTGTATTGCGTTGCTGACTTGCTGTATGTTAGGAGGAAGGGAATTCCAAAGACGTGCAGCATTGACGAAAAATTGCCATTCCGATATAAGGCATCGATGCACAGGTATTATCAACCTTTTGCCTCTCAAGGATCTTGTGAAGTGAATCATATTAAATAGGCAAGCTGGTACTTTAGTGTAGATGATTTTATGCAAAAACATTAGCATTTTAATATTTATCAAGTTTTCAAATGATACACCATAAAGACATTTTGAGAACGATGATACTCTTTCATGCCTTTGCAGTCTATAAACGTATCTTTTAATGTTATTGTAAAGCACATTAGGTTTCCTTTTACTATTAGAGTCACACTTGCCGAATAGTTCACAGCCATACAAAAGTCCTGGAATTAAATATGATTTAGCCAGGAGCTTCCTTACGTTGAGCGGTGTAAAATATTGTGTAGCCCAAAGCGATCTTAACTTCTGGTAAGTCTGTGCCACTAGTGCATCAATATGACTTGACCAAGTCAAGTTGTTATTAAATACTATCCCTAAATTTTTCACTTTTTGAACAATCTCAATAGGCTGGTTGTTAATCAATACATTAATGCCGGTGATATGTTGGGATCTCCTATTTATTATCATAAATTTTGATTTTTGCGGGTTAAGACACAAACCGTTTCTATCTGCCCAGCGGAAAATTCTGTTCAGATCATGGTTGAGTTTTTCAACGTTCTCCGCTACGGAGATTACTGGGCTACTGAGGTATACCTGAACGTCATCAGCATACATGTGTATATTGCAGTGTTGCAGTTGTTGTGGCAAACCATTAGCGTAGATGGAGAACAACAATGGCCCCAATATTGAACCTTGAGGAACTCCCCTTGAGACTGATATGGGCGTGGAAATATTATTATTAACACATACAGACTGAAAACGGTTAGTGAGGTAAGAATATAACATTGATGTAGCCGTTGTTGAAAAGTTGAAGAGATGTTTCAGTTTCAAAGAAAGTATTTGATGATTAACCGTGTCAAACGCCTTAGAATGACCAAGAAGTAATAAAAAGTTCACTTTTTTATTATCGAGATCACGTCTTATGCTCTCAGTCACTTCAGTTATAGCTGTTACGCAACTATGTTGATTTCGGAAACCAGACTGCTTGCATGTCATTAAGTGATTTTCATTAATATATGTGGTCATTTGGGCACATAATAATTTTTCAAATGCTTTAGAAAGAAAACTCAATATTGAGATTGGCCTATATTCAGTGTTTGACTTGGGTATTGGAATTATCTTTGCGTATTTCCATTTTTCAGGAAACGTACTTGTTGTTATAATGGTGTTGAAGAGATGTGTAATAAAGGGCAGAATCAACGGTAGTATAATTCTGATGAATTTCGGATGTATGTTATCGAAGCCAACTTTATATTAATAGGCACCTTAAGCATCTTGGACAGTATGGCTCATCATGACGACCTAAAACCCCCTTCGGGTGCGGTAGGAATATTCACCGACGGGCCCAAAACATTGCATGCAGTCGGTTCCGGCATTTACTCTGAGCAGCTACCTGAAGCATTCCTATTAGGCTGCCGGATCGGTGCAGTGTTCTTCAGGCCGTAATAATGGTCATCTACACAGCCGCGAGGCACATTCGGTCTGGTGAGATATCTGGCAAGGATATTCACATTATTACCGATAGTTAAGTGGCCATAAGATCCCTGGAGAGTGTGTCTCTGCAGCAGATAGTGAGACATGCAGTGGTTAACGTTAAGTGGGACCCTGGGAACAGGTGCATATATGGAAACTGTATGGCTGATTCGCTGGCTCATGCAGGAATCACCTTGAGTCGTAGCGGCTCGAACCATGATATAAGCGTTTCGCTCCCAAGGAGTAAGCATCTAATTGCAAACAAATTACATCTCATTGCCAATCAGAAGTGGTTTGCTAAAACTACATGTGGGGAAACCAGAAAAATCTGGCTCAGCATAGATGAAAAGATGACACAGCGTACGTTAAGGCTGTCCGGACATCACCTAAGAAACCTAATTGTGGTTATAACTGGCCAATTGGGAAACACGCCCAAAGGTAGGAGTTGCTGCGACGAGGAAGAGGAGGAGTCAACGGAACATCCTCTGTCAATGTTCGGCATACGGAGACCTGAGACTTGAGCTGTTTGGTCAAACAATAAATATAAATATAATATCTCACATTGATTTGAACAGGTTTCATTCCTTCGTTGAATCAACCGGATGGCTCGGTGAGAATATCGACAGCCAAGTAACGTAGGAACATTGCGAGACGTTGTAACCAAACGGGAACTTATTACTGGACCCACGGTCTCAAGCTTTCGTTTAAATGTGCTAAATTCCCATTTCATATTATTGACAAACTGAATTTTATTGTTGATGGGATAAGCTATTCCTATGCGCATTTCACTGATTGCTTAGACCAGATCATCAGGAAACATAATCCAAAGATTTTAGAAAAACTACAGATATTATAAAAATAAAACTGTGAAGAGAATAAGAATTATAAGCACCAGTTTTACTTACAACAATATCAAAGCTTAAACCAAAACAACAACAATAAACAGTGAGTTTATCTTTTCTTACAGCCCCGACTACAATTGGTTGATTTTTGGTCAACTCTAAATGAAGTTGTAAGTGGGTAAAGAAAAACAAAAATAAAAACAAATTACTTTATTTAATTTTGCCAGTTCCGTTTTGTTCTCAACTTTTGCGGAGACAGACGATTTCCTAAATCCGTTTGAACCAGACCTGGGATGGAAAATATTTACAAACTTAAGTATTTTTGCGCCACTCTCTTTAAGTTTGGTATGACATGTCATGGCGCTAGTAAGCGAATGGATATACGCCTCTAGAAATGAAAGGAGATATAAAGTATCCCAAAATCCTTTTTTACTGAAAAAACAAGAAGACTGCTATATTCGGCCAGCTTAAATTCCAAAGGAAATTTCGGCGATATCGATACGAATATTAAATTTATGGTATTTTCTTTTCTACAAAAAAATGTGATATTTTATTTAATAAATGGAATTTTGTGTTCGTTTTTTAAACATGTTTTGCCCTCTAAAAGGGAAGCATGTTTTATTCTAAAACATTCACCCTTACTTATGGCATAAGGCATTGCACTTTTCACTCGAATAAATCGAGAGAGTTGTTTGTGCCCTGTAAAAAAGGTGATATATGATGTTTATATATGGGGTTTTTTTAATTACGGCGATGATTGCCTCAAAGAGCAACAAAGCTATGCGAAAATTGCAAAAATTCGAAAAAGTTTGCAAAAATAGCGAAAGATTGCGAAAGTTTTTATTATTTCAAACGAGCCATAAAATTGATAAAAAGTCCTTAAAACTGTAAGGAATGGAACAAATTCGGTAAAAATTGCTAAATTAGCGGACATTTGCAAACAGCGGCATAATAGCAAAGTCTAATATGTTTTAAAAATCGGTAAAGCTGTAAAGAATCACAACCCTTACAGATAAAAATCGCTATTATTGCGAACATGACTAAAATTCGCAAAAATTTAAACAAACGCAAAAATTTATTTAAAATCGATAAATCAGTTTAAAAAAATCAAAATATCCGAAAACAACATAAAAAAGTTTGCAAAAATTGCGAAAATTCGCGAAAATTTTTAATATTTCAAAGATCTCATAAAATTGATTAAACGTCCCTTAGACTATTAGGAATGGCAAAAATTCGTTGACAATTGTTTAATTAATGATGAAGAACAATTTTCGTCATGTTTTAAAAACAGGGCATTTCACTTTTTCATATCTTGTGTTTTGTTCTTGTCAACTATCAAATAGCATTATTACAGGGCTGGCAAGACATTTTATACATGCACCCTTTTAGAAGGCGATATTTGGTGTGTAGAAAAGAAAACACAATTAAATTCAAGGTAACATTAACAAAACTCAAGCTGAGTAATTTTTTTATCATACAAAATTACAGTCTAATAGATAATTGATAAATTTAAAATTGGTATTAATTAGATTTTAAAAACACACAATTGAATTTGAATTCATATTAAACTTTAAAAACATTTAATTATTTTTTAAACAAAAAAAAATGTTAAGGCCCAAAAAAGTATAATAAGTAGCTCGACTCTTTGACAATCCATCTCAGCAAGTACCTAGTCGTGCATAACTTAATATGTGTAAGTAAAAAAATTTACGTGTTGAATGATTTTTATTTAATTAGTTTTTAAATTAGTTTTGAGATCTCAGTTAAACTATGTTTTGTTTATCTGAAAACAAATTTGTGCCGCTATTACCAAGTTTGTATACAATATTTTGACGGCATAGCTTAGTTTTGGTTAAAATTTTAGTATTTAAAGAAATAATAAAAATAAATAATATTTCGCCGGAAAAATCCGAGTTTCAGACTACGATAAAGTAATATTAAACTTAATCCACATCTCCAAAACCCACCCTAAGTGTAAAGGGCTACCGTTATACTGTTAGCCCAACCATAAAATGCATAACCTTGCTTAACCTACTGTCAAAAAGGCTCTCAAATGTATTAAAAAAAACAAAATCAAAAAACATTTGAATCCATACGGAATGTGCGATCAGTTTCGCACTTTGCTTAAGCAATTGACTGTTTCATTACATTCAATATGGTTTAATTCATATGATTTACACGTATTCCCGCAGTATTTAAGCCAACTGAAGCACATTATGGTTGGGCCTTTATAGATTATTAATATATAAAATTAATATCAATAAGATTTTCTTAAAAAAATGTATTTGAATCTTTTGCAGACATAAACGATTTCTACAATACGTTTGAAGCAGACCTGCATTGAAAAATTGTCTCTCAGATGCATCATAATTAATTTGAAAACTTAGGTATTTCTGCGCCATGTTTGTAAATTTTTGGGTATAAAATTTCATTGCGCCAGTAAACAACCGAATATACCTTTCTAGAAAAAAAAGATCTAAGGTATCTCTAGACTTCTGGGAAAATGTTTTTGGTTGCAGGGAAAAGAGGGATTTTTGTTTAGACACGTAGAGATTTTGTGAAATTTCTCCTGGCATCACTGCCCACAAGGGATTAGGACTAGTCCAAAAGTAACCCAAACGTATGGAAAAAAACATGGTCTATTTAACATTACAATGTCCTAGGGCAGGACCATATAACCCATCTTTGGACTTCAAAGGAGTAGTTTTAAAACTACTCCATAGTGTACACAATAGGATTAGTTTTAACTTCGTTTTAAAAACGAAAACATGTCGTTAAAAAACGAAGACATGTCGTCTCACTTCAAACACTTTTTAACAATGGCATGGTCCATGCTAGCATTAATCGGACCAGTCCATGGAGTAGTCCATTTAAGCAAATTGGTTCAGGTGGTCCAATATTATTTGCAGGGCGACATGTCTTCGTTTTTTAACGAAATGTTTTCGTTTTTAAGCTGATCCTCTTGTGTATACAAAGAAGTTGTTTTAAGACTACTCCTTTGTAATCCAAAGCTGGGTTATATGGTTCTGCCCTAGGACATCGTAATGTTAAATAGACCATGTTTTTCCATATGTTTGGGTTACTTTTGGACTAGTCCTAGTCCCTTGTGGGCTACATTTTACACGCGTGTTTGGACTAGTCCTATTATTTGCAGGGATTATACTCAAATCTTATCCTAATACTTTTTGTCTCCTGCCAGCGCCAGACAAAAATTTTCTTCATCACGGGTTCTGTTCACATATATAGGTTTTTATCGCTTATCTAATTGGGTAAGTGCTGCAGAGTCTCTTCTCCTTAAACAAGTATAGCCGCTATCACTTAAAATATTTCACGCTAGTAGGTTCGGATGCAATTCCGGGCCTTTTTTAAAGTATTTTACTGCTTATTTCCTAATCATAGTTTAAACTAATAGCACATTGAGATCCTTGTGAATATTTGAGTTTTTAACAGCTGTGATTATTCGAAGAAGTTTATTTTGGCGCCGTTGACATTTTTCGATATTAGAGGCCGATGCAGTGTCCTATACATAGCACCAGATTTTCTTTAAAATGGAGTTGTAAAGTAGAAGATTGCATTTGAGACTAAGGACAGAGTTTCTTCCAATAAGCCAATGAATTTGGATGGATTTTAGTTACATTTGAGTAAGTTTTGCCTCTATATGGCTTTTCCACGTTAAAGGTAGAAGTACGTAACACGTGTTAGTTCGTCGACGTGTGTCGTGCGTTTCAAAGCTTTAAGGTAGAAGTACATAACACGCGTTAGTGCGCACGCGCTCTGTAGACTTCTGTCAAAAAACCCCCTAGACGACTGATCCATAGACGAACGTTGTGTGAATATCATTAAAATGAAATATGGCCCGTTTTAGGTTTCATAACTCAACTCAGTTGTGTCAACTCAGCAAAGTTGTAAACCATAATACAAAAATTACAATTCAACTTATTTGAGTTGTGAACAGTAATAGTGGCCTATATTCACCAAAATGGCTTGTACCATGTATGTGTATTTGTTTGTTTCCTTTAGTATAGGCATTGTTGTCATACCGCAGATTTATCTTTTTTGGCAAGTTTTTAAGTAACAAAAATAATCGAAAATTCCCCGTTTCTATTTGTTAAAATTATTTCGTTAAATAAATAAATTTATAAAGAAGGATGGTAACGAAAATCATATTAGGCATTATACATACAAATTTGGTTAATTATTTATCTGACCTTGGATATTTTACACTTCCTGTAGTTTTGTTTAGGATATACAGTCAATTATAGGGAAAAAAGATTCTTACTCACTTGTGTCCTGGATTCCGTAGAAAGATCTTTCGCAGGGCTCCTGGCTGGGTTTAAAAAATGGGTAGGATTATGTATGTACGTACTTATATGTTTGTATATCTGTGTATATTGATTATTGTTTCAGGTTAAACATTGTACCGTAAAATCTTCTCATTTACATTATTCTCTTTTCAAAAACTTTTCGAGAAATTGTTCATTCAATATTTATTTTTAATAAATTTTTTTTTTGTTTTTATTTTGATCACTGGTTACATATTCTTCTCTATGCACTTAAGCCAATTGATATTGATATATTTAATTCTTACTTTTTCTTTTTATTGTTTCACTGCACAACTTGATCTTGTTTTTTTTTCTTATATTTTTAAATTTGCCCATTATTCTTCTTTTGTTTTTTTTTTCTTTTACTTTAATATTAAGAATATTTAAAATTTAGTAGTTTTAACTTCAAAATTTATTAGAAATTATTACTTTAAAAATTCTCATAAAAAAATCAAATACTAATTTAGATTTGGCGTACACCTAGAAGATAATGACATTATTTAAGCATTTCGTACGAAGATAATGTAAGTTTACAAAAAATTAGCAATCGTTCACTTAAATTGACCACTATTCTTCTTTCCCTTTTTTTCTGTTGCACAAATGTACCTAATTAAAAGGTATGTAATTAATTTTTATATTTTCTTTTCATTATAACTTGCATTTAATAACAATTAATTTTTTTCGATTTGTTTTTAGTGATCTTTTGAAGGCTATTTTTCCTTTTTATATATATATATATATATATATATAATTATGTATAAAGCACAAACACCTTGCTTATCACTTTATAACACTTAAATTCGTTGGGATTGTTGGAGAAGAAAATTGATGGTTTGGGTGAAAATCCAATCAAACGATGAAAAATGTGTGGTTTTCCCACTTTGTCCACAACACAGCGTAATTTTTGTGGGGAAAAATCTAAAGCAGTTTGGAAGAAATTACAATTGGGTTAGGTTGTCTGTATGTGACAATAAGGTACAAGGGTATGTTTGGTTGCCAATTTTGACGATATTTACCTTGAAATCACAAATGATTTATCGCCTGAGCAAATAGGGGTCCTTTTATTCTGTAGCAAGTTATCTGACTGTTTGAGATGAAATATTACTTTAAGATGGTAACCAAAAAAAATAGAATGTGGGTTTCCCTGGTTTTTTCCTTCCTCTCTCTTCCAAAAATTTAATTGCCTTTTCTTTCGTCTGGACAAATAAATATTTTTAAATTTAAAAAAAACATTTCATACAGGCCTACAAAATAAATTTTAAGGTCTGGTTAAAAACCAATATGAAACTTACTCCGCTGAGCTATTCCCAAAACACAGAATCAGTCTAACAGGTCAGGTGGCAGAAACAAAATGGAAGAAAACTTTCTCGAATAATTGGGTATTTATACCTCTCAATCTATTGGAAATTAAACGCTAGTTCAGCGCTTTTCCCTTCGTTCGGTTCTGAATTCTAGCAGAGTAAAAAAAAATCACACATACCACTGTGGAACAAAACAACATAATTACTGCTCAAAATTTCAACTGTTCAGAAACTGCATTATCATTTGTCTCTGCTATAAAACTAAAATGTTACGCGTTTTGTCATAACAAAACCTAAATTAACTTCTCTGTTGTTTTCATGTAAATGGGTGTAATATCCGGTGATGGAAATAACAATAGACTTCGCAGGTAACATAATTCGAAATGGAATAAAGTTTGTTTTTGCATCCTGTGGACCTACATATTCAATATGATGTAACCTAATATTTTAGTTATTAATAAAAAAAGTAGAGAGCAAAAAAAAAGAAGTTGTATTATTAATCGTTTTTATTTCTTAGGAAAAAAATCAATGTCGGCTAAAAGAAATATTCTTAACAACACGATTAGGTCAGTTTAAAATTACAATGTGTCATAAACAAAATGTAGGATCCTAGCTACAAACGATAGACAGGAGTTATAGGAAGAAAGAGCAAGTAATTTAACAACTAACCAAACCCAGTGGATATGTCTATAAATGTTCCCTATACATGTTAATACATACAACACATATAAATAACATATACATAAACATGTACATGTACATATACATATTAACTTGATTGAATAAAATAAAAGAGGAAAAAAAAATTAAAATACAGATTGTATAAATAAAATATTCTGGACACTACCATTCACATAAAACTATTTCGACTACAAGCGCCCTACATTTCCCCCCTGCCAAAATCAGATTTGGGGGCTTAACAATATAGATCACCAAAGCTGATACCGCTTGTAGCCGACGAATGGCATTATCATCTCCCCCTAGAGTCTTATATCCTTGGCATGGTAAACTCCAATTAACTTCCCATTCAAATCCTCTAGCTGGTAGCAACAGTAACCTGTCTTCTTCCGTATTCTTGCTTTTGAAAATAGAGGTGCCAATTTGGCGTTAAAACCTTTTCCTAAATCGCTTTGTTTAAAGTTCCTTCTGAACACTTCCTGGCCCACTTCGTAACTAGCCTCCCGGGATCGGAGATTGTATGAAGTTTCGTTTCTAGCCTGTTGTCTCTCAATATTCTTCACTGCCCTGTTCCTAATAATTGCAAGAGAATCCTCCCGAGTAAAATTTATTGTCCTATCTTCCAGCATCTCTAAATTTCGCAGGAGTGCGTATAATTTACCGTTGGTAATCATGTGCTGTCCGAAAGCCATATAATAAGGAGAAGTACCGATTGCAGCGTGCACAGCTGAGCGCAAAGCACAGCTGATGCTACTGAGATACTTATCCCAATTACTTTGATCGATGTTAATATATTCCCTTATTGCCGAAAGAACTGAACGATTAACCCGTTCAGATGCATTGGCTTGGGGCGAGTGTACCGCCGTATAAACGTGAGAAATACTATAGTCCTGTAAAAGTTTATTAAATGTCAAGGATTTGAACTGGGATCCGTTGTCAGAAACCACGGTTTAAGGGTGCCGAATGTATGAAATAATTCCTCCAAATAATTTACTATTACGTCAGATGTAAATTTTTTTACTGGTTTTAAAAAATTAAATTTTGAAAAATGGTCAAGGACGATAAAAATTCCTATATGCCCAGATTTCGAGCGAGGATATGGTCCCAAGAAATCGACATAAAGTTTCTGAAAGAACCGAACGGTTTTAGAAGTTTTGCCCATAGGTGGTCGCATAACAAAATTAGGATGCTTGGTGGCCTTACAAACACCACAAGAATTAACATATTCTCTGACATCATTGACCAAATTAGGCCAGTAATAAAACCGTCGAATTCTTTCTAAGGTTTTGGTTATTCCCCCATGTGAGGATAAAGGACTATCATGGGCCTTTCTTAAAATTTCCGGAATCATACACTTTGGGATCCAGAGCTTCCAAGCAAGGTCGTCCTGCACCTGTTCACCTGAACAATGTTCAGTCCGTCTATACAACAAATTGTCAATGATTTTAAGGTCCGGTGTTTTGATCAAATTTTCTCTAACTTTGTCCAAAAGTTTTCGGTATTCTGTACTTTTGAAGAATTCGGATTCAAGATCCACGAAAACCCCTGAGTCATCTAATTCGGACATTTTAAATCCTAAGATTTCGGACAAATCTTCCGTGTTAGTACGCGAAAGTGCAACAGGAACTATATTTTTACTGCCCTTTCGATGCTCGATCTTAAAAGTGAAACCCTGAAGCTTTAATGCCCATCTTGCCAAGCGTGAATTCAAGTCCGTTTGGGACATGGGCCACTTAAGTGATGCGTGATCTGTAATCACAGTGAACTCATGTCCTTCAACATAAGCTCGAAATTTCTTAATGCTAAGCATCGCTGCCAAGCATTCCTGTTCGGTAACCGAATAATTGCGTTGGGCTTGATTGAGTTTCTTAGACATAAATGCTATCGGAAACTCTTCACCCTCCGCAGTTTTTTGTACCAAAACACTTCCTATACCAGTGCTGCTAGCATCACAGTGAATATAAAACGGTTGTGAAAAATCAGGGCTATGCAATACTGGGGCTGTGGTCAAGATTGACTTTAACTCTTCAAAAGCTTTTTGAGCTTCATTGCTCCAAACAAATTTTCGTTTAGTTTTTAAAAGATCAGTTAATTAGGCAGTTACCGATGCATAGTTCCTAATGAACTTCCGGTACCAACCGGACATACCCAAGAATCGTCTGAGTTGACGTACAGACCTCGGTGTCGGAAATTCTGTGATGGCCGAGATTTTATCCGGGTCTGTTTGAATTACCCCGTTCCCAATTATGTGGCCAAGGTAACGGACCTCCTGTACGCAAAATTTGGATTTTTCCACATTTATCGTCAGTCCTGCAGAACGAAGTTGCTTTGAAATTTCCCTCAAAACTTCCATGTGTCTAATAAACGAATTCGAGACAGTTAGCAAATCGTCCAGATATACGAACACCTCTGTCCTCAAATTCGCCGGAACCACCTTGTCCATTAGCCTCGACATCGTCTGAGGCGCATTGCAGAGACCGAAAGGCATTACCTTGTAATGGTACAAGGGTCGGCCGGGGACAGAAAATGCCGTCTTATCTTTCGACGATTTATCAAGAGGGATCTGCCAAAACGCGTCTTTCAGGTCCAAACTAGTTATATATTCCGCCGTAGGCAATCTACTAAGTATTCCCTCAATATTTGGCAGCGGGTAAGCATCCTTTACAGTAACAGAATTAACCTTCCGACTATCGAGACACAATCTAACCTTTCCTGGCTTTCTTACTAAAACAATCGGTGAAGACCAAGCGCTGTCTGACTCCTCAATAACGTCATTTTCTAGCATACGGTCGAGTTCGATATAAATCAATTTTTCCATAGCCGGAGATACTGGGAAATGTTTCTGTTTCACCGGAGTTGCATTCCCTACGTCTATCACATGCGATAATATTGTCGTTCGACCTAAGCCCTCCGTAGAAAAGGATGGAAAGGTGCTAATAATCTGCTTTAGCTGTAATTTCTGAGTTTCAGAAAGAATCCTCTGCCCTACTGCATTCTCAATACAGTTTAATCCTACATCTGAGCTAACCGAAGAAATTAAACCCGTTGGTAAAAGATTAAATGCGCGCCAAAAATCTATACCTAAATATAAACTCTGCGCCAAATCAGGAACTATATAAAATTTTATCTTTTTCGTAATTCCACGGAAATTAACATCAGCTAAAATGTACCCACAGACGGTTTGTGTTCTACCATCGGCAGTTTTGACAAATGAGCAAATCCGTTTAAAATCCATGTCAGAGTCCAAAAATTCTAGTGCGGCCTTCGATCCTAAGCAGCTAACTGAAGCGCCTGTATCCAGTAACCCTACCCAATCCTTACCAAAAATTTTAACTGAAGCATAAGGACGATTATCCTCAGGATTATCGAAAATTGAACTTAGTAATTTACGCCTACTCTGCTTTACATTTTTCCAAAATTTTTTAATTCGATCTGAAGAGCGTATATGCCTTAAACTAGGATTAGTTTCGTTAAAAATTTCCGCTCTTCTAGTGTTATATTCTGCTAAACGTATGTGGAAAGGTTTCAAATATGTCGGGATTTGAGAAGAAGAAGTCGAAAGTTCGTCAGATTGAGAATTATTAGTTAAATGCGATAAAGGTTGACACTCGATAAATTTTCCTGTTTTAGTTTCTTCATTTTCTTCCCTTAGTAAGAGTGCTGTATTATGATCTAACTTGTTTTGGGTCGAAAAATCACGTAAGTTACTACGATTTTCTATAACCGAACAATTCGTAGTATGGTTACAACAAATATTGGGTGAATCTAATCTGTTCTCGTACTTGAGGTTTTCATTTGTTTGTGTGTACTTTTCAGTACACCAGGTTTGGAGTTTTTTGAACGGGTATAACTAGCGCAGTTTGGTTTGTACACCTCCGGTGTACCACAACCGTAACAAAATACTTTACGCTCCTCTAAACAGTCTTGGTACCTATGCCCACCCTTTTGACAATTCCAGCAAGTTAATGTAATTGCTGAAACTTCGCAGTCATCGGTCAGCTCGACTTCATCCTCTATGATCTCGTTGATCTGCCTACGCGGTATCATGGGTCTATTCAAAAATTGCTTTCTACCTATGTCCATTAAAAAAAATTCCCTCCTACGGCAAATATCACGCAAATGAGACACCGAATATACTGGTATGTTGAGAATTTCATGCTGAATTTCAGGCAACAAATTTCTTCTCAGTATTTCCACCAATATATTTTCCGGCAGTGGAACCGATAGCCGATCAGATATATCGACAACTGCTTCGTAAAAAGAGTCAAAACTCTCATTCGGTCTTTGTTTCCTATCTCTTATCATCTCCCTATAATCTACATCTGTCCTGGAATCCTTGTATTGATGTCTAAGTGCAATACAGAGATCAGGCCAACGAATCTCAGGGACAGAACGATGGTATCTCCAAACCAGTCTGATGCTTTAGCATCAAATAATGTCGAAATGTGTCTACATAAGAGATCAAAAATGCTATTAAGTGTCTGTTGTGTAAGAGCCTCTATCCTATAAATGAAATTATCTACCGACATTCCCTTTGCATCACCCGAAAATCTAATTTTCCAGTTATGGATTATATGGCCAACTTTGTCTGATCTTAGAGACGTGTCAGAAGAACCACTGGCATTCAAATTATTATTGCCTAAACGATTTGTAGAGTTCTGATTATCTGCCCTGTTAGAAGGTAGACCGAGCAGTTGCTCCACCGTTTGATGTTCAACCGCGGGTAGAGTGTGCACCTGAGATTGTACATTTACGTTGGTCGCCCCACAGTTAACATCCCTATTACTAGTAGTTGAGTTATTTAAGCTCATGTGCCTAAATCCTGCAGCTATATTTTCCTCCACCATCTTTGCGAGCTGTTGGCTGAGAGTAGTTAACATCTCAGCTTGTTGGGCTCCTACAGCTGCAGTAACAAGATTCCGCATATGCTCTCTTTGTTCCTGCGGGGAACTAGATGACATAACTGAATAATTTTTCCCTACAGCTTGGTCTTTACACGATTCCGGAGAAACGGGTGGATTATTACATCTAGTAATATCAAATGCTTGTGCGCGTTGAACTTGGGACCTAGTAACTATAGGAGGTGGAGGAGCGGATGGTGTACCAATTGAATTGAGCTTTGCAGAACAAATAGGACAAGTTTCCTTCTGTCTAATGTACTTCTGGAAACAAGATTTGTGAAAACCGTGACCACACGTCGATTTGTAAAGAAAGGAGGAGTTATTAATAGCATTTGCACACATGCCACAGTTAGGTAAGGTATTTCCCAGCGAAACCAAATCTTCCGTGCTCCTTTTTACAGACATTTTCCAAATTTTTCAAAAAAACTTAATTAAAAGACAAAAAAATAAGGGACCTCAGACCAATGAATTGTTATAAACAGGGGAAATCTAGCGCAAGAACTAAATATTTTGTATATTGATTCCGATTAGAACAAAATTTTAGATAAAAAAAAATTCCCAAAAATCGGAAAATGAAAATAGCTTAAAGTGTATAAAGCAATAAAGCAATATGAAATTGTGCAAACCAAAAAAACTTTGATATTAAAAAAAATAACAACTAAAAAAAAGTATAATATTTAGAAATAGAAAAACTACAAATTATGGAATATTCAAACACAAAAAGCTAAATATAGATAATAAAATATCAAAACTTAATTCTGCTATCTTCTGATTTCTGGACATCACACTCGGAAGGGGGTTTGCTCTGTTATACCTCAGTGAAATTAATACCCAATAACTTAATAATCTGTTTAACTAAAACAAATTATCATTAATGCCAGAAATAGAAAATCGAAAACATAACCAATTTATCCAAATAATACGATAATATTTTCTTTCTCTGAACAGCTTACCGTTCCCTTTAACCATAACATAAATAGTGGCTTTTACCCATTAGAAAATTGATGCTAAAAAAATGTTTTTCATATGAAAAACGAAATTTCCTAATATTGTTTATACACAGGAAAAAAATTAATCAGTAATGTTTTTTTTTCAATAAAAAAATAGTTTTAAAAGTATTTCACCTAAAATACTGTGATAAC
This sequence comes from Pollenia labialis, assembly GCA_949318255.1. Lineage (NCBI taxonomy): Eukaryota > Metazoa > Arthropoda > Insecta > Diptera > Polleniidae > Pollenia > Pollenia labialis. The sequence continues at coordinate 48,012,517 of OX439140.1, forward strand.
TGAATCAATTGTTTTTTTTCCTTAAAGAAAAATAAAAATATAATTTTGATTAAATTAACATTTTAGTTACTTTTAAATAAATTTTCAATTTAAATTTTAATCAAATAACAAAAAAATAAACAAATTGATCGGAACGTAAAATTTTTTTTTTTTTTTTTTTTTGATTAAAATTAAAAATATCATATATTGGAAAAAAAATATATGTTTTTAAAATTTTACAATTTTTAATAATCTATCAGTTTGGCGATAGGTGCCAAAACAACAATTGTTTGCTTGATTCTATGATTTTGAAATAAATTCGGTGATTAAAGACAATAAATTTCCTAACTTGCGTCAATGATTTTTAAAACAATTTTCCGTAAAGTAGTATTAAAGAGAAAGTAAATCTTTATCTAATAAAATTCATAAAAAAATAGAAAGTAGATAAAAAAATAGATTTTATTAATGGGTACTTATTTAGACTGAATCCAAATTAGCAATTTTCTAGTTTATAAACAGGTTACTGCCTCATCAATATTGTTTACCATTCTATTGGTCTGAGTTTAGCACTACCACAACCAAAGCTCAGCATTTCCGAAAAGAATTTAATACAACAGTGACAGGACAGTCGAGAAAAAAATATTTAGGAGTCAGAACATGAATGATTTTTTTAATGCTAGTTACCATAATTCATCTCATGTAAAATTATGCTACATTTCTAAACATTAAAGTCACCCAATGAGAACAGGGGAAAAATAGCAAATGAAAACTTAGAAATTAAAGTGGAGAATAGAAAAGGTAACATTGATTTAAGGAAGATGAAGTATTAAAATTTTTATCGGAGCCACACAAAACTTGAATAAAATTCAAAAGGTGTTAAAATAAAATAAGACTGTGTGGGCCCCACGTTGGGCGCCAAAAATAAATATATCTGTAGCGAACAACTAAAATTGTTATAAGCTGTTTCTGAAGGATCTTACGTTTAGCTAGCATGCAATAACCTTCCGGCTTCTATCTCGTCGGCAACCGGTGTGGATTCTTTTAATTTGCTAAACTCTTTTAACACCAACTACAGATAATCATATTTTAAAAGTGTGCATGCTTTTAATGAATGAGAATTAGAGAAACAGACGGAAAGATACTAAAGAAACGAAAACTCTATTAGATAAAGTTGAGCAAAAATCTACTGATTTGCGTGTTGATCGTATACGCAATTACCCCTCCCAACCATGATCATGTGACGCACATTGTCTATCCATAACAAAAATCTACACATGATCCCTAGCAAAACTAACCTAACCGACGTATGCCCAGAAATCAGAACTCAAATAGACTTAGAATTTCATAATAGTAACATTTATTAAAAGAAACCCAAATTTAATCATAGACAATTCAACTATTAACTAAAGATAAATGGAATTGTTTGATTTCAAAAATAATAATCTTAATCATAAATAGGCAAAAATTTATAAATAATGGTATAAACATATGAAAAAAATGAGCAAATATCAAAAATATATCATTTTTAAATTATTTTTATGTCGTTAATAGCTACTTAAAGTTGGCAAAGTGCATTTCTAAATTTTCTATATTTATAAACAATATCAAACAAAAAAAATTCAGGTGCACTAAAAAAAATATCCTGACCGAGTTGAGATTTAAAAAAAATTTAGAATCACTTTTCACGAACTTGGATTCTTCATAAGTAATTACATATTGTTTTATTGATGCAAAAAAAACCGAAATAAATTTAATTATGTATTTATATATAAAAAAATGCAAATAACAAAAAATTAGAAACAAAAAAAAATTTTGTCCATCATCAGGGCTCAAACCCACGCTCTCAGGATGATAGGAATTCTCGCTAACAGCTAGACCATGAAGATCTTGTTCACCTTTACGCAATTTACAGATTTTACTTAATATTTGTTTTTTTTTTTTTTTTTTTTTTTTTTTTTTTTTTAGTGGTGAATGTTCAACTTTATTATTTATCTGTACAACCACCGTTAGTTATTCAATTTCATATTATTATTTTAATTAAGAAGTGGATCTTATTTATTTAAATACATAAAAGCGCGTCATTTGGGTTGTTTGGTATCGTTTTTCTAGAATTTTTACGCCCGATTCAGTAAATTAACCTTTATTTATACACGACAATAACTACCGCAATTATAAAAATCTCCAAGGTCGCATAATCAGTATAGGGAATGTTAATAATAGTAAGTTCGTTCTATTAACATTTTCTTATACTGTTAGGAAGAGAATATGTTATTAACATATTTCTGCTTAACATCCAAATTTGGTTAATTATTTATCTGACCTTGGATATTTTACACTTCCTGTAGTTTTGTTTAGGATATACAGTCAATTATAGGGAAAAAAGATTCTTACTCACTTGTGTCCTGGATTCCGTAGAAAGATCTTTCGCAGGGCTCCTGGCTGGGTTTAAAAAATGGGTAGGATTATGTATGTACGTACTTATATGTTTGTATATCTGTGTATATTGATTATTGTTTCAGGTTAAACATTGTACCGTAAAATCTTCTCATTTACATTATTCTCTTTTCAAAAACTTTTCGAGAAATTGTTCATTCAATATTTATTTTTAATAAATTTTTTTTTTTGTTTTTATTTTGATCACTGGTTACATATTCTTCTCTATGCACTTAAGCCAATTGATATTGATATATTTAATTCTTACTTTTTCTTTTTATTGTTTCACTGCACAACTTGATCTTGTTTTTTTTTCTTATATTTTTAAATTTGCCCATTATTCTTCTTTTGTTTTTTTTTTCTTTTACTTTAATATTAAGAATATTTAAAATTTAGTAGTTTTAACTTCAAAATTTATTAGAAATTATTACTTTAAAAATTCTCATAAAAAAATCAAATACTAATTTAGATTTGGCGTACACCTAGAAGATAATGACATTATTTAAGCATTTCGTACGAAGATAATGTAAGTTTACAAAAAATTAGCAATCGTTCACTTAAATTGACCACTATTCTTCTTTCCCTTTTTTTTCTGTTGCACAAATGTACCTAATTAAAAGGTATGTAATTAATTTTTATATTTTCTTTTCATTATAACTTGCATTTAATAACAATTAATTTTTTTCGATTTGTTTTTAGTGATCTTTTGAAGGCTATTTTTCCTTTTTATATATATATATATATATATAATTATGTATAAAGCACAAACACCTTGCTTATCACTTTATAACACTTAAATTCGTTGGGATTGTTGGAGAAGAAAATTGATGGTTTGGGTGAAAATCCAATAAAACGATGAAAAATGTGTGGTTTTCCCACTTTGTCCACAACACAGCGTAATTTTTGTGGGGAAAAATCTAAAGCAGTTTGGAAGAAATTACAATTGGGTTAGGTTGTCTGTATGTGACAATAAGGTACAAGGGTATGTTTGGTTGCCAATTTTGACGATATTTACCTTGAAATCACAAATGATTTATCGCCTGAGCAAATAGGGGTCCTTTTATTCTGTAGCAAGTTATCTGACTGTTTGAGATGAAATATTACTTTAAGATGGTAACCAAAAAAAATAGAATGTGGGTTTCCCTGGTTTTTTCCTTCCTCTCTCTTCCAAAAATTTAATTGCCTTTTCTTTCGTCTGGACAAATAAATATTTTTAAATTTAAAAAAAACATTTCATACAGGCCTACAAAATAAATTTTAAGGTCTGGTTAAAAACCAATATGAAACTTACTCCGCTGAGCTATTCCCAAAACACAGAATCAGTCTAACAGGTCAGGTGGCAGAAACAAAATGGAAGAAAACTTTCTCGAATAATTGGGTATTTATACCTCTCAATCTATTGGAAATTAAACGCTAGTTCAGCGCTTTTCCCTTCGTTCGGTTCTGAATTCTAGCAGAGTAAAAAAAAATCACACATACCACTGTGGAACAAAACAACATAATTACTGCTCAAAATTTCAACTGTTCAGAAACTGCATTATCATTTGTCTCTGCTATAAAACTAAAATGTTACGCGTTTTGTCATAACAAAACCTAAATTAACTTCTCTGTTGTTTTCATGTAAATGGGTGTAATATCCGGTGATGGAAATAACAATAGACTTCGCAGGTAACATAATTCGAAATGGAATAAAGTTTGTTTTTGCATCCTGTGGACCTACATATTCAATATGATGTAACCTAATATTTTAGTTATTAATAAAAAAAGTAGAGAGCAAAAAAAAAGAAGTTGTATTATTAATCGTTTTTATTTCTTAGGAAAAAAATCAATGGCGGCTAAAAGAAATATTCTTAACAACACGATTAGGTCAGTTTAAAATTACAATGTGTCATAAACAAAATGTAGGATCCTAGCTACAAACGATAGACAGGAGTTATAGGAAGAAAGAGCAAGTAATTTAACAACTAACCAAACCCAGTGGATATGTCTATATATACATGTTAATACATACAACACATATAAATAACATATACATAAACATGTACATGTACATGTACATATACATATACATATTAACTTGATTGAATAAAATAAAAGAGGAAAAAAAATTAAAATACAGATTGTATAAATAAAATATTCTGGACACTACCATTCACATAAAACTATTTCGACTACAAGCGCCCTACATTTATTGATAAATCAATATTTTGTTTAAGTCAGTCGGTTCTATGTGAAAAGTCGAATTGTCGGTCTGAAAAAATGGAAATATCTGATTCTGGGAATACAAATGAATATTATATACTTAGTCCGACCCAAAAACAGCAACTTGATGCTGTTATTGCACTTTTTCCCAGTTTTGAGCGCCAAGGTCTAGGCAGAACACCTTTAATATTGCATTCAATTGATGTTGGTGAGGCAAAACCGATTAAGCAGAAATTCTACCCCGTTTCACCTGCGGTAGAAAAACTTATGTTTGGCGAAGTAGACCGTATGCTTGCCTTGGGGGTTATCGAAAGATCAAGCTCACAATGGAGTTCTCCAATGAGACTCGTGTTGAAACCGAACAAGGTTCGCCTATGTCTAGATGCGCGCAAAATTAATACGGTTACAAAAAAAGATGCCTATCCATTGCCATCCATTGAGGGTATCTTTGCTCGTCTGCCTAAGGCTAATCTAATTACTAAATTAGAACTTAAGGACGCTTACTGGCAGATAGGATTAGCTGAGGATGACAAACCTATCACCGCGTTTACAGTTCCGGGAAGGCCACTGTATCAATTTACCGTAATGCCTTTCGGACTGTGCAAGCAACGCACCTCAAACTATGTGTCGGTTGATGGACGACCTAATTGCTCCGGATTTGAAAACTTCAGTCTTTGGATACTTGGACGACTTAGTCATTGTGTCAGAAAATTTTGAGCGGCACTTGGGCATCTTAGTAAGAATCGCCGAACAATTTCGTACAGCAAACCTTACGTTGAACATAGGCAAAAGCAAATTTTGCGTAACTCGGGTAAAATACTTGGGTTATGTGATAGGCGATGGTGGCATTAGCACAGATCCCGAAAAAGTAAGCGCAATCAGAGATTGGCCCACTCCAAGAAACCTAAAACAAGTTCGGGGATTTTTAGGCTTTACAGGCTGGTATAGGCGTTTCATTGAAAACTTTTCGAACGTTGTATTTCCAATCAGTGAAACACTATCTACCAATAAGAAATTTATTTGGACGCAGGAGGCAGAAATTGCTTTCAATAAAATTAAAGATTTGTTGACCTCATCACCTATATTAAGTTACCCAAATTTCGAAAGGAAATTTTATTTGCTATGCGACGCGAGTGATTACGGCATTGGGGCTGTCCTTGTACAGCTTGACGAAAATGGTGAAGAAAAGCCTGTAGCCTTCCAGAGCAGGAAATTGAATTCCGCTCAAAGGAACTACAGTGTAACAAAGCGTGAGTGTTAAGCGGCGATCGAGGCAGTTCAAAGGTTTCGATGTTACTTAGAGCTCCAAGAGTTTGAGATAATAACGGATCACTCTAGCCTTTTGTGGCTAATGCGCCAGCAAAATCTAAGTGGACGACTTGCTCGCTGGGCCCTTAAATTACAAGCCTATAAGTTCACCATCAGTCACCGCAAAGGCAAAGAACATATTGTCCCAAATGCCCTATCTCGAATTCCGTCCGCTGAGATAAGTGCTGTAGAAACTTTAGAACCAGAAATTGATTTAAATTCAACCTGTTTTGAAGAAGACGAGTATACAAGTTTGAAAGCAAAAATTACTGAAAACCAGCATAAATTTCCCGACATAAAAGTTGTCGATCGTTATGTGTACATTCGTACACAGCACTATGATGGCAATGAAGGCAATGAAACAAATGCCTGTGTTCAATATACATTGAACACCCGGAAAAAATGAATTATATATATTTTTTTTGTATGAGAATTTAAATGTTTATTATTAAATTTAATGAATTAAAAGTTACCATATTGTTGTAAACTATTATTAATTGAAAATGAATTGTGAACTGTGGTTAAATTATAAGTTGAAAATAACGGTCGGTTCTTCAGTAACTATTGTGAATTATTTAGAAGATTGAGTGATTGATATTGGATACTCACCAAAACCAGACTGTCAAGCCTGGCTTTGGAGAGTAAAAAATTGAAAAACAAGGCTTAGAGCGAGTCGGCAAAAAATAGAAGACTTCACTTGGATTTCCGCTTGCAATCAAAGCAGTACACAGTTCCTTGTTTTCAATTATTAAATTTAATTTTCATTTTTTTTTAACTTTAACCTTTTGTGAAATTAAAACTTAAATTAAAAAGAATTGTAACCCATAAGGAAAAGGAAAACCCCCACAAATAAAGAAGTTTGTATGTATATGAATTGAATCCACCATAGTGCACTTTCTTCCCATAAGGCACCCTACTCCACAAAGGTAAGCATACACGTGTGTATTAAATTGGAAGACCCACTGTAACCCCTTCATTTGCTTACCCATTTCCCATTCACCAACTAAATTTATTTGCTCTACGGAGTACAAGAAATTTAGTCACTTTTATAGATTTCTCCTGCTCTTGTCCCATAAGAGAGGAAAATCTGTAAAGTTATTAATATTTAGGCACACCAGGGCTAAAAATATTCATGGTCCATACGAGCCTGGAGTAATAAACAGGAAGTAATTTACAATCTGGTCACCCCAAAGACGAGTGTTCATCAAAATATCAAACATCAATTCTCTTAATTTCAACAAACAGCAAAAGCAAAAACCGTGAGCATGAGGTAAATTAAGAAACAAAACAACAGGTTTAGTAATTGAAAAGCAGCAAACGGGTAAGTTCAAAAATAAAAAATTTTTGCTAGTTGAAATAAAATAATTTAAATTAATAACAAGGAAAGTGTGTTAAGTGAAAAGCAGTGTGTTTGAGTGGAAAAGTGTTTGTGAAAAAGTGGAAAAAAAGGCTTAATACCAAAAAGAAAATTTGGAAAAAAAAAAAAAATTAAGAGAAAAGGCCAGAAGAAAATTTTAAAAATTTAAAAAAAAGGCGCGAAAAATCGCCATATTACAATAAAAATAAAGAAAAAAGGCCAGGAGAAAATTTGAAAAATTGGAAAAAAGGCGCGAAAAATCGCCATATTACAATAAAATAAAAGAAAAAAGCCAGAAATTAATAGTGCTAAAAAGTTTAATAAATTGAAAAAAAGGCAAATCGCCATATTGCATTAAATAAGAAAAAACGTGAAGAAGATAAAATTGTGTAAAAAAAAGATGATGGTGAGAAAAAATGCCACAAAAAACGGTATCTATGTATGTACAAGAAAATCGCCATAGTGGTATGTACATAGGTATGTAACATAGAGAAAAAAGAAAAATAAATATTGAAAAAGGTAGAAGAAAAGAGAAGAATTAACATATGTACGAAAAAAAAAAAGAGAATTTAAAAAATAAAAAAGAAAAATTTGTAAAAAAATTATAAAAAAGAGAACAAGTGCATATGCAGCGAATCCATAGAGATTGGAAAATAAATTCGCCGCAGAAGCCCACTTGAAAAAGAAGCCAAGGAAAAAAAGAGAACCAGTGCCAAACGAAGTGGATAAAAGGTATTTAAAATTTAAAATAAATAAAAACCATCTTCTCTTACCTTACAAATCATCCCCCAAAAACATGTAAAAAAAACACACACAAAAATCTTCAAATTTCATTGCACTCCTAAAATAAGAGCTTTAATACATACCTCTCATTAAACCAAACACACACACCACAAATCAACAAAATTCATTTGCGCTCTTCGTTAAAACAACCAAACACACACACACACACACAAATAATCATTTACACTCTTTAATTAAATTGAAAGCTTAATATAGTGCTGTTAATTGCTTTCAAATTGAGTTCTCGTTAGCTAACAAGAGGAGTAAAAGAAAAAATATACTCTTACTTGTTAGATTGAAAATACAAACACACACAATTCAATAATATCGTATACGCTCGTGAGTTAAAGTAAAAGTTTTAATGATTGTCTCTTAAAAATGCGAAAACAGACAAACAATATAATTTATTGAACTCTGTCAATTAAAAATAATTTATTGCGCTCTTAAAAAGCAACAAATTGGAGAAATTCTTAATTTGTTTGCTAAATTTAGCTATAGCCGGAATACTGTGCTATAGCAAAAGAAAAAAATACAGTCCACTACACAAAAATTCGAACACTTCATGAAACAAAAATTTTATTTGATAATTTTATAATTTATTTGTTACAGCACATTATACTATATTATATTATATTATTATATTATATTGAATGCTCATTTTTTGTGGAAATTAGGGTTGATTAGAGGGAGTAAAAACCCATTGTGAAATTTTTTGAGTATTTAAAATTTAATGGGAAAATTTGTATGTTGTTAAATGGAACAAATTTTCCCAATGCATGAAAATTAAAATAAACCCGTTAATAATAAGTGCGTTAATTTATGAAAATTTAAAAATTTACTTAAAGGCAATTTCCCAAAGTGCAATTTTAGTAGATTTCAAGTGCGTTAATCGGATTAGTAAAAATTTGTTTAATAAATTTACTTAAAGGCAATTTCCCAAATTGCAATTTTAGTAGATTTCAAGTGCGTTAATCGGATTAGTAAACATTTGTTTAATAAATTTACTAAGGGCAATTTCCCAAATTGTAGTTCTAGTAAATTTCAAATGCGTTACTCGGATTACTAAAAAAGAAAAGTTTTTTTTATAAATTTACTAAAGGCAATCCCCAATTGCAGTTTCAGTAAATTTTCAAGTGCATGAACAACTTTAATAAAGAATAAGATAAATTTACATAAGGGCAATTCCTCCAATTGCGAGCTTAGTAAATTTATGGAAAAGAAAAAGTGCTAATAGTAGCGGAATACTCGAATGGGAATTGAAAATAGCTTATAAGATTAATAGAGTTAAGCTTGAGAGTTGGGAGTCCCAGAGTGGGACTTAAGGGATAAAAGTAAAAAGTGGAAAGTTGAATTGGGTTAAGAATTCAATTACTTCCATGGTAAAATTAAGATCACACTTGTATCAAATTACATATGTATTATTATAATCAAATTTAATAAAATTAAAAAAAAAAAAAAAAAACTAATAAATAAAGAAAACATTAAGAGTTTAAATTTATCTCAAACTGAATCAGGCTGAATTGGAATGGGCGAGATAATTGGGGATCTTAAATTTCCCAGAAGTTTGTGTTAAAATTTAATTTTCGGATTGAACTAGAATTTAAATTTCCCAGCAGTGGAAAATTTTTGTTATTGAATTGAATGCAGTTGATGAAATTTTAAATTTCTGAATAAACGAAATACAATATTCTTTAAAATATATTCTTAAAATAAAATTCTTAATTCCCAAATGAATAGAATTGAATTAAGGGAATATAAATCTTAAAACCATAAATTCCCTCTTCCCAAAAATTTAATGTTATTAAAAGAATATAATTCTTAGAGTTATAAATTCCTTTTTTTTTGACAAAAAGTTAACCGTTTTAAAAGCGTACAATTCTGAAAATTATAAATTCCAAAATAAATAAAATTTAATTCCCTCTTAACTAAAATTTAATATTCATAAATGAAAATAAATCTTGAAATTTCAAATATTTAAAAAATTAAATAAAACTTTAAAGCGATACAGTTCCCAAGAGTGGTAACTAAAATCTAATTTTTCCACGTAAAATAGAAAAAGTTCTTGAATTTGTTTAAATAAAATTTACTTTTCCAATTTTCATGTTTTTCATAAAATTCAAACTTCCCTTGTTAATATTTTGAAAGAAAAGTATATGAATACAAATGGAAATTGGGAATCTTGTTTAAGTAAACTTTACTTTTCAATTTTTTATAGTTTAATAAAATGGTAACATCCCTTGTTAAATTTTGAAATTGAATTAAAGTTGATCTATGATCTTAAATCCATAAGAAAAGTTCAAAGAAAGTGATAACGGTGCGTATCATTTGAACGTAAATGCAAATATAAACTTTAGGCATATACTTCCTGGGTACAATATTGTTTTAACTAATCTATAGTTACCCTACCCCCTAAAATTACCCAGGAAATTGTTGTTTTTTTTGATTGAATAATAATCTCGAGAAAAGGAAGTCAATAACTAACTCGTTTCCAATAAAAGGCTTACGCGAATAGTGAGTCAAATACCCTAATGCCTAAAGGTGCCATTCCTAACCAATATTTGCATTTATCATAGCACACACACCGTTAGTTACCGGTAATTCTCATTCGAAACGTGAGGAAATCTTTTTTTTTGAATTTAGTTCTACATTTTTGTAAATTTTTTTTAACCAGGTCATAATTATGACAAGCACGACAGGAACATCTGATTCGGCTTTTAATACCCTTTACAAGGAGCAATTTCTCTTTGATTGTGGGAATCTGCTCCAGTTTGGGGAGACGTTCAATAATAGTACCATTCAGGATCATAATGAGTCGACACTGGAGGCAAAGCTAAAGGAGCTGGACTCAGAATGGGTGACACTAAAGGACTCTTATAGAAAGGTTATGGTGGCTCCAGATGGAATAGTGGGAGCCGAATTCAAAACGCATGCCAAGAGTGAATATTCCACTTGTTCTGAAGTGTACTATCATTGTTATTCGCAACTTAGTGATTGGTTAAAGGTCAGCCGGATTGAGTCACCGCCAACCCCCGCCTTCCAGTCTACCGCGAGATATGCCCACCCAGAACCTAACATGATGCCCAACGCAATGGATAGTTTTATAAAATTGCCGCCATGTGACACGGAGATTTTCAAAGGCAGTTATGAACAATGGCCCTCATTCAGAGGCATGTTCACTGCGGTATATATAAATCACTCAAGATTATCTCCCGTAGTAAAACTTTATCATCTACGAAACAAAACCAGAAGTGAGGCCGGAGCTATAGTAAAAAGATATACCCTCTCGCATGAAAATTTTGAGTTGGCTTGGAATGCGCTGAAAATAAGATACGAAAATAAACGGGTACTGGTAGATAACCAGATAAAATTGCTTTTTGATATCCCAGCAGCGGCCAAGGAAGATAGCGAGGCAATTCAAAGACTACAGTCTGCCGTCAACGACTCGCTGGCCACCCTCAGAACTCTTGGGGTGGAGGTAGACAGCTGGGACCCAATTCTTATAAGGTTGATATCTACAAAATTACCAGACACAACTCTTGCGTTATGGGAGCAATCGCTCACGTCCCCCCGGGAGCTGCCAAAATGGAGCCAAATGTCACAATTCTTGGTAGAGAGGTATGAAGCTGTAGAGCGGCTTAAGAGTATACGAAATTCTAAGGACTGTTTTACCCTATCGCACAGGTCACAGTCAGCCGTGCAGACGTATGTTTCTCAGGAAGCGGTTAATTTGAATTGCAAATTGTGCAAAGAAGACCACAGTTTAAGAAATTGCCCTAAGTTTCGCGCTTTCACTATACAGCAAAGAGTGGACTATGTATTTCAAAATAAGTTTTGCAATAATTGTTTGGGGACTTCACACCTCAAAGCAAATTGCAAAAGTAAATACACCTGTCTGGTCTGTAAGAAAACGCATCATACCCTATTGCACATGACTAAGGGAGCTCCAGGTTTGTCTCAAGAATCTCAAAGGATAGATAGTGCGACAAAAGGAAACAATTCACTAAATTCTGCCCCTAAAACGGTGCGAAAAGCTGAAGATGACCGCCAGACCGAACGGGCAACAACATCCTCACGGGTACAAGCCAATTGCTCTGCCGGGAGTGAAAGCATTCTATTGCGGACTGCATTGATGCAAATTGAGCACCAGGGAGAATAGTTTACGGTAAGAGCTCTAATTGACCCGGGGTCTCAACGTACATTCTTAACGGAGAAGGTCAGAAGTCGTCTTCAGCTCCCGTATAGAAAATCCTACTACGAAATCGTGGGGATAGGAGGGCATAAACAGTCTGCATCTAAAGAATGTGAGCTTACGCTGTACGCAAAAAGGACAGACACAAGAATAATTGTAAGAGCCATAGTGTTGCCGAAAGTTACTAAGCGACTCCCAACCTGTTCATTCCAGGCGCCCAGCTGCAATGAGATAGATAAGTTAGATTTAGCCGATCCCGAATTCAATAAATCAGCACAAATAGATTTGATTCTCGGCAACGACTACGAGAGGTTTATTAATCTAAAGGGGATAAAAAGGGATGTTTGCGGCCAAGCGTCCGCTTATAATACCGTATTTGGCTGGGTGGTAAGTGGTCCCATGCAGACCCAATCAGCTCATACGTTTACCACCTCAGTCACTCAATCCGATACTGCTGAGCTAAGTGCCCTTTTGAAAAGGTTCTGGGAGGACGAAGAAATACCGACCGATCGACCGAAGTCGGTAGAAGAAGAAAATTGTGAACGTATTTATAAAGAAACTACCACAAGATGTGAAGATGGTAAATTTATGGTAAGATTACCTTTCAAACTGGAATTCCCTGATAAAATCCATCTTGGATCATCCCGTTTTACCGCCCTGGCACAGAATGCTAGAATGGAACAAACCCTGAATAAAAACCCCGAACTCAAGGCGCAATATAAGGCCGTGCTAGAAGAATACGTAACGCTGGGGCACATGGAGGAAACAACTTCTCAAGAAATTCAATATGATGGTAAATATGAATCTTTTTATTTACCCCATCATGCCGTGGTAAGACCTGACCATAAAACAACGAAGGTAAGGGTGGTATTCAATGCCTCCAGAAAAACTAAATCGCACGTGTCTCTGAACGACGTGCTGTACACAGGGCCCACGCTTCAGAATGACTTAATAACAGTCATTCTAAACTGGAGGAAATATCGCTACGTGTTTAGTGGCGATATACAAAAAATGTATCGGCAGATTTGGATACATCCGGATGACAGGCGGTATCAGAAAATCGTGTTTCAAGGCCAACCAGATGAACCAATAAAAGATTACCAATTAAAAACGGTAACATTTGGTGTGAATTGTGCCCCTTACCTCGCCATTCGTACCTTGCTACAACTCGCAACCGACTGTGAAGCTATGTTTCCAAAAGCAGCGGCAATACTCCGTGGCCAGACCTATGTGGACGACATATTAGCCGGGGGTTATACTCTCGAAGAAACCCTTTCGGCGCAGACGCAGCTTATCAGTGCGTTGAAATCCGCTGGATTTCCCTTGAAAAAGATAACTGCTAATATTAATGATTTACTCTCTAATTTACCGCCAGAAGATTTATATGATTCCAATTTTCTTAGGTTTCACGAGGCAAGTTCTGCTAAAACCCTTGGTATTAAGTGGAATGCACTCTCGGACAAAAAGGCAAATTTTGTCATCAGTTGCTAAACTATTTGATCCAGCAGGATGGCTTACACCCATAGTCATCAGGGCGAAAATTCTTATGCAGCAACTGTGGTTAGAAGGGTTGGATTGGGATGAAGAAATTTCAGCAGAATCCATGCAAAGCTGGACGGAGTTGGTCGCAGATCTCGCGAAAGTTGAAGAGATTTCAATTAGTCGGTGGATTCAGTACACCCCTGAAGATGAGGTACAAATTCATGGTTTCTGTGATGCATCAAAGGCGGCATACTGTGCTACAGTGTATATTCGCTGCCAAACCGAGTCCCACACCACCTTTTCAAATTTATTGCTGGCAAAGTCTAGAGTAGCCCCTATACAAACGGTTTGTTTACCCCGTTTGGAACTGAACGGTGCGGTTTTATTAGCGAATCTGATAAAGTACGTTCAGAACGCACTTAATTTTACTAACTGTGAAACGTTTTTATGGACGGATTCTTCCATAGTGCTGGACTGGCTCTCGAAACCACCATCAACATGGGAGACATATGTGGCAAACAGAATTGCCCAGATTCACCGCCTGGTACCCAGCGCAACATGGCGGTATGTTCCAACACATACAAACCCGGCAGACCTGGGTACACGTGGCTGCAAATCTCAAGAGCTGGTGAATCATACGCAGTGGTGGTACGGACCGCCATGGTTGCATAAACCCATTTCAGAGTGGCCCAAGCGAAGGACACCGGAAATAATCAAAACCCCAGCTGAAGTTCATACGCTGCTTGCAGAGGTTAACCAAGAGGATGATATTCTTAACAGATTTTCATCATATGCAAGGGCTCTTCGGGTAATAGTATACGTCTTCAAATTTTTTAACAAAGTAGCGGCCAAACTCAGGCCGGAGATGTCCCAAAGCACACATGAAATCACTTTAAAGGAGATGAATCATGTCAAGGTGAGATTGATTGCATTGGCTCAAAGGGCACATTTTCATGAAGAGTACCAATGTTTGCTAAAATCTCAACCAATAGCAAAAAAAAGTGCTTTAAAACCCTTGAACGCATTTCTTGATGCAAATGCAGTTATGAGGGTAAATGGTAGGTTGGCTCAGTCGTCACTGCCGTATAATGAAAAATACCCCATAATATTACCAGGCAACTCCCGAATTTGCCACCTTTATTTAAAGCATCTGCATGAATTTCTCTGTCATGCAGAAATAAGTCAAATGTGCCGAATGGTACAAACTGAGTACTACCTTTCTCGACTCAAAACGCGAATAAAAAAGGTAATACGAAATTGCAAAACTTGCATTGTGTATAAACAGCAAGCATGTAGCCAACTAATGGCGCCTTTACCTCCAGAAAGGTGCAATTTATCTTTACCTTTTCAGATTACCGGTATAGACTTTGCCGGCCCTTTGGACCTCAAGTCATCCACATTACGCACTGCCGCCATAATAAAAGGATACGTTGCAGTATTTGTTTGCTTCAGCACGAAGGCGATCCATTTAGAACCATGCTCGGATTTGACGACAGCAGCCTTCCGTGCTACATTTGCTCGTTTCGTTGGGAGGCGAGGACTACCCCAGCGGGTAGTAACGGATAATGGGAAAAACTTCTTGGGGGCAAGCAGAGAGATAGAAAACGACTTTGGCGTGTTTGTAAAGACGGTAGCCCAGGATATAGCCCAAAAATATATCGCACAGGGGTTCGAGTGGAGATTTATTCCGCCGTACGCGCCTCATATGGGCGGCTTATGGGAAGCGGCCGTGAAAAGCTTCAAGTTTCACTTGAAACGAGTGACCGGTAGCAGGAGGTTAAACTTTGAAGAGCTTGCTACTATTCTGGCCCGAATTGAAGGGGTGCTTAATTCACGACCGATTTCTGCCTTATCTGAGGACCCATCTGATCTTGCCGCGCTGACCCCTGGACACTTTTTAAGAGGAGCGCCTTTAATGGCTCTACCTGAGCAGGATTTTCAAAGCATGTCAGTAATAAACCGATGGGAGGAGTTAAAGGCAATGCAACATAGATTTGCGGTTAGATGGAAGGATGAGTACTTAAGGTCGTTGCAAAGGCGATATAAGTGGAAGGACTCAGGGCCAAACTTACAGGTGGGAGATCTAGTGGTAGTGATGGATGACTTGCTACCACCGTGCGAATGGCGACTGGGCAGAGTAGAACGCACTTATCTCGGGTCTGACCAGAATGTGCGTACGGCGGAGGTACGGATCGCCACAGGGGTCATTACAAGACCCATTGTAAAACTGTGCTATCTTCCTTTGTTGAACAAAGGGGATAAGAGTTAGAATTATGTTGAATTACCTATTTTACGAATTTTGCACTTATTCACTTTGTTTGCATGACTGTTAACTAATTAAATATATAACATACATAGTTACTCATATCAATACTCATACTTATTATTTATCTATACACATCCCATGTTATTGAACTTGTGCAAATTAATTCCCCCCTCTAACTCCCCTCTAATCAACCTCTAAATTTTCCGTCAACTTACACATATCCATTTCTATTATGAATTTACCCATTATTAACCAAAGTGTCTTTTGCTATTTTCTATAGTCATAGGTCCAATCGACGTCTTACTGCTACCAGGGTGGTACGAAGTCGCAGTCCAAGTCGGAATCCAGGCCGGAGTCCAAACCGAAGCCCAAGCCGTCATTCAAGCCAGACCATAAGCCATGGTTCAAGCCGTAGCCAAGGCCGTGGGTCGGCGGGAGATGAAGGTCAACTAAGAGACCTAGAAGTCTTGTATTGCGTATTGTGTCGTGGTTATCACGGCCTAAGATTTTGTAAAAGATTCAAGCGCATGCCGGTAGAGAGGAGACGTGAGGTGGTGTCAGGGTTAGGCTATTGCTTCAACTGCTTAGCACGAAGCCATTCCCAGAATTACTGCACGTTAGAGGAGGCCTGCAGACGATGTGATCAACCGCATCACACCATGCTTCACATCCCCTCTCGTCAGGAGCAGAGGGAGAGGTTAGCGCTGGTCCGGGCCACAGCTAGGACTCGGCAGCCGCAGGTCCATACTCACCCTTCACCACCCCAGCGGCGACCACCCACCCGGCAACGTCAACAGCACCAACGTCAACCGCACCAACGTCAACAGCATCAACGTCAGCCAAGGCCACAACGTCAGCCGAGGCCACAACGTCAGCCAAGGCCACAACGGCAGCCGAGGCCACAACGCCAGCAGCATCAGCCTCCAGCAGCAGCAACAGCTACCGCGCCGCAGCCAGCACAACAAACAACTACCTCAAGGGCCACGGCCCCAAATACGAGGGTAATTTTAGAGGCCATTAAGTCGCTGGCACAAGTTCTATGTGTGGATGAGTAGCCCAGCAGTTTGGTTCGAGGCCGGAGCATGTTCAATATACATTGAACACCCGGAAAAAATGAATTATATATATTTTTTTTGTATGAGAATTTAAATGTTTATTATTGAATTTAATGAATTAAAAGTTACCATATTGTTGTAAACTATTATTAATTGAAAATGAATTGTGAACTGTGGTTAAATTATAAGTTGAAAATAACGGTCGGTTCTTCAGTAACTATTGTGAATTATTTAGAAGATTGAGTGATTGATATTGGATACTCACCAAAACCAGACTGTCAAGCCTGGCTTTGGAGAGTAAAAAATTTAAAAACAAGGCTTAGAGCGAGTCGGCAAAAAATAGAAGACTTCACTTGGATTTCCGCTTGCAATCAAAGCAGTACACAGTTCCTTGTTTTCAATTATTAAATTTAATTTTCATTTTTTTTTAACTTTAACCTTTTGTGAAATTAAAACTTAAATTAAAAAGAATTGTAACCCATAAGGAAAAGGAAAACCCCCACAAATAAAGAAGTTTGTATGTATATGAATTGAATCCACCATAGTGCACTTTCTTTCCATAAGGCACCCTACTCCACAAAGGTAAGCATACACGTGTGTATTAAATTGGAAGACCCACTGTAACCCCTACATTTGCTTACCCATTTCCCATTCACCAACTAAATTTATTTGCTCTACGGAGTACAAGAAATTTAGTCACTTTTATAGATTTCTCCTGCTCTTGTCCCATAAGAGAGGAAAATCTATAAAGTTATTAATATTTAGGCACACCAGGGCTAAAAATATTCAGCCTGGAAACTCTGGGTTCCTTCTGGTCTTAGAAACTCCCTTATATCTCGTTTTCATGACTCTCTAACTTTTTCTCATAGTGGTATGCACAAGACAGTAGAACTAATGAAAAGAACATTTTTTTGGCCTGGAATGGTTAGCGACATCAGAGAATATAATAGAAAATGCGAAATTTGCAAATGTACTAAAGCCCCTAATTTTGTCCTTAAACCTGAAATGGGAAAACAAATAATCACAATTCTCCCTTTCCAGAGGTTATTTATAGATTTGCTTGGTCCATACCCTCGCAGCAAGGCAGGAAATATAGGTATACTTATTGTCTTAGACCACCTTACAAAATACCATTGGTTACAGCCGCTGAAAAAATTTAATTCTCAGTTAATTAAAGATTTCTTAGAAAAACAGATTTTCCATTCCTATGGGGTGCCCGAGTATATCGTAAGTGATAATGGGTCACAGTTCAAATCGAACGAGTTAAATGCCTTTTTTACGTCTCTAGGTATTCAGCACATTTACACTGCTGTTTACTCCCCTCAGTCGGATGCTTCAGAGCGCGTTAATCGCTCACTGATTGCAGCTATTCGGTCCTATTTGAAACATGACCACACTAAATGGGATGAAAACCTGAGTAGCATCAGCTGTGCTCTGAGAAACACGCATCATCAGTCCATAAACACTTCCCCATATCATGCGGTTTACGGATTCGATATGATAACCCACGGATCAATGTACCCATTGCTCAAAAACTTGAAACTTCTTGATGAACCTAATATTAATTTGTCTAGAGACGATTCGCTACAAATAATACGGCAAGACCTACAAAAACACCTAAAAAGCGCATATCAAAAGAACCAAAAAACTTATAATTTACGAACCAGATGTCAAACCTTCAGTATAGGGCAAGAGGTTCTACGGCGTAATTTTGTCCAGAGTAATTTTGAAAAACGATTTAATGTCAAGCTGGCCCCACTGTTCGTAAAAGCTAGAGTTAAAGAGAAACTAGGTAACCATTACTATATGCTGGTAGATTTACAGAACAGGCCAATTGGTACATACCATGAAAAAGACCTTCGTACCTAGCTGATAATCATTCTGTTCAACCTAACATTGCTACTCATAGAGTCAATGTTATGTAGTTTTGTGGTGAACGATCTCAACATTTCATATCCTAACTTAGTCTAAAATTTTTTTTTATCCCATAAATATTTTAACACATCTCGCGCCGAGCCCAAAATCGCGATTTACTCATTCGGGCCAAAATATATATTTTTTGTATAACACTCTGTTTATGTCCATTTATTTTATATTTGAAAACATAAAGTGAAAATTTTCACTTTTTCATGGTTTTTCATAAATTTTCCTTGTGTGCACCGGTGATCAAGCGGCCCCAGTAAGTAAATTTACTTCTTGGGGCCACGTGATCACCGGTGCACACGAGGAAAATTTATGAAAAACCATGAAAAATTTAACCTTTTTTCGTTTTTATAGTTTCAGGAAAAAAGTAAATAATAATAGTAAAAGATGTCAAAGAAAAAACTAAGTGATAAAGAGATAAATGATGCTTTGAATGCTGATCTCTCCGATCTGTCAGATTTTTATGACTCAGAAGACGATGATGATGTTGATAGAGACAAAGATTACATTCCTTCTAGTAGTTGTGATGAGGAGTCAGATGTAGAAGCTGTTCCGTCCACTTCAACGAGTGTGGACCAAATAATATGCATCACAGTACCACCTCCGCCTACCTGTGACGATTCTCAAGAAATGCTAGACAATCTGGTAACAGACAGACAATCATCACATTCTGATAAACCGTCAACGTATCGTTTACCCAGCATCCCAGATTTCAGCTCAAGACCATCAACCTCTCGTTTATTCAACATCTCTCTACCTGATCTTAGTTCAACGCCATCAACACCTCGTGTCCTTGAGGAGTATGTAGATGAAATTTTTGAAATTTTGAGACTGAATTTACTTTTTTTGCCTAATACATGAATTTGAAAAATAAAAAAAAATGGATTTGAATGTTATCATTGTTTTTGTCTGGTAAAAATTGTTTATTTCAATACAGAAAGAAAAAAAATACTGTTACAAAGAACTATCCACCTGTTCTCATTGAACCAAATAGCCCCCTTTTTTGTCCGTCCCTTATGCATTATGGGCATGAAAACTGCTCAGGCCAAACACAGTTTCACGTTCTCCTGGGGCCGCAGATTAATTTGAGGTATATAAACCCAATGTAAACCGTGTGCACTATGCCACATTCACGTTTAAAGACATTAAGGTTGCGTGTGCATATGTGAACACGTGGCCCAAACGAATACTCAGGTCGTGCGCACCAGTGTCGCACATGGCGCTAAATGTGTTAAATAGCTTTGTTTTAATTCTTTTCATATTGTCAAATTTCATAAATATATACCCTTAACAGCCTGCAATTCCAAAATATTTTGAAACCACTTAATAGTGTTGCTGAATTTTTTTTGTGCTTAGATTTTATAAACATTTGTATTTATAATCATTTTTTTGTATCCATTACTACTTATGTATACTAACATTAAGTTGAATCTTCATAAAAATACACCATACAAATGTTGATAAACAATCAGATGTTGATATACACCAGGAAAATCAGTGCACGCATTTGTTTCGTATGTGCTTGAGCAAATTTTTGGCAAAAGATGTAAAAAATTATGAGATCTTATTCGGTGGTACCCCAAAGTTGATTCGTTTTGTATTTGAATCTTTTAAGTAATACCCTCTAAAACACCGCTTCGACATTAATTTGTAATCGGGTTTTATTATTTGGAAAATGTGTCCATTACTTCCTTTTTAATTTAATTTTGTTGGAGATCAGACGAAATTTTTCTGGATCCTAATCGGTAAAACCATTGGTCATCACTTAAAAAGTTTAAAAATATAAAGGTTTAAAAATTGTTTAAAAACCGCCAGAAAGCAATTACACTAAAATTTTGTTTCTGGAATATAACATAAAATTAGTTAATACTTGGCGTAAGTTGATTTTTATTTACATACGGTTACAAGTAACCTAGAAAAAGAAAACGTTCCAATTAAGTGGGTACACCGATTAAACTATACCCTTCGTGGGGAATGCATTAGCATCTCCTTACATTGCATCACAACTTTTGCACACGAAATCGAACTATTGATTGTGAAAGCTCCTTTTTGTGCCGGACAAACGTCCTCAAAACTCTTTATTCTAAACCGTTAATTAGAGTTACAAATTGAGAGAAAAAATTGTTAAAATTTTACTGAAAACTTCAACCTAACCTAACAATTTGTAATTGGTACTGTCAGAGTAATCTACATAACGACGGTGAAAACCATTCTAAACACGACCAACCTTATAAAATCTGCCGCACGATTGAAACCTCAGCATTAGAATCTTGTTTGGCATAAGTAGCAACTTACTGTTTTCTTCGAGAACCTGTGGATAGGCGGTAATCGGACAAAATCCAAAACCATATTTTTTAACAAACCCTAAACAATATACCACAATTATCCTGGACAATACACCTGGCTTTTAAAATTTAGCTCTCTGCAAGATTTAGCGTTAAGCCTAAAAATCGTATGAATTAAGTTATTTAAAACTAATTATATGCAAGAAATAACATCATTCTTTAACACAGCAAATTAATTAAAGCAGCACCAGTGATCGACGAGGCCTCATCTTTCATCTTAAGGTGGTGAGTAAAAAAATTCTTTTCTTTTCTATGTAATTGAAATTTTCTTGCATATACACTTGATTTAGAAATTACCAAAACGACAGAAAAATAAGAACCAGAATTATTCATTCATAACTTCCACAAAAATTATCAATGAATGGGTCTTACTACTTTAAAAAAAAAATTATGAATTCCACCGTTTTTTTCTTTGTCTAATGTAATGCTTTTAGTAACTGCATTCATTGATGATTTTTGTTGCTGTTGCGTAATTTAAGAAAAAAACAAAAACACAGCAATTTGGTGAACTTTGTCACATAAACCAATAATGAAATTTTAGAGATTTATAACACTTTTTATATTAAATTTTATTTACATATTAGACTCTATATATTTAGTTGAAGAAGGTGATTTTTATATTAACATGTTTTGTTTTCTCATGTTTTATACAAATTTAAAACACAGTTATGAATGAAATTATACTAAGAAATAAGAAAGCAAAACAAAAGTTAATGTAAAAATAATCTTGTTATTCCTCTACACACAGAGAAAAAATATGGTTGGGCATGGTTACGGCAACCACACTGTGTTTATTGTAACAATATATTGTTGTTGTACACAAATAATTGTTATTTTTATTAAATATCAGCAATATTATAGTTACTGTTAACATATTAATATTTATCGCAATTATAAATTTGAGTATTGTTGACAGAAAAATAATTATTTTTCTAACAACTAAATTATGATAACTTTCAAAACATATTATATTACTCACAGCCATAACATGATATTTAATAGCCATAACATGATAACTTTATATACATTTATCATAATAAGTTTAAGATGCAATCAAAATATCGTTACTCTAATAATATTTTGGTATCGCCATTTGTAAAATAATTTTGTATCAGTTGTGTCGTGTTTTACATAAACATATCGAATAATAAAAAAATAACCATTAAAATAAACAAGAAATTAAAAAAAAATAAAGAAAAATATTAAAAAAGAAATAACAAAATAACCATTAAAATAAACAAGAAATTAAAAAAAAATAAGGAAAAAACATTAAAAAAGGGTTGCAGTGTCACAAAATAAAATATCGTTGCTAAAAATTTTAATAATCTTAAAGTGGTGGAAAAATTTGTGAAATATTGGTGCAAAATATTGACCATTACTGGTAAGTTTTGTGTTATTTTAAGAGAAAAATAATGAAAACTCCATAAAATAATTTATAAATAATTGCGACCTACGACAAAAAGATTACAGTAACTATATTATGTTTTTTATTTTATCATAAGTATTTTTTTCCAATAAAAATATTATGTTTAAAGTTGTATCATATTATGATGTAAAAAATTTATGTATAACAGTTCATATCACTTTGCATCATAATATGATTACTTCTAAACTTATTATGATTGCCATGACAATAATATGATTACTTCTAAACTTATTATGATTGCCATGACAATAATATGATTACTTCTAAACTAATTATGATTGTCATGACAATAATATGATTACTTCTAAACTTATTATGATTGCCATGACAGTAATATGATTACTTCTTAACTTATTGTGGTTACCATGACAACAATATGATTACTTCTTATCTTATTATGATTACCATGACAGTAATATGATTACTTCTTAACTTATTATGACTACCATGACAGTAATATTATAACTTCTTAACGTTTTATGATTAACAGGATAACAATATGATTAAGGGAAAAATATTATGATGTAATATTACGAACATATTTGGTCATAATATGATTTAATAACAATCGTAATATGGTGACTGCAATCATGAATCTTATCATAATATGTTGCTCTTAGAATATGTTTACCACAACCATGTTTTTTCTTTGCGTGTACTATATACATTGTCTAGTTATTTTTTCTGCTTCTTATTATGATCATTCGTCTTTTTTTTTATTTTATAAATTCTGTTTTCATCAAACCATGTAAAACAGTAACGTTATAGTAAAGTTACCCAATCGTGCAGATTTGTTACTTTTTAATTTAGAATCCTTAAGATATACTCCTAATTAAATCATTTACATTTTTTTTTCTATCGTAATGGTATTTTTTGTTAATGATATTGTTTGAATAAATAAACGTAGATATCATAAGGATGACCCATTAAATTAAGTAATTTTTTCGTCATGGGTTGATTTGTTAGGGGGAAAATAGTTTATTGGTGGGATCTTAGACCAATTTATATTCACTACTAAGATCATGGATGGGCGGGTTATGAAGTGAATTCCCAGCAACACTGGGGAATAACTAAGGACACTGCTATGTAATCAATACCATTATTTCTTGTATGCTCAAAACTAATAGCATTGAAGGGGCATGTTTTTATTGATACAATGCTATTTTGGCCCAGTTAATAGTTTTTCTTTTCGTAATAATAAATCGGGAGTCTGAATAAATTAATTTGTAGTAAAAGAGAGTTAAGAGAAAGAGGGTCACGAACCCCCCTCCGACCTCTTTTCCGACCTTGCTCCTGTAATTTCGGTTCTGGTTGAGCATGAGATCGTTGATATTTTACCATATCAGTAAAAGTATATGCGTACTTGTACATTACAGCAACTCGCTTTTTTAAAACGCATTCTACAATGCAACCGTGTAAAATTTTAGAATGTTATCTGTCCCAAAGTGCATCAAAACAGTTACCGATGCGTTCACAATGACCAAACTGTGCATCGTTAAACTTGATGGTACATTTTTGACTTCGACTGCAAAGTATTATGATGTTTTGAAACTCAGCCATGGTAACATAAGGAGTACAAGAGCATATAAATACAGGAATATTATTAGAAAATTGATTAATCCTAAGAATTCATCTACCACAATCACCCACTTCATCTGATACATCAACAACAAAAGAAAACTATATGGGAGGTGGGTTAATGGATTACATACAATTCAAATAAACCAAACTATATATGCTGGGATGATCCATATGAGTTGATCGACTTAGACTCCTGATCGCATCAAAGCAATCATAATAACGAAATTGTTTCAAGTATTGAAGAATTATACGAAGCTAATATTATTGAATAACTATTAAATTAACACAAAACAATGTCTGTTGATAAATTTGCTCACTATATTAACGATACAAGTGATATAATTTCTATGAAGAATGCACATAAACTGCTTGGGTTCTTTATGGATACAGATGAAAATATTGACGTTCAAAACCAAAGAATCAAACATATGTCGAATGCTTTGGAAGAAAATTATAGTGTCAATAAAATGTTTTTACAATCTCAAATTACAAAAACACAGAAGGATATAATGGATGAATTAAACAAAGATATTAATGAAATTTATCAAACAATAGAAAATATTAAAAATAAAGAACAGGAGATTACAATATGCCCTTAAGTAAAGAAGGTTAAATAATAATGCATTCAAGATTTAGTAAATAAACCAGCTCGAAAAAATTTCATACGTCGAAGAGTTGTGACGAAAGACATAGATGATCTCTGGCAAGCTGATTTAGTTGAAATGGGGAACTATTCTATATATAATAAAAAATATCGTTAGTTATTAACTATCATTGATACTTTTTCAAAGTTTGCATGGGGTATTGCACTGAAACAAAAACAGCAACTCAAGTATTTCAAGCAATGGAAAGTATTTTAAAATAAGGTCGAGTTCCCAAAAACTTGCATACTGATGATGGTAAAGAATTTTTTAACAAAAAATTTAAAACCCTCATGTAGAACCACAATATCAATCACTACTCAACATTTAGTATAATGAAAGCCTCAATAATAGAACGATTTAATCGAACTCTAAAAGGAATGATGTGGAAATAATTTAGTTTTAATGGTTCATATTATTGGCTTGATATTTACAAAGATCTAATTAATAAATATAATAGAAAAGTTCATCGTACCATTAAAATGGCGCCAATTAACGTTAATTCTAACAACGAAATGGAATTATTGAAAACCGTGTACAATAATTTAAAAATACATAAAAAATCTAAATTTAATGTTGGAGATTATGCACGCATAAGCAAACACTCAATTCACATGAGGGCTTTTACGACGTCGTTTTATCTTGATTCTCTTTTGAAGCCACTTCCAAAATCTCTTTGCGTTCATACGATGATTTTTGATTGCATGTTTTTTTTATTTACAGTATGGCCTTGATTATGCGTCATTCGATTAACAGGCAGCATCAATTAACTGGATTATAATTTTTTTTTGCATTGATTTAAATTACCTCTATTATCCGGCATTACCTGTGTTATCCGAAATTATAAACAAATTATCTTTTTTTCGTTTACTTTTGAACAATCAAAACAAATTTAACTTAACGAAAAAAGATAATTTTCCAACGTACGGGAACCATGTTCGGCCAGAACTACTTTTTTCTTCATGTTTACATAATAAGTAATACATTTATGTACATATATAAATAATAAAATTTTATCAAGAAAAACTACATCATCATTCTTCTCTACACCGCTCGCCTACAAACCAAAAGAGACGTCGACAAAGTGACGTCGTAAAAGCCACCATGTGAATTGCCTTAAATATAAACATATTTTTGAAAAAGGTTATATATATATCCAATTGGACAACATACATTTTTAAAATTAAAACAGTAAAAGTTACCTATCCCTCAACATACATATTGGAAGACTATCAAGGCAATCCAATTAAAGCTGGTTTCTATGATGATGAACTTACAAAAACTCGATTTCCTAATACATATCTTGTTGAAAAAATTCTTAAAACTAAAGAAGAAATGGTCTATGTAAAATGGTTAGGATTTTCTAATCAACATAATTCTTGGATTAATAGAAATGATATATTATAACGGTCCCGCCATCTAACGTTTTTTTCAAGTAGTGCTTATTTCGTGAATGGTAACACTTAGCTCATGTCTGATTAGACAGATACTTAGTTTTATCCTTCCGCTGAACGAATATGGTTGTGTATACGATTGAACAACGCTGGGAAATATTGCGACATTACTTCGAAAAAAGATGCCGATTTTGCAATAAAAAACATCTTTTCAGATGAAGCTCATTTTGATCTTGGCGGGTATGTAGACAAGCAAAATTGTCGCATTTGGGGCACAGAAAACCCACACGCATACCTTGAAAAGCCGATACACCCAAAACGAGTCACTGTTTAGTGCGGATTTTGGTCCAGAGGCATAATTGAGCCATTTTTCTTCGAAAATGAGCAAGGAGTGGCCGTTACAGTCAATGGCGATCGTTATCGGGCCATGTTGAACGAATTTTTGTTCACAAAAATTGGAGAAGAGGATATTGGCAACATTTGGTTTCAACAGGACGGCTCTACGTGCCACACAGCCGAAGCTATACTCGATGTTTTGCGCCCTGTTTTTGG
Organism: Pollenia labialis; assembly: GCA_949318255.1. Lineage (NCBI taxonomy): Eukaryota > Metazoa > Arthropoda > Insecta > Diptera > Polleniidae > Pollenia > Pollenia labialis. Next base: position 48,039,433 of record OX439140.1, read on the forward strand.
AGATCGCATTATCAGCCGCAGAGCTGATGTCGTTTGGCCAGCTCGGAGGTGCGATTTTACACCGTTGGACTATTATTTGTTGGGTGCCGTCAAAGATAAGTGTACCGCCGACAACCCAGAGACAAATAACTTTTTTTTTTTGAAAATGCTATAAAAAACAAGTAAGAGTGCTATATTCGGCTGTGCCGAATTTTATATGCCCTTCACCATTGTGCGAGCAGAATACAGAGCAACTAGACAAAAACTAAATAATTTTTACATACACATACATATTCACAATTCTAAAAACTTTATTATAAATTAAATTAAAAAATCTAAAACTGGTAAATATTTTTTTAATATCGTTTTTAGAACATAAAAATTAAAAAAAAAATCTCTTTGAAAAACCAAGATTTTAACCAGAGGACTCACAGTTTCTAAACTCAACCCCCTAGACGACTGAACAATAAACAAACGTTGTTTGAATATTATTAGAATGAAATATGGCCCGTTTTAGGTTTCACAACTCAACTCAGTTGTGTCAAATAAACTCAGCAAAGTTGAAAACCATAATACAAAACTTACAATTTAAATTATTTGAATTGTGAACCTATACAGTGGCCTATATTCACCAAAATCGGTTGTACCATGTATGGTTGCTTGTTTGTTGGTTTCTTTTAGTATGATTTTTTGGCTTTTAGTAAGTTTATTGTAAGTACTTACAATTCAAATTACTCGTAGTTAAATAATAACTAGACTCTTTTTGACTTCTAGTAAGTGTATTGTAAGTACTGAATTCTGTGGACACCTCGAACAAAAATAAGTAGTTATTCAGCCGAAAAATAAGTAGTGTTTATTTTCTCCAACATTACTTGCTAACTTACCAGGTAAGTAAAGTTTTTGCTGGGATTATATGAAATAACTTGTTCTATTAATATTCTTACAGAATACTAATAAAAATATAAAATACATATACATACATACATACATACATATATCTTTTTGAATTAAAATATTAATGTTCATTTTCTACAAAACCAACTTCTAGAAATGTGTATAATTTAAATTTTAATATGAATTACAAACAACAAAAAATTTAATATTCTGTCCATATTTTTATTTTTTTATAACATGTATGTTTAATTATTTTTAAATCACAATAAAACTGAATTTTTTAAGAATAAAAAATTTTGTTCGTTTGAATGAGTGGTATTTTTCGTATTTTTTAGGTTAATTTTTGGTCAGTTCATTTGTAGCTAATCATGGATACATCCTAAATATCAATATTGCGGCAGTTCGCTTGGGACTCCCTGTGATAGGTATTTTATTAACCGACATTGCACTAGTACACTTTGTTGGTTTAGTGACCTGTTCAGTCGAGACAATATCTGCGACATGTACTATATTAACCGAATTTGAATGTGTTCATTTATACCATTTCAGCGACCTGTTACAAAGTGTCAAAAAGGTGCAAATTAACCCCCTCCTAGGACATCGCCATGTTAAAGTGACAAGTCCCGATCATATAAAGTGTTAGAACTAGAGCCGGTCCCTAGGTTATCTTATACAGACAACCAGCCAGCCTAATAGAAGGACGAACCTTGTTAGATGGATTCTAAAATTGATTCTGAGTCAATCGGTATAATAAAAGGGGGGTCCAGAACCTATATTTAAATGTATTACACACATTTGCACAAACACATCGTACCCTTTTTAAATACAGTTGTGTGGGTATAAAAAGTAAGAGCAGAATGTTCTGCTAGAGTGGCTTAGGCACCTCGAAATTTTTCCCAATGTATAAAAAGATAAGAAACTTACATATTTGTTTAGAAATATAAGCAATCTTTAAACGTTTTCAATCCTGTTTTGTTAAAATAAATTTTTTACATGCAAATTTATTTTATATTTTTTTATTAATTTTAAATAATATCAAAAAGTAATTTCAATTTTTGGGAATACAAAATTTGAATTTCAAAAGATTTTGTTATTCGTGCTAAATTCCCAGTTTTTATTATTGATAAAAACACTTGAAATTTATTGTTGATGGGATAAGCTATTCCTATGCGCATTTCACTGGTTGCTTAGGCCAGATCATCAGGAAACTTCATCCATATAGATTTTAGAAAAACTAAAGATATTAAACCAAGTAAAAATGTTAAACGTATAAGACTTATAGCAACAGTTCTACTTGTAATAATATCAAAGCTTAAACAAAACAACATCAACAATAAACAGTGCGTTCATCTCGTCTTACATTCCCCGCTACAATTAGTTGAAATTCTCTCAACATTAATTGTAGTTGTAAGTAGGTTAAGAAAAACAAAATAAAAAACAACAACAGCTTACAAAAGATGTTGTCAATTAAGTGTTTTTTAGGCCGTGCACCCGCCTGTTTATTATCAAAAAGTAATTTCAATTTTTGGGAATACAAAATTTAAATTTCAAAAGATTTTGTTATTCGTGCTAAATTCCCAGTTTTTATTATTGATAAAAACACTTGAAATTTATTGTTGATGGGATAAGCTATTCCTATGCGCATTTCACTGGTTGCTTAGGCCAGATCATCAGGAAACTTCATCCATATAGATTTTAGAAAAACTAAAGATATTAAACCAAGTAAAAATGTTAAACGTATAAGACTTATAGCAACAGTTCTACTTGTAATAATATCAAAGCTTAAACAAAACAACATCAACAATAAACAGTGCGTTCATCTCGTCTTACATTCCCCGCTACAATTAGTTGAAATTCTCTCAACATTAATTGTAGTTGTAAGTAGGTTAAGAAAAACAAAATAAAAAACAACAACAGCTTACAAAAGATGTTGTCAATTAAGTGTTTTTTAGGCCGTGCACCCGCCTGTTTATTATCAAAAAGTAATTTCAATTTTTGGGAATACAAAATTTAAATTTCAAAAGATTTTGTTATTCGTGCTAAATTCCCAGTTTTTATTATTGATAAAAACACTTGAAATTTATTGTTGATGGGATAAGCTATTCCTATGCGCATTTCACTGGTTGCTTAGGCCAGATCATCAGGAAACTTCATCCATATAGATTTTAGAAAAACTAAAGATATTAAACCAAGTAAAAATGTTAAACGTATAAGACTTATAGCAACAGTTCTACTTGTAATAATATCAAAGCTTAAACAAAACAACATCAACAATAAACAGTGCGTTCATCTCGTCTTACATTCCCCGCTACAATTAGTTGAAATTCTCTCAACATTAATTGTAGTTGTAAGTAGGTTAAGAAAAACAAAATAAAAAACAACAACAGCTTACAAAAGATGTTGTCAATTAAGTGTTTTTTAGGCCGTGCACCCGCCTGTTTATTATCAAAAAGTAATTTCAATTTTTGGGAATACAAAATTTAAATTTCAAAAGATTTTGTTATTCGTGCTAAATTCCCAGTTTTTATTATTGATAAAAACACTTGAAATTTATTGTTGATGGGATAAGCTATTCCTATGCGCATTTCACTGGTTGCTTAGGCCAGATCATCAGGAAACTTCATCCATATAGATTTTAGAAAAACTAAAGATATTAAACCAAGTAAAAATGTTAAACGTATAAGACTTATAGCAACAGTTCTACTTGTAATAATATCAAAGCTTAAACAAAACAACATCAACAATAAACAGTGCGTTCATCTCGTCTTACATTCCCCGCTACAATTAGTTGAAATTCTCTCAACATTAATTGTAGTTGTAAGTAGGTTAAGAAAAACAAAATAAAAAACAACAACAGCTTACAAAAGATGTTGTCAATTAAGTGTTTTTTAGGCCGTGCACCCGCCTGTTTATTATCAAAAAGTAATTTCAATTTTTGGGAATACAAAATTTAAATTTCAAAAGATTTTGTTATTCGTGCTAAATTCCCAGTTTTTATTATTGATAAAAACACTTGAAATTTATTGTTGATGGGATAAGCTATTCCTATGCGCATTTCACTGGTTGCTTAGGCCAGATCATCAGGAAACTTCATCCATATAGATTTTAGAAAAACTAAAGATATTAAACCAAGTAAAAATGTTAAACGTATAAGACTTATAGCAACAGTTCTACTTGTAATAATATCAAAGCTTAAACAAAACAACATCAACAATAAACAGTGCGTTCATCTCGTCTTACATTCCCCGCTACAATTAGTTGAAATTCTCTCAACATTAATTGTAGTTGTAAGTAGGTTAAGAAAAACAAAATAAAAAACAACAACAGCTTACAAAAGATGTTGTCAATTAAGTGTTTTTTAGGCCGTGCACCCGCCTGTTTATTATCAAAAAGTAATTTCAATTTTTGGGAATACAAAATTTAAATTTCAAAAGATTTTGTTATTCGTGCTAAATTCCCAGTTTTTATTATTGATAAAAACACTTGAAATTTATTGTTGATGGGATAAGCTATTCCTATGCGCATTTCACTGGTTGCTTAGGCCAGATCATCAGGAAACTTCATCCATATAGATTTTAGAAAAACTAAAGATATTAAACCAAGTAAAAATGTTAAACGTATAAGACTTATAGCAACAGTTCTACTTGTAATAATATCAAAGCTTAAACAAAACAACATCAACAATAAACAGTGCGTTCATCTCGTCTTACATTCCCCGCTACAATTAGTTGAAATTCTCTCAACATTAATTGTAGTTGTAAGTAGGTTAAGAAAAACAAAATAAAAAACAACAACAGCTTACAAAAGATGTTGTCAATTAAGTGTTTTTTAGGCCGTGCACCCGCCTGTTTATTATCAAAAAGTAATTTCAATTTTTGGGAATACAAAATTTAAATTTCAAAAGATTTTGTTATTCGTGCTAAATTCCCAGTTTTTATTATTGATAAAAACACTTGAAATTTATTGTTGATGGGATAAGCTATTCCTATGCGCATTTCACTGGTTGCTTAGGCCAGATCATCAGGAAACTTCATCCATATAGATTTTAGAAAAACTAAAGATATTAAACCAAGTAAAAATGTTAAACGTATAAGACTTATAGCAACAGTTCTACTTGTAATAATATCAAAGCTTAAACAAAACAACATCAACAATAAACAGTGCGTTCATCTCGTCTTACATTCCCCGCTACAATTAGTTGAAATTCTCTCAACATTAATTGTAGTTGTAAGTAGGTTAAGAAAAACAAAATAAAAAACAACAACAGCTTACAAAAGATGTTGTCAATTAAGTGTTTTTTAGGCCGTGCACCCGCCTGTTTATTATCAAAAAGTAATTTCAATTTTTGGGAATACAAAATTTAAATTTCAAAAGATTTTGTTATTCGTGCTAAATTCCCAGTTTTTATTATTGATAAAAACACTTGAAATTTATTGTTGATGGGATAAGCTATTCCTATGCGCATTTCACTGGTTGCTTAGGCCAGATCATCAGGAAACTTCATCCATATAGATTTTAGAAAAACTAAAGATATTAAACCAAGTAAAAATGTTAAACGTATAAGACTTATAGCAACAGTTCTACTTGTAATAATATCAAAGCTTAAACAAAACAACATCAACAATAAACAGTGCGTTCATCTCGTCTTACATTCCCCGCTACAATTAGTTGAAATTCTCTCAACATTAATTGTAGTTGTAAGTAGGTTAAGAAAAACAAAATAAAAAACAACAACAGCTTACAAAAGATGTTGTCAATTAAGTGTTTTTTAGGCCGTGCACCCGCCTGTTTATTATCAAAAAGTAATTTCAATTTTTGGGAATACAAAATTTAAATTTCAAAAGATTTTGTTATTCGTGCTAAATTCCCAGTTTTTATTATTGATAAAAACACTTGAAATTTATTGTTGATGGGATAAGCTATTCCTATGCGCATTTCACTGGTTGCTTAGGCCAGATCATCAGGAAACTTCATCCATATAGATTTTAGAAAAACTAAAGATATTAAACCAAGTAAAAATGTTAAACGTATAAGACTTATAGCAACAGTTCTACTTGTAATAATATCAAAGCTTAAACAAAACAACATCAACAATAAACAGTGCGTTCATCTCGTCTTACATTCCCCGCTACAATTAGTTGAAATTCTCTCAACATTAATTGTAGTTGTAAGTAGGTTAAGAAAAACAAAATAAAAAACAACAACAGCTTACAAAAGATGTTGTCAATTAAGTGTTTTTTAGGCCGTGCACCCGCCTGTTTATTATCAAAAAGTAATTTCAATTTTTGGGAATACAAAATTTAAATTTCAAAAGATTTTGTTATTCGTGCTAAATTCCCAGTTTTTATTATTGATAAAAACACTTGAAATTTATTGTTGATGGGATAAGCTATTCCTATGCGCATTTCACTGGTTGCTTAGGCCAGATCATCAGGAAACTTCATCCATATAGATTTTAGAAAAACTAAAGATATTAAACCAAGTAAAAATGTTAAACGTATAAGACTTATAGCAACAGTTCTACTTGTAATAATATCAAAGCTTAAACAAAACAACATCAACAATAAACAGTGCGTTCATCTCGTCTTACATTCCCCGCTACAATTAGTTGAAATTCTCTCAACATTAATTGTAGTTGTAAGTAGGTTAAGAAAAACAAAATAAAAAACAACAACAGCTTACAAAAGATGTTGTCAATTAAGTGTTTTTTAGGCCGTGCACCCGCCTGTTTATTATCAAAAAGTAATTTCAATTTTTGGGAATACAAAATTTAAATTTCAAAAGATTTTGTTATTCGTGCTAAATTCCCAGTTTTTATTATTGATAAAAACACTTGAAATTTATTGTTGATGGGATAAGCTATTCCTATGCGCATTTCACTGGTTGCTTAGGCCAGATCATCAGGAAACTTCATCCATATAGATTTTAGAAAAACTAAAGATATTAAACCAAGTAAAAATGTTAAACGTATAAGACTTATAGCAACAGTTCTACTTGTAATAATATCAAAGCTTAAACAAAACAACATCAACAATAAACAGTGCGTTCATCTCGTCTTACATTCCCCGCTACAATTAGTTGAAATTCTCTCAACATTAATTGTAGTTGTAAGTAGGTTAAGAAAAACAAAATAAAAAACAACAACAGCTTACAAAAGATGTTGTCAATTAAGTGTTTTTTAGGCCGTGCACCCGCCTGTTTATTATCAAAAAGTAATTTCAATTTTTGGGAATACAAAATTTAAATTTCAAAAGATTTTGTTATTCGTGCTAAATTCCCAGTTTTTATTATTGATAAAAACACTTGAAATTTATTGTTGATGGGATAAGCTATTCCTATGCGCATTTCACTGGTTGCTTAGGCCAGATCATCAGGAAACTTCATCCATATAGATTTTAGAAAAACTAAAGATATTAAACCAAGTAAAAATGTTAAACGTATAAGACTTATAGCAACAGTTCTACTTGTAATAATATCAAAGCTTAAACAAAACAACATCAACAATAAACAGTGCGTTCATCTCGTCTTACATTCCCCGCTACAATTAGTTGAAATTCTCTCAACATTAATTGTAGTTGTAAGTAGGTTAAGAAAAACAAAATAAAAAACAACAACAGCTTACAAAAGATGTTGTCAATTAAGTGTTTTTTAGGCCGTGCACCCGCCTGTTTATTATCAAAAAGTAATTTCAATTTTTGGGAATACAAAATTTAAATTTCAAAAGATTTTGTTATTCGTGCTAAATTCCCAGTTTTTATTATTGATAAAAACACTTGAAATTTATTGTTGATGGGATAAGCTATTCCTATGCGCATTTCACTGGTTGCTTAGGCCAGATCATCAGGAAACTTCATCCATATAGATTTTAGAAAAACTAAAGATATTAAACCAAGTAAAAATGTTAAACGTATAAGACTTATAGCAACAGTTCTACTTGTAATAATATCAAAGCTTAAACAAAACAACATCAACAATAAACAGTGCGTTCATCTCGTCTTACATTCCCCGCTACAATTAGTTGAAATTCTCTCAACATTAATTGTAGTTGTAAGTAGGTTAAGAAAAACAAAATAAAAAACAACAACAGCTTACAAAAGATGTTGTCAATTAAGTGTTTTTTAGGCCGTGCACCCGCCTGTTTATTATCAAAAAGTAATTTCAATTTTTGGGAATACAAAATTTAAATTTCAAAAGATTTTGTTATTCGTGCTAAATTCCCAGTTTTTATTATTGATAAAAACACTTGAAATTTATTGTTGATGGGATAAGCTATTCCTATGCGCATTTCACTGGTTGCTTAGGCCAGATCATCAGGAAACTTCATCCATATAGATTTTAGAAAAACTAAAGATATTAAACCAAGTAAAAATGTTAAACGTATAAGACTTATAGCAACAGTTCTACTTGTAATAATATCAAAGCTTAAACAAAACAACATCAACAATAAACAGTGCGTTCATCTCGTCTTACATTCCCCGCTACAATTAGTTGAAATTCTCTCAACATTAATTGTAGTTGTAAGTAGGTTAAGAAAAACAAAATAAAAAACAACAACAGCTTACAAAAGATGTTGTCAATTAAGTGTTTTTTAGGCCGTGCACCCGCCTGTTTATTATCAAAAAGTAATTTCAATTTTTGGGAATACAAAATTTAAATTTCAAAAGATTTTGTTATTCGTGCTAAATTCCCAGTTTTTATTATTGATAAAAACACTTGAAATTTATTGTTGATGGGATAAGCTATTCCTATGCGCATTTCACTGGTTGCTTAGGCCAGATCATCAGGAAACTTCATCCATATAGATTTTAGAAAAACTAAAGATATTAAACCAAGTAAAAATGTTAAACGTATAAGACTTATAGCAACAGTTCTACTTGTAATAATATCAAAGCTTAAACAAAACAACATCAACAATAAACAGTGCGTTCATCTCGTCTTACATTCCCCGCTACAATTAGTTGAAATTCTCTCAACATTAATTGTAGTTGTAAGTAGGTTAAGAAAAACAAAATAAAAAACAACAACAGCTTACAAAAGATGTTGTCAATTAAGTGTTTTTTAGGCCGTGCACCCGCCTGTTTATTATCAAAAAGTAATTTCAATTTTTGGGAATACAAAATTTAAATTTCAAAAGATTTTGTTATTCGTGCTAAATTCCCAGTTTTTATTATTGATAAAAACACTTGAAATTTATTGCCAGATCATCAGGAAACTTCATCCATATAGATTTTAGAAAAACTAAAGATATTAAACCAAGTAAAAATGTTAAACGTATAAGACTTATAGCAACAGTTCTACTTGTAATAATATCAAAGCTTAAACAAAACAACATCAACAATAAACAGTGCGTTCATCTCGTCTTACATTCCCCGCTACAATTAGTTGAAATTCTCTCAACATTAATTGTAGTTGTAAGTAGGTTAAGAAAAACAAAATAAAAAACAACAACAGCTTACAAAAGATGTTGTCAATTAAGTGTTTTTTAGGCCGTGCACCCGCCTGTTTATTATCAAAAAGTAATTTCAATTTTTGGGAATACAAAATTTAAATTTCAAAAGATTTTGTTATTCGTGCTAAATTCCCAGTTTTTATTATTGATAAAAACACTTGAAATTTATTGTTGATGGGATAAGCTATTCCTATGCGCATTTCACTGGTTGCTTAGGCCAGATCATCAGGAAACTTCATCCATATAGATTTTAGAAAAACTAAAGATATTAAACCAAGTAAAAATGTTAAACGTATAAGACTTATAGCAACAGTTCTACTTGTAATAATATCAAAGCTTAAACAAAACAACATCAACAATAAACAGTGCGTTCATCTCGTCTTACATTCCCCGCTACAATTAGTTGAAATTCTCTCAACATTAATTGTAGTTGTAAGTAGGTTAAGAAAAACAAAATAAAAAACAACAACAGCTTACAAAAGATGTTGTCAATTAAGTGTTTTTTATTACAAGTAGAACTGTTGCTATAAGTCTTATACGTTTAACATTTTTACTTGGTTTAATATCTCTAGTTTTTCTAAAATCTATATGGATGAAGTTTCCTGATGATCTGGCCTAAGCAACCAGTGAAATGCGCATAGGAATAGCTTATCCCATCAACAATAAATTTCAAGTGTTTTTATCAATAATAAAAACTGGGAATTTAGCACGAATAACAAAATCTTTTGAAATTTAAATTTTGTATTCCCAAAAATTGAAATTACTTTTTGATAATAAACAGGCGGGTGCACGGCCTAAAAAACACTTAATTGACAACATCTTTTGTAAGCTGTTGTTGTTTTTTATTTTGTTTTTCTTAACCTACTTACAACTACAATTAATGTTGAGAGAATTTCAACTAATTGTAGCGGGGAATGTAAGACGAGATGAACGCACTGTTTATTGTTGATGTTGTTTTGTTTAAGCTTTGATATTATTACAAGTAGAACTGTTGCTATAAGTCTTATACGTTTAACATTTTTACTTGGTTTAATATCTTTAGTTTTTCTAAAATCTATATGGATGAAGTTTCCTGATGATCTGGCCTAAGCAACCAGTGAAATGCGCATAGGAATAGCTTATCCCATCAACAATAAATTTCAAGTGTTTTTATCAATAATAAAAACTGGGAATTTAGCACGAATAACAAAATCTTTTGAAATTTAAATTTTGTATTCCCAAAAATTGAAATTACTTTTTGATAATAAACAGGCGGGTGCACGGCCTAAAAAACACTTAATTGACAACATCTTTTGTAAGCTGTTGTTGTTTTTTATTTTGTTTTTCTTAACCTACTTACAACTACAATTAATGTTGAGAGAATTTCAACTAATTGTAGCGGGGAATGTAAGACGAGATGAACGCACTGTTTATTGTTGATGTTGTTTTGTTTAAGCTTTGATATTATTACAAGTAGAACTGTTGCTATAAGTCTTATACGTTTAACATTTTTACTTGGTTTAATATCTTTAGTTTTTCTAAAATCTATATGGATGAAGTTTCCTGATGATCTGGCCTAAGCAACCAGTGAAATGCGCATAGGAATAGCTTATCCCATCAACAATAAATTTCAAGTGTTTTTATCAATAATAAAAACTGGGAATTTAGCACGAATAACAAAATCTTTTGAAATTTAAATTTTAAATAATTTCAACTTTGACGCTCTTATATTTTACCGATATTTGTCTTCAATATTTCTAAAGAAAAATTTGTTTATTTAAAATAGAGAATAACAAATTCGTTAAAGTAACCGAGATTTCTCGTTACTTAACGATATCGGTAGTTAAATTTAAAATGTTACAGAACTGAGGTACCGAACATTTTTTTTACGTTATTCATTAAATATTAAACAAATATGTTATTTATTATTATTTTATTAAGCTTGGGGTCTCTTTTTTTAAAAAAAAAAATATTAAATTTATTGAACCAATATTTCGGCACTCCGTTGTGTGCCTTCTTCAGGGTTTTTTCTTTTATTTTTGACAAATAATAACAATTTTAACAAATGAAATAAATTTAACAAAAAATCATAAAACAATTTTCAATTAAAAACAAAAAAGGTTTTCCAATTTAAAAACTAATCTATTACATTATAAATAAATTGTTAACTTCCGTTTATATTTTTACAAATTAAATGCCTATAAATTTGTGCTAAACTTTCAGGATCTGACTTAAAATTAATTCTCGATATTGTCGGTACATTTATAATTTGCAACATTTCTAACATAAACCTACGTTTATAATTATTATCCGTATTTAAAACTGTTGTATTTTCAAAATCAGGATAATGGTTTAAATTTGCACAATGGGCTGATAAAGCTGTTTTTTGTGATGCAATGTAAATTTACCAGATTTTCAAACTTTCTCTTATGTCTATTCTTGATCTTCTCATTAAAGTTCCTTGCTACTTTATCCTCAAAATCCAAAAATTTTTTGTATTCTTCTTTATTAAAATATCTTTGTAAATTGTCTGTGGTCATTCTATATTCCATTTGCACTTCCCTCATTAATTGATGTTGTTGATTTATCCTCAAATTCAGAATTTTATGTTGTAGATCTTGTAGATACTTGGATATTGTTTGATGACATGATGGTAAACGTTCATTCTCATGAAAAATATTTAAAATGTTTTTAGTTGAATTTTTTATAAATTTAGGAATGATACCTACATTACGACAGCGAATTAAGAAAGTTATTGTTGCCTTAATTTTGATAAGCTTATCCCTTACGGGTTTAAATCTGTTGATGTTTCTTCTTACATCTTGATTCTTTTTGAATAAATTGTAATTGATTGTAGATGTGCTTCTCATTTTATATAAATTGATTTTTTGTTAAATTTATTTCATTTGTTAAAATGAGGGAAGTGCAAATGGAATATAGAATGACCACAGACAATTTACAAAGATATTTTAATAAAGAAGAATACAAAAAATTTTTGGATTTTGAGGATAAAGTAGCAAGGAACTTTAATGAGAAGATCAAGAATAGACATAAGAGAAAGTTTGAAAATCTGGTAAATTTACCAAGGAAAGAATAAGGTATAAAATTAAACAATAAGTGGTTTATAAATAAGACTAAGATAGATATACCAGTAGATGCACAATGGGTTCTCTCGTTAGGACACAAACACATTTTACCAACAGAAAGAAAACATTTTCCAATTTTAAAAGTTATAACGGAAGGTGAGGATTTAGTTCAAACACTGAAAAATAAGGAGGATCAGGAAATAGCTAGGACAAAATTAACAACAAGTATAGATAGCTACATAAATAAAATGAAATTGACTAATAGGGATAAATTTGTTTTCGACAAAGTAAAGGAAACGGAAAAGTTTTTAAGACTTAATAGGAATATTCTTATTTTGAATGCAGATAAAGGTAATACGACAGTAGCAATGAACAGAACAGATTTTAATTTAAGAATTAATGATATTATAAGGGACAATTCAGTTTATAAGAAACTGAGTAAGGATCCTACTAATAGATTACAAAGGATAAATAATGACTTTGTTCAGGAACTTTTTAGGAGGAATATAATAACAATTACGGAAAAGAATAAACTTAAAACTAATATAGCAATTGCACCTAGATTATATGGGGTTCCAAAAATTCATAAAATTGATTTTCCATTAAGACCAATATGTTCATGCATAAATTCTCCATCATATGAACTTTGTAAATATATTACAACGGTTCTTAGGAATATAACGGAAAATTCTAAATAAAATGTAAGGGACTCTCTTCAATTTAAAAATAAAATTAAACATATTAAGTTAAATGATGATGAGAAATTAATATCTCTTGATGTAGTTTCATTATTTCCAAGTATACCTGTAGATCTTGCTGTAGATATAATAGAAGAGCAATGGGATAAGATAGAAGAACACACTAACATGGAAAAGGACTTATTTTTACGTATCCTGAAATTTTGTATAATTGATAATAGATATTTTCAATTGGACGGTAGTATATATGTTCAACTAAGGGGACTTCCTATGGGATCACCAGCGTCTCCAATTGTTGCAGATATTGTTATGGAGAGATTAATAGATAGATGTTTGGAACAGTTGACTATTAAACCTAAAATTATGACAAAATATGTGGATGATTTATTTTGCGTAATTAAGGAATCAGAAATAGCAAAAATTTTAGATGCATTTAATTCCTTTCATGCGGATATACAATTTACAATGGAAAAGGAGTTTGAATCTAAATTGTCTTATTTAGATACTTTGATAATAAGAGAGGGAACAAGTTTATTGATTGATTGGTATCAAAAACCAACATCGTCTGGTAGAATAATTAATTATTTTTCAAATCATCCTAAAAGGATTATTATTAACACGGCTAGAAATTTTATAGATAGAGTATTGAAAATAAGTGATTCTTGTTTCCATAGGAATAATAAGGAGACAATTTTTAGAGTCTTAAGAGAAAATAGTTTTCCGAAGGAAATTATATCTTATTTATTAACACAATATAATAACCATAGAATAAATAACTCGAACGGCAATACGGAACCAAAAGTTTATAAATCGCTAACTTATGTACCAACATTTTCGGAGAGATTAGAAAAATCTAATATTTATGATACTGAAAGGTATAAAATTGCGCATAAATCTTATAACACAATAGGTAGATTATTTACAAATATGAAAGATAATATAAATAAGTTGGAAATGTCGAATATAGTTTATAAAATACCTTGTAGGGGAAATGTTAATGGACAATGTGGTAAAGTATATGTTGGTACAACGAAGAATAAACTAAAAACTAGGTTAGCAGGACATAAGTCAGATCAAAAATATAGGCACATTGCATCACAAAAAACAGCTTTATCAGCCCATTGTGCAAATTTAAACCATTATCCTGATTTTGAAAATACAACAGTTTTAAATACGGAAAATAATTATAAACGTAGGTTTATGTTAGAAATGTTGCAAATTATAAATGTACCGACAATATCGAGAATTAATTTTAAGTCAGATACTGAAAGTTTAGCACAAAATTATAGGCATTTAATTTGTAAAAATATAAACGGAAGTTAACAATTTATTTATAATGTAATAGATTAGTTTTTAAATTGGAAAACCTTTTTTGTTTTTAATTGAAAATTGTTTTATGATTTTTTGTTAAATTTATTTCATTTGTTAAAATTGTTATTATTTGTCAAAAATTAAAGAAAAAAACCCAGAAGAAGGCACACAACGGAGTGCCGAAATATTGGTTCAATAAATTTAATATTTTTTTTTTAAAAAAAAGAGCCCTCAAGCTTAATAAAATAATAATAAATTTTATAAAGGTCGAATAGCAGTCAATTTATACAAATATGTTATGTTAATAAATGTAACATGCAACTGCACAATCAAGACTACTTATTAAGGCGTGAAGCTAGAAATCTCAAAAGGCCAGTTGCCTCTCAATTACAATTAAAAATGAAAATAGATGTATTCCTAACCACAAATTCGGCTTTAGAAGAGAACACAGCACAACTAAACAAACCCATCGAATAGAAAACACCATAAGAAAAGCCTTTGAAGAAAGAAAATACTGTCCCGCTCTCTTCATCGATGTTATTCAAACTTTTGATAAAGGTGGCATGAAACATTATTACATAATTTGAAGCTTAACTTACCAGTAAGGACACACAAGCTGTTAGAAAGCTACTTAGTCAGCCGAAAGTTTATTTTTAAAGAAGGAGATCATTTAAGACCTCCTCAGCCAATTAAAGCTGGAGTCCCACAGGGAAGAATCCTGGGCCCACTTCTATACTTAATATATACCGCGGATATGCCAACAAAGAACTGCACCCAAACTGCAAAATTTGCGGGCGATACAGCTTTTCTTAGGGTGCACAAAAACAGTCAAGAAACATCTCGATACTTACAGGATCATATATTTCAACTCGAACTGTGGTTAAAGCAATGGAGGATAAAGGTCAATGAGCAAATATGCGTACATATAACATTCACCTTGCGCCGGGAATCATGCCCCCTATTAAAATCAGTAATCAAATAATTCCTCAATATAAGTATATAAAATATCTCGGTAAACATCTAGATCGCCGTTTAACGTGTAAAAGCCACATAGAGGCAAACTTAACTCAAATGAAACAAAAAGCCATCCAAATTCATTGGCTTATTGGAAGAAACTCTGTGCTTAGTCTCGATTGCAAACTTCTAATTTACAACTCCATCGTAGAGCCAAGCTGGTACTATGGTATTCAGTTATGGGACACTGCCTCTACCTCTAACATCGAAAAAATTTCAAAGGCGCTAAAATAAACTACTTCGATTAGTCACAGCTGACCGAACCCACTAGTTTGAAATATATGAAATTATAGCGGCCACTCTCGCTCAAGGAGAAGAGACGCTGCAGCACTTACCCATTTAGATGAGCGATAAGCACCTACATACATACATATGTGAACAAAACCAGTGATGAAGAACATTTTTGTCTGGCATTGACAGGACATAAAATAAAGTATTAGGATAAGATTTTATTAAGTATTTTAGTTCATATTTAATATATGAAGATTCAATAAATAAATAATGAAAAAAAACGTTCGAGTTGCTTAAACGCGTTTGAGAACCCAAGTGTAAACAAAGCATAAGCCACTTGTGAAAAATTTTGCTAACACCAATAGGTAATAAGTTACATGGATGAGAATGAACACCTGTTTGCTTAAAATGGCAAGTTTTGAACTCAGAATCTTTTTGAACGATGTTGTTGTTTGTAAACTACTACATAAATATACAATAGGATAGACATCGATTTCAAAAGTTGGGTTACTTGGCATGAAATATCCCATAGATATAAAAATGTTTGTCTGTTTTTTTGTTGGCTTATAGACGCATGAACCGATTTTCCTGACATTTTTATAGTAACATCACGTGTGAAGTAGGGAGGGAAGTAGTACCCTCCACAGGATGTCAATTATAAGAGTTGCATTTCTTAATATCCGCTGCACCCATTTCCTAGAACTTTTTGCTATAGCATCTTCTGAGCCCCTAAATTAAAAAAGGGTATTAGCAGGGTAGTGGTACCCATAGGACTCCAATGTTAAATACCGCATATCTTAAGAACTGTTGTAGTGAGAATGTTCAAACTTGGTAGGAGTCACTCTTGGTGAAATACAGCTTTGAAAATAAAAAAAAGGGAGTAGGCGCAGGCGGAGCAATACCCCATAGGATGAATATATAAAATATCGCGTAACTGAAGTACTGTTATAGCGAGTGTCTTTAAGCATGGTTAGTGCCACTATTATGGTATACAATAAATTAAAAAATAAAAATGGGCGGGGTAGAACGAAAACATTAAATGCCGCATATTTGAATAGAAAAGCCTTCAAGCTTTGAAGGACCCACTCTTATGGTTTACTTCACCTTTCCAAATAAAAATAAAGCGAGTAGGTGCAGGGGGAGCAATACATTTTTACAAAATCATTCTGTGAGCTCCAAAAAAAAAAATAGACTACATAGTTTGTCGATAGGGACATAAGATCAGTACCCCCATAGGACGCAACTGTTATATAAAAATTATGACTAAGTTAAGTTCAGCCCAAACGGCATAAGTTAGAGACATGAAATTTGGATAGTGAATAAGACTCCTAACGAGTAGATCCTCAGAAAAGAGATATTTGGAAATTTAAATATTTAGAGTGTAAAAAGGCTTATAGGTTTTATGTTGGCTTTAACTAAAGTGGGCTTGGCACCTTCCAAACAAAGACAATATGAATAACTCCATATCTGTAGAATGGTTACACAAATATTTTCAAATTTAAAACAAATTACTTTGTTAACAATGCACAACATCTGCCAAGACGTGGACTAGATTGGAGAAGTGGGTGTGGTTCCTCCATTACAAAGATAGTTTAAATAACAGTGATAGCTTGTCTATCAATACACAACATTTATCAAGAAGTGAGTTTTTAAATTTGAAACAATTAGCTTGCATTTCTTTACAAAATATCTGTCAAAAAGATTGCAGAATTGGAGAAATGGCCCCAACAATTTCAATGCAAGCACAATATAGGTTTCTGTATATCAGTAGAACTGTTATAGCGGGTCCGCCATCTAACGTTTTTTTTCAACTAGTGCTTATTTCGCGAATGGAAACACTTAGCTCATGTCTGTTTTGACAGATAATTAGTTTTACCCTTCCGCTGAACGAATATGGTTGTGTATACGCTTGAACAACGCTGGGAAATATGCGTTTCAGCTTCGCTAAGTGTGCCTGCGATCGACTTACAGAAGATGCCGATTTTGCCAAAAAAATTATCATTTCAGATGAAGCTCATTTTGATCTTGGCGGGTATGTAAACAAGCAAAATTGTCGCATTTGGGGCACAGAAAACCCGCACCCATAAATTGAAAGGCCGTTGCACCCAAAACTAGTCACTGTTTGGTGCGGATTTTGATCCAAAGGCATAATTGGGCCATTTTTCTTCGAAAATGAGCAAGGAGTAGCCGTTACAGTCAATGGCGATCGTTATCGGGCCATGTTGAACGAATTTTTGTTCACAAAAATTGAAGAGGAGGATTTTGGCAACATTTGGTTTCAGCAGGACGGCACTACGTGCCACACAGCCGAAGCTACACTCGATGTTTTGCGCCCTGTTTTTGAAGATCGCATTATCAGCCGCAGAGCTGATGTCGTTTGGCCATCTCGGAGCTGCGATTTGACACCGTTGGACTATTATTTGTGGGGTGGCGTCAAAAATAAGTGTTACGCCGACAAGCCAAAAACAATTGACGCTTTAAAGGACAATATTCGTGAAGCCATTGGTGAAACACAGCTGCATACAATCGATAATGTGCTTAAAAATTGGACCGATCATGTAGGCTACTAAATGGCCAGCCGAGGCAGTGATTTAAATGAAATTATTTTCCATTATTAATCGGAAGGATTGTACTTTCAAATAAAAAAAGAAATTTGAGAAAATATTCAGTAGTTTTTTTTATAGCATTTTCAAAAAAAAAAAAGTTATTTGGCGGACCCTGTAGTAAAAGTATCAAAATTTGGTACTATTTGCTTCGTTATCAATACTCAAGATCTGTTTTAAAAAATTTAAGTAATATTATTTCAATGGGGGAAGTGAAGCGCACCAGGCAAAGGTTGTAATATAAATTTTCATATTAACTCGGATATGTATTCTAAGTCAAATTAATAATTTTATTCCTTTAATATTTTCTATGCACTATCAGAATTTTTGTTTGTATATTTCTGTTACGACGCTTACATACAATAAGCACTATCCAGTTATAAGATACAAAGAATGCTGACGAAGGCCGTAGCGGACCAGAAAATGCATTACATTCTGCTGGTATCTAAAAGTTGTATAAATTTTCTGTGCAATCTACTTCACTGGTATCCAAGGGATAGCTTAAGTAACTACTAAGTAATTTTATTGCGGAATTTTGCTTTTTTAGTTTAGCGTTTTCAATAACCGTTTTTGAGTTACGCGAATATATGGTGTGCAGGCTCAATTTTCGAAGTAATCGAAAATAAGAGCTAACCTAAAAAACGGTTAGCACCACTGGATTCAGCGTGCCCGAATTCGGTGAAAATGCCAGGCGACCGGAATGTCTGTTTTTTTAACTAGCATAGTGTTATTAATACAATAATTTACTATACATACACATATTTGGGCTTTAAAGCGCATATTTAAACATAGTGTTAAAAGTTAGGAAAATGATTTTGTGATTTTATATTATGATAAATATTAAATGCCATCAGTATATCCTTTAGTAATAGAAATTAAAATAACAAAAATTGATTAACAACCTTTTTTTTAAATTTTAAAATATTTATTCTAAACATAAATTTTATTTAACATTTATTTTATTTTACTAACCTTAAAGTCAATATAGCCATTTTTATCCATGTCAAATGTTCTAAAAACATGGTCACAAAATTCCTCTGCATTTCCAGATGGAAAAAACATTTTATACATATCCACAAATTTCGCTGGTGTTAGTCTCCCGTTTGGACAATCTTGCTGCATAAATATTTAATAATTACCATATAACACAATTATAATAAATATATACCTTAAATCCTTTATACCACTCTTTTATAGTTGCTTCGTCATAGCGAGTATGAGATTTTAAAAATTCCATATCTTCTTTTGTTATACGGTCTTTGCTACTAAGACAGCCCATGTTTAAAAACGTAGAAATAATTTTTTAAAACTTTAATAATAATAGAAATATTATTTTTAAGATTTTTTCTCTTAACTTATGTCCACAATTTTATAAATTTTATTATTAAAATTTATTGTAAAATCAAATTAGTTCTACATAAAACTGATAATAGAATACTAATATGTATCGTATTATTTTGTTTTTAAATATATGTGGAATTATATATGTGTATTTAAATGTACCAAATTTTTTTGGAGTGTGCGCAATGATTGCTACAATACATCCTGAACAGGTTATTAAAACAGTGATGCCAACTCTTGTATCATCAAAAGCACTGTGAGCATATAGAAAAAATAAACAGAAACAAACTATTATTCATATTAACAAAATATATAAAAAAATATACATACATAATAGGTATATAGATACATATTTTAATGGTTTAATAACAAAATATATTTTAAAACGTAAATTCAAGTCCATATAAAAAAAATAACGAAACATTAACAAAAACAAAAAATAACAAATTAATTTTAACAAACCAAGCAAAAATAATATTATAAAATTTAATATTAAAAAAAAATCGTCAATTAAAATTACAATTTTTTTTACTATTTAATTAGCAAATAAATCGGATGACAATACGGATTAATCGGGCCATAACACAGTGTAAATAAAATATTTTAATTTTTTGTAAACTTCACTAGAATTTATTTTATTGTAAACTTTTGAAGAAAGTTGGAAAGTGCTACAGCAGGCATTCTCAAATTTTAATCCATATTTAATATGCAGTAAGGCATTTGCAGAATTTAAAGACAGACGATTTCTTATTTTTGTTTTAAAAACATTCATTAAACTGAATGGCCTTTCAACTTCAGCATTTTAATAAGGCAACGAAAGTACGCGTAATGCAAAACTACTTCGTTCAACAAATGAGTTTTCTCCCAAAGAATCCCTTAAGTTATGAATTTCTATCCAGAACTCGTCTGTCCTTTTAGTCTCTTTCCATTTATGTAAACTAATATTTCTAAGACATATTTCTATTTTATTAATTGTAATTAAATCATTTAAAAAGTTCTTTACAAACTCCACAATTACTTTCTTATCAGTATTAAAAATGTTATTTACACTAAATAATGACAAATTTTGTAATAATTGAAAGTTTTTTGGCAACTTTTCTCTGATATCTGTTACAAAATTTTCGGTAAATAGAACTAATTCCTTACAAACCTTTTCAAAGATATAACCAAGATAACAAAATTCATTGATGTTCCCATTTAAATTACCTTTAATGTAATCAAAGTCTTCGTTTGGCACGATAATTCAATCTGTAAGAATTTTTAACAATCGATACAAATCGTTGTACAACTTCACGTGCTCCGCGTTTTCAGCCTCAAATGCTAAGTTTACCCTTTGAACTTCTTCCAAAATCGAACCCAAGTAAGTTAAGAAGATTAAATTATTGTTGTCATTGTACATATCCTTTAACAACGTTGAAACAAAACAATTGTCTTTAAGTAAACTAAAATGGGTTTTGAGTTCCAACCACATTTCAATATTGCTCGCTACCAGCTAGTCTACCGGGGCACTCAATACCATTGAAATTTTTTGCGGGTTGACGTCATCACTGTTTAGCAACTTGAACATTTTTTCAAAAGCTTTTTGTCTAATTGGTGAATGCGAAAACCAATTATGTGTTTCTTTTACTAGAAATTCCAATTTATTTGGAAAACTTTTCTCAGTGGCGGCCCAAACGCCTAATTGCGAAGAGTGGCAAACACATCTCACTTAAATCTAATTTGAAAGATTGTACTTTTCTTAAATTTTTCGGTACACACCATTGTGTGCTCCGGTCATCACTGCAGCATTATCTGTTCCAATGGCAACTAAGGGCCATTATTACAACTTGCCAATAGTTAAAAGTCGGATTTTGTCGGACCGATAAATAGCTTTGCATTATAAAACCTTCATTTATTATGTTTTCATCTATTAAATATTATTATTATTGAAAATAACAGCAATAAAAAATGGAAGTTATAATAATGCAAAGCTATTTATCGGTCCAACAAAATCCGTCTTTTAACTATTGGCAAGTTGTAATAATGGCCCTAAGTGCTTAAAGTCTAACTCCAAAATTTTTAGAAGACGTTCCAATCTATATAGAATATTTGCAGCAGTGCCACCTTCTATGTCTATTAGACCAAGAAATGTTGTAACAAACTTGTTGTTTTAACGCTGAAATAACGAATGACAACGCCAAGTAATTTTTCAACTGAGATATCGGTCCCTTCGTCTAATATCAGACTGAATGGAACACCTTTGATATCTTCAACAATGTTTTCGATGCAATATGGGGCTATAACATTTGTTGTTATATTGGAACACTTTGTTTTGTATAACTTAAATTGAGCGGCCTTGCCATCCGATAAAATGTTTGTGCAAATATTGGTCAAATGGCCAATACTTGAAAAGACGTTTGCAATGCTGCATACAAGCAAAGGCAACCTTGAGCTTTTTGCTTTTGTTTTGGCTCCGGTGGATCAAAAGACAGCTAAGGCTGTACTATTTTTTGTGCGACTATGTCAAAACAAATCACTGTATCGTGAATTTATTTGACAATTACAACAAATACAATGTGCCTTTAATTCATCTTTTGCTGGTCTAAGCCACCTTTTGAAGGCTGGATCATTCTCCTATATTCTTCTATATTTTTGCTTTTCCATCTAAAGGAAAGCCATTTTTAGTTGATTAACTTTAACAATCAACAAATTAATGATGAACTTACTTTCAATACAACTGTTAAACTTTATAATAGCCAATGCACTTTCTTGCTTAAATTGCACAAAAACAAATCAACTGATATAATTCAAAAAAAAAAACTGCTAAACAATGATGCTTGAGAAAAACCTAGAAGAGTTTGCGAATACTACTCAAAACATAAATGCAAATAATACGCAGTTGGTTAAACAAGTATTCGCTGTATAGTAGCAAAATGATTCAGTGCCAAAAATATATGTAGATTATTTAAAAGGCACTTTGAGCAATTGTTAAAAGCACTATAAGTACCCGCTTTTCAAAAACGGGTGTTTAACAAAATTTCGGGTATTGCATAAGCAAAAAATACCCGAAAGGCACCAAAGTGGCAACGCTGTATTAAAATACTTTTATGTAAATGCTACCGTACTTTGTAATTCATACTAAACCTCTTTTCTAGAAAACGCAGCGTTGCCATTTGTCAAGTGATTAATTTTTTTGATATGCAAAAAACTTTTAAATTTAAATTAATGCTTTTTCCAATTTTTATAAATATCTACATATATACTTTTCAATTGTGGCTAATTTTTATTTTAGGGTATATGTAAGTTTGTCATTCCCTTTGTAATTTCTACAACATTGATCTTAGACCCTATAAAGTATATAAATTCTCGGTCCTTATAAGGAGAGAAGTTGATTTAACGATGTCCATCTGTCCATCTTACGTTTGATATGTGTTTTCCGGAGACTCCAGACATGATAGCGGCTAGGAAGATTTACATTTATGTCACATATAGTCCACCATGAGCTTATGCCTTTCTCTTTATGATATTTTCTATATTGTTTGTCTAATATGATTCTATTTTATTATTATCCCTCAATATTCTGATGGTACAGTCAACTATAAGTTTATACGATACATTAAATTTTAATAATTGCTATTAAAATATTTTTAATTAGGCTTAAGTTCATCAAATTTAATTATCATTAAATTATTTTTTATGAAGAAACATGTCAGGGTAACCAGCCGCCTGGGTTCGAATCTCAGGTCAGTCAAGAATGAATGATTATCAATAACAATTTTAATTAATTTTCATGTTGTAAAATTCCTTTCTTCATAAAAAATAATTCAATGAAAATTAAATTTGATGAACTTAAGCCTGATTAAAATATTAAAAATTTGGATTAAAACCCATAAATAGTTCAACAAAATAACCACAATTTTAATTATTGCTATTACAACTTTTAATAAGCCCATATATTGTTATGGTTATTAAACTAGGAATTTTATGTTTTAAGTGTGTAACGAATAAATATTTATACGGTATAGATCTGCCTCAGCTCAAACATGTGCTGATACTCATAGTTTTGATTGATAGAAATTTGTTTGTATATGAATATAAAACACACAAAAGTCTGACAACAGGTTAAATAAAAAAAATAATTATTTAAAGGACAAACAAGTTAAACAAATTTGTTAACTCCCTTATTGTGACCGAACTTGAACTTCTGTAGAGTAAAATTTAGTTAGCTGGTATCGACCGGTAAAGATACTGTTGTTTTATGTTAATATGTGCCGTCTATTTTGTGAAATGTTAAATATCTGCTGCTTAGATTTGCTTTTGCTCACATTTTTGTAATTTTTAGAAACCATGTCGGTATAACAAACGCACCCTTTTTTAGTATGGCAGGGTGAAAAAGACGCTTTAAAAAATTTTCCACACTGGAGGAGTTTGTTTTATAAATGTTATTGAGAAATCTAACTGCAGTGAGGAGGAGTACAATTATTAAAAAACTGAAAACTTTTTGCAAAAGGTTGACTGCAAAGTTTAGAGAATGCCGTAGGGGTCGGGAACGGTTCGAGAATAATTACAAGGTTTGGTTAGACGAAGCATTAGTTTTTGTACGTATGTCAAAATACTAAAAATGAAGCAGGAAGAAAACAAAAGGAAATTGCAGAATGCCACGCAAAGTTTCGGAACTAGTCGATGGCAATACTTGTAATGAGCTTGTGATAGCGACTCGCGTCAGCCTATACAAAGCTAAATAGCGAAGTGAATAGCCGGCGTAAATGGAAATCTAATTAAAAGACTTGTTGCGATTTTATGGTATTTCGTCTCCGGATATGCGGTAAATATTTGCAGTTTTCGTGAGTACGCCTTACAAACCGGAAAGATATTTGTAAATGAATATCCTTGGTTCTACATTCTATTGGTATTAAATCGGAAGAAGCCTTGGAAGCCAGAAACATAGATTTCAGAAATTTTCGGCTTAAGCATACACGTAAAACTTCGCGAATAAATATAATGGAGGATCATAGGAACGCTTTATTAATTTTTTCAGATCTTTTAATAACGAGTTTATGCAGAAACCCATCCCTTTTAAAAGAAACACTTTTTTTAGACAAGGAGATGAAATATCTTCTTTAATATGCTTTTGAAGTATCAGAAAAGTCTACTTCAGACTGGAGTACTGACTCAGAATAACTTTACCTATTTAATACGTCTTAAAACTAAAAATAAAAAATATACCAAATTTGTTGGACAATTCAACAAAAAACGTTGTTAAAATCTTTGAACACAATCGGACTATTCCCAACAAAATCGACAGTGCACCTTATAAAATATTAGAAAATGTTCATAGAAAATTACTCAATTTACTTATTAGACAAAAACATGAAATTGTTGAGCATACTACCGTCGAAGTAGATGAAATGGAGAGGAAGATAAATGAACATTTGACGCCGGACGAAAAAACACAACTTTGGAACAGTGAAGAGACACTTATGAAGAAAAGTTATATTAACATAAAGACCAATTACAGAAAGAAATTTGACAATTTACGGGAAATACAAATAAAAGAGCTAGCCATTAGGTATAATGACAAGTGGTTTATTAACAAAACGGAAACAGACATACCTAAAGAGACTCAATGGCTTTTATCTCTAGGAGAGAAATATGCAATACCAACAGAGAAGAGAAAATTCCCACTTTTTAAAATGATTGCTGATGGAGAAGATTGAATCCAGACTATAGAGGGCAAAGAAGAGCAAGAGACAGCTAGAACACTGTTCACTTCAATGATGGAAAATCATATCAGCAAACAAAATCTAAATAGGAGAGAACGCTATATACGAAGTACAGTGAAACAAACTAGAAAATGTTTGCACAAAAACAAAAATATACTTATATTGAAAGCGGATAAGGGCAATGTCACAGTAGCAATGGAGAAAAAGGATTATGATATTAGAATGAAGAATATCCTTAATGATATGATGGCATATAGGTGGACAAATAAAGATCCCACATTATCGCTAAAGAAGAAGAACCATGACCTGGTAAATGAACTATTTTTGTGCAATAATATAACTGTGACAGAAAACAAAAAACTGAAAAATGGCGCGGCAACTGCACCTAGAATATATGGACTTCCTAAAATCCATAAGGAAGATTACCCTCTTAGACCAATCTGTGCATCAGTGAATTTGCCGTCCAGCGAGCTATTCAAATTACTGACAAATGCTTTGAAAAAACTTACTGAATTTTCGGTTTACAACGTAACGGATGCAGTGCAATTTAGAAATAGGGTAAACAACAGTGCAATAGATACGGACGAAAAATTAGTTTCGTTTGATGTGGTATCACTTTTTCCAAGTATACCAGTGGACTATGCAATAGATGTTATAAAGAACAAATGGATTGACATAGAGAGACATACAAATATGCCAAAGGAACTATTTTTGAGAATTCTAAGATTTTGCATTAAGGATAGTAGTAAAATATATAACTACAACGACAAAGTATACATCCAATGCAAAGGACTGCCAATGGGTTCACCGGCATTACCTTTTGTGGCAGATATAGTGATGGAGGAACTACTTGGAACATGTATGAATAATCTGGACAAAAAACCTAAATTATTGACGAAATATGTTGACGACCTTTTTGGAATTATAAAGATAAGTGCAATAGAAAGGACCTTAGAACAACTGAACACATTTCACAAGAACATAAAATTTACAATGGAGGAGGAGGTTAACGGAAAACTTCCATACTTGGATACACTGGGCATAAGAAAAGAAAACAGAATTAAAATAGACTGGTACCAAAAACCGACGGCTTCAGGGAGAATTATTAATTTCAATTCTTGTCAACCAAAAAAGATAATAATGAATACGGCCAACAATCTAATCAACAGGGTCCTTTCCATTAGCGATGAGTCGTTCCATTCTCACAATAAAGAAAAAATTAAATGTATTCTTAAAAGAAACTCTTTCCCTAAAAATACAATAGAAACTTTAATTAAAAACTATGGCAAAAACCACATAGGGAACATAAAGAGAATACGAAAATATATAAATCAATGACGTATGTACCATGTATCGCAGAAAGAATAAAGAATGCTGAAATTTATAATAAGGACAAATTTATGATTGCTCACACATCGACGAATACATTAAAACAACTTTTCTCAAACACCAAATGTAAACTTGACAAATTGGATAACACTAACGTAATATATAAGATTATTTCTACAGGAAATGACCAAGACATATGCGATCAAGTTTATCGTCGTTCGCAAGTTATTGTGTTCTATACCGCAAAATATAAAAAATTGAGATATGATTGACTTTTAGGTAAACTTTTAGAGATCTGTCGATCTGTGTCATCAGTTTGCTCGTATCATGTATAGTTTTCGAAATATGAGGCATTGACTTTGTGCTATAAAACACTTCAGTGACAAGCTTCGTAACTTAATGTGTTATATATGCAAAAAATCGTGCATATAGAACAAAAACGGAGCAAAAATACTAAATAAAAAAAATAATTTTTTATTTTGTTCTATATGAAAGAGTAAATATACAGCCGTATTCATAATGAAAATTTGGCATGAAGTTAGCAAAAAGTTTATTCATAATACACTAACCAAACTCTGGCTAACGATTCGCTAAACTCTTGCTAACGAGCTGCCAAACGTTTGCCAAATTGTGAAAAACAGCCGTTTATTGTCAAACAATTTTGTTGGTTTTTTTTAATTTACTGTCTTTTGCTTAATTTATTTTAATTTTAAAAACTTTTTATATGTGAAAGAAAAAACAAACAAAAAAGAGAAAACAATGACAAATTCAGCGATGAATAATGCAAAACGTGTTGCATTTTTGAGTAATACAATGTGGCATCATACAAATTCAGAGTTGATTTTTTAAAAGTTGGCAGAAGGAGAAAAGTTCGTTATGAATTAACTCCGTGCCAAAAAGCTGCAAAGCTTAATCGGCATTCTAGTTAGCAGCTCGTTGTACGTAGTGTACAAACTGTGGCTTACTTTTTGTTATGAATACGGCTGATAAGTAGTTTTTGTTTAATTTCCTTTTTGTGACTTCAGATTGCAGTTGGCAAATGAAATGAAACAAAAAAAAAAAAAACAAACCGTATGCAGAACCTTTTGATTTTTAATTAGGTCCGCGTGTTTTATAATTGATGATATGTTATTGTTACTTGTTGTGTTGCAAAATAGGATAGTTGTAAATTGACCTTCTCTTAAGGCTTTTTTACACTCTTATACTTTGTATTAATACATATCAAAAACTCAAGTACAGTAGTTTTGACTTAGCTGCACAATCTCCTTTGCACGATTTTTTGTGCAGGTAAATCAAAAATGCAGCTATCTTAAATGCATTTACCTGCCTTAATGTGCAGGTACACAATTGTGGTTACCTGCACAAAAGTGCAGCTAAAGTAAAGTGTTTGATTTAAAAGTAGAATAAAAAAATTATTTTTTTAATACATAAATTTATATTTTATTAAAATTTTATTTCAACCCAGGAGCTTACTAGGAATCTCACAAAGAGTCTTTTTGATCGTCGACGAGATCATTTTTTAATTGTAGACGATTCCTAGCAAGGGAGAAACTGTTACACGTGCTGATTCGTAAGAGAGATTCTTCCATAAAGCAGCGAAAAACGCTTATATTATTCGTAAAGGGAATCGTTTATGATGTATGTTGAGTTTATCTAACGAGTCTTTCAAAAGCATGCTAAGAGTCGTATGAGACTCATGTAGGTTTTATTTTGCAACCCGTGAAATACTCAGCCGTATGACTAAGCTACCTAAATAAGGGCATCAGGCGTATTTTTCATGCCAAAACTTCTAATTTTCATACAATTTCTATAAAACAAACCTTAAGGTCGCGAAATCAATACCATCCTGTGGGAAAATCCTTTTTTGCAGATCCTTAGACCGGTTTGTTTTATTAAAATTGTATTGTCAATAGCATTTTCATACTTCAAAAACTGTCTTATTTAGGTAGCTTAGTAATTGTTATACGACTCTTAAGCCTATAGTACACGGAATGTAAAAAGCCACATACGCATGCGGTTCTGACGTAATTTTGACGTCACTACAATACCCACAATAGCAAGTTCGTGTTGTGTGATGACGACAAAATTACGTCAGAACCACATGCGCATGTGACTTTTTACATTCCGTGTACTATAGGCTTTACAGAGAGTCCCAAAAGGTTCATTTCAAGATTTACAGACGAGCGTGTCAAAAAATAAATAAATTAAAAAAAAAAATTTAGATGTTTTTGTTGTCAGATAATCACCAGAAGATTCTTTTAGGAGTTGTATATTAAACATAATCGTCTAACAAACAGCCTATGCTAGCTGGGAAATAGCAGATCATTTTATACATGTATGTATGTATGTTTATTTAATATAAAAGAAGCATTAACAATAACAATGAGAATTCACAAAGAACATAAAACATAAAAAAACAAAATAATTGCGATTTATATTTTTATAAACAGCTTAAATTGGATATTTATGTGAAAAAGTGGCCAACATATAGTTTTATGTGTGCAGCTAACTTTGATGTTTTGTATGAAAATATTTTAAAGCTGCCCAAAAATATGAAAAATGTGCAGGTACACAAAATGCACGTAAACAAGGATTTTGAAGAATAATTCCAGAAAATATTTATTTTGGGCAAGTAAGTCAAAGTGCAGCTAACTTTGATATTTTGTATGAAAATAATTTTAAAATGCCAAAAATTTTGTGCATTTATCTTAAATGTGCAGGTATAGAAAGTGCACTTAAAAAAGGAATTTGTATGGAATTAGAAAGAATAATTCCAAAAATTATCAATTTTGTGCAGTTAAGTCAAAAGTGCACGTAAACAAAAGGCAGTTAAGTCAAAACTACTGTAATATGTAAAAGTCTGATATTCTGAATGCATGTGTGATGAAAATGACAAGTATTTTGTTTTTTGAAAAACTTCTAAACAATAATACCATGGCCCAATTAGTAGGTCTGCTTGGAACGCCGGCTGATTTTTGGCAGAGTTGTGTTTTTAATAATAATACATAGGCATAAATGGGCAAAATTTCAAAAGTTGTTTACATTTTTTAACGCCATTCTGTTTATTTGAAAATTGTTTACGTTTTTAATATGATTTTTGATTTAAAAAAAATTATTTTTCGTATTGTGAAAATAGAAATAAAATTGAATTATTATGACAAAAATGGTGAACAAAAACTTTAAATAATGGGATATTAGAAAAAAGACAGTATTTGACTGCTTTTGAAAAGATGGGCAGGAGGGGATTCCTGATTGAGTTGGAGATTGTGAGCAGGAGGGGGTTCCTGTTCTCTGGGGATTTTTAAATAAAAACCAACGGCAACTTATTTTCAATTCAAGATACTTACATTTATTGCAGTATACTTAAGGTTTTTGGTTGGTACAATGGTGGGAAATAATTGTTGATGATGTTGATGGGGAAGCCGCAGGATGCCTGGTTGGTTGTTTGGTAGCTCAAGAGGAACTGAACGTATACGTATATACGTAGTTCGAATTAAAAGCAGAACTTACTCAAACGCGGCGAATATTATAATTCACAATAGGCCAACTCAGAGCTGGAAACATTAATACAGTCTTGTTTTACTTTAAACATCCTGGGGCCCCTTGATCAACAAGATCAACATAATTAATTACAACGCTACAATGAAATATGTACAGGCTTGCTGCCAAACGTTCAAGGGCTCGTACTGCCCCCATTAAAATACGTTTCGGGTTTGCATTTGCTCCTCTCGAAGGACGATGGGTAGAATGGCTGGGGTTACGTGGTGGTGGTGGTGGATGCCGGTAAGGGCCGAGGCGATCCCGGACCCGGGGTTGACGTTGGCGCGATGAGGTACGCAAGTTACGGCTTGCGCTCTCCTGGCGGACTGCGGGCGCTGATGCTGTACGCTCACTACGTCGGACCCTCCCCGATCGGGCTGCTGGCGCGGCTGCACGTGACCGCGAGGCTGTACGAGCACTACGGCCTACTCCTTCCTGGTTGATTACTGGTGCCCCGGGAGACAGATGAAGCAACGTGTGGTGTGCCCAACCGCACTTCTGGCACACATCGTCAGAGGTACAGTCGTCGGTGGCCTGCGACCTGGCCAGGCAGTTCTTGCAATAGCCATGGATGCGAACTTGGTGTCTACGGTCCTACCCGGTCATACCCAAAAACCTTCTGCAAAACCGTAGCGGGTGGAATCGGGAGCAGATTAGGCACTGATGGACGTCGGAATTTCCTGGAGCCCTGTGAAGAAACTTAAGGTTAATAAAGGGAGCTTGTACGAAAAGTATCCTGATTAAAAGTGTTAGTGTAAGAGATGAGAAAATAGGAGGTGTGAGGAAAGGTCGAAAACACAGTAGGGGGATCTGAGAGAGAGGAACTTGGGTACCAGCTTTTCCCTTTTTTACTTCTCGTCTAAGGCATGAACCGGCAAGATGTATACATGCATATGTATTTAGCTAACTTTCGTTAACTGCTATGGGCTTTGGCCATTCTTCGGGGGGTCTCTGTAGCGAATATGGACCACTCCACCAAAAGGAGCTGTTAAGTAGTTGTTCAGTGTCGCAACCATGGGAGCCAAATTCGGCGAGATTATCAGCCGACCGTAAAGTAACGGTTTTCGAAGCGAAATCTTGTATGTGAGAGTTTCAGCTCTGGCGAAATGATGATGATGACCTCCTCATCATCGAGAATTTGACGATTGTATAGTCGCCAGTTCAGGACTAAGGTCATGAAGTCAGCCGGTAAAATGGGACCTACATGTAGAACATCATGTAGAGAGCATCCTAAACTAGTTCTCTTTGAAGTATTGAATACCACTCCGACCCTAGTGCTACGGCTTTCGGGCTTAAGAACTGCGTGATGCGGCAAATAATGGGAATTATAGCCGCCTAGAGATACCTTTTCGAACGAGACTGTCGGTTCCGTGTGGTTCAGGGATATGTATTTTTTCAAACCATTGTAGGAAACGATCCCTAATTCACCCTTTTTCAGAAGCGATTGTTCAACATTGCGGTATTGGGTCATTGCTGCGGGTCGGGAAGAGCTTAGACGTAGACCTTGGGCAAACTCTGACTTTTAGAGTTTCCTTGAAACAAATATTCCCTCTGATCCCTGATCAAGAAAAACACGAGCTTTAACGTGTGCAAATCTATCTTGGTTTACAAAGTGCTGTAAATTCTTGTTGGGCGTGTTTATAATCAACGATTTCTGAATATCTAAGACCGTCGCTTTACACTTGTGAAATGCTCGTGTACAGGCGGAGTGTTTTGCCCGAACGGATTCCAAAAAATCTTTGGCCACCTCTGCATCCTTATCCGTGCAGAGCGCTCTATACGATCTTCGTAAGTTAGCCCACCGATCGTTAAGACCTTGGAGGTTAAACTCGAGAAATGGTTCAGTCATATCCTCCAATGGAATATTGTCGAATTCTGAGCAAAAAGTGATCAAATCATCATAATACAAAACAAAATCCTCCGCCATCTTAGAAATTTTTTGAGCTCTTGTGTTCATAATTTTAAGTTTTAGTATTATATCGCTTTTGGGGCACGAGTGATCGGTAAATTATTGCAAATACGCCAAACCCAATTGCCTTAAAGGTTCCTGTGCTAATCTTTCTGCTCGCTGGGACTTTTCGAAAAGATAGATTTTTATAAAAAAAATTAAACGAAAACAAAATATTCGCTGGGATTTGCGAAAACCGATTTTTTATCAAAATCTATTTTTTAAGTGTTTATTTAAACCTTTTTGTTCGCTGGGATTCGCGAAATCAGATTCAAAATAATTTTATCACATTAACGGAAAAAACAGAGATTTGTTTTTTAATTGTTCATTTACACCTTTTTGTTCGCTGGGATTCGCGAAATCAGATTTTAAATAACTTATCACATTAAGGGAAAAACAGAGATTTGTTTTTTAATTGTTTATTTAAACCTTCTTGTTCGCTGGGCTTCGCGAAGTCAGATTTAAAATAACTTAATCACATTAAGGGAAAGAACAGAGATTTGCTTTTTAAGTGTTCATTTAAACCTTTTGTTCGCTGGGATTTGCGAAATCAGATTTAAAATAATTTTATCACATTAAGGGAAAAAACAGAGATTTGTTTTTTAATTGTTCATTTAAAAATTTTGTTCGCTGGGATTCGCGAAATTTGGTTAAAATAATTTTATCAAATAAAGGGACAAAGCAAAGATTTTAATAATATATTTAAACCTTTTGTTCGCCGGGATTCGCGAAATTTGGTTAAAATAGTTTTTTTAAATAAAGGGAAAAAGCAGAGATTTTAATAATATATTTAACCTTGTGTTCGCTGGGATTCGCGAAATTTGGTTAAAATATTTTTATCAAATAAAGGGAAAAAGCAAAGATTTTAATAATATATTTAACCTTGTGTTCGCTTTGATTCGCGAAATTTGGTTAAAATAATTTTATCAAATAAAGGGAAAAAGCAAAGATTTTAATAATATATTTAACCTTGTGTTCGCTGGGATTCGCGAAATTTGGTTAAAATAATTTTATCAAATAAAGGGAAAAAGCAGAGATTTTAATAATATGTTTAACCTTGTGTTTGCTGGGATTCGCGAAATTCGGTTAAAATATTTTTATCAAATAAAGGGAAAAAGCAGAGATTTTAATAATATATTTAACCTTGTGTTCGCTGGGATTCGCGATATTTGGTTAAAATAATTTTATCAAATAAAGGGGAAAGGCAGAGATTTTAAGTGTTGAAATTTTAAATTATATTTGGAAAATTTACTCCTTGTAATCAAACCAAAAATATGCACGGGGCGTTTATTAAAATATTTTGTTCGCTGGGATTCGCGAACTTAGACTCAAATATTTTTATTCGTAAACAAATTTTTATTAGTTATTAAAACAATAAAAAAAAAATCACGCGTATGAGTGAACGTTTATTTCAATTTTTTAGTTCGATTAGTTGTGAGTATTCATTTAAATCCTTTGTCCGCTGAGAGTCGCGTCAATAGATTTAAATATTTTTATCTTATAAAATTTTTACTGGAATATTAATCAAATATATTCACGGGATTTGTGAATGTTTACTTAAATCTTTTGTTCGCTGGGATTCGCGAAATTAGATTTAAATATTTGTTTATGTGGAAAACTTTAAACTAGTAAACTAATAAAATATTCAAGGGATTTGTGAATTTTTATTTAAATCTTTTCTTCGCTGGGATTCGCTAGCAAATATCTTAAATAAAATATTCACTGGATTTATTCAAATCTTTGTTCGCTAGGATTTGCAAATTTTGAAATTTAAATATAAAATTTAATTTAATTTAAAATAACATCACGAATATTTGTGAGAGTTTATTTAAATCTTTGTTCGCTAGGATTCACGAAAGTGGATTTAAATATTTTCACTGGCAGCCAAATTTTGCTAGTAAAACAAATATCACGGGTTAATGTAACTGTTTTTTAAAAGTTATCAATTTATAATTTTAAAATAATTATATTGAAAAAAAAATTTTTTATTCAATTAAATAAAAATATGCACGGGTGTTTGTTAAAAAAATTTTTTTCCTTCCGCTGGGATTTGCGAGCTTAGAACTAAATTATTAATTCGTAAATGCAGTTTTTAATAGTTCCCAAAACCATAAAAAAATTCACTGGTTTTTGTAAGAGTAGATTTAAATATTTAAATGGAAACAATATGGTACTAATAATTCACGGGTATTTGTGGGTTGTTATTTAAATCTTTTGTTCGCTGGGATTTGCGAAATTGGATTTAAATATTTTATTAGAGCAAATTTTTTATCAGTAAATAATATATTCACGGGCTGTGTGAGTGTTTATTTAAATCTTTTGTTCGCTGGGATTCGCGATATAAGATTTAAATACTTATTTTACCAAACTTTTTACTTTAATCTTAATAAATACTCACGGGCTTTGTGAGTGTTTGTTTTAATCTTTTGTTCGCTGGGATTCGCGAAATTAGATTTAAAAATATTTTATTAGAGCCAAAAATTTTTTTTTTATCAGTAAATAAAATATTCACGGGCTGTGTGAGTGTTTATTTAAATCTTTTTTTCGCTGGGATTCGCGATATAAGATTTAAATATTTATTTTACAAAACTTTTTACTTTAATCTTAATAAAAAACTCACGGGCTTTGTGAGTGTTTGTTTAAATCTTTTGTTCGCTGGGACTCGCGAAATTAGATTTAAAAAATATTTAATTAGAGCAAAGAAAATTTTATTAGTAAATGAAATAAAATATTCACGGGCTGTGTGTGTGTTTATATTAATCCTTTGTTCGCTGGGATTTGCGAAATTAGATTTAAATATTTATATTTTGTAGAAAACTGTAACTAGTAAATTAACTAAAATATTCACGGGATGCGAGTGTTTATTTAAATCTTTTGTTCGCTGGGATTTGCGAAATTAGATTTAAATATTTATATTTTATAAAACTTTTCCTTTAATTTTAATAAATATTCACGTGATTTGTGAATGTTTATTTAAATCTTGTTCGCTGGGATTCGCGACATAAGATTTAAATCACTGTTGGGATCTGACAATTCTTAAATTGTACCGATTCAATGGCAAAGTTGTACCAAATTGACATAAATTGTACCTTAACTTCGCCGTAAAATAAAAATGCATTATAATTATAAGTCTTGGTCGACCTTTTTTGATTACTCTAAATAGTTTATATAGTTTCCTATGCTTTCAAGGTCGTTAATTTAATTAATTAAACTTTTTATTCAATAAAATTGAAAAAAACAAGGAAAAAACTATGATCGGTCAAGCCCGACCATTTGATACCCCACGGCACATTACTTAAATGCTCTAATTCGGACCAATGGGCAATCATGGAGTAGCCAGAACAAAATTATGTTAGGAGTTTAAGATTCATGTGAAAGTCCTTTGTTTAAGTATTATTTAGATATCTTCATCCATTTGAGATTTGTATGCCCTTACGTATATTAGGAAGGGCGCTTTTATGGGACCTTTGGTTAATATTGGACCCACCAGCACAGTATTTTTTAAGACATAGCAGCTATCTTAAAAGTTATTGTAGCCAACTTTTGTGTCAATACCAACATTTATAATGAAGTTACGGCATTAAAAGCTTTCCGGGAGTAGTTTCGTCAAATATGAACTAATTTCAATAAAATTTTGTAAAATTATTTAGATTGCAAATAATCCCATATTTAATCTAAATACCAACATAATAATAGAGTTTATAGTCACAAAGACTGTTCCGGAAAGAAGTTTGGCAGCTAGTATATGAAACCGTTTCTCATCATTTTCAGTAGGCTTTGTAGTTACTTATAAATTGAAAGCAATGTATAAAATTTTATCAAATTACCTTCAAAATTGCGACCTTTACTTTGCGCACAAGATTAAATGGACTAAAACCAAGTCGACCTGCAGCCAGACAGAGGGACATCGTTAAATTGACTCAGACAGTGATATTGAGTCGATCGGTATACTTAAAACCAATACCCTCTCCACTATTGTGGCTGGGGAATACAAATTTCTCTTTTCTTGTCAAAGGCAGACAGTGTTACAAAAACAAAAGTGGAATTTGGAGACACTTGATCCCAGGCTTCCTACAGGGATATACTTAGGAATGTTTGATTGTGCTTAGTATGTTAGCATAACATCATAAGCGTAACTTATCAATAATGCAATTTTTGGTAGTTCTGGTCAGGGCTGGAGGTATGTTAATAAAAATTTTATTATTGAAAATAAAAGTGAGTTAATTCACCAAAAAAAAAAAAATTATAAAACTAAGTGGGTATTAATATACATAATTGTACCAAAAAAAGATAAATTGTACCAGTGTACCAGTTAAGTTTCGATTGTACCAAATTTGGTACAATTGTACCACAAATCCCATCAGTGATTTAAATATGTTTATTTTATAAAACTTTTACTTTAATTTTAAAAAATATTCAAGTGATTTTGTGAATGTTTATTTAGATCTCTTGTTCGCTGGGATTCGCGAAGTTAGATTTAAAAAATATTTTATTATTTCATTGGGTTTTTGAAAGTTAAAAAAAACTCGCTGAGATCTTTCGAAATTAACTTAAAATAATTTTCTCACATAAAAAAACTTTCTTTTGACTTTTGCAAATGAAGAGAAACACTTTCGACCTATGTAAATCACACAATTCTCTTATCTCCACAAAAATAAGAAAAAAGCTTTTGCTGCTTCCAAATTATCTTAAGAGATATCTTCCTCCAACATTAAAAGTGGTGGGTTCTTAAACAACAACAAATTGCAACACGATTGCGGTAAATTTTTTACTCGTATTTTGTTGCTATGATTTTGATGCAACTTCTGCTTATAAGCAAATTTATTTTTTCTACACTGGGTTGCGTGTATTATATGTGGATGGGTATGTGTAGGTATGTATGTATGTATGTATGTACATAATTTTCTAAAAATTGCAATGTACTCACGGTTTTTCCTTTTCAAATTGGGTACTTATGTAGCTCTTTTAACCTGCTAAGCATTTTTGAAATTAAATCCAATTTAGATTAAGCGCCCTTTTATTTATGGATGTATGTACATATGTAATACCAACAACTTTTATCCAATTTTATTATTTCATATCAGGTAATTTTCTCCTTAGTTTTAAGTATGTTAATCTACTTTGAATTTTAAGATTATTTCCATTAGTTTTAGGTTTAGACAAAATTTAAGTTTAAGTATTTTAATAAATTATCCCCTTTTCATTAGTTTTAAGTATGTAGGTAAATTTAAAACTTTATTTTATTTAACACGTAATTTGCGATAAAATAATTTAATTAAAAAAGCGAAAGTAGAGAGAAATAAGGAAAGGGTCGTTTGGCTAGTGGTGCTTCGCACCATGGGAAATTAGAAAAAAACAGTATTTGACTGCTTTTGAAAAGATGGGCAGGAGGGGATTCCTGATTGAGTTGGAGATTGTGAGCAGGAGGGGGTTCCTGTTCTCTGGGGATTTTTAAATAAAAACCAACGGCAACTTATTTTCAATTCAAGGTACTTACATTTATTGCAGTATACTTAAGGTTTTTGGTTGGTACAATGGTGGGAAATAATTGTTGATGATGTTGATGGGGAAGCCGCAGGATGCCTGGTTGGTTGTTGGTAGCTCAAGAGGAACTGAACGTATACAAAAAAAAAGTTCGAATTAAAAGCAGAACTTACTCAAACGCGGCGAATATTATAATAATAAATACCGTCTTGTTTTACTTTAATCAAAACTAAAAGGCGGACACAGTGGAGAACATTTATCGTCTCCTTCCCAGTGATGATAATAATTTGTTGAATACATCTAAAAAAATATTTACAATTTTTTCCCCCGTATTCATATCGTATATTATATTATATTATTATTAAGTTTTATAAACGTTTATTAAGGAAAATTTTCATTCAAAATTTGTTTTGTAAACCTTTATTAAATTTAAAATATTTGAATTAAAAATCAAAGTCAAATGAATTTGTTTAATTTTTTTCTTATTTTATAGACGTAACTTACCTTGTTTTAAGAAATTACCAAGTATTGCCTAAGTGGAATTATAAAAACATAACTATAAGATTTAGTTTAAAATGAAGCCAATATTATATGAAATGAAGTTTTTGTTTCGTGAAAACACATTGCTTTTCATTTCTCAGTTCGGTTTGTGCTTTGTTGCGATACAGACGCGTATTCTTAATCCCGCATACAATTGAATTATTAATTACATTTGATATTTTAATATAACAAATTAGCGAATGGACGCATTTTTTTTAAATAAATCTTTAACATAAAAGTGAACAATAATCAAAAACGAAAAAATTAATAAAAAAAAATATATGTATAAATGTACATACATATGTACACATATACTGTACAAAAACATTTTGTTTAAAATTCTTTTTTGGTGCAATACATTAAATAATAAAAATAAAAAAGCACAGTAAAACAGTGATAAACAAAAACAACTTTTTGCATGAGTAGTCACAATGTAACAACAATAAAACTAGATGAAAGAAATGCATACGTAACAGTTAATGCTAAAGAGTGCAATACTGAAACAAATAAAACAAAACAAAACAATATTAACTACCTAACGGCTAAACCTATTGCTCGTACACGTTCCCTTTCACCCTCTGTTTTTACAAAGACGGTTGATGCTGAGACATTAAAAAATATTAATCTCTCGCTAGTGCCTGCAAGTGTTGCCGCTTCGGCAAAAACAATTTTAGTAACAAATGTTTCCATGAATTCAAACACAGACGCAATGGAAAAATCTCAAGTAAAAAGGTGTCAAAAGCCTCAAGTACAAGTTGGTATGGACAGGTACATAACAGTGCTTAAACGTGGTCGCAGCCCTACCTCTGCAGCAGTTGCTTCGGCCTCAAAAGTACCATCTTTTGATAAAATAAATTCTCAAAATCGTTTTGCAATTCTGGAGGATGAATCCTCTGAAGCACCAAACGTCATAAAATCGTCCAAGCCTCCCCCGATATATCTTAAGGAGCAAAACTCAAATGAGCTTATAAAGAGTTTAATTTCGTTAATTGGAGACAATTCGTTTTACGTAGCTGCTATCAAGCGTGGTAGTATAAACGAGACTAAAATACAAGTCAATCATGAGAATGATTTTCGCAAAATAATAACCAAATTTGAAGCACTTAAAAAAAACTTTTATACATACCAACTGAAGAGCAGTAAAGGTCTTCAGGTAGTGATTAAAGGAATTGACTCATGTGTGGACCCTGAAGAGGTAAAAACATTCCTAGAAGAAAAAGGCTTCAAAATAAAACATGTAGTAAATATTAAAAATAGAGAAAAAAATCCCCAACCACTTTTTCGAGTGGAGTTTGAACCCGGCGACGTAAAGCTTAAAAAAAACGAAACGCATCCTATTTACAATTTGAAATATATTCTCTATAGAAGAATAACTATAGAAGATCCACACAAAAGAAATGGTCCCGTTCAATGTTTAAACTGTCAAGAATATGGTCATACTAAGGCATACTGCTATTTACCCCCTGTTTGTGTAGTATGTGGTGAATTACATGGTACAGTTCTCTGCGATAAGTCTAAAACCGACCCCAACGTAAAAAAATGTAGTAACTGTGGCGGCAATCACACTGCCAATTATAGAGGATGCCCTGTGTATACTATCGTCAAGCAGTCGGCTGGACCGAAAACTAATCCCCCTCAAATGCAGGTACCAAATCAAGTAAACACAAATGCAATTCAAGCCCCCCAGCCTGGTAATAACAGAATTTCTTACGCTAACGTGCTAAAATCAAACCATGTGCCAATGCAAGGTGCCTCGCCAGGTAATGATGAAACTCCAGTCTCTAATTTAAGTCGTTTAGAAAAAACAATGGAAACATTAGTGCAAACAGTAAATAATTTTACAAACACAATGGGTAATATGATGCAGGAGATTCTTAGAATGCAATCGATGTTATTGCAAGCTGTACTTAACAAACCATGAACTGTTTAAAAATTTGTTTTTGGAACGCAAACGGCATCCGCCAACATAAAAATGAATTAGAATACTTTCTTAAAAATAAACAAATTGATGTCATGATGGT
This sequence comes from Pollenia labialis, assembly GCA_949318255.1. NCBI lineage: Eukaryota > Metazoa > Arthropoda > Insecta > Diptera > Polleniidae > Pollenia > Pollenia labialis. The sequence continues at coordinate 48,079,582 of OX439140.1, forward strand.
TTCTGAAACTCATTTGTCCTCAAGAAATACGTTTAAAATTAATGGTTATACACTATATGATACCAAGGACCCTCGAGATAGAGCTTGTGGAGGTTCTGCCATTTTAATAAAAACCAGAGTCAAACACTACCTCATGGGTGATCATTGTGAAGATTATCTTCAAGCAACAAACATTTGCGTTGAAGAATTAAATAGAAACGTAGTAATCTCATCGTTATACTCCCCACCTAGATATTCAATATCTGAAGGCCAACATTATAATTATTTTAAATCATTAGGACCTTGTTTCCTGGCCGCTGGCGATTATAACGCTAAACATACCTTCTGGGGTCCCGACTTATAACACCAAAGGGTCGTGTTCTATTTAATACTATTTCTAAAATGGATTTGAATGTGATAGCGAGCGGACAACCAACATATTGGCCTACTGATCAGCAAAAAATACCAGATGTCATCGATTTTGGCGTGGTTAAAAACATTCCCTTAGAAACGATTTATGTTGAAGCTTCCTTAGAATTATCTTCCGACCACACACCAACTATTGTTACTTTAATGAACCCCAATAGAATTGTATCTCCAACTGGTTACTTAGCGACGCCAGCTACACAAATCAATTGGCTAAAATATAAAAAATATCTCAGCACCCATTGCACAGAAAATATTCTGCTTAGTACACCGGAATACGTAGATCGCGCTATTCTTAATTTTGACAGTTTTCTGAAGCTAGCTGTGCAACATTCCAGTAATACCCCAAAAAAAACTAAAAATATTAAAATTTATTCCACAGATGTTGAGCGTCTCCTGACTGAAAAAAGAAGAGCTCGAAGAGAGTGGCAATTGCACAGATCCCCTCAACTAAAGAGTTTATTAAAAGATTGTACAAAAAGGCTAAGAAAGTTACTACAGACTCAAAAAACGGCTTCTCTGCAAAAATATCTTAAGGAACTTGATGCAACTCCGCAATCAGACTACTCATTATGGCGTGCAGCTAAAAATCTAAAAAGGCCAGTCGCCTCTAAGCCACCATTAAGAAACTTGAACGGAAGTTGGGCAAGAAATGATAACGAAAAGGGAAATCTGTTTGTTAATCACTTAAAAAACGTATTTACCCCAAATATATCTCACGATACTGCGGTCGTGTTACCACCTGTTCCTGCTAGAGCGGCTGTTCCCCTAAGATTTGAGATAAGAGAAATCGAAAAGGCTGTTTGTGAATTAAACCCCAAAAAAGCCCCTGGTTTTGATAAGATCAGCAACAAAATGCTTTTGGAGCTACCCAGCACAGCAAAGAAAATTATTCTTTTAATTTTCAATGCTATCTTACGTCTTCAATACTATCCTCAAAAATGGAAGGTTTCCTTAGTCACCATGATACCTAAACCAGGAAAGGATCACACAAAAGTTGAGTCATATAGGCCTATAAGCTTACTTTCTAATATATCAAAGCTGTTTGAGAGGCTGTTAGTGTCAAAATTAACTCCAATTTTAAGTGAAAATAGATGTATACCTAACCACCAATTCGGCTTTAGAAGAGAACACAGCACAATTGAACAAACCCATCGTATAGTAAACGCCATAAGAAAAGCCTTTGAAGAAAGAAAATATTGTTCCGCTCTCTTCATCGATGTTTCTCAAGCTTTTGATAAAGTCTGGCATGAAGGCTTATTACATAAATTGAAGCAAAATTTTCCAGCAAACATACACAAGCTGCTAGAAAGCTACTTAGTCGGTCGACAATTTATTATAAAAGAAGGAAATTTTCTTAGTTCACCTCAGCCAATTGGCGCTGGAGTCCCACAGGGAAGCATTCTGGGGCCTCTATTATACTTAATTTATACTTCGGACATGCCAACGAGCAACTACACACAAACTTCAACATTTGCAGACGATACAGCTTTTCTAAGCGTCCACGAAAACAGTTATGAAGCATCTCGTTACTTACAGGATCATATATTTCAACTAGAAATATGGTTAAAACAATGGAGGATAAAAGTCAATGAGCAAAAATGCGTACATATAACATTCACCTTGCGTCGGGAATCATGCCCCCTATTAAAATCAATAATCAAATAATACCTCAAAATTCGCATGTAAAATATCTCGGTATACATTTAGATCGCCGTTTGACGTGGAAAAGCCATATAGAGGCAAAATTAACTCAAATGAAACTAAAAGCCATACAAATTCATTGGCTTATTGGAAGAAACTCTGTCCTTAGTCTCGACTGTAAACTCCTACTTTACAACTCTATCTTAAAGCCTATCTGGTGCTACGGTATTCAGTTATGGGGCACTGCCTCGGCTTCTAATATCGAAAAAATTCAAAGGCGCCAAAATAAACTTCTTCGAATAATCACAGCTGCCCCTTGGTATGTTAAAAATTCAAATATTCACAAGGATCTCAATGTTCCATTAGTTAAAACTGTGATTACGAAATATGCAGTAAAATACTTAACAAGGCTCGAATTGCATCCGAACCCACTAGCTCGAAATATTTTAAATGATAGCGGCCACACTCGCTTAAGAAGAAGAGACACTGCAGCACTTGTCCAATTAGATGAGCGATAAACACCTAGATAAGTGAACAGAACCCGTGATAAAGAAAATTTTTGTCTGGCACTGGCAGGACATAAAATAAAGTATTAGGTTAAGATTTGATTAATTATTGTTAGTTCATATTAAATGTATGAAGATTCAATAAATAATATTGAAAAAAAAAAAAAAAAAAAAAATTTCTCACAATAATTTATTAAATTTTGTTCTATATGCTATAAAAAAAACAAGAGTTTCGTAAATAAATGCATATAGAACAAAGCTAGGAGATAGAAATAAGTATCTGGCAAATATACTTGTAACTCATTGTAAGTGTTTTGTTTTCTTTTTGTTGTTATTATGTATTTTATTTTTATTTAAGCACAATATTTGTTAATATTTTTCGTACATTGTTGTTTTCTTATACAGTTACAGCCTTAATAATGATATCCGATGGATATCGAAATATTGAAACAAATAATTTAATAAATAATATATTTATTTTTCAAAAATAATTGGCCTCGAGCTCGAAAAAACTTTTTATTTTAATTAAAAAAGGTCGAAAATTAAAAAAGATTTAATTTAATAAAAAAATATATAAAAAAAGTTTCAAATAAATTTATTAAAAAAAAGTTTTTTATAATTTTAAATTCCAGCAAAATTTTTATTTTAGGAAAACTTAATTTCTATTCTTTCAAAATTTTAATTTTTAGGAAAACTTTATTCTTCTTTCAGTAATTAATTTCGTTACGCTAGATCAGACAAATCGGCCACCGTGCAGCGGTGAAATAAGTTTTAGCGTTTACAGTGAACATCAGAAGGCTGCTAAATATGAAATCAAGGGTAAATTATGGACCATATATCACAAATTGCATTAAATTTTTGTGGGTCCTATGAAACTAAGATGGAAGAAATGTTACCACAATAAATATATCTGCTACGGTTTTAGGCATATTTAATTAATTTACCAGAGTGGGCTTTATATGGGGCCTATACTTAATAATGGACCGATCATCACGGAATTGATTAGTGTGATTAATAGTCCTTTAAAACTGTGAAGAATTTAATTTTATTCTGATAACATTATTGATTAAGTGGCTTTCTAAACTAAACAGTTTTCCGGGAGTTTTAAAGAAGTTTTATGAAAAAACAAGTTAGTGTGATATATTCGGCTGTGTTTTAGCGTCTGGCCATATGAAACTTTGGTTTGTGCTTTGTTGTGATACGGACGAGTATTCTTAACATCGCATACGATTTTAATTATAAATTAATTAAATTTATTTTGTTATATAAATATTAAGCGAATGGACGCAAAACATAAATCATTTTAAAATAAACTATTTAACATAATAGTGAACAATTATCAAAAACGAAAACATTAATTAAAGAAAAATAAAAAAATATATACATATATACGTATGTTTGAATGTACATACATATGTATGTATGAATACATATATGCAAGCACATTTGAGTTTAAAATTCTTATTTGGTGGCATTTTAAATATAATAAAAAAAATAAAAATATTAAAACACAGCAAAAAAAGTGAATAACAAAAATCAATGACGTAAATCAAGGAAACAACAATAAAACTAAATGAAAGAAATGCATATGTAACAGTTAATGCTAAAGAATGCAATGCTGAAATAAATACAACAAAAGAAAACAATAATACATAACTACCTAACGTTCTCTTTTACCCTCGGTGTTTGCAAAAACGGTGGATAGTGATACATTAAAAAACATTAAACTGTCTCTAGGTACAAGAGTTGCCAAGCCTTCAAGTATTGCCGCATCTGCAAGTGTTGGAGCGACGGCATAAACAATCTAAGTAAGAAATGATGCAATAAACACAAACATAGACTCAATGGAAAACCCACTAGTAAAAAGTTGTCAAAAACCTCAAGTCAAGTTGGTATGGACATGTATATAACAGTGCTTAAGCGGTGTCGCAGACCTACCTCTTCAGTAGTTGCTTCCTCCTCAAAAGTACCATATTTTGATAGAATACATTCACAAAATCGTTTTGCAATTGAATCGTTTATTTCAGAAACCCGTCAATTCTCATTTAAAAAAGGGCACACTTGACGGGTTTCTGAAATAAACGTTTCAATTCTGGATAATGAATCCTCAGAAGCACCAAACGTGATAAAATCGTCCAAGCCTTCCCCGATATATTTTAGGGAACAAAACTCAAATGATCTAATAAAGAATTTGATCTCCGTGATAGGTGAAAATTCGTTTTATTTATCAAGCGTGGAAGCAAAATAATTAACAAATTTGAAGCACCTAAAGAAGTTTTTTTTTTTACATACCAACTGAAGAGGGAGGTATGGACTTCAGGTAGTGATTAAGGGAATTGACTCATGTGTGGATCCAGAAAAATTAAAAATTTTTTGGAAGAAAAGGGCTTCAAAATAAAACGTGTGGTTAATATTAAAAATAGGGAAAAAATCCCCAACCATTTTTTTGAGTGGAATTAGAGCCTGGCGACGTTAAGCTACAAAAAATCATGCTGTTTACAGTTTGAAATGTTTCCTGTACAGAACAATAACGATGGAGGAGCCGCACAAAATAAATGGACTCGTTCAGTGTTTAAACTGCCAAGAATTTGGTCGCACCAAGGTATACTGCTTCTTGTACCCTGTTTGCGTAGTATGTTATGAACTTTACGTTACAGTACTGTGCAATAAGTCTAAAACCGACCCCAACGTAAAAAATGAAGCAACTGTGGTGGCAATCACACTGCCAATTATAGAGGTTGCCATGTATACACTATCGTCAAGCAGTCGCAGCCTAGTATTAACATAACCTCTTACGCTAACGTCCTTTAATCAAACCATGTGCAAATGCAAGGAGCTTTGCCAAGAAATGATGAAACTCCAGTTTATAATTTAAGTCGTTTGGAAAAAACCTTGGAAACATAATTACAAACAGTAAATAATTTTACGAACACAATGGGTAATATGATGCAGGAAATTTTTAGAATGCAATCGCTGTTGTTGCAAGCTGTACTTAAGAAGCCATGAACTGTTTAAAGATTTGATTTTGAAACGCAAACGGCATCCGCCAACATAAAAATGAATTAAAATACTTTCTTAACAATAAACGAATTGATGTCATGATGGTTTCTGAAACTCATTTGACCTCAACAAATACGTTTACAATCAATGGTTATACACTATATGATACCAAGGACTAGGGTTGCCATTCGTACTGCTTTTACCAGTGCACGCACTGGTTTTTATTCAATGTACTGGCTTATGCATAACACCAAAATCTGTAATCAAAAGTACTGGTTTTTTTTTAAATTCGCCTCCAAATAGTTTTACTTGTTTAAAATTGGTTTACTTCCCTTATTACTTTTGATTTGTTATGAATCGCCCAGTTAAAATTCAGTCTTTACTCTTAACTTACTATATGCTTTGTATTTAAAGAAATAGAAGTGCCATTAGTGCTTTTCAAAAGAAAATGCTGCTTTTGCGAAACAGAGACAAGTATAAAAACACTTGCAGGATTTCGTTTCGGTTTTGAACAACCGCCAACGTGAACACTTCTTTTTGTATTCTGTGATTCAAATAAAACGAAACAGAACGTAAAATGTTTGTTTTGTTTTCCAACGTCCTGCGTTTAAAATATATATAAAACGGCACATGCAAACAGGTAGACATAACCCGGGGTTGCAAGTAGAGTATACGTATTATAACCCTGCAAATTTTAGTACTAGTAAAAGCACGCGTGTAAAAGGTAGCCCAAAAGGGACTAGAACTAGTACAAAAGTAACCTAAATGAATGGAAAAACATGGTCTATTTAACATTACGATGCCCTAGGGCAGGGCCATATAACCCAGCTTTGGATTACAAAGGAGTAGTCTTAAAACTACTTCATTGTATACACAGGATTAGTTTTAGCTTCGTTTAGAAGCGAAAACATGTTAAAAAAACGAGAAATATTGTCTCACTACAAACAATTTTTGACAATGACATGGTCCATGCTTGCATTACATCGGACCAGTCCATGGAGTAGTCCATTTAATAAAAACGGATCAGGCGGTCAAATATTATTTGCAGTGAAACGAAAAATCGTAGAAATAGCCGATTGGCTGGAAGCACAAAAATTGTGTGAATGTTAGTGAAAAAGAGTAAGTGTATTGCAACTTTCAAGAAATTATTTACATGTGTAAATGCTAGGTAAGCGAAATATATCAGGGAGTCATCAAAAAACAGTGTCTTCATTTCATTCATGGCCACAGCTACGCTTCAGTTGATTGTACCAGCAAACTTTTCAAAGAAATCATCCCTGATTCCAAAGTTGCTTCCAATTTTAGTTGCGGAAGAACAAAGTGTTCTAAAGTTGCAACCAAATTATTGGCAAAGTATTTAGGGTATTCACAAGGTCTCCTATCCAGTCACATTTTCATTAGTCATAATTTAAAAATTGCTCAAAACTATTGTTCTCGACGTTAAAAAAATTTCTTAAAATAATACAATTTTTTTTCCTAACTATTTTATTTTAAGGCATTTTTTCGTTTGTTATTCAAAAACAAAAAATTTTAAGGGGTTTTAATTGTATAGCCTATGACAATATGGCTAGATTGGAGGCCTCGTGAACACCCTCATTATATGGACAATAATTTTTATGAATTTAGAATTTTTTGTGCATTTACAACATCACTTCTACTTCTATCTATTCTTAATATTGTGACGTAATGTTTTTGTTGTATGTATGTATTTTGTTAAGTTCTTGCTTTAAAAAATAGAAAAATGAATTTTTTTTAATGTATAATTTTCTTTTTGTTTAATAATCGTTTAAAACTTATGAATTCAATAAAATGTTGGGTCAAATTTGTGTACTGGTTTTTTCCGAATGTACTGATATTTTTCTTACGATGTACTGATTTTTCCAATTTCAAAAATGGCAACCCTACCAAGGACCCTCGAGATAGAGCTTATAGAGGTTTTTTTTATAAAAATCCGAGTCAAACACTACCTAATGTGTGATCATCGTGAAGATTATCTCCAAGCAACGAACATTTGCGTTGAGGAATTAAATAGAAACCTAGTAATTTCATCGTTATACTCCCCGCCTAGATTTTCAATATCAGAAAGCCAATATTATAAATATTTAAAATCATTAGGACCGTGTTTCCTAGCCGCTGGCGATTATAACGCTAAACATTCCTTCTGGGGATCACGACTTATAACACCAAAAGGTCGTGTTTTATTTAACACAATTTCTAAAATGGATTAAAATGTGGTAGCGAGCGAACAACCAACTTATTGGCCTTCTGATCATCAAAAAATTCCAGATGTCATCGATTTCGGCGCGGTTAAAAACATCCCCATAGAAACGATTCATGTTGAAGCTTCCTTAGAATTATCTTCCGACCACACGCCTACAATTGTAACTATAATGAACCCCAATAGAATTGTATCTCCGACTGGTTACTTAGCGACGACAACTACGCAAATTAATTGGTTAAAATATAAAAAATATCTCAGTACCCATTGCACAGAAAATATTCCGCTCAGTACACCGGAGTATGTAGATCGCTCTATTGACAATTTTGACAGTTTTTTGAAACTAGCTGTTCAACATTCCAGTACTGCTCCCAAAAAAACAAAAAATATTAAAATATATTCCACAGATGTCGAGCGTCTCCTGTCTGAAAAAAGAAGAGTTCGAAGAGAGTGGCAATTGCACAGATCCCCTCAACTAAAGAACTTACTAAAAGAGTGTGCAAAAAGGCTTAGAAAGATACTGCAGACTCAGAAAACGGCATCTCTTGAAAAATATCTTAAGGAACTTGATGCAACTCCACAATCTACCACTCATTACGGCGTGCAGCTAGAAATCTCAAAGGGCCGCTTGTCTCTAAGCCACCATTAAGAAACTTGATTGGAAGTTGGGCCAGAAACGGTATTGAAAAGGAAATCTGTTTGTTAGTCACTTGAAAAACGTATTTACTGCTGCTGCTAGAGCAGCTATTCCCCTCAGATTTGAGATAAGAGAAATCGAAAAGGCTATTTGTAACTTAAACACTAAGAAGGCACCTGGTATTGATAAAATCAGTAATAAAATGCTTTTAGAGCTACCTCGCATAGCAAAGAAAAGTATTCTTTTTTATCTTTAATGCTATTTTACGCCTTGAATACTATCCTCAAAAATAGAAGGGTTCCTTAGTTACCATGATACCAAAGCCAGGTAAAGATCATACAAAAGTTGAGTCATAAAGGCCTATTAGCTTATTATCAAATATGTCAAAGCTGTTTGAGAAATTATTAGTTTCAAAATTAACACCGATTTTAAGTAAAAATATTTGTTTTCCAAACCATCAGTTCGGATTTAAAAGAAAACACAGCATGTCATAAGAAAAGCATTTGATAAAAAATATTGCTCAGCACTCTTCATCGATGTTTCGCAAGCTTTTGATAAAGTCTGGCATGAAGGCTTATTACATAAATTGAAGCAAAATTAACCAGCAAACACACACAAGCTGCTTGAAAACTACTTAGTCAGTCGTCAATTTATTATTAAAGAAGGAAATTTTTAAGTTCACCTCAGCCCATTGGCGCTGGAGTCCCACAAGGCAGCATCCTGGGCCCTCTAATTATACTTAATTTATACTTCGGACATGCCAACAAACAACTACACCCAAACTTCAACATTTGCGGACGATACAGCTTTTCAAAGCGTGCAGGAAACACATTAAGAAGCATCTCGTTACTTACAGGATCATATATTTTAACTAGAAATATGATTAAAACAATGGATGATAAAAGTCAATGAGCAAAAATGCGTACATATAACATTCACCTTGCGTCGGGAATCTTGGCCCACTATTTAAATCAATAATCAAATAATTCATTAACATTCGCATGTAAAAAATCTCGGTATTCATCTAGATCGCCGTTTAACGTGGAAAATCCATATAGAGACAAAATTAACTCGAATGAAACTAAAAGCCATCCAAATTCATTGGCTTATTGGACGAAACTCTGTCCTTAGTCTCGACTGAAAACTTCTATTTTACAACTCCATCTTAAAGCCAATCTGGTGCTATGTTATTCAGTTATGGGGCACTGCTTCGGCTTTTAATATCAAAAAAATCAAAGGCGCCAAAATAAACTTCTTCGAATAATCACAGCTGCCCCTTGGTATATTAAAAACGCAAATATTCACAAGGATCTATGTTCCAAGAGTTAAACCTATGATTACGAAATATGCAGTAAAATACTTAAAAAGGCTCGAATTGCAACCCAATCCTCCATTTAGATGAGCGATAAACACCTTCATATGTAAACAGAACCCGTGATAAAGAACATTTTTGTCTGGCACTGGCAGGACATAAAAGAAGTATAAGGATAAAATTTGATTTATTAGTGTTAGTTCGTATTTAATATACAAAAATTCAATAAATAAATAATGAAGGACTTAAAACAATAAAAAAACTGCTAGTTTATTTAATTTAAATTTAAGAAAACAGAGCAGTGAAAATTAACATCCACGAAGGAATTATCAGCATTTAATCATGCACCTATCACCTCCGTTTTAGTTTCTTTTGAAAATAAGAGGCAGTAAATTAAATTAATTTTGAAAGTATTAAAAAAAAAAAGCATGACTTAATTTACATGATTGTCTTATATTTGGTTATTCTTTATATTTTTGTTTTTTACCTAATTTGAACTTATGGTTTTGTGGGTATTGTGCTTTATTTACGTCTATGAGACTAAGTTTTAACGTTTTTATACCTGTTATTTTTAATTTGAATATAATATTTGTGTTACACTATTTTTTGTTTACAATGTTTTTATACCCTTCACCGAAGGTAAAAGGTAAAATATAAGTTTGTTATTCCGTTTGTAATTTCTACAATATTGGGCGTGGTACCTCCCGTACAAAAAAAAATTAAAATTGTATAAAATTTACATTTTAGGGCTGCCATATGTCCTATGGATATGACTTATACACCAAAATATCGGAAGTTTTTAGTAGAACATATTTTATAAAAAACTCGGAAAAATCGGTTCAGATACGAAAAAGTTATGGCCAAAATAAATTTTTTTTTTTTTGAAATACCCATTTTCGGGAACCAAAGTTCTTTCCGAGTTCAAGTTTTATAACCCAGATAAATGGTAAATTTCTTCTTAAACACGTCGATATATAAATCTTTCAAATCGGTTAAAAAATGGCTGAGTTATAACCAAAATACTGAAATCCCAAAATTACTCTTTTTATACCCTTCACCGAAGGTAAGGTAAATTTCTACAATATTGATCCTACACCCTATAAAATATATTATATTCTGGGTCCTTATGAAAAGCGAAGTTCAAATCCAGATGTCTTTTATTCACCCCCCCCCCCCTTTGCATTTCTTTGCATATATTAGCATAATGCCCAACATGATTTTCGTTAGCCTTCTTTATTATTTCATCTATTTAACGAAATAATTTTAACAAATAGAAACGGGGAATTTTTGATTATTTTTGCTACTTAAAAACTCGCCAAAAAAAGGTAAATCTACGGTATGAAAACAATGCCTATTCTAAAAGAAACAAACAAACACACATACATGGTACAAACCATTTTGGTGAATATATGCCACTTTTATGGTTCACAACTCAAATGAGTACAATTGAGATTTTTGTATTATGGTTTACAACTTTGCTAAGTTGAATTGACACAACTGAGTTGAGTTGTGAAACCTAAGACAGGCCATATTTCGTTTTAATGATATTCAAACAACGTTCGTTTATGGTTCAGTCGTCTAGGGGGTTGAGTTTAGAAACTGTGAGTCTTCTGGTTCAAATCTTGGTTTTTCAAAGCGAATTTTTTTTTTAATTTTTATGTTCTAAAAACGATTTAAAAAAAATATTTATCAGTTTTAGATTTTTAAATTTAATTTATAATGAAATTTTAGAATTGTGAATATGTATGTATGTATATGTAAAAATTATTTAGGTTTTGTCTAGTTGCTCTGTATTCTGCTCGCACAATGGTGAAGGGTATATAAGATTCGGCACAGCCGAATATAGCAATATAGGGATGTGTGACGATGGAAGTCGGTGAACCTCGTTTCCACCCCCACCGTTTATATAAATATACTTATTCACCATTTATATTGAATTATTTTTGTATTTTTGAATATTTTGAATATTTGTGAATATTTTATATTTAATTGAATTTGTACTTATGATTTACATTACATTTATGATTTGAATTTACTAACGGCCGTTTATGGCAACCTGTAGTGGTAGACAGTATACACGAATTGGCATCAGAGACACCCTAGCGGCGCGTAGCAAACAACACATGCCAGCAGATGGGCCAAACAGTTGGGCAGATGCAGCCACCTTGTACGTACGACGACAGAAAAGTATAAAAAGAGAGCGAAAAGGAAAATAGCCCTAGCGGCGCGTAGCAAACAACACATGCCAGCAGATGGGCCAAACAGTTGGGCAGATGCAGCCACCTTGTACGTACGTCGACAGAAAAGTATAAAAAGAGAGCGAAAATGAAAATCGTGAGCAGTCGGTGTTGAGCGCAGTAGTTGGTAAGTGGTAATTTACGGTGGTGATCCCGCTGTGAGTTTTGTTTGTTTAGTTTGGTTTGTAGTGGTGTTTGTGTAGAACAGTGATGCGCAAAACTAAATTCTCTCACCAATACACTGGCAAAACCACAGGTGCACTGGGAGAAAAGTTGTGAAATTTAAAAGAACTGTTGTTATTTTTTTACGGTGAGAAAAATTTTGTAATTTTTTTTGTTTTGAAAATAAATTAAATATAAAAGAAAAAGTAAACTTTTAAATAAATTATTTTTGATAAATACTTTATAAAAATGAAAAAGATTTTTTTTCACTAAACTTTTCATTGAAGTGCTATAAAAGATATAAAAATGCCTTTTAAAAATGAGTTTTGTTCATTGTTTTAAATGTTTAATGACAAAAGGGGCATTACATGTTACCAAAAGCATAAAATAGGATATAAGAAACTAAAAAATATTATAAACTAGCTTAACCCGGTGGGCTTCGCTACACTGCTTTAACCACTTTATCGGTTGAGAGATATTTAATATATGCATCCTATGGAAGGTAGTTCCCCCCTGTGTAACGAACCCTTTTACTAAAGTCATTAATGTAAAGACATTAAGACTTATTTATCATTCCCCGATACTGTTACAGTTACGAAACAGTTTCGGAAGTTTCAAAGTGTAGTTGGGAAAGGACTACGGGAGCCATTGAGTTGATAGCAACAGTCGGATTGGGAGTAGTTCTGTCCTTCCTTATCTACCTTCAGGTTGCCATTACGATAATTATTATAGACTCCCTTTTTATTTTTCGAAAATATCAGTAAGGTGGTAGGTCTGTAATAACTGGGTTATAATGTTAAATGCCATGCCCCGAACCCGTCATATTGAAAGAAGAAAATTTTTATGAAGTTGTAGTCGATTATTCTGATTGGTTAGAATCTCTCTAAGATGTTCTGGAGAGATACGGCCTCAGAACCCTCACCTTCCATGGTTTCATTGGCTATCATTTAACGAAACCCCCTAACTCCAATTCCAATCTAAACTAAAACTTTCTTAGTTGCCCAAGAAAACACCCAAGTACTTTATATTTAAGAATTCATGATAATTCACAAAATTTTATTTAACCCATTAAAGTAAATATTTACTACTAAATTTGACATTGGTATAAACTAAGTTTTTAAATGGACTTTATGATTAAAGGAATTATATTGGTTTTCATATTTCAGGTGGATTATAAAAATTTTATTTTCTTATATTTATAAAGCCATGTAAAAGTTATTTTAATTTTTTTCCTTTACTTCCTAACCACAACGGGTTAATAAAACAAATCTTTTAAAATTATATTTTGGCGATGATAATAGAACCGAAAACCAACACACTACATTTAAATTTAATGAAGAGCAAACAAAACAAGAAAGATTGAAACCAAACTCAGATTTTACTAAGAAATGACTTGTAATGCTCTCTTATAATGACTTATCAGTTATGTATGTTAGCTAACATAACCTTATTCTGTTATAACTTAACGAATTGGTTGTTATTTCTTTTATTAATGTAATGCAAGTATGATGATATAAATATGTATGTACGTTAAGCATAAAACATGTAAAAACTTACCGCATCACCCGCTCCGATGAAGGCCACCAAACGAAAGACGTTGATGTGCTGGATTCTGTTAGTGTTAGTATGAATATAAAATAACTAATAGGTAGATATGTAATATTGATTAGGGTTTCCCTATATAAAATTCATTTGTTTTCTATTACGATTCATTGGGTTAAATTAATGGGGGGGTTCTTTTTTTCTAAATGTTTTCCATGCTAGATTATTAATATCAAAAGTTTAAGGAATGTTAGTTTTAGGTTAAATTTTTTTTCCAGCCATGTAGGTTAGCTATAGACAATTTAGGATTAAGGGGTTGATTTCAAATCGTTTAGTAAGAAAGTTAAAATATTTTAAGTATCAATTTAGTTTTAACGGTAATACTATTTGGTCAGTTATGGTTAATTTTTTTGTCTTTTTGGTTTGTTTTAGAGATTAATTTTTCTTAAGGTCTTATAAATTGTATTTGAGAAGAGTATTTTGTTACTAGTATAGGCTTAGTAATTGTTTTACTTTTTAAATATTGTTAGATGGTATACACGAGGTTGCATATAGCCATATATGTACATACAGATATATACCTATAGGTATAGGTAGATATGGGCATATACCTATATATAGCTATATAGATGTATATATCTGCCAATTTCACTTCACTTTTTCGGTAACCAGTTTTAATTTGTTATTAACTTAGTTTTCAGAGGAAAGTATATGTTTGTGTGTAGAAGTGTAGAAGGAGCTCTGGATGGGAATTTGTTAATTAGTCTCTGAGCCGATCGAATAAACAAAATAATGTATTTATTTTGTTTACTCAGAATTTGCCAAAAGCCCAATAGGAAATATTTGCAAATATGAAATTAGAAATAGGAAATAAAACAAGTAGGTATTAGGATTTTGAATAAAAAAATTAAATTTATTGATTAGATTTCTGTGGGATTTACCTTTCGCTACAGCAGCTAAAAAAACAAGAAGGCAAAATTGTTAAGGAAAAACGGAAACAGCATTTTTGACATTAAGGCCAAGTTGACGGACGATTTAGGCATTATGCGCAAGTGAGAACGAATGAATATTTGTAGCATTCAGCCCTTATAAACGTTAATTAAAAAAAAGGAAAAAAACTTTGTACCGAAACTTTTAATGTCGACAATCAGAGGTGGGATTGTGGCATTAACATTGCCGCCCGCTTTGCAGGATATATGCAAGGGAAAATCGGCTTGATGATGTCAAAGATGCTGAATGAAACTTAAGGATATAAGTAGAAAACCAGAAAATAAAATTCAACTAAATAGATATACTTAAATTATGTAATTCATAAAAAAAAATTTTTTTTAACAAATTATATAAAAAAAACATTTCTAAAAAAAAAGAATTCAAATACAATACAATTAATTTTTCCTTACATAAATAATGAAAAATTAGATATAAACTTTATACGTTTCGTAGTTCGCTTGTGGTTTATATAAAAAAAGTGCTTTTCCTGTTATATTTTAAATGGGACATGGACCATAAATTGTCCACCCGAACAACGTACTTTGGGCTGTTGGAAAACCCGTTCTGGAGAAAACTCCCTGACAGATGACCTTTGGATATAAATCCACACCAATGACTATATCTATGGCTGCTGACTCATAGAATTTTGAATCAGCCAAAAACAGATCCTTAAAATTTGCTCTGTACGATTCAGGCAGATAATGTACTGGAGTTCGTAGCGCGATACGGTTATCCACCCTGAAGGTGCCTTCTATTTTTGAAGATGAGTCAAATCTCGACTTCAATACGATCGGACAAATGGTTTCGTCATGCAAGGTGTAAGCTGTCAGGTCTAATTTATCGACAAGCTTTTTAGATACCCGACTAACTGGAGATCCAGAGTCCAGTAAACAACGGGCATGAGGCGTAGTGGAACCTATCTTTACTAATACAGTGGGTAGCAGTATCAAGGTGTTTTGACGCAGTATTGAAGTTAATGTCGAGGATTTGGAAGTAAGTGTCGGAGAAGCCCTGTTTTTAGTTTAACGCACGGTGGACTTACGGCTATTGGAAGACGATGATGGTTTAGGTTGTGGTGACCGAGATTTGGAGCGGGAGCGTAATCGCGACTTTAGTAGGTCTTTGGCTAATCTTGGATTAACATGGAGTAACGTGTGATGAAACTTGTGACAATGTTTGCATCCATGTTTGGAAAAACAAGTTCCATTGGAGTGGTCATGTGCCAGACAATTGAAGCAATATTTGTTCTCCCATACTGCACGAATACGGTCGGAGATATTCATGGCAAGAAATTTCCGGCAAGTGCGGAGAGGATGCTGGCGATTACATATACGGCAAGGATACGAGTTGTATAATTCCAGGAGACTTTCAGAAGAAGGTTTTGATTTACTAGAGGCCGTCGAAATTTTTGGCATTATGAGCTGAAAAAATTAAATTAATAGGTAAAAGTGAATTTAGGTAGAAATTAACATTCTGTCGGTAGCAAAACTAGCTTAACTATCGGCCTTGTTATCAAGCCGCGTTGAGTAAATACATCAGCTACGCGAACACGACCACCTTGACCTGAATAGACTTTAGTTATTCGACCGAGCCGCCAACAATTCGGAGGGAGGTTTTCATTCTTAATCACTACCATTTCTCCTTCCTTAATATTGACCTCAGGCTTTCTCCACTTAACTCTTTTACTCATTTCCTTTATATATTCGTTTTTCCATCTAGAACAAAAGTTTTTGTGGATAACTTTTAATCTTTGCCACCGATTGATAAGTGACAAGGTGGAGTCGTTAACCTGCGGATCGACAGGTGCTAAGATTGGACTGCCTATGAAAAAATGTCCGGGGGTCAGTGCACAAAGATCAGCAGGATCTGAAGATATCGGGGAGATAGGTCTAGAATTTAGACAAGATTCGACTTTGGACAATAAAGTTGACAATTCTTCGAAAGTGTATTTGTAGACTCCAGCAATTTTCCGAAAATGGGATTTAAAACTTTTCACACCAGCCTCCCATAAGCCTCCCATGTGTGGAGCTCCTGCTGGTATGAAATGCCAGGAAATTTTCTGATGGGCATAATTGGTTTCTACATATTGCCGGGAAGACTGTATGAACTCCTTCGCCAGAACTTTGGAAGCGCCTACGAAGGTTGTGCTATTTTCGGAATGAAGGTGAAGTGGACAACCCCGGCGTGCAACGAATCGGGTAAAAGCTGCAAGGAACGCCTGAGTAGATAAATCCGAAGTGGCCTCTAAGTGAATTGCTTTTGTGGAGATGCACACGAATACGCAGACATAGCCTTTGGAAATTCGAAAAAACCGACCAGAATAGCTTTTGACGTCGAATGGTCCGGCGAAACCTAAACCAGTGTGGGCAAATGGACGAGTAATTTGACATCGCTCAGGTGGCAATGCTGCCATTTTTTGACGTTGGCACCATTTGTTGATCGTCGTTTTTATTAAATTTTTAGCTTTCGGAATCCAATACTGTGTTCGTAAAAGACGTAGAACTAGCTGGTTTCCTCCGTGTAGGCTTATGTCGTGCACAAATTTAACCAAGAGTCTGGCGTAGTGGCAGTTGTATGGGATAATAATTTAATGTTTTTCATTATACGTTAACCCTGGGGAAGATTGAAGCCGACCGCGTGAGCGAATAATGCCTTCAGGATCCAAGAATGGATAAGTTGGTCTCGAACAGCTCTAATCTCAGAGCTGGATAATATTAACGAATCCTTAAAGAAATTTAAGCGATAACGACGATGAGTTCGATAGAAAAACCTGTAGACGTATGCCATAACTCTCAGTGCCCTCTGATACGAGGAGAATCTTGCCAACAAATCTTCAAAATCCGTAAAATATGAAAAAAGAACTTTAATAGTTTTAATTTCTAAGCTGGTATTCGGAACATAGGACAACGGAAAGTTAGGACAATGCGATTCTAATTTCTTTAGCCATGGTGGGCCACACCACCATAAGTTATTGCCAATAAGTTCTTGGGGACAGATCTGCGGGATTGTTTTCTGAACTGATGTGATGCCACTGCGAATAATTGATGACCTGAGAAATTTTCGAAACTCGATTTGCAACAAAAGTCAACCAATTGCAAGGTGGTTTTGCTAGCCAAGATAGAACTATTGTTGAATCCGTCCAACAATAAGTAGAGTATTTTTCAACATCTAATCTCGGAACTAAAGTGTCTATCATCTCCGCTAACAAAACTGCCAAACACAGTTCAAGTCTTGAAATGGAAATCGTTTTAATAGGTGCTACTTTCGTCTTGGATGTTATTAAGTGAGTTGAAATGGAACCAGAATAGGCTATACGAACGTATAATGCTGCTGCGTATCCATTTTGGATGAATCGCAAAATCCATGAAATTGAATATCAGCATTTGGACAATAATCAATCCATCGAGGAACCCGAATGGTATTGATCACGGAATAGTTATTTTGAAAAGTTTTCCACTGAGCAAGAGCATCTTTAGCCAGGACATCATCCCAATCAGTACGATCTATCCATATTTGTTGCATTAATATTTTAGCTTGGACAATACAAGGAGCTAGCCTTCCAGCTGGATCAAATAATTTAGCTATTTCGGATAAAACTTCTCGTTTTGTGTAGTTCGAGGTTTCGGAAAATGGACTTGCAGTAAAGTAGAATTCATCCTGCTATCTTCAAACTTCAGGAAATCCTCATGTAATAGATGGTCTGGTGGAATATCGGCTAGAATATCTTCGGAGTTAGACGTCCACTTTCTCAATGAAAACCCAGCGGAATCTAGAGCTCAAATTAGCTCATTTTTTGCTTTAATTGTTTCTTCTTTTGTATGAGAACCTGCAAGGACATCATTAACGTACATTTAACTTCTCAGTATCGTACTCGCGATTGGATAAATGGACTGAACGTCATCTGCTAGTTGCAGTAATGTCCGAATTGCAAGATACGGTGCACAGTTGACCCCAAACGTCACAGTCTTTAATTCGTAATGGCAAATGGGACTATTTGGATTATTTCGGAACAAAATTCGCTGATATGGAGTATGATCAGGATTGACCAGTATCTGCCAGTACATTTTCTGAATGTCCGCATTAAAAACGAATCGGAAAAATCGCCATTTTAAAATGAGTAGAGTTAAGTCGGTTGAAGAATAGGTCCTATATGAAGCAACGAATTTAAACTATGGCCGTTGGATGTTGGAGCGGAGGCATTAAAGACCACGCGAACCCTTGTACTGGTACTATCTGGTTTGATCACAGCATGGTGCGGTAGATAATACTCTTTCGAACTTTCGTGTGAAATAGGCAACTTGATTTTAAACATATGACCTAACTCTTCATATTCTTGTACAACTTTATCATAATCAATCTTCAAATCTGGAGTCCGAATAAGCCTAGCTTCATTTCTGAAAAACTGTGCCATAGAACTGGACCTTGAATGTCCAATATTCAACGAATCCGGGAATTTTTCTTTAAAGGGCAACGAAACTACATATCTCCCGTCTAAATTCCATTTTGTAGTTTTTACATACAAGTCCTCACAGAACCTATCAGAGGCTGACATAAAGTTCTTCCTAGGAAGATTTTCCACCTCCCAAAACCGTGAAATTTCTTTAGATAAAGAAATTTCACAGAAATGTAAAACTACTGTGGGATTAGGTTTCGACAAATTAGAAATAGGACCAGTAAGAATCCATCCAAATATGGTCCCTTGGGCAATAAGAAATTCACAAACGTTATGAATGATCCCTGAACAAACAATGGATGGGAAAATATCCCCCCCAATCAACATATCAATCTTCGAACTACAATAGAATTTCGGATCAGCTAACTGAATTTCGGGAAGATTTGAAAATATCGAAGACGAAATATTCTGGGAAGGTAAACTATTAGAAAGTTGTGGAACTACCAAAGCCTCAACCGGGATCTCAATTTTATCGTTCGTTGGCGATCCTAATACAAAGTTACACTTTCGCTGAACCTTGGCCGAAACCGTGTTATTTAATCCGGAAATTTGTGCATTTGTACGTTGGAAAGGAAGCTTAATAGAATTGAATAAACGTTCGGAAATAAACGTTCCCTCTGAACCTGAATCTACTAAAGCCCGTGCCCGATATTAATTCCCTTGGAATTCGTAGTAAAGCAGGATTGAACTTGGTTTGAAATTGAAGGACTAGTGGACTGTACTTTGTTAGAACTGGGCTGAGAGAAGGGAGCAGAATTGGGGTTAAGAGTTGAAATCGAATTTGAATTTTGAATTGAAGAAGGGCTAGGACCATCAACTTCTTTATGTAGGAGAGTATTATGTCTCTTTTGGCATTTAAAACAACTATTTTTGCTCGTGCAGTTTCGCACACTGTGTGTCTTTGAGAAACAGTTTAGACATAAACCCTCCTTTCTTATTTCGTTTAGCCTTCGCTGATGGTCCATATTTAGAAATTTCGGATATTTGCGAATCGGATGGCTTTCATTTTGACACATCTGACATTGCGGACCAGCAATATTTGCTTGAAAGGTGTAAACTTTTTTGTTGGTACTCGAATCCGAATTATTTTTTGCCTTCGAATCATTAGTCCTGAAGGTGTTAGTACCTCGAATCTCTGAAACAGATTCTAAAGTTCTATAACGATTCGCTAAGAATTTATCAAGTTCAGACCACTTTGGAATAGCTGTCTTATCTTTCAACCCCTGTTCCCATAACGTTAATGTACTTTCCGGAAGTTTGTTTGTACATATATAAACAAAAATTGGATCCCAACTGGTCACGTCAATACCATAGAGGGTTAATACCGAAATGCAGGAGTTAATGTCCCTTTGTAATTGCTTTAAACCTTTGCCCGATTCAGAATTAATAGTCTGAAGGTTGAACAAAATCTTTAATTGACCATTGACGAGCACTCTGCGGTTCTCATAACGTAAGCACAGACCTTTTCAAGCAAGATGGAAACCTTCATTTGTAAGGGGAGCTTCCTGTACAATTTCCCTAGCCTCACCCTTTGTTTTTTGCCTCAAATGAAATAATTTCTCGACATTACTAGCACGAGAATTAGAAACAACTGCAGTGAACATGACACGAAATGTTGGCCAGGAAGAATAATTGCCACTGAAAGTTTCAATTTCAATTGGAGGTAAGTGCAGGCTGTGTGATATAGAAGAAATAGTGCTTGGCTGAATGGTATTATCAGTCGAATGCCCGATTCCTGGGATAGGGCCTGACTGTTGACGAATTGCATCAGAGATTTCGGATAATCTGGTTAAGCAATTACAGTACGTTGTGTACGTGCTTTTATATTTCAACTTAAAGGGTTCTATGTCTATAGGATCTTTATTTCCGATAGCTTCTTTTTCCGCCTCTAACATAAATATATCGTAGGCGGCTTTAAGACGATTTCAATTCGAATTAAGTTCATAACGATGAACTTCCAGGGCATGGGGAGAAGCTAAGGGGTACTGGTTGTATTTAAGATCAGCCTCAAATTCGATAATAGTATCGGCTACACGAATAAATTGATCCAAAGACATTGTTCGTCGTTAGAATGATATATAAAAAAAATAATAACAATATTAAGCAAAATTGGGAAAAGATATATTAAAATTTCAGACACAGACGAAAATTACAAAAATAAAATCGGGGAAAAAAATGAAAAATTTCAAGCAAAATTGGCGGATACGAAAATATGATTTTTCCAGATGTAGATAATGTTTAGCTCGAAAATATAAATGCTCTAAATAAAGATTTATTGATAATTGAAGCACCACAATTACTCAGAAAATAAAATTAATAGAAAGTAAAATTTTAAAGCGGAATCAAATATTAAATATTAATATTAAATCTTTCCTTAGAATCTGTAACTCAGTCAGTTCTTGTCCGATTTTAATTTTTTTAACGGGTTTGGAAAGAAAACTAATTACGCTTTAAAATGACGTGCATTTGTTATACATTTAAAAGTTATAACAATTGTTTTTGTTAAGAATATCTACAAAAACAAACGAAAATTATAAACTTTTTTGATTTTTTTAATATGAAAACTTATAAAAATTTATATTAACGTATGAAGAAAATTTAGTTCTTAACAATACATGGTTTTAATTTTTCAAATCAGATAAAAATTGTATAAGTTATTCAACTTTTCATTAAGACCTGTTTTTAGTATTTTCTCCCCCCGCAAACATATGAATAAAAAAAACAATTAACTATACAAGCAAATTTGTCAACTTAATAATTTGTTTGTTGTTATGTTTGCGGTTTATTCGCTGACAAAAAACATCGCTTTGATCTGAAGAAAAATAAAGCATTGGTAAATGCGTTCAATACAGTTTTTAACTGCTCATACAGTTCTAGCAAATGTTATGAACCCGAAAGAATTTGTACAAGCTGTTCCAGTATGCTTAAGAAAACTTAGTCCGAAAAGTTTATAAGCCAGCCATTACCATTATCTTTCCCAATGATTTAGCATCATAAAATATTCCATAAACCACAAGACTGTTATTTTGGCCAAACAAACATCACTGGTTATCAATATAAAAATCGTGATAGCAATAAGTATGCTAATGTGTTAACTGTTACTAAGCCAGTATTAAGTGCAATTAAATGTAATGAAACTTTACATAAACAAAGTGATGATGAATCTGAAAACGAGGAATGTGATATGGAATATTTACCAAAATCGGCTGAGCCACATTTTGTGACAAATGCATATTTTTGCGATCTTGTGCGAGATTTAAAACTTTAGTAACTTTTGCAAATATTAGCCGATTTTAACAAATAATATCTCGTTTTTTTCTACATAAAATTATCTTTAAAATACAGTGCAAATAAAGATAGGTTTTCATAGAAAAAAATTAAAATAACTCTTGTTGAATTTGAAAAATAAGGAAAAAAAATAAAAAAAAATTAGATAATTATGAGAAAAACTCACCTAATTTTTTGGAATATATTTTTTATGAATACATTTCATAAAAGATTAATTCTTTGCCTTTCCAAAACAGTTTAAAATTTTAAAATCGATCAAAAATGTGTGAGTTAGAGGTACTAAAGTGCTACGACCTACCCTAAAACAGTTTTTTGAAAATAACTCAAAATTTTGAGGGTGTTTCAAAATGTTTGAAAACGGTTTTTGTATGTCCTCACCTAGGCCTACAACCCCCACTAGGTCGATTTTCAAGTTCTGACGAAAAGTGTTTTTTTGTAGCAGTGTGTAATAAGGCAATAAATGTTAAGAGGAATTTAACATAGCTGAAAAGGAGAAATGAATACGCATAACATAACATACATATGAGCTGAAATGGAAAAAGCGTCAAAGATAAAAATGGGGGGACGGGAAGAGGGACTTTTGGAACTTAACCACCCTACACCGTTAATAGTACGCACTTAGACAATCCGCCACGGCACAATTAATTAATCTTTACTTATTATACGTAAATAGGATAATAAAAAATTAGAACTTCTTACTTTTTTCCCCTGGTAGTGACGAATGAAACCTCCAAGCATAAACGCACTAAAAAAATTTTATATTTTTTCTATTGAAAAAATTTGTTCTTCTTCTCCTCGTGTTATTTGCTATATTCTCCCACCACTTTTTATGCACATATGTTTGTATGTAGGTATTATTGCATTTAACAATGATTTACCCTTGCAATTTTTCTACTTTTTTTTTAATGTAGGTATGTATTTATGTAATTTAATTTAATTTAACTTTATGATGGCTGCACCAGGTAGCAGAGAAAAAATTAAAATAAAAAAGAAAAGAAAAGAAACAGTTTCTGTGAACTGTATAGAAATGCACTTTCACTACTAAAATCCCTAACAAGCAAAAAACAAAACGTACCTTTACTTTTATTGAAGATCGTTGAGATGAAGTATGTAGGCAAGAATGTGACCACAAGAAATCCAATGTTGAATTCTCAGAGAGTATTAATTCCAATCCGGTTCGAATGGACCAAATGTTTATGTGTAGAAGTGTAGAAGGAGCTCTGGATGGGAATTTGTTAATTAGTCTCTGAGCCGATCGAATAAACAAAATAATGTATTTATTTTGTTTACTCAGAATTTGCCAAAAGCCCAATAGGAAATATTTGCAAATATGAAATTAGAAATAGGAAATAAAACAAGTAGGTATTAGGATTTTGAATAAAAAAATTAAATTTATTGATTAGATTTCTGTGGGACTTACCTTTCGCTACAGCAGCTAAAAAAATAAGAAGGCAAAATTGTTAAGGAAAAACGGAAACAGCATTTTTGACATTAAGGCCAAGTTGACGGACGATTTAGGCATTATGCGCAAGTGAGAATGAATGAATATTTGTAGCATTCAGCCCTTATATACGTTAATTAAAAATAAGGGAAAAAACTTTGTACCGA
This sequence comes from Pollenia labialis, assembly GCA_949318255.1. NCBI lineage: Eukaryota > Metazoa > Arthropoda > Insecta > Diptera > Polleniidae > Pollenia > Pollenia labialis. Next base: position 48,103,584 of record OX439140.1, read on the forward strand.
AACTTTTAATGTCGACAATCAGAGGTGGGATTGTGGCATTAACAGTATATTAAACGCTTCTAGAATTTTTGGCAAAACGACATAAACGATGTTTAGTAAATTTAACTGCACCCCATGCTAAGATTAGCATTAATACCAGGACTTCCTTTATGCGGTTTATGAGTGTTGAAAACTACGTTGAATACTTTGATGTTTCACTTAATATCTTGCTGGTGATTTAATGGCGAAAGATTTTTAGGTTATGTCATATCAAAGGGTGATTATAGGCACTGATAAAAATTACGTTTAGTTGAGGTATATCCCACCAGGCCCTGGCCTGATGATTTTAGGTTAACCAGGTGCGGAAAATCGTAGGCACATGTCCCTGGTATGGTTTGAGGTTAGATAATCCAGGACCTGGTTACAATCTGTCCCTGGTCCCAGGGATAAATTCCGATTAGGTGCCCCTTAACTTAAGCACACGTGTCACGAAAATACGTGAAATTTGTGGGAAATTGCTAATTAAGACACGATAATTAATAAAACTTTATATATAAATTCGTAGCGTAATTTATTACCTGTTTTCTTCAAAAATGTTAAATATTAGGTTCACTTGCACAATTGCTTGTTTTCTTTAAACACTTGGCTTTGAAATTTTTGCCAATAGTTAGATTTATATGTAATATAATTATATATACCTTCTTCTTTGAAAATTTAAGTCTTATCACCACGAGAAGTAAAATATAAAAGAATGGCGCATTTAGATTTTTACGCCAAGTCGATCGTGTAGAGAAATGTTTTATCTTTTTTTTAGCAAAACTACACGCAAAGATGTAAAATTTCGTGGTATGAATGAGTAGCTAGATTTTTATTCTCAACTCTAGAACCGTTTACAATCCCACTAAATAGTATAGTAACTTATATTAATGTTAATGAAAAGATATGTCATAATTATCACGTTTAGATTTCCTTTCATATGGAACTCCTTTGTACCCTTTTCCATTTTCATCTCGTTTTTCCCAGTTGTTTTTCTTTTTCCACAATTAAGAAGATGTTATTTGCTAAGGGTGAATTTGTTAAGGGAGTTAGTAACACACAAATTTATGGTAATGCAGTACTCTCATCGAACTTACCACTGCAAGAATAGTAAACAGCACATATGAGACAAATAGCAAGTTAAATAAACATAATTTAAATACAGCTGTTCTACAAAACCAGTGTGACCAGATCCTACAATTTTCCCAAAGCTAAATCCGGCATTAGCAAGGCCAGAAAATGCTGGGAATAATTTAAAAATAATGCCAAAAGTTTCTTTGCAAGATTTTTAGTAAAATTTTATTACCAGTATACATTTTTACTACAGACTAAACACATTTTAGTACTCATTACTAGCCCCATTTTAAATAAAGGTTAGATTTTCGAACAGGTGGGTAGATTTTTGTAAACTTTCAGCAGAAATAGCACGTTTAAACGTAAAATTTCGCCTTTGCGCAAAACCCGGGTACAAGCAAAATATAAGCGATTTTCCTTTCACTAAGTTTATTATTTCGTACAGTTACAGTTTCCCAGAGATTTACAAAAAGTAAACAAAGTTTTCAGAGTACATTTAAATAAAAATTGGAAACTACCATTACACCTGCGCCTACCCGCTTTATTTTTATTTTCAAAGTGAAGTATACCATAAGAGTGACTTCTACAAAGTTTGAACTTTCTCACTATAACAGTTTTTAAGATATCCGATATTAAACATTGGCTGCTATTTTATTTCAATTTTGGGGCTCAGAAGATCCTACTACCAAAAGTTCAACAAATTGCTTGCAGCGGCTCTTATTAATATTTCTATCTATGAGGGGTACTGCTCCTCCTCTGGCTACCCCGTCCATTTCTATATTGAAATTTATAGTTTACCATAATAGTAGCTTTAACTACGTTTGAAGACTATCCCTTTAATTGTTCTTCAGTTGAGCGATATTTAATATATCGATCCTATGGGAGGTATTTCCCCTCCTACGCCTACCCGCTTTATTTCTATTTTCAAAAGTGTAGTATACCATAAGAGTGACTTCTGCAAATTTTGAACATTCCCACTATAACAGTTCTTAAGATATGCGATATTAAACATTGGCGTCCTATGGGGGAACCACTTCCCCCGCTGCTTTTTTATTTCAATTTTGGGGCTCAGAAGATCCTACTACCAAAACTTCAACAAAATGCATGCAGTGGCTCTTATTTATATTTATATCTATGAGGGGTACCGCTCCTCCCCTGTTTATCCCGCCCATTTTTATACTGAAATTTATAGTTTGCCATAGTAGTAGCTTTAATAGTTCTTCAGTTAAGCGATATTTTATATATGCATCCTATGGGAGGTTTTTCCCCTGCGCCTACCCGCTTTATTTTTATTTTCAAAAGTGTAGTATACCATAAGAGTGACTTCCACAAAGTTTGAACATTCTCACTATAACAGTTCATAAGTGTAGTGGCAACCCTATAGAGTGTAAAGTCGCATTGAAATTGTGCTCCGTATTTTTTGTTAATCTATCTATCTATCTATTTATCTATTTATCTTCTATATATATAAAAATGAAAAATGTTTGTATGTTTGTTTGTTTGTTTGTTTGTTTGTTTGTTTGTTTGTTTGTTTGTTTGTTTGTTTGTTTGTTTGTTTGTTTGTTTGTTTGTTTGTTTGTTTGTTTGTTTGTTTGTTTGTTTGTTTGTTTGTTTGTTTGTTTGTTTGTTTGTTTGTTTGTTTGTTTGTTTGTTTGTTTGTTTGTTTGTTTGTTTGTTTGTTTGTTTGTTTGTTTGTTTGTTTGTTTGTTTGTTTGTTTGTTTGTTTGTTTGTTTGTTTGTTTGTTTGTTTGTTTGTTTGTTTGTTTGTTTGTTTGTTTGTTTGTTTGTTTGTTTGTTTGTTTGTTTGTTTGTTTGTTTGTTTGTTTGTTTGTTTGTTTGTTTGTTTGTTTGTTTGTTTGTTTGTTTGTTTGTTTGTTTGTTTGTTTGTTTGTTTGTTTGTTTGTTTGTTTGTTTGTTTGTTTGTTTGTTTGTTTGTTTGTTTGTTTGTTTGTTTGTTTGTTTGTTTGTTTGTTTGTTTGTTTGTTTGTTTGTTTGTTTGTTTGTTTGTTTGTTTGTTTGTTTGTTTGTTTGTTTGTTTGTTTGTTTGTTTGTTTGTTTGTTTGTTTGTTTGTTTGTTTGTTTGTTTGTTTGTTTGTTTGTTTGTTTGTTTGTTTGTTTGTTTGTTTGTTTGTTTGTTTGTTTGTTTGTTTGTTTGTTTGTTTGTTTGTTTGTTTGTTTGTTTGTTTGTTTGTTTGTTTGTTTGTTTGTTTGTTTGTTTGTTTGTTTGTTTGTTTGTTTGTTTGTTTGTTTGTTTGTTTGTTTGTTTGTTTGTTTGTTTGTTTGTTTGTTTGTTTGTTTGTTTGTTTGTTTGTTTGTTTGTTTGTTTGTTTGTTTGTTTGTTTGTTTGTTTGTTTGTTTGTTTGTTTGTTTGTTTGTTTGTTTGTTTGTTTGTTTGTTTGTTTGTTTGTTTGTTTGTTTGTTTGTTTGTTTGTTTGTTTGTTTGTTTGTTTGTTTGTTTGTTTGTTTGTTTGTTTGTTTGTTTGTTTGTTTGTTTGTTTGTTTGTTTGTTTGTTTGTTTGTTTGTTTGTTTGTTTGTTTGTTTGTTTGTTTGTTTGTTTGTTTGTTTGTTTGTTTGTTTGTTTGTTTGTTTGTTTGTTTGTTTGTTTGTTTGTTTGTTTGTTTGTTTGTTTGTTTGTTTGTTTGTTTGTTTGTTTGTTTGTTTGTTTGTTTGTTTGTTTGTTTGTTTGTTTGTTTGTTTGTTTGTTTGTTTGTTTGTTTGTTTGTTTGTTTGTTTGTTTGTTTGTTTGTTTGTTTGTTTGTTTGTTTGTTTGTTTGTTTGTTTGTTTGTTTGTTTGTTTGTTTGTTTGTTTGTTTGTTTGTTTGTTTGTTTGTTTGTTTGTTTGTTTGTTTGTTTGTTTGTTTGTTTGTTTGTTTGTTTGTTTGTTTGTTTGTTTGTTTGTTTGTTTGTTTGTTTGTTTGTTTGTTTGTTTGTTTGTTTGTTTGTTTGTTTGTTTGTTTGTTTGTTTGTTTGTTTGTTTGTTTGTTTGTTTGTTTGTTTGTTTGTTTGTTTGTTTGTTTGTTTGTTTGTTTGTTTGTTTGTTTGTTTGTTTGTTTGTTTGTTTGTTTGTTTGTTTGTTTGTTTGTTTGTTTGTTTGTTTGTTTGTTTGTTTGTTTGTTTGTTTGTTTGTTTGTTTGTTTGTTTGTTTGTTTGTTTGTTTGTTTGTTTGTTTGTTTGTTTGTTTGTTTGTTTGTTTGTTTGTTTGTTTGTTTGTTTGTTTGTTTGTTTGTTTGTTTGTTTGTTTGTTTGTTTGTTTGTTTGTTTGTTTGTTTGTTTGTTTGTTTGTTTGTTTGTTTGTTTGTTTGTTTGTTTGTTTGTTTGTTTGTTTGTTTGTTTGTTTGTTTGTTTGTTTGTTTCCACGCAGAAAAACTTTAGTATGCGAAGCCAGATTTCAATACTTGACTGTAGTGTTTCCGGAAGTGAGAACTATTAATCAATGTAAAATGCAAAAGTTCTTCAAAACTGAAATGAGGGATAAAGCCATTTTCTAATATCGCTAATGCGAGCTAAGGCCATGATGGCTTTATCTCCCATTCAAATGAACAAAAAAAATAAAAGACTTTATCTCCCTTTTGAATGGGAGATAAAGCCATCATGGCCTTAGCTCGCATTAGCGATATTAGAAAATGGCCGGTACCATTTTCTTATTTTGGAACGCAATTCTAGATAGGAATATATCCGCCGTTATCTTACCCTGTTGTAATAAAAGCATTGATTCTTGTATTTTTTTGTGTTTTTCTGCACTAGCCTTTTCTTTTCGCTAGTGATCCACCACTTTCGCATAATAATTCAAAGTCCCTGCTTTTAAAAAATTCCTCGTCTCTTATAATGCGGACAAATTTAAAAAAATTTCCATTTTTTCGGCATATCTTTTAAGAACTCCATTGTAAGCTTCTACGGCGGATGTAGTACGGCTGGACGAAAGGATTTTCTCCTCTGTGATATAACAAAGGCCGGCTTCGCTAACTAAACCTTCTCTGCATAGCCGGTGTGCACACACTTGGTCCCTTTTCTCAGAGAAGGTCATTGATGGATTTAAAAAATTTCTAAATGGTGGCCGTTGAGCAGAAAAAGAGCCAAGTTTTAAGCCAAAACAAGAAGGAAAATTTTTTGTGATTTGTTACAAAGTTTAACTTTTTTTATTCTGTAACAAACCAACAGACCTGCATCTAAGGATAGTGATCTAAAATACATAAGGAATAATTCTAGGGAACATTTAAGAAAAAATGCAGGCCAAAAGTCTTAACATTTTTTGCTGTCATCATCCTGCTGGATTAAATTTATGACTGAAGAAGATCTTCTCCATGCGGCCCGAACAATAGTTTTGTGCGAAGAATAATTTTTTTAGTGAAAGTGTTCTGCTGAACGATTCAACCATTTCGAAAAATTTGGCCGGATTATCAAAGCTATCATATGGCTTAAATATGTTATCAATTATACAAAATGGCAGTGCGGCTAGCAAACTACTTATTCTGAATTGATTTATAAAAGTGTGCTGAAGAAAATGGACGAAAAAAGAAAAGGTATTTTACTTCACTGAAAGACTTATACTTCATAAGGAATCAATTTCATTAAAAAAATTTCTTTAATCCAATGAAAAATTTCATTCCGGTAATGAGATTTTACAAATATAACGAATCAATTTCATTAACACTACGAAATTGAGTTTCAAATTTTCATTAAATTAATGACAATTAAGTATCTCTTTCAAAAGAAAAATTGTTATACAATATTTCAATAGGTTTTTTTGAGTTAAAATTAACTATTAATTTTAAATATTTTTCAGTTAATGAAAAAATAAATCTTTTGTAACTTCATATTTTCCATTCTATAACTTCAAAATACTTATAACTAGAAGATATTTTCTTTCTATAACATTTGTAAAAACGTATTTTTATTTCCATTTATATCGATAGACATGAAAATATATGAATAAAATTCTAAATTGTAAAGTTTCATAACATCAATGAAAAAATTCATTACGCTAACGAAATACTGATTTAAGCTAAATGTTAGTAATAGGTTCAAAAACAAAGAACGAGAATGAAAAACCAAATGCAAAAAATTCTCACATTATTTTTTTTTAATTGTTAATTTAAATATACAAAATTTACGTAGTAGTACAAGCCAGTAAAATGGAAAGAAGGCAGATATAGGTCGCCGCGGGCAGAAGATGAATTAAATACAATTTACTAAAAGGTAAGTAAAGTAGAAAAAAACATGATGTAAAATAAATAAAATAAATATAACTTGATGATTTGCAACAGGAATAAAAAATAAATAAAGTTCACAACAACTCAAAACGCACGTGGAATAAAAATTACCAAATTTAATCATTAATTTCATGTTATTCAACATTATGTCATTGAACAAATTTAAAACTTCATTCAAATATAAAAGCATTTATATTAAGATAATGAAAAAAAGTTCTTTAAACGTTTGACTCTTTATCGTAATGTTAATGAAATGTTTCATTAATGTGATGACAAATAGTCACAGTCTGAATAAAATTTGCGGACATTAAAATAATGTATAATTTTCAACGATTTTATGAAACATTTCATTAACAGGGAGCTTATGTAACATTCTTCATTAATCCAATGAAGGGTTACATAGGTTGGCTTTTAATGTAATTTTTCATTGGATTTATGTCAAAATCCATTGGATTTGTGAAGGAAGTTCTTTCAGTGTTCAAATTCATGTGTTTTATTTAAATTAACCGGCAAAAACAATTGTTTTAATATAAATGTAATTACACTATGTGATGTGGCAACTCAATTAAATTTTAAGGTACAAATTGAAATAAGTGGCAGCATCTTGGTTTAACTTTTTCTTAACTAGAATTTAAATTAAACCAATTTAAGTAACATGTTGCTTAAGGCCGTTACACACTATCCCACAAAGTCTTACGTATTTTTCAAAAATGCTTCCCTGATCCAATTATTCTTTGAACATTTTCAAAAAACAATAACAACTTATCATGACAGGGTTGCGAGACAGTGTAAAACGGCTTTTAGCAAAATCATTTCTCTCTCTCTCTATTTATCTCAAAAGAAAGAAAAGTAAACAAATTTATTGTTTTTTTATTTATCGACCTTTCTCCACTATATTAATGTTTTTTGGGATTTCCAAACAGGCTTTCAAGGTCTAATTATTTCCTATATGTAAATAAAAGATTTATTTCATATTTTCCTCCGACGTTTCGTAGGCTGTTTTCTTACCTCTTCAGGGATTATTTTTATTGAAATATAAAATCTTGAATTTGTATTTACATTTCCATTTCTAATTTAAATGTGGTTTTAAACAATACACACAGTACAATTAAACACACAAATAAAACAAAAATATAAATGTATAATTAATAAAAAATATCACAGAAAAGTTTAAATTCTTAATGTCAGTATCACAGTTCCGGGCAAAATATTCATCATAACGAATGGGTGAAGCGAGCTTAAGTTAAAGATTTTTGATAAAGTCTAATATTGGGAGATGTTTTTTTTATGCAAGATTTGCAACAACAATATTTTTGTGACATTTTTCGAACATGTCTATAATTGATTGTATGAACGTACTTAAAAGCTGATTCATTAAATCCTCAGCATACATTTTTTCACTAGAAAGCCAATAATACCAATTTAACATGGTGTTTACTTTTTATTTTTACATGGTCTTATTTTCATTTTCTTAAGTCTTCGAATATAAAAATTTCTATTAAACTTGAAAACTTTTATGCAATGCATTTCCAAACATAAGTATGTACGTACTCGTACTAATAGATTTCGATCAGTAATGATCGATTATATCAACCAGGAACGGTCATTGTCTACACAAAAAAAATGTAAAAATGATAAAAATAAAACCATCATTCAAAGTAAAAGTGAACGGTTTATTTCTTCCTCTTCTTCTTCTTTGGTAGGCATTAGAAAATTGAAGGAATGATTGACATATTGAAACAATAGGAATATTTTGGTACTTTTGTAGTGAATCAAATCTGAAAACGAGTGAGTAGTACTTTCTATTGCTGCTACACTTTTTATAAGGCAGCATCTTTTCAAACGGATCATCGAAAACAAAAAGCATAAAATTAAACTACTTAAGTTTTAATTTTTTTTTTTTTTTTGGAATTTCTTTTGTTGTAAATAAAATTAAGCATAAAAGTAACTACAATTTGAAATACTTTTTTCTATGCAATTGAACAATGAGAACTCCAATGTCGCGTTTCATGGAATAGTGATTCTTGTAAATGGGGAAAAAATAATAAGCACATGTAGGAGTCGAATATTTTATAATCTTCTTTAATACTTTTTTTAAATTTTATGATTGTTTTTTAATCCCTGTTTTCCACACACAGAAAAAAATATCAATGTAAAATTAACCTTGCGCAATGTTGATTAAAAATCAGAGAAATTTTCTGCAAAAGTATCGAATAAACTATCGAATGTTTTTGCATACGATAGAGACTGACGTATCGAATGAAAACTCGGGAAATGTACTGTCGAGTTACTCGATATCGAATGGTATTATTTCAAATTCAATAAATTTCATTCGATATCGAGATTCATGATACCAAAATAAATAATTTCGATCAATTTTGCTCGATATCGTATGCGGTGATAAGACCCCTGTTTTATTTCTGTGGCATTTTGACAAAACATCTTAAGTCGAGATAAGATAGCAAAAAAGTTTAAAAAAAAATCGGTAAAAAAAATCATCTTTTTTAAATAAAAAAATAAACCAAAATTAAAGAAAAATTTCGTTTATAATACAAAATTTTAAAAACGTAAACAAAAATGTTTTTTGAATGAAAATTCGTATGATTTACAACATATTTTTCAACTTTTTAAATTCAACTAAGGATGTTTTGTAAAAATGCCACAGATTTGTTTTGTATAGAAACAATAACAACGATGTCAAGAGAAAAACATAATTTTTTTTATATTCATGTTTAAAATTATTTATGAAAAGAAACAAAATTCCCGTATTTTTTTTATTAAAATTATTTAGTTAAATAGTAGATCAAATTGCCAAAGTGGAATAATGACGAAAGCCATATCGGGCCATTCTGCTGGTGTCTTTTAATTGTGAGTGCTTTTGTAAACAAAGAGGAAAACAAAAAAGTGAAACATGTGTTACAGGTTCCGCGAGTTCGTGTTTAGAATGTTTCTTTAATTAATGCATATATTGTATCTGCAGCTTCTTCTCACTGTTATTTCAAACTCATACTAATTCGATTAGCCATGAAATTCACGTTGTTTCAACTTGAAATAATTTTCATTCCACATGATTTGGACTATTATTTCAATATAAATAAAATTTCGCTCTTACTTTACGGGAACGTTAAATTAACATGAATTATAGTTATTTTAAAAGAAAATAATGTTGTTCGTAAGTTATTGTAAAATCATGTTAAATTAGCATGAAGTAACTATGAAGCCAAATCACACGTTTGAAGACTATCCCTTTAATTGTTCTTCAGTTGAGCGATATTTAATATATCGATCCTATGGGAGGTATTTCCCCTCCTACGCCTACCCGCTTTATTTCTATTTTCAAAAATGTAGTATACCATAAGAGTGACTTCTGCAAATTTTGAACATTCCCACTATAACAGTTCTTAAGATATGCGATATTAAACATTGGCCTCCTATGGTGGGCACCACTTCCCCCGCTGCTTTTTTATTTCAATTTTGGGGCTCAGAAGATCCTGCTACCAAAAGTTCAACAAAATACATGCAGTGGCTCTTAGTTATATTTCTATCTATGAGGGGTACTGCTCCTACCCTGTCTAATCCGCCCATTTGTATATTGAAATTTATAGTTTGCCATAGTAGTAGCTTTAACCACGTTTGAAGACTCCCCCTTAAATAGTTCATCAGTTGAGCGATATTTAATATATGCATCCTATGGGAGGTTTTCCCCCCTACACCTACCCGCTTTATTTTTATTTTCAAAAGTGTAGTATACCATAAGAGTGACTTCTACAAAGTTTGAACATTCTCACTATAACAGTTCTTAAGATATGCGATATTAAACATTGGCGTCCTATGGGGGAACCACTTCCTCCGCTGCTTTTTTATTTCAATTTTGGGGCTCAGAAGATCCTACTACCAAAACTTCAACAAAATGCATGCAGTGGCTCTTATTTATATTTATATCTATGAGGGGTACCGCTCCTCCCCTGTTTATCACGCCCATTTTTATACTGAAATTTATAGTTTGCCATAGTAGTAGTTTTAATAGTTCTTCAGTTAAGCGATATTTAATATATGCATCCTATGGGAGGTTTTTCCCCTGCGCCTACCCGCTTTATTTTTATTTTCAAAAGTGTAGTATACCATAAGAGTGACTTCCACAAAGTTTGAACATTCTCACTATAACAGTTCATAAGTGTAGTGGCAACCCTATAGAGTGTAAAGTCGCATTGAAATTGTGCTCCGTATTTTTTGTTAATCTATCTATCTATCTTTTATCTATCTATTTATCTATATATATAAAAATGAAAAATGTTTGTTTGTTTGTTTGTTTGTTTGTTTGTTTGTTTGTTTGTTTGTTTGTTTGTTTGTTTGTTTGTTTGTTTGTTTGTTTGTTTGTTTGTTTGTTTGTTTGTTTGTTTGTTTGTTTGTTTGTTTGTTTGTTTGTTTGTTTGTTTGTTTGTTTGTTTGTTTGTTTGTTTGTTTGTTTGTTTGTTTGTTTGTTTGTTTGTTTGTTTGTTTGTTTGTTTGTTTGTTTGTTTGTTTGTTTGTTTGTTTGTTTGTTTGTTTGTTTGTTTGTTTGTTTGTTTGTTTGTTTGTTTGTTTGTTTGTTTGTTTGTTTGTTTGTTTGTTTGTTTGTTTGTTTGTTTGTTTGTTTGTTTGTTTGTTTGTTTGTTTGTTTGTTTGTTTGTTTGTTTGTTTGTTTGTTTGTTTGTTTGTTTGTTTGTTTGTTTGTTTGTTTGTTTGTTTGTTTGTTTGTTTGTTTGTTTGTTTGTTTGTTTGTTTGTTTGTTTGTTTGTTTGTTTGTTTGTTTGTTTGTTTGTTTGTTTGTTTGTTTGTTTGTTTGTTTGTTTGTTTGTTTGTTTGTTTGTTTGTTTGTTTGTTTGTTTGTTTGTTTGTTTGTTTGTTTGTTTGTTTGTTTGTTTGTTTGTTTGTTTGTTTGTTTGTTTGTTTGTTTGTTTGTTTGTTTGTTTGTTTGTTTGTTTGTTTGTTTGTTTGTTTGTTTGTTTGTTTGTTTGTTTGTTTGTTTGTTTGTTTGTTTGTTTGTTTGTTTGTTTGTTTGTTTGTTTGTTTGTTTGTTTGTTTGTTTGTTTGTTTGTTTGTTTGTTTGTTTGTTGGCTTATAGACTCCGAAACTACTGAACCGATTTTCCTGAAATTTTTACAGTAACATCACATAAAATAGGCTACTTATTTTTTCGATAGGGGCAGGGGAATTGGTACCCCCCATAGGATGCCAATATTAATTATCGCATATCTTAAGCGCCGCTGGACGCATTTTGCTGAACTTTTTGTAGTAGGAATTTCTGAGCCCCAAAATTGAAATAAAATAGCAGCGGGGGAAGTGGTTCCCCCCATAGGACGCCAATGCTTAATATCGCATATCTTATGAACTGTTATAGTGAGAATGTTCAAACTTTGGGGAAGTCACTCTTATGGTATACTACACTTTTGAAAATAAAAATAAAGCGGGTAGGCGCAGGGGGGAAAACCTCCCATAGGATGCATATATTAAATATCGCTTAACTGAAGAACTATTAAAGGGGGAGTCTTCAAACGTGGTTAAAGCTACTACTATGGCAAACTATAAATTTCAGTATATAAATGGGCGGGGTAAATAGGGGAGGAGCAGTACACCTCATAGATAGAAATATAAATAAGAGTCACTGCATGCATTTTGTTGAACTTTTGGTAGTAGGATCTTCTGAGCCCCAAAATTTAAATAAAATAGCAGCGGGGGAAGTGGTGTCCACCATAGGACGCCAATGTTTAATATCGCATATCTTAAGAACTGTTATAGTGAGAATGTTCAACCTTTGTAGAAGTCACTCTAATAGTAAACTACACTTTTGAAAAGAAAAATAAAGCGGGTAGGCGCCGGGCGGAAATACCTCCCATAGGATACATATAATAAATATCGCTCAACTGAAGAACCATTCAAGGGAGAGTCTTCAAAAGTGGTTAAAGCTACTATTAGGGTTAACTATAAATTTCAGTAAACAAATGGGCGGGGTAGACAGGGAAGGAGCAGTACCCCTCATAGATAGAAATATAAATAAGAGCCACTGCATGCATTTTGTTGAACTTTTGGTAGTAGGATCTTCTGAGCCCCAAAATTGAAATAAAATAGCAGCGGGGGAAGTGGTGTCCACCATAGGACGCCAATGTTTAATATCGCATATCTTAAGAACTGTTATAGTGAGAATGTTCAAACTTTGTAGAAGTCACTCTTATGTTATACTACACTTTTGAAAATAGAAATAAAGCGGGTAGGCGTAGGAGGGGAAATACCTCCCATAGGATCGATATATTAAATATCGCTCAACTGAAGAACAATTAAAGGGATAGTCTTCAAACGTAGTTAAAGCTACTATTATGGTAAACTAGGAATTTCAATATAGAAATAGGCGGGGTAGCCAGAGGAGGAGCAGTACCCCTCATAGATAGAAATATTAATAAGAGCCGCTGCAAGCAATTTGTTGAACTTTTGGAAGTAGGACCTTCTGAGCCCCAAAATTGAAATAAAATAGCAGCGGGGGAAGTGTTACCCCCCATAGGACGCCAATGTTTAATATCGGATATCTTAAAAACTGTTATAGTGAGAAAGTTGAAACTTTGTAGAAGTCACTCTTATGGTATACTTCACTTTGAAAATAAAAATATAGCGGGTAGGCGCAGGGGAGAACTACCTTCCATAGGATGCATATATTAAATATCTCTCAACCGATAAAGTGGTTAAAGCAGTGTAGCGAAGCGCACCGGGTTAAGCTAGTTTATTATAAGCAAAATACCTAAAATTTCTGATTTATATAAAAAAGTCTAAAAAACTAAATTGTTTTTATATCGTTATTTAAAAAAACAGCAAAATAAATCGTTTTAATAAACAATCATAAAATAAACAAGTAAGAGTGCTATATTCGGCTTTGCCGAATCTTATATACCCTTCACCATGAAAAGAACAGAAGTTTATATATATATATTTAAATATATGTATATATACATGTATATTTATAAAATATATATCGTTTAGTTTTATTTAATTATTTGCACATGATTGCGTGCTATTAAATATATTAAAAGTTAAATTAATATATAGCACGTTTAGTTTTGATCTAATTTCAGTATTTGGTCATACCGACATCTTAAAGTATAAAATTACCATTTACTTTGGTGATAAAACTTGTGGTCGGGAAGTTCTATGGTTCCCGAAAATAGGTATTAAAAAAAAAACTATATTGTTGACAATACTTTTTTTTTACCGATATTCCGAGTTTTTCTAAAGATTTCCGATATTGTGTTCTTCTAAAGATTTCCGATATTTTAGTATCTAAAACGTATGAATAGGTCATAATACTTAAAAATAATATTTCCATTAAATTGGCTTATAGGCATATATGTATATATACCTACATTAGACTGTCCCAGGAAATTTTTTTTTCGAATTCAGATATGAGTACCCTCCAAATTTTTTCCTTTTGATCCGAATAACCGAAATATGAAATATCATTGTGATCGGATAACGTTTACCAGTGTCGACTTGAAGTCAAAGTTTGAGATAAAGGCCAGTGTTAAAGCCATAGAATAATCTTGGAATTTAAAACCATCTTTTAATTTTACTTGTGTAATACACATTTATTTATTAAAAATATGCTAATATTCAGTGTTTTCTGAATCCTCTAACCACGCCCACTACAACCCCCTCCATGCTGGTACTGTACTGTTGCCCTGCCACAAGTCCTAAGTTCCTGCCTAAGACCATCTGGACATGGTAAGTGATATAATGTAGACAAAAAAATATATATATATATTAATTTTAAAGTTTTAGATTTTATTATCTTTATTCATTAAATTTTCTTTTTAAAGTTTGTTTATTACAGTCCGGATACATCTGTCTGTGTTCTTGTACACAACGTAGTAAATATTGCTTTTGCTCCTCTTCAGCTGTAATTAAGCCATGAAAATCCTTTACTAACTTAACCGATCTTTCAGCAGTATCATTAACCGCTCTTAGTGCATTAACTTTCTCTTTACTTTGTTGAAATGATGCATTAGTTTGCCACGTAGTGGGACATTCGCTTAGAAAACTGTCGTCGATTTTAAGCCGATTAAATAAGGATTTGCTTTTAAATGAAATAAAGTCATCTATATTTTTGTCTAAAAATAAAAAGGGAAAACTGTTATCAATTGTATATTGAAGTATTTATTGAAAGAAATTAAATCTATTATTAGTATATGCAAGACTAACCGTAAAGTGAGCCGCAAAGTAGCAAAAGTAGCGTTTACCTGTTGCTAACGGAATTTCATTTCTTAAGTTAGCCACCATTTTCGCTTTAGTTTTTTTATCTACATCATCGTCAAATAGAGACAACATACATACTTCATCTGTCAAGTACCATAAATGCTGGCAAAACTTTTGCAACGTTGCTTTTGAAAGGCATTTGTCAATTTTTTCATAAGCTTTCAAAGAATTCAAAAAACACATATCTTGGTAAGGTGCTTGGTAATGGTGGCTAACTTAAGGAATGAAATTCCGTTAGCAACAGGTAAACGCTACATCCCATCGAAAGAAGAACTTTGCGGCTCACTTTACGGTTAGTCTTGCATATACTAATAATAGATTTCATTTCTTTCAATAAATACTTCAATATACAATTGATAACAGTTTTCCCTTTTTATTTTTAGACAAAAATATAGATGACTTTATTTCATTTAAAAGCAAATCCTTATTTAATCGGCTTAAAATCGACGACAGTTTTCTAAGCGAATGTCCCACTACGTGGCAAACTAATGCATCATTTCAACAAAGTAAAGAGAAAGTTAATGCACTAAGAGCGGTTAATGATACTGCTGAAAGATCGGTTAAGTTAGTAAAGGATTTTCATGGCTTAATTACAGCTGAAGAGGAGCAAAAGCAATATTTACTACGTTGTGTACAAGAACACAGACAGATGTATCCGGACTGTAATAAACAAACTTTAAAAAGAAAATTTAATGAATAAAGATAATAAAATCTAAAACTTTAAAATTAATATATATATATATTTTTTTGTCTACATTATATCACTTACCATGTCCAGATGGTCTTAGGCAGGAACTTAGGACTTGTGGCAGGGCAACAGTACAGTACCAGCATGGAGGGGGTTGTAGTGGGCGTGGTTAGAGGATTCAGAAAACACTGAATATTAGCATATTTTTAATAAATAAATGTGTATTACACAAGTAAAATTAAAAGATGGTTTTAAATTCCAAGATTATTCTATGGCTTTAACACTGGCCTTTATCTCAAACTTTGACTTCAAGTCGACACTGGTAAACGTTATCCGATCACAATAATATTTCATATTTCGGTTATTCGGATCAAAAGGAAAAAATTTGGAGGGTACTCATATCTGAATTCGAAAAAAAAAAATTCCCCATACAAGCTTGGGACAGTCTAACCTACATATATGTACATATATTTAAGCAAACTTAATTATAAAAAAAAACAAACTTAATTATAAAAAGAGTAATTTTTGGGATTTCAGTATTTTGATCATTACTCAGTAATTTTTTAACCGATTTGACAGATTTATATACCGACGTGTTTAAGAAGAAATTTACGATTTACTTGTGTTATAAAGCTTGGACTCGGGGATATCTATGGTTCCCGAAAGTGGGTATTTAAAAAAAAAATTAATTTTGGTCATAACTTTTTTGTATCTGAACCGATTTTTCTGAATTTTTTATAAAATATGTTCTACTAAAAATTTTCGATATTTTGGTATATAAGTCATAACCATAGGACATATGGCAGCCCTAAAATTTAGGTATTTATACAATTTTTAATTTTTTTGTACGGGAGGTACCACGCCCACTTCTCCAACCCCGCCCACATTTTGTAGGATGGTGTGTATTGGCTACCTAAATGTGTGTACCTAATTTGGAAACTTTGGCTTTTGCCGTTCCCCAGATATACAGCAAAAAATAATAAAATTACAACAACCACAAGGGATTTTTGGAAAATATTAGAGGTAGTCGTGGTTTTTTGCTCATATCTCAGTAATTTGTTGATCGATCTTGCTGAATTTCAATAGCAACCGATGGTAGACTATATGTGACATAAATGTAAAACAACCTAAATCGTTAAATCAACTTCTCTCCCCATAAGGACCCAGAATATATATACTTTATTGGGTCTAAGATCAATATTGTAGAAATTACAAACGGAATGACAAACTTATATATACCCTTTTCCACCTGAGGTGAAGGATATAAGAATAACAAAAACATTACAACAATAACAATTTACATTTAAAAACAATAAGCTCAAATCAAAAGAAACAAAGCATAAAAAGATACAGAAAAATTTTCATAGCAAACAACAACAACAAGTGCATACAATTTTAAGTATAACAAAACAATAGAATTCAATAAGTAAATTGACAATTAAACAGTGCTGCCACTTGTATAAATTTTTTATTTTCCCAATAAAAGTAAATAAATCCCTTTATAAAGGAATGTGTAAAAAATGCTGTTTTTTGGAAGGTTATGATAAGAGAATGATTATTTGCTGTCTTTGCCATGGTTTATGTCATTTTAAATGTAGTGGCTTATCTGTCTTAGTGGCTGAATCAATATCGAAGCATAAGAACTTGCATTGGCGGTGTAATGAATGCCAAAAAATTGGTGCTGATTTTTACCGCTTCTTTCAAAGCAAAAAAAGCATTTTATGGAAATTCAAAAAAATCTAAGTAACTTATCTGAGCAAGTCAATTCTTATGGAAAGTTATTTGATGACATTAAGTCATAAGTGAACTCCAACCACCGTCTCCAAATCGTCGTAAATAGCCAAGATTCTTAAATAAAGATAATCGTTATGATACTGGTTTTCCGAATACTACAATTGCTAATAATAATCCACCCGCGAATAATCCACCCGCGAATAATGTTGAAATATTAATTAATAAACCGACACCTACTTCAAATACAAATACTGCTTTTCCGACACTTACAACTGCTAAGGATGTTCAGACTCCCATTAATTTGCTTACTGAGACTCCATTCATGCCTGAAACTGCTATTCCTCTATCTTTTAATAATGCTTCTTCGATAACTTTAAATGTTAATACATCATCATTTACTAATGGGCAGAATTTGAGTACTGGTGCTCAAAATTCTGCTCGGTTGATTAATTTTGACGGGTCATCTCCTAAGCCGCATACATCAATGGCTGGTAATATAAATGCAAATCATACAGGAGTCACTGGATCATCATTCGATCCTAGAGAATTAAGAACTATTCCACTAAAAAAAACTATATTCGCTACTCGTTTTGCACAAGATACAACCACAGATGAGATGAAGCACCACGTGCTGGCAAACATTCAAAACTGTGTTCCAGATGATATAATCGTTTATAAAATGAATTCCAGAAATAGAGCATCTTTCAAAATAATAGTTCCTGAAGATTTATTCCCAAAAATTGTTGACCGTGCCTTTTGGCCTAAAAATGCTTTAATACGAGAATTTGTGTATAGAGAGGATGATATGGCTCGCCTTCCAAAATCCGTAGATACAATTCCAAAAAACTAATTTCCATTGTTTATCAAAATGTAAGAGGCATAAATTCTAAACTATCATCCATTTACTGTAACAGCTTTGGCTTAAGCAACCATATAATTGTATTCACAGAGACAGGGCTCAGTAAAAAGGTCAATAACTCTGAAATTTTTTGTCCTAAGTATCAAATTTTTAGAAAAGATAGAGAAAGTTGTGAAAAAGTATGTGATAAAAAACAATCCGAGCAAAAACAATCTAATAAAAAACAGGGTGGCGAACAAGCTGATAATAAAGTAAAAAAACCGGTGGTGGTGTATTAATTGCCGTTTTAAATGAGTTTTCATCTGAAGAAATTATTTTAAATGATTTTTTGCATATTGAAATTATATGTTGTAGTTCTGTGATTAGGAGGCACACAGAACTGTAACCAAAACCTCAGTTTAGGTTGCAGAACTGCAGGGCACTGTATGAGTTATGGGAACTATTTACTGAGGAGTTGTAATTACAATCACTCATATGAATTAGTCTTGGGCTTAATAGTTCATTAAGGTGACTTGTCATTACAGTTCATTTAAAAAAAGTGAACTTGTTCGTTCATCTAGTTCAGTAGTTCACTTTTAGTCACTTGGGTCTTTTGCGTCAGTCAAAGGGCTGCCAGAAATTTTCAGCAAAAAATCTTAATTTCACCAAAAAAATATCTTATTTTTGAAGGAAAAATCTTATTTATATTATTAATAATAAAAACAATTCATATTTTATAAAATACATAAAATAAACAAAAAAAAACATTACAAAATATTTAATTTCTTATATTAAATTGTACTATTTAGTTTAAAAATTTTTAAATGGGAACAAAGAAGGTTTTTTTAATTGAACCTAACCTTCGTCTAGACAAAACAAAGTCTTGTTTTTGGGGAAAAAATCTATTTCCGGTTAAAAAATCTTAAAAAATAAGGTCAAATCTTACTTCTGGCAGCGCTGGTCAGTCAGTCTTTTTCAGTCAGCTCATTTAGTTTAATTCATTTAGCTCAATTCATTTAGTTCAATTCACTTAGTTCAATTCATTTAGTTCAAGGGTTCATTTACTTCAGTTGCTTGTTACCTTGATTTCCTATGCTTTACCGAATTGATTAAAAAGAAACAACAATATTATTAGTGTCTATACCCTACAAGAAATGAATGAGCGAGTAGTCATTTTCTTAACACCAACGTGAAAAATTTGACTATTCGCTCATTCGTTTCTTGTTATATGTCATATGTTATAAAATAATATACTTGTTTCTTTTACTCATTCCCAGATTGCCTTAAACATTTTCATAACATAATCAGGGCTGCCATATTAAGAGATGTCTCGCCACACGCAGTGATGCCAGAAGTACAGATTTATCTGCATTTTGAAGAGTTTATACCCCATAATCAGGGTTGTGAACTATTTCTAATCAAAAAGCGCCGTGACCCCAATCAAAAAGCGCTAAATAAAATTTAAATAAAATACTTAATGAATTGTTTAAGAACCATATTTTATTAATTACACTGGTCGTCAAAAAGAGATCGCTTCAAATAAAAATATATGAAATATAAAGATTTTACAGCGGTAAATTCAAATCCGTTTTCAGTTTTTTCTATAATGAAATAAGGTGGTTATGGTACATACAGTTAATCATAATTTGAGGACTGTTTGTGCGTTTTTGATCTTTTACAAATAATTTTTTTCAAAATTATTTCTTAATTAGTGGCGACGATTTTTTCATGCAAATTAGTATTTACCCATTTTTATCATTTATCATAAATCCAGGTATGTACATATATTTTGAATAAAATAAGACATAAAATCATGAAGATGTTAACTAGACGTGATTGAATAAACTATTTGTATTCAACATGCTTAAGTCAATTAAAATTAAACTCTTTTGCCCAACTGTGTTAATAAAACATTAAAAGTTTTAAAAAGGCTTTACTGATATTTCAGGAAAAGTAAAGTAATATAATTTCAAATATACACGGAAAGAATTGTTTACTTAATCACCAGAAAATATGTCTTAAACCAAGAAAATGTGCACTATTCTCGTCAAAGCCAAAAATTTCTTACTGTAAACATATGTGTGGCTTGCTTTAAGAAAAAGTAGTGACTCAAAGCGGCATAAAATTTACTTAGCTGCAGCTAAAAAAAATTTATTTTTTTTCTTTAATTACTTAAATCTATAATGATATAAAAATAAGAAACTTTTGATAGATTTGCCTAACATGTCTTTCCAAATAAAAATTCATTAAATGAAACCAAGTTTTTAATAAAAATAAGCTACTTTTGTATTCTTGTTTTAAGAAATTTTTGATCATACATATACCTACCAAAAACATGAATTTGTTTATCATGAGAAAAGATTTTTTATTTAAGAAAGTTTCACATAGCACAAACAAAACAAGTTATAATCAGGAAATATTTTTTTGGATTTTCTTGTTTTATAAAAAGAAATGGATTTCTTTAGAAAATATACTTCTTTCCGTGCAATAGTATGCCAAAGGCGCTAAATTTGCAACCCTGCCCATAATGTTCAAAGTGCAAATTTGAAGATTTTTGGTTTAAAATTGAAGATTTTTTACCTCGGTGTACATTATCACGTATGCTTGACTATTTCCCCTTTTTGCATTGATAAATGAAATATAACAACCATTAATAGAAGAACCGTGTGGAAATATATTCATCAGGAGGAATTAATAATATAGCCGAACTTATGTCATCTGATTTTACACGAAATAATATGTAAATATGTATACGTTATACGTATAGTTTCAATATTTAATCTCTTGTAAATTTCCTATAAGACCTTTGATAGTTTAAATAACTTGCCAAGCAATTTTATTTGTTGTTTAAAATTACAAACATGTGATTAATCCTTACTCAATCTGAGTAATTAAATTTGGATAGATATTTTTAATGTAAAAATATTCAAATATTATCAGCCATGAAAGCCGTATTCGAGTGAAATTAAAATCGAACAAATTTTTAAAACTTTTCTGTGTTAAAAGTTCAAAAAAATATTGCTTTTTATACCTCTTACTTCGAGGACCACTGCCATCGATTTCAAATTCCAGAACATTGGCCTTATATTTTGAAATAAATTGTTATAACGTTTTTAAAATAAATGGAATTAAATGTGTTTTGAAGATTGTTCAAATCTTGGCGCAGATTTGTTGATGAAAAAATTATGGTTTTTTGGTGATTTTACCTCTAAAGCAGCCCATACACTTGCAATATTATTATATATGATATTTACCATATTATTTCCAATTTGTCCTATATTATGCAATAAGATGAACAATGGTTTCATTCATTCAATAAAAAGGTGAACATAACCTATAGGAATAACATAGACAGCATTGTACAAAGTTACCAACACATTTCGCTTTCTTTTCGTTGTGCAATAAAAATTAAGTCTTTTGATTGTTGCCGATATATTGTGCCACCTTCGTATATTACATACATATTGGCAATATAATAATAATAATAATACGTAAAATTTAACAATTTGATTACAAGTGTATAAGCCGCCATAATATATCGGCAGCAATCAAAAGACTTTTGATTTTTATTGCACAACGAAAAGAGAGTGAAATATGTTGACCATTATGGGGTATAAAATCTTCAAAATGCAGATAAATCTGTACTTCTGGCATCACTGCGTCTGGCGAGCCATCTCTTAATATGGCAGCCCTGATTATGTTATGAAAATATTTAAGGTAATCTGGGAATGAGTAAAAGAAACAAGTATATTATTTTATAACATATAACAAGAAATGAATGAGCGAATAGTCAAATTTTTCACGTTGGTGTTAAGAAAATTACTACTCGCTCATTCATTTCCTGTAGGGTATAGACACTAATAATATTGTTGTTTCTTTTCAATCAATTCGGTAAAGCTTAAGAAATCAAGTGAAAGCAACTGAAGCAGGGATGATAAATTACATTCTCAAAATTGTACTTAATTACATAAAAATTGTACTAAATCACAAATATATTTTTTAATTGTTCTAATATTACAAACTTAGGTCTAAATTAAAGCCAGGATAAGTTGTTTTGTTTATTTGACTGTAGTTAATATTTAGTCTGAAATAAATTCGATACAGTATTAACATAAAGGAAATTTTTTATGAATTTATGGTGTGAAAAAATATAAGTCACATTCACCGAAAAATGTAGTATAAATGATATACCTTTAGATTCTACAGATATCTGGAAACATTTCATTCATTTTATGTTTCGTTTTTCCAACCCTAGACCAAAATAATTTAATATTAAATGTTTGAAATTTTTAAATTGTACTAAACATGTCATTGGAGTACTTCAGTACTTTTGCAATGCTAATAGTACTGAAAAAAGTACAATTGTACTGGCTTTATAATCCCTGTACTGAAGTAAATGAACCCTTGAACTAAATGAATTGAACCAAATGAATTGAACTAAGTGAATTGAACTAAGTGAATTGAACTAAGTGAACTGACTGACGTAAAAGACCCAAGTGACTAAAGTGAACTGCTGAACTGAAAAGAACTGTCAGACTGAAAGACAGTTCATCGTTCATCTGACTGAGTAGTTCAATTGAACTAGTTCGTTCATGAACTACCCAACTCTAATATGAATGATTGTAATTGTAGGGTTAGAGAAAATAAATAAATGAGAATTAATTTCTTTTCTAATTATGAAAATATAATTTAATATGCTGATTGGGTTAAATGCAGCGTATTTACCTGTTAGTTGGGTGGATCACTACACAAAGTTATTAAAGCTCACTAAATAAGTTGGTCAATGTTAATTAAGGGTTGAAATGATAAGACGTCAATATGTAAGTTTAGTATGTATTTCAAATTCCAATATTTATTATTTTATTTTGTGTAGATATTTAAGTTTAATTATTTTATGTTAGGTATATAATTTTAGGTTTAAGGTAATTTTAAGTATTTTAGGTAGTCTAAGCAAAATTAGAAATCAACTTGTTTTCGCTGTTGCTAAGGCACAAGTAAGGTATACATATTTTTAATTTTAAATCTTAACCTGCCTTCGGTTTGTAGATAGCCGAAGAGGGTTGGAATAACTCCGTAAGAACTAAGTACTAAATAAAGATACTTATACTACAATGGCTTTAAAACTATAATGTAACTGACAGCAATTAGGGATTACAATCCATACATTAAAATTCAGTTATAATTCAAATATTACTTCTAATTCATGTTACATTATAATTTAAATTAATTTAAAGAATTCTTTAAATTTACCAGCTTTAATATTAATTTAAATTCAGTTTATACATTTTTTTCCATTTGTTATATTCTTAATGTTTTTAATTCTTATTTAAATTTTTAGTTCAATTCACATTTTTTTGGTTGTTTTAACTTCGATTTCAATTTCAACATATAGTGTTCAAATCACATTTGAACATGGTGCGGGCCCCAGCTTGGGCAATCGCTTACAGGTTATCCCTTACGCACAAAACTTGCGCCAATGATTTTATGGCCTCTGCCAATACTTTGGTGTCAGGCTGCGCAATTTGCTGAGCTGGTGGTTCCACGGTTGGCTGCTGAGGTTGTTCTTGTTGTCGTTGTTGTTGTTGTTGACGATGACTACGTTGTTGTCTCTGCTGATGATGAAGTTGGCGTCTCCGGTGTCGACGACTTTGACGACTATGATGCCTTTGACAACGTTGATGACTTTGAGGCAGTCTTCTCGCCGTCGGGATCTGTGGTTCGTCCTGCTGCTACTGCTGGACGTTTGCTGCCGTTGTGAACGACGTGGCAGATGCAGCAACGTGTGATGTAGTTGATCGCATCTTTTGCAGGCCTCCATCGACGTGCAAGAATTCATGGTATGGCTTCTTGCCAGGCAATTAAAGCAGTACCCAAGATTTCCGACCATTTCCCTTCTTCTCTCTATCGTCATCCTCTTAAAATTTCGGCATCCCATTAGGCCGTGGTATCCCCGGCAGAGAACACAATAGTATACCTCCAAATCTCTAGGTGGGCTACTAGGATTGCGAATTGAATCACGGCTTGGGTCTGGTACCCGAGTGGCGGTTAATCTGCGATTTGACCTATGACTAAATGGGAATACATAACAAAGAGAAATACAATTTTATTAGTAAAGGATAAAATTATAATGGAATGTGGAAAAGGGATGTGTCGACTTAATGCAAGCGGGAAATTTAAATATTGGATTAGCGGAGTAAAATGTTAATGGAAATTAAAAAGTAGAGTAAAAATTCATATTTATTAAATTAAGCTTTAACTTCCGGTGATGATTCATAAGCAATAATATTAATAAGAGTAATGGCATGGTAGTGTCGTGGACCGATGCACATTTTTCCCGTACAGTTTTAGTTGCCCAAGAATGGAAGGTAGCATAGCTTCACTATGGGTCTAGTTACTAGCCCAGAAGATGTACGAATCTCTGCAATACGAGCGTTTTTGTCAGGACCAGAAAAAGTTCTCTCGATTCTAACCATACGCCATTCGTTGGGTGGCAGTAGGTCGTCCATTACGACTACCAGGTCGCCGACTTGTCGGTTTGGAGCGGTGTTCTGCCATTTATATCTTTTATGTAACGCTTTCAAATACTCTTCCCTCTATCGTATAGAGAACTGATGATGTATAGCCTTCAACTTTTCCCATCTGTTTATGACCGATATATTTTGGCAGGTTTGTTCGGGAAAAGCCATTAACGGAGCACCTCTTAAAAAATGCCCGGGAGTTAGAGCTGTCAAGTCCTCTGGGTCTTCTGAGATGGCCGAGATTGGCCGAGAATTCAGAACACCCTCAATTCGAGCCAGTATTGTTGAAAATTCTTCGAAGCTGAACTTGTGAGCGCCTGCTATCCGCTTAAAATGAAACTTATAACTCTTTACAGCGGCTTCCCATAAGCCGCCCATATGCGGAGCGTATCTCAAATCCATGAGACATATATTTTTGTGCTATATCTTCCGCTGCTCCTCGCAGAAATGCCGCAAATTCGCGTTCAAGAGCCCTACTGGCGCCGAGAAAGTTCCTTCCGTTGTCCGATGTAACGCTATGGGGGAGCCCCGCCTCTCGACGAAACGAGCAAATGCGGCCTGAAACGCCTTCGAAGATAGCTCAGAGCATGCTTCCAAGTGAATAGCTCTAGCACTAAAGCATACAAAAACGGAGACGTACCCTTTTACGTACGTCGATTTGCGCAATGGAGAGACTTTGAGCTCAAATGGCCCAGCAAAGTCAACGCCTGTTGTGTGAAATGGCGGCGATACAGTGCACCGTTCAGGTGGCAACGGAGCCATAATTTGCTTACAGGATTGTTGCCTCTGTATAATGCAAACTTTACAATTGCGAATTATGCCTTTTACCCGGGGTTTAAGTCTCGCTATAAAATATTCCGTTTGTATCATTCTGCACATTTGGCTGCACTCCGCATGATACAGGAGTTCGTGCAAGTATTTCAAATAAAGAAAACAGAAGTGCGAATTACCTGGTAGTATTACAGGGTAGCGCTCATTGTATAGAAGAGTTGAGTTGAATTGAATCTGAGTTCAAAAATGGATTTAATGGTTTTAGGGCACTTTTAATTTGTAAATTTTGAGAGGCTTTCAGACATTTATAATCTTCGGGATAAAATGCTGCCTGCGCCAAAGCTATTAGTCTTGTTTTTACAAATTTCATTTCCGACTGTGACAGATTTACCTGTTGCCTGGATTGAGATTCTCCCCCTTTACCTTTCTCAGAATTTCACTGTCTTCAACCTCTGCATGTAGCGTGTGGGTTTGCTTTTCAGGTATTTCGGAATTTTTCAGCGGATTTCTCCTTGGCCATTCTGCCGGAGGATTAACAAGCCATGATGGTCCATGCCACCAGAGTGAATTATGAGCTAAGTCTTGGGGCCTGAAACCTCGGGTTCCAAGATCCGCAGGGTTGTCGTGAGATGACACGTGATGCCATTTAGCACCTGACACTAACCCATGAATTTGAGATATTCTATTAGCGACATATGTTTCCCATGTAGACGGGGGTTTTGAGAGCCAACCTAACGTTATAGACGAGTCATTCCACAAATGAATCTCCTCTGGATTAAAATCCAATAATGAAATAATATAATTCATGAGTTTAGCCAGTAGAACTGCTCCAGTCGAGGCAGAGAAACTGTTTGAATAGGGGCTACTTTACTCTTTGCCACCAACAAATTAATGAACGTCGTATGGGAATTAGTCTGACATCTTATATAAACTGTGGCACAATATGCCGTCTTAGATGCATCTGAGAAACCGTGCAATTGCGCCTTGTCGGAGGGACAGTATTGTACCCAGCGACTGATCCAGACCATATCAACCTGTGATAGATCTCGAACCAGTTCGTTCCACTTTTGCAGCGATTCTTTCGACACTTCTTCGTCCCATTCTAGGCCTTCCAACGAAAGTTGTTGAATTAATGATTTGCCCTTATAAAAATCGGAGCGAGCCAACCAGCAGGATCGAATAATTTTGTCACAGATGACAGAATCTGTCGCTTAGTAATTCTTGTCGCTTGATCAATTGGATCAAATTTATAAGAAAATGAGTCTGATAGATCATTCCACTTTATACCAAGGGTTTTGGTAGAGCTAGCATAGTGGATGCGTAGAAAATCAGAATCATACAAGTCTTCCTTTGGAATGTGAGAAATCAACTTGGGATCATTTGCAGTTATTTTCTTTAGGGAAAATCAAGCTGACTGCAGCATAATCATAAGCTGTTCTTGAGCTGACAAAACCTCCTCCAATAGAATGTCATCGACATACGTTTCTGTGCGCAGAATTGAAGCTGCTTTTGGGTAAGCAGACTCGGAATCAGATGCCAGTTTTAAAAGGGTCCGAATTGCTAAATATGGGGCACAGTTTACTCCGAAAGTTACTGTTTTTAATTCATAATCTTTAATCGGGCCGTCGTCTTGAGGCTGAAATAAAATCCTCTGCCGATACATTTTTTGAATGTCGCCGTTAAAAACATATTGATATTTCCTCAAATTGAGTATTATGGAGATCAAATCACTTTGCAGTGTGGGGCCTGTATGTACAATGTCATTTAACGAGAATTGGGATTTTGACTTCCTAGAGGCATTGAATACAACTCTGAGTTTGGTTGTTTTGTGTTCTGGGCGGACTACGCCGTGATGTGGTAAATAAAATGAACCATATTTACCGTTCGAGTTAATTTCCGTAGATTGCGTTTCAGCCATATGACCCAGAGTGAGGTACTCACTTATAACAGCCTTATACTTGCGTATTGGGCCAGGGCTATGAATCTCGATGATACAAGAAATATTTTTTCGGGAAACTCAGGTTTGAATGGTAACCGCACAACGTATCTACCATTTTCATTACGAGTGGTTGTTTCATTATAAAACCTTTCACAAAAGTCATCTTCCGCTGACCTTGAGGGAGCTACTGGAATTTCTTCCTGTTCCCAGAACTTTTTCAACAGCGCATTAAGATCAGAAATTTCAGTCGGAACAACTGTAGTTGTAAATGTCTGAATCGATTGTGTCTTTATAGGACCACTGAGTACCCAGCCAAAGATAGTATTATAAGCTGAAGTTTGACCGCAAATATTTTTTCTCATACTCTATATTTAAAGAGTGTTCGTAATCATTCCCTAAAATTAGATCTATCTGTGAAGATTTGTTAAACGTCGAATCTGCTAGATCTAATTCAGCCAAATCGGTTGAATAAGGTATTTCAAAAGTGCATGCTGGAAGCCTATTTGTCACTTTTGGCAGCACTATGGCTTTAATGGGACTCGCAAGTCATACCTTTTGGCGTATAAAATGACTTCGCATTCTTTGTTTGCCGTTTGCCTTTTCCCGCCAATACCGATGATTTCGAAATGTGACTTTCCGTAGGGTAGCTGTAGGCGATTACGAACTCTTTCTGTTAAAAAGGTTCGTTGGGAGCCGGGATCAATTAGCGCTCTAATTGTAAAAAGTTCACCCCCGTGCTCTATTTGCATCAATGCCGTTCTCAGCAATATATTTTCATTACTTGTAGAGCAATTAGCCTGAAATTGCATTGATGTACTGGGTCTTTCATCTTGATCGACTCTTCTTTGGGTACTATTCTGAGAAGATTTTTGGGCTGTATTGTTGGAATTAGCGACCGATTCCCTACATTTTGAGGTTTGTGCCGATTGAGTAGGATTCTGTGCCCTTTGCCCCATATGTAATAAGGTGTGATGAGGTTTTTTGCATTGAAGGCAAGTATGTTTGCTCTTACAATTAGACTTAAAATGAGAAGAGGCTAAACAATTATTGCAAAATTTATTCTTAAACACATAATCTCTTTGCTGTACCGTAAAGGCTCGAAACTTTGGGCATATTCTCAAAGAGTGATTTTCTTTACACAATTTGCATGACAAACTTAAATTGTCTTGAGATACGTATGAATTTATATCAGAGTTGGATGTGTCTTTTAGTGTGAAACAATCTTTAGTAACTTTTATACTATTGAGACGTTCTACTGCCTCATATCTGTCCACGAGGAATTGAGACATTTGGGTCCACTTGGGTAGTTCACGTGGTGAAGTGAGGGATTGCTCCCATAACGAAAGTGTTAGGTGTGGCAATTTAGTTGAGATGAGTCGAATCAGAATAGGGTCCCAGCTCTCCACGTCGATGCCTAGCGTTCTAAGAGTTGCCAGAGAATCATTAACTGAAGATTGAATTCTTCTAATTGATTCGCTATCTTCATTTTTTGCCGAGGGTATATCAAATAGGATTTTTATTTGGTTGTCAACCAAAACTCTTTTATTTTCATATCGGGTTTTTAGGGCATTCCACGCTAACTCAAAATTGTTATTTGAAAGGGGGTATCTTTTTACAATTGCACCGGCTTCACCCCTTGTTTTGTTTCTCAGGTGATAGAGTTTAGTGACTGGAGTAAGCTTTGGGTGATTTATGTACACGGCCGTGAACATGTCACGAAATGATGGCCATTGTGGTGGAAGCTTTATGCAAATGGTGCCATCAGGGAATAAGCTAGGATTCGGGTGAGAATAGCGTGACGTTGATTGAAACACTGGTATTTGAGAACCCTCTATTCGACTAACTTTAAGCAAGTCATTAATTTAAGAATTACACTGGAAATACGCTTCGGAACACGTATTGTATTCTTCTTTGGCTTGTGTTTTAAATCTAGTATCAACTGATTCATCCTGTGATAGCATTACTTTTCTATAGGAATCCTTCAAATTTGCCCATTCTGAATCTAGTTCCCTTAATTTTACCTCAAGTATTGACTCGTTATGAACTTCAACCGTGCTATTATTAAATGTCTCACAAAATTGCCTTAAATTCCCACAATCAAATAGAAATTGTTCCCTATATAAAGTATTAAAAGCTACGCTCGATGCTTCTGTTGTTGACGTCATTTTGTGGACAATGAAATAAATGAGTCAAATTTGATAAAGTGGGTGTATATTCTTGAGGTTTCCTACACGAGAATATAATTCGCGTACTATTGAGAATGAGGTTTGATTTACGCGCAATAGCAAAGAAACCCGAGTTTAGGTATAATTATCGGTTTTATTAATATTTTTCAGGATAAGACAGTAAAATTAATTTTATTTCCGCAAATTTATAACTGAGGTTGAATCGGCTTTCTATATTATCCTTCTAAATGTCAATTTTATTGTTTAACATAAGATATAATAGATTTCTACTTAAAGTGATTATATTGGGAATTGGGCTATCTAAGTGTATTACTAGATGTGGATGTCTAGAATTTTGATAATTAAGAAAAATTTAAAAAATTTTGGGGCTTTTTTAGTATAGCACAAGATATGGATGTCTAGTATTTTTGTAATTAAGAAAAATTTTTAAAAATTTTGGGGCTATTTGAGTATAGCACTAGATATGGATGTCTAGTATCACGTTTTAATTCTTCGAAATAATTATGGGACTATAATTGGGGTATAATATTTTAATCTTATTTACAAACTGAAATCAGATCATTTGGTAACAAACTAAGTATTATTTTCTATAGGGCCTACTGTAACTAGGGTCTTGTTTAATTTATTTATAGAAATAAAATCATAAAAATTTCCTTTGTTATAATAAATTATTATTATAAATGTGCGTATTGGTTGGGTTAACGTTTAAATCGTAATTAATAATAGAGCTATATTAACAACTATCAACCAAATGATTTAATTTTCCGCAAATATAAATTTATTGTTACCAATAAATTTTCCCATTCGATAAACGAAGGATCAATTTATTTTAATTTTTTACGGCAACTCTGGGAAACAAAAAAACCAATAATTTATTGTACAGAGAAAAAATATATTTTTTATTTTATTTATTTAATTTCCTTTTATAATACAATTAATTTAGTTGCTCAAATTTATTTTAAGTTAAAAAAAAAATTTTTTTTTTTCCTTTCTTTCTTTTTTGAATCACAACTTCCTAATAGCCTTTATTTTATATATTTAATTAATATATTTATTTTATTCGTTAATTTAAATTAAAAAGCAAAAATTATTTAAATTTTCGTGATTCACAAATTCTTAATAGTTTTTATTTTATTTCGAGTGTGCCACGAAATGTGCAAGCGAGTGTATATATTATACTTATGGGAACTATGTTATGTATATTCCACGATACCTCCCAACAACCGGTCTGTTCTTGTACTAAGAATGTACAATCGACCAAATAATCTCACTGGAACTAAGTGATGTATATTCCAGGATACTTCCCAACAACCGGTCTGTTCTTGTACTAAGAATGCACAATTATTTTGGGTTAAAAATTCCTTTTATTTATTTAGTTCTGTTGGATAAATTTGCCAACCGTTTCTTATAAATAAATTATTTTTAAAAATAAATTATGCCATGCGCGGCCAGTTTAATTTGAACTAAATTTTAATTTTATTATAAATTAAATTCCAACAATTTTAATTTATCTTACGGTTCCATCAAACATTTTAATTTTTCTTGCTCAATTCAAATTACCATTACTCTTTCGGGTTTATAAAAGAAAATTTTTAATCCAAATTTTGTAAGTAACAACTTCTTAAAGTAATTAATTTTAATTTTCCTTTTTCCAATTTTCTTTTTTACTTAGTGTTTCCTTTATTTGTGACGGACTGTAATTTTCTTCCAATGTATTTTTCTTCCAAATGTTTTGTTGTTTAAGAGAGCGCAATTATTTTTCTTCTTCTCCTTTTTTCTACGGACTGCATAATAAATTTAGTGTTTATACGTATATTTCCTCTTTTTTCACTGCTAATCTTGGGAACATTCACAGTATTATCTAGCTGATTAAAGAGTTTAAACACAAACCGAGCACTTTGCTGTTAAAACTTTAAGAGATTAATCAACTTTTTATTTCGACTTCACGAGTATGTAAATAAAAGTGTACGAGGGTGTATGAAAATTCTTTGTATGCGATCAATATAAGGGTGGGTAATTAATTCGAATTGTTTTCTTTATTTGGCTTTAAATTTATTTCATCTTTCAAATTCTTTTATTTTATTTTGTTTTGGTTTTAATTTAATTAAATTGCCACTTAAATTAATAAATCAAAGAGTAAAATTAACCAACATACGCACAATTCGAATAAACCAAGAATTTTCACTAATTAAGAGCACACTTTAATATTACACGAGCAATTTTTTGAATTAAGAGAATTTTTATTGTTACCGCGCATAACTTGAGTACTTTCCTTTCTTTTTTAAATTATGGTGGTTCAAATTACTTCCAGCCAATGTATAAAATGGGAAATAAACAGATATAAACTTTACTCAAGAGAATTTAAGAGAATTGCAATAAAATCAAACGTGTAAGTTTAAATTTTAATCTTACAATTCTTATTTTAAACTTTAAAAATAAAACGCAACTAATTTATATTATTTTCCATTTACTTTATGAAGAGATGAATTAAAGTTGAAAATTTAAACAACCAAATTGTTGTTTAAATCTTTAGAGACCGCTTTTATTTTTTACACTTTTGTAAGCCAAGAGTTCGTAATTTCAAGTTTGATTGAGAATTTGTTAGTGCATGCAACTGACATGCTATTTTAGGGGTGGGTTTTTTTTAAATTTCTAAGAGAACGCAAGTAATTTATATTATTGGTTGCAATTTTAAAATCTTAGAGCGAGTTAAATGAGTCAATGTATTAAATTATTGTATGTGAAATTAATTTTCAGTGAGGGCATTACATTTCTAACGTAAAGAGATCGTACCACTTAAATTTTCTTAAAATTCTTTAAGAGAATTAATTAATTTAAACTTTATGTTGAGAGATTGCAAATACACGAAATTTTATAAAAGCTTTGAAATTTAGAATTTAATAATTTTATAATGTTTCTTTATTTCTTCCTTCTTACGTAGTTAAAATTTCTGTAATAAAATTGATGTTTTATTTACATAAAACTCCGGGCCTAACAAGCTTAAAAATAAGAAATGATTTAAAATTTTAAAATTGGCCAACTAAAATAATAACAAAATTTCTCATATTAAAATTATTTTCATGTGTTATATGTATTTAATGGGTTAATGGTTTGATTTCCATTTAATTTGCTTTGCGTAAGAGAAAGTTTAAATGAAAAGCAAAAAGTTAATAAGAGACTTTGAATTTGAGAGTGAAACGAAAATTTCCAGAAATTTTATATTTTTTCCACTTGAAAATGTAAACAATATTAATATTTTTCCTGCCTTTATTTTTCAATTTTCTACTTATTATTCTTTAATAATTTTCTAGTAGGTAATAATTTAACCATTAAGAGCACTGATTTAAATTCCAATATGAATATATGTATGTATGTAACAAGAGCAAATTAATGATGAGAGCACTTACTTGCAAAGCATGAACAAAATAACAAAAGAGTATAGGTATTCCAATTGTCAACTTTTGGTGGTTGAAATCTATAATTGTGTTGTTGTTTTACAAGAGATAGTGATCACTATTGCTCTTTGCTTATTATTCTCAAAAAAGTATTCCTTTTTTGGTTTTAAAAATTTTATGTTTTTTTTTAATACACCATTTAATAAAAATACTAAGGAATTATAAGTAAGCAATCTTTTTTTTTCTCTTTAACTTTACAAACTTTCAATTTAAACAATTTTATTTTTTTCTCTTTTTAAATTTTCCATTTGACAATATTTTTAGGCTTAACGAAAAGTAACGGGATGTAATTGTATATACATATGAATGTTTGTTTGCTTTTCGTTTTGCTATGTATTATTGGGTAGGGTAAAAAGCGATTTATTTTATTTTTATTAACGGGATGTATTATTATTATGTATAAATATGTGTTTGCATTTCATTTTGTTATTAATTATTAGGTACGGGAACTAGCAATTTATGTTCTTTCTTTTTTTTACTTCTTTATGTAAGTATGTATGTATTAAAGACCTGCACAGATGTATCTGTTTATATCTGTTTCTGTGTGTTGTCTAAAGTGTATGTGTTTCTGATCTAAGTTGATACTGATATGATTTGTAAAAGAGTGGATGTAAGTTGATAAAAAAGCGAAAGAGAGTATCATATCTGTTAATATCTGTTTCGCAAAAGCAGATACTAGTGGATACTGATGGAATACAATAAGTTACTTATTGTATGATGCCGTTATTTTCAATTATTTTTCAACGCAAAAGAGCCGACCCTTTGGCTGATAAAAAAAATAATTTTTTACAAAAACAAAATATGTACACATGAACAGTTAGTTTTTTCAATCATTTTTGCGTGATGTTTCACGAGCACAAAAAAGGCAAACAAAAAAAATTTACAAGAACAAAACTGGTTGTAAAAATATGTTTGCTTGTTTTTTTTCGTTTTTCTTCGTTCAAGTGCCATGTAGACAAAAATTATTGATAAAAAAAATTCTGAAAGAACTGAATACGTGTACATACTTTGTGTTTGTATAAAATAAAAACTAGCAAAAAGAGTTCTGATCAGGCGTGCCATATTTACCGATTTATCGGCATTTCGACGATTTTTTGCCTCTAAATTACAACACGGTAATTTTTGGTTTGTTACACAAAGAGACAGCTTTTATTAATTCAGCGCTTATACTTAAGGAAAAAATGGCTATATATATTTATTTTATCTATGCAGTATTGTGTGTCTAACACAACAAACACATTTTGAAAAATAAACAACTTCATATGAGGGACTTAAAGCACAAGGGGAATCGATCAAAAGATATCCACCCGTCCGGCTGGATGTCCATTTAAACTTTGTGCCCAAAGTCAAAATCGCAATTTTTTCGGGATTGACGGACTATACTTTCTTTTTTGTTTAAATTTGATATTTGTAACCAACAAATTAAATTGTTTATTTAAAATGGATATTTGTAAATAAATAATTTTTTTCCAATAGATATTTGTAAACAAAAAATTACTTAGGTTATCAATAACCAAAAATAAATAAATTTTACTTTAATTGGTTACCACAACCAAAATATATACAGTACTTTTTGTTTATAGTCACTACCTGTTAATTTTGCCGCTATAAGTAAATTTAATATAAAGTATTAACGTTATAGTCCATTTAGCGATATAATAACATATGCCATATATGCCATCTATCAACAGTCATCAAAGGGAAAAGTAAAGTAAATTAATGGCGTTATAGTCACATTAACAATATTTACTAAGTTCTATTTAGTTTTCGAAGCCACAATCCATCCAAAGAAAGAAAGAATTTAATCGTTTAATTTTTGTCAACAACTAAGTTAATATATATCTTGTTATTATTTTAACGATTTTTTTTTATATTTATTTGTTTTTCTTTATTTTCTATATACACATAACTTGATTTTATTCGAATTCGGTTATTTGCCTCATAGTGGCATATATGTGAATTAGCCTTATACAGTAGTTTTGACTTAGCTGCACAATCTCCTTTGCACGATTTTTTGTGCAGGTAAATCAAAAATGCAGCTATCTTAACCCATATCGTCCCAGCGATTTTTTTTTTCGAGTAATTTTAAAAAACTTTGTGGTTGATAGATAATTTGAGACTAGAAAACACGAATCTGAAGTCAAAATTTTTTTTGGATTTTTTGTTTCTGAGAAAAATGGTGTTCGATAAATCGAACGTTGGGCGCTATTTAGCATTTTTGTTTTATTGCTCCTATAGATTGTAAATATGGAAAACCTATGTTTTTTATGAACTTAAACTAATTCATTTTATTTAAATATGGTAAAATGGAAGAAGGCATTTATTTAAATAAAAAATATACAGTTGATCCTCGATTATCCGGCCAGCACAGGACCGGGCTGGGAGTGAATAATAAGGGTGATTCATCGGTAGGTTTGAATTATAATGTAAAATAAAGCACATAAATTTAAAAGTGAACCTAAAATTTTTATTATCGGTTAAAAGAACAATTTATGGCATTTACTGTTTGGAAATGATATCAGGCAAATGTTGGGCATGTTATTCCTGAAGACCCAATACATTGCATATCGCCAGAGAAAATAGTCCAAAGGTGTGATATCGAATGATCTAGGGGCCAATTTACCATAGCAAAACGAGATATTAAGTGCTCACCAAAATGATTCCTGAATAAGGTCATTGTTTCACGCGCTGTATGGCTCGTAGCGCCGTGTTATTGAAACCAGAGCTCACAGAGACCATGCGCTTGATTTTCAGGTCGCTCTACTGGAGACCTACTGACCCTGTTATCAAAAAAATGGTGCCGGTCCATTTACCATTTTGGCGAAAGTAAGGTTTGTAATTTCTTTAGATATTTCCAACGCGTTTGACAGAGTCTGGCATTGTGCACGTTTTGACAAGAAACTTATTGCATTTGGTGTCGGTGATAATTTGTCTCGTTTTATATCGAGTTTTCACAGAGATCGCACTACACGATTTGTTATAGTAGGTTTTCGTCAAACGAGTTCAAAATTCATTCAGGGGTGCCGCAAGGCTCCGTTCTTTCTCTTACTGTATTTATTATTTTTCTAAATGACCTCCTACATATGTCAAACTTTCAACCCTATCTACTCTTTTACAAGCCTATGCCATTAGTATTCACTTGATTATGGGCGAAGCGTATCCGATGTTGGTGCTATTAGGCAGAACATGAATGATACGCTTGGCCGACACCGATACCCGTACGCTTGTTCGTAATTCACGTTTTTCCTCAAGAGGCCATCCTTTTGTGGTCGATTGACCGGTAAATCGTACAACGCATTACAAGAAATTCGTTTTGTTGGCCGGACTGTTCGTATGTGGAATAACCCTTTTACTTTCAATAAGTTCAAGTCGAATATTCACAAGCACTACTCTCTCTTTCCACCTTTCCGTAACATAGTTCCATCACAATGCAATGCAATGTAAAACAACAAGGTGCGAGGTTACCATTGACGGTATTGTTCTGGTTTTCCTTAATTTTGAAGAAAAATGGGCCAGTGACTGCACTTTTAGCTACAGCTGCTATATTCACTTTACTACGTGCTGGATGTTGTCTAAAGGGTCGAGTATCATGCATACTGGACTCAAATTTGCGAATGATGTTGGCAATTGTGGTTTCAGTACGTCGATTAAGCGTACCCTAACTTCCTCGAATCGGACGAAAAACATTTCTCACATAACGCTGATTGTGCATAAACATTTTATTAATCAGCAAAAACAAAATAAATTTATATCCGTTAATTCAAATGCGTGAAAAATATATATTATGGTAACATCCGATGATTCAGTTAGCCTCTCAAAGAAAAAACCCAAAGTGATTTATAGTGCCCAGTGTTCGACAAATCGAACACTGCTTTTTAAAGTCAAATAACAAAAACACAATTGAAAAACACGGAAATTTTTTTGCTGTTGTTGAAAGCTTAATCGTTTTTCAATAGAACTACATTTTCACTTTTTTTATTTTTTTATAATTTTTACAAAATTTTCAGTTTTTAAAATCATGCTAAAATTAATATTTTTTCTTTCCCCTTGTTATAAAAGGAAGTAGCAAAGTGGGTAAGAACAATTATTTTTATATTTGTAGCGAACCACTTACAATATTTAATTGTTTAAAAATATTTGTTCTTTGTCTTTCCTAAAAAGTGTAAAAAAAATTCAAAAACACGAAAAATTTACTGTTCGAAAAATCGAACATTGGGACGATATGGGTTAAATGCATTTACCTGCCTTAATGTGCAGGTACACAATTGTGGTTACCTGCACAAAAGTGCAGCTAAAGTAAAGTGTTTGATTTAAAAGAAGAATAAAAAAATTATTTTTTTAATATGTACATAAATTTATATTTTATTAAAATTTTATTTCAACCCAGGAGCTTACTAGGAATCTCACAAAGAGTCTTTTTGATCGTCGACGAGATCATTTTTTAATTGTAGACGATTCCTAGCACGGAAGAAACTGTTACACGTGCTGATTCGTAAGAGAGATTCTTCCATAAAGCAGCGAAAAACGCTTATATTATTCGTAAAGGGAATCGTTTATGATGTATGTTGAGATTATCTAACGAGTCTTTCAAAAGCATGCTAAGAGTCGTATGAGACTCATGTAGGTTTTATTTTACAACCCGTGAAATACTCAGCCGTATGACTAAGCTACCTAAATAAGGGCATCAGGCGTATTTTTCATGCCAAAACTTCTAATTTTCATACAATTTCTATAAAACAAACCTTAAGGTCGAGAAATCAATACCATCCTGTCGGAAAATCCTTTTTTGCAGATCCTCAGACAGGTTTGTTTTATTAAAATTGTATTGGCAATAGCATTTTCATACTTCAAAAACTGTCTTATTTAGGTTGCTCAGTAATTGTTATACGACTCTTACAGAGAGTCCCAAAAGGTTAATTTCAAGATTTACAGACGAGCGTGTCAAAAAATAAATAAATTAAGAAAAGATTTAGATGTTTTTGTTGTCAGATAATCACCAGAAGATTCTTTTAGGAGTTGTATATTGAACATAATCGTCTAACAATCAGCCTATGCTAGCTGGGAAATAGCAGATCATTTTATACATGTATGTATGTTTATTTAATATAAAAGAAGCATTAACAATAACAATGAGAATTCACAAAGAACATAAAACATAAAAAAACAAAATAATTGCGATTTATATTTTTATAAACAGCTTAAATTGGATATTTATGTGAAAAAGTGGCCAACATATAGTTTTATGTGTGCAGCTAACTTTGATGTTTTGTATGAAAATATTTTAAAGCTGCCCAAAAATATGAAAAATGTGCAGGTATACAAAATGCACGTAAACAAGGATTTTGAAGAATAATTCCAGAAAATATTTATTTTGGGCAGTTAAGTCAAAGTGCAGCTAACTTTGATATTTTGTATGAAAATAATTTTAAAATGCCAAAAATTTTGTGCATTTATCTTAAATGTGCAGGTATAGAAAGTGCACTTAAAAAAGGAATTTGCATGGAATTAGAAAGAATAATTCCAAAAATTATCAATTTTGTGCAGTTAAGTTAAAAGTGCACGTAAACAAAAGGCAGTTAAGTCAAAACTACTGTAGTCACATTAGCTATATAGTCCACGTTTTGTGGGCAACTAAAGGATGTGACTATAAGCGAAAAGTATTGTATAACGATAATGGTTAAAGATTCCCAATTGAAAATAAAGGAATTTTTCTCGTAACCTTTACAAAAAATAATTTCAGTCCCTGAGTTAAAAACAAAAAAGTCCATTTAAACAGCTATTTTTCAAAGTAGTTAACTCTTAAAAAGAGAGTTTTATTAAGCCGTCGTTTTTAAATACGATTAATTCAAAACGTAATATACGGTGCGGAGGGAGGGTTGAGCCGTTGGAATTATAGATTAGGCGGATTTGTCAGTCACGATGTCGCAGTGGTCGAGTGAGCATCGCGCGTTCGCTGTGGAGACATTTTTTAAGGGTAATGATTCATACGTAATAAGGTTAGGTTGCATCACTTAAATAGCCACGTCAACGAGAAAAACTGCCGTTACTGGTCCCCAAGTACCTGCAACCCTCGATTGAAACATCAAATACCTTTACATTGCCCCAGGTTAACTCCGCGCATGAGAAAATTGGGTTATTTTTTTTAAATTCTCGAAAAACAAGGCTCCGTTTTGAATAGTGTGTTCAAGTCGACGGAAGACATGTGGATGACTACTCTTTAAAAAAAATCCGCATTTCCATTCTATCGTTCAATAATAATAAAACTTTGTTTCAATTACTTCATTTTTTATTTAAGTTTTAAAATATAAATCTGCTACCAAATTTATTTATAT
Organism: Pollenia labialis; assembly: GCA_949318255.1. Taxonomy (NCBI): domain Eukaryota; kingdom Metazoa; phylum Arthropoda; class Insecta; order Diptera; family Polleniidae; genus Pollenia; species Pollenia labialis. The sequence continues at coordinate 48,142,622 of OX439140.1, forward strand.
TTTTATTTATTTTTTTTTAAGCATTAGGTTTTGGTTAATTGTTTTGCTTTGTTATTTTTGTCATTAAAAATATGTTTTATTGTGTTTAAAACGGTAATTTTAATTTGCTGTTTTTTCATAATTTGATTTCCGATTTGTTTTTGAAAATATGCCGATTTTTTACTAAAACCATCTGGCACCCCTGGTTGAGATCTTAAACAAGTTTTTATAAACTCTCTTATTTGCATCAACTCGCCAACAATATTTTAACATACAACAGATAACCACAGATATTGTAGAAATACTTATGGTGACAACAGATATTTGTAAGCAAAAAAAAATGTTATGACATACTCAATCAAAAACCATAAGCATCTGTTTTTGTTTTTAAGATATGGTGAGTGGACAAAGGCAAAACCATACAATATCAGTTACACTCATTCTCTCATTAATATCAGTAGTTACAGATAAACATCTGGTGTATCTGTTTCAACAATACTTACTGATACACTCGTGCAGGTCTTTAGTATGTATATATGAAATTTAAACCGTAACACATTTATGTAAACGGATGTATAAGCACATACATGGTTTTATATAACGCGAATTATCCAAATATGGTGATATTTTATTTACATATAGGTATAGGTATGTTTTCTGGATTTTTTCTTACCAAATGGCAAATTTCTTTCGCGCTTTTTTTTCTAAATATTTAACCGCACTTTTTGTTTAACACATTTATACATATAGGTACATACATGATATTTATCTTTCACATTTCTCACTTTTCCCACACTTTTCTTTCCAAATTTTTAATTTTTTTTCTTATGTATGTTTTCTAATCTGATAACCACTGATATCTTAATAATGGGTTGCTTTACTTCCTCTATTTAAACAGTAGGTACTTTATAATTTTAATACCTCTGTATGTACCTGGGCGCACTGTGGTAAGTATTTTTAGATTTTTTTTCAGAATCAGGGTTTTGGGTAAGTAGGTACTAATTTAATTTTCACAATTTAATTTATTTTATTTTACTTTTCATGTATTTTTAACCATTTGGGTTGTTCGGTCAAAATTTCAGTTTAATAATTTGGTTGTACTCACTTATTATTGTAGGTATGAAGGTTTTGATTGTACTGAATTTGCTTGTGTTATTTATTCCTCATTTACCTCATTTTTGCTTCCTTAATTGTTCCAATTGATGTTTAATGCTCTTTTTGGGTTCTTTGTTTCTCTTCCTTATTTCCACTGATTTAAAAGTCGAAAGACCATGTAGTTCTGTGATTAGGAGGCACACAGAACTGTAAACAAAACCTCAGTTTAGGTTGCAGAACTGCAGGGCACTGTATGAGTTATGGGAACTATTTACTGAGGAGTTGTAATTACAATCACTCATATGAATGATTGTAATTGTAGGGTTAGAGAAAAGAAATAAATGAGAATTAATTTCTTTTCTAATTATGCAAATATAATTTAATTTGCTGATTGGGTTAAATGCAGCGTATTTACCTGTTAGTTGGGTGGATAACTACACAAAGTTATTAAAGCTCACTAAATAAGTTGCTCAATGTTAATTAAGGGTTGAAATGATAAAGGCCTCGTTACTCTTACGTAAACGTATACGTTGCTAATCAGCTGTTCCGTTTTCCTTACCAAGCTGCTGTACAAATAGGTACTCTTACGTAAACGTAACGTTGCGTTGCGGATGAAGCTGATAAAATTAAAATTTCTCTCCGTTTTTACGTATCAGCTGTTAAGAATTGTATTTTTGTTATGAAGCAGTGTTGTCAACAAAACTTATTAACCAACGGTTTACTTTTAAATTTTATTAATAAGATTCTCATCAAAACATTAATTTAAATTTGATGTAATGAAATTCAATGTTATGGGCTTCTTGTTCGAACTGAAATTAATGTTGGCATTATGTGTCACAGAAACCAAAGTTATCGGGTTTTTATTAAAAATAAAACAAGCAGCTTACAGCTCTTGTTTATTTGTTGGAAATAAATATTGTTGTTAAAAGTTTAATTTTTTATTTGATTTTATCCAACAGTTAGATTATTTCCGTAGATAGAAGTAAATAAAATTGATAAATGTTAAAATGGTATTTTTGCATGTTTCCGGCAGCGGGCTGCTGCAAATTTGCAAAAGCCTTTTTCTCACTTTTTCTATGGTCATTTTATTTATTTATAAGTTTGAAACAACAAATGTTTTTGTATTTTAACTAAATTCGCTATATATTTACAAAACAATAAAATTACACAAATATAAACAACAAATGCAAGTTATACAACGTTGGCATTTATTTCATATGTACATTTGTATGTTTACTGTATTTGTACTTCTTATTTTCTTTTCTATAATTTTCATTTACATTTACAACACAAGTTTTACCAATATTTTAACGCAAAAATCATAATTTATAAAATTATTAAATAAAAATTTAATTAAAAGCTGTAAACACATGAGCCAAAACATAAAACAGCTGATTCGAGTATTGATTTTATTGTAAAGTAATTATTTGCATTCATTTTTGACAATGCAAATAGAAAAAAATCAGCGCATAGTTCCGAATATTCGCCTTGACCTAATTATATTAAATATATATATTATTTGTTGTTATTTGACCTTTCTTTTTTTATAATTATTTTGAACTATTTAAGCTTGGGGTCTTTTTTAAAAACATACATATATTATATTTATTTATTTTTCTCATTATTGCGCTAACCTTCGGTTAGCTAGCATCTTTAGAAAATTAAATTAAGTTTACAATTAAATATTATAAAAAAATTTTTTTTTCAATTTTTGCTTAGACACATATTGGTTGTATCAAGTTTCATTTGAAGAGATATTAATAAGGGCTAAAAATGTGTTAAGGTCCATAGCTCCAAAACTAGATTCTCAGGCGCAATAAAAACTAGATAAAAAATCAAATTTTTTAAAGCAAATTTTGTGCTGGATATGTAAATATATATTAGATTGGGTCGACCTCCATACAAAAAAAAAAAAAGTTGTGCCAGTCACCCCCTAGAATGAAAGATATGTCAATGAAGTTTCTAAAACAGAAAAAATTTTTTTTTTTGCCACGCCTCAAAATACAGCACTTTTGGTTTTTTATATGTAGCGCTGCCATTTAAAGTCCGATCTTATTATATCACATATCGTTGTTCATGGGTTGACAGTGGCTTCATTTTTGCCTTTGGTGACTTTTCAATCCGACATCAAACTCTGGGCGCCACTAATGGCATCTCGGATACTTCCCCCAAATGTAAATTTTTTTAAACGTGCCAAGAAAGTCCTTGAAAAACTAAGTATGTCTAGCTTTTATTATACTCACTTTTATGCCACGCCTCAAAATTGAGCCCCTTTTTTCTTTTTCACAAACATATTACATTAAACCAGGTAGAAGCCAATACAAAAAACAAAAACATTTTCATAATTCATGCTCTAGAATAAAAGGTTTAGTTTGAAAAACTTTAAAAAAATGGTTTTTGCCACGCCCTAAATTACAGCCCTTTTTGTTTTATATATATAGCATCGTTATTTACAGTCCAATCTCATCGTATTGTATATCATTGTTAACGGCTACAATATGAATTTATTTTTAGTGCTTTTTTAGTCTAACTTGAAATTCTTGATGGTATTTATGATATCTAAGATCATTCCGTTCTAATGTCTAACTTTAAAAACGTATCATGAAAATGTGTCTTAAGCTGAATACATTATTCATTTTTCCTATGTAAAATTATTTAAGAAATATAACACATATTTGCAACTAACGATCTACTTGACGTTTGTTAAGTTATTTAAAAGGCAAATTTTCAAATCGTACTTCACTTTGAGATTTTAATCTTTAGTTAAAGGTACGGTTGTTAATATTGACTAGTTTGCATATAAAGAATTCAAGCATTAAAAAATAAAGCACAATGTATTTCAAAGCAAGTGAGCTTCCAAAAGAAAAATTACCAACGAATCGCGACGTTATTCAATATTTCTTATATTTAAAATCAATTGGTACCACAACTGTGAAAAAAAATGGAAGTCTGCCTTGCCTCAGTATATTCAAACAGTTATAAATGTGGTTTGTGATTTATGGAAAACTACAGGTATTCCAATTTTGAGTAAAACATCAATAAGAAAAATGTTAGTGCGTATTCTTGAGTTACATTATGAAATTCTTAAAAAACCCATTTTGTATTCTGTTAATGAGTGGAATGTTTTATTTCGAGTTTCAAAGTGTAAGTGTAATGTTGAAACAATGGCCAAATGTAGTTGCCCCGAAATTATCAAAATTCCCAAAAATATATTAAGTTTTTTTATTGACCAGTGTAAAATAAGACTCTTAAGCTTAGATACCAGCCAATTACAGCCACCTTGAGTCTCGTAAAGATTTACGTACACCAGCTATCTAATTTATAATTTTCATATACATACATATGTATTTTGTTAAGCATTCATTTGTAATAATCAGAAGGGTTTTTGTTCTATTTATAAAAATTTAACATAAGAACGGAATGAACTCAGTTATAATAATTATCATAGAAAAGCACTAAATACAAAAATTAACCCATATTCAAGCAATGATATACAATACGATGAGATTGGTGATGCAATATATGTGTATAAAACAGAAATGGCTGCATTTTAGGGCGTGGTAAAAAAATTTTGTAAGCTCTTGAAATTTAATATATATGACTTTTATTGTATGATGTCGATGGTGGAAATTTTTTTATTGGCTTCTACCTGGTTTAATGTAATATGTTTGTGAAAAAGAAAAAAGGGGCTCAATTTTGAGGCGTGGCATAAAAGTGAGTATTATAAAAGCTAGACATACTTAGTTTTTCAAGGACTTTCTTGGCACGTTTAAAAAAAATTTACATTTGGGGGAAGTATCCGAGATGCCATTAGTGGCGCCCAGAGTTTGATGTCGGATTGAAAAGTCACCAAAGGCAAAAATGAAGCCACTGTCAACCCATGAACAACGATATGTGATAAGATCGGACTTTAAATGGCAGCGCTACATATAAAAAACCAAAAGTGCTGTATTTTAGGGCGTGGCAAAAAAAAAATTTTTTCTGTTTTAGAAACTTCATTAACATATCTTTCATTCTAGGGGGTGACTGGCACAATTTTTTTTTTCGACCCACCCTAATATATGTACATATATCTATGGCACTTTGACAAAACATCTTAAGTCAAATTCAAAAAGTCGAAAAAAATTTTGCTAATCATACGAATTTTCATTCAAAAAACATTTTTGTTTACATTTTTAAAGTTTTGTATTATAAACGAAATTTTTCTTTAAGTTTGGTTTTTTTTATTATTTGATAAAAATGATTTTTTCAGCGAGTTTTTTTTAAAGCTTTTTGCTATCTTATCACGACTTAAGATGTTTTGTCAAAATGCCACAGATATGTATAAGGTATTTTATTTTTTTGTAAAAAAGCGCCGGTATCGGTATGTATTTGCGATTTTAAACAAGAATGTTAGCAACATGTCTTGCAACAAGGCTGTGAGCAAAATCAAAACAAATAATAATTTACATACATACATATGTACGAGTACACACATACACCTCAACACCATATGACACGTTTACGTTTTTGTAGTAACTACCAACATTTCAAGTCGACCGCAACGTTTACGTATCCGCAACATTTACGTAAGAGTAACGAGGCCTTAAGACGTCAAGATGTAAGTTTAGTATGTATTTCAAATTCCAATATTTATTATTTTATTTTGTGTAGATATTTAAGTTTAATTATTTTATGTTAGGTATATAATTTTAGGTTTAAGGTAATTTTAAGTATTTTAGGTAGTCTAAGCAAAATTAGAAATCAACTTGTTTTCGCTGTTGCTAAGGCACAAGTAAGGTATACATATTTTTAATTTTAAATCTTAACCTGCCTTCGGTTTGTAGATAGCCGAAGAGGGTTGGAATAACTCCGTAAGAACTAAGTACTAAATAAAGATACTTATACTACAATGGCTTTAAAACTATAATGTAACTGACAGCAATTAGGGATTACAATCCATACATTAAAATTCAGTTATAATTCAAATATTACTTCTAATTCATGTTACATTATAATTTCTTTAAATTTACCAGCTTTAATATTAATTTAAATTCAGTTTATACATTTTTTTTCATTTGTTATATTATTAATGTTTTTAATTCTTATTTAAATTTTTAGTTCAATTCACATTTTTTTGGTTGTTTTAACTTCGATTTCAATTTCAACATATAGTGTTCAAATCACATTTGAACAATGTGTTTTAATAAAAGTTAATAATAAATCTATTTATATTATTTGCTCGTATATTCCGCCTCATTCGGATTCCTCTATATATGAAGATCATCTGAAAGCTGTTGATATAATTTTGAGAAAATTAAAATCAACTGATTTAAAAGTTGTAATTGGTGACTTTAATATGCCATCTGTAGATTGGATTGGTGTTCCGGCTTCTAATCATTTAGTTCCAGCTCGCTCTTCGGAGAGCGGTTTGTTTAATAATTGTCTTTTTCAAGTCAACACGATTAAAAATTCATATGATAGAATGTTGGATCTTATATTTGTGAACGATTCATCTGACTTTTCTATACTGCGTCATCCCTCAATTTCTAACCCTGAGGATATATACCACCCAACAATTGAAATATCGTGCTTATGCTCCTATCCTATTCAGAAGAAAAACACATCTCAGCGCAATAAAATATTTTGTTTTAAACGTACAAATTACGAGAACCTTCAATGTCAAATGTCTCAAATTGATTAGATAGGTGTACTAAACAAATGTAAAAATGATTTGGACCTCTGTTTAAAGACATTTTACCATATACTTAATAAATGTTTTTTGGCATCTGTACCTAGAGTGTTTCCTTCTAATGCTAATGGTCCCCCCTGGAACACAAAATTTATATCTCGGCTTAAAAACAGGAAAAATAAATTGTATAAAAGTTATAAAAAATATGGAACGTTGTTGTGTTATGCAAAGTACTCAATATCAAGATCTGAATATAATATTGCTAATCAATAAGCTTATAAAAACTATTTGGATAAAATAAGACATAATTTCAAAAAGGATCCAAAATCATTTTATAAATTCGTTAATTCTAAAAGACGATCGGCTGAATATCCTTCGATTATGAAATATGGTGATTCAGAATCTTCGGACGATAAGTCCATTAGTAATATGTTTGCTGACTTTTTTGCATCAACTTACTCTTCGTCATCCATTAACTATCACTATTCGTACACAATCCTTGAATCCACAACTTTTTCTTTACCATCCATTAGCCAACAGACCGTCTTAAACGCCCTAGCTAAGCTAAAATCCTCAAACGTTGCTGGCCCAGACGGCGTTCCCAGCTGTATTTTAAAGCAATGCTCACAAATATTATACATTCCAATGACTCATATATATAATATATCTCTTAAGACGGGTTATTTTCCTTCAATTTGGAAAAAATCGTTTATAATTCCACTGTTTAAATCTTGATCTAAAGCTAATATTTCATATTATAGAGGCATAGCTAAATTAAGTGTTATACCAAAATTATTTGAAAAACTTATATATGATACACTGTCGCATCATCTATGTTATCTCCAACACAACATGGATTTCGTAAATCATGCTCTAGAGCTACGAATCTTCTAGAGTTGACAACTTGGGTAAATGAAGGGTTTGTTAATGGCATGCAATCGGATGTTATATATAACGATTTTAGTAAGGCGTTTGAAAAAGTTAATCATGATCTTTTGCTGTTTAAGCTTGATCGGATGGGTTTAAGTTTATCGCTTCTTAAATGGCTTGGTTCATACTTAAAAGGCAGAACACAATCTGTTAAATTTCGTCATTCATATTCAAAATGTATAAATGTAATATCAGGTGTTCCTCAGGGTAGTCACCTTGGGCCCCTCCTATTTACACTATTTATAAATGATCTTCCTTCTGCAATTAAACACTCAAAAACATTTATGTATGCAGATGATGTAAAACTATTTATTTCCTTCAACAACTCTGATCAGCAAGTTCTTTTGCAGAATGATATTAACAATTTAATTATCTGGTGTAGCATTAACTTAATGGATCTTAATGCGAAACAATGTAAATATATGATTTTTACAAGATCAAGTCCAATAAATGGTAGCTATATTATGAATAATATAGTTTTAGATTTGGTTGATAACACGGTGCTACAGTGTAAAAAAACTTGAAAAACGACCTAGCGTGGGTTATTGGTCTTGTTGAGTACATAAAAATTTGTGTCAAAAAATTTCAGAAACACCCTCAAATTCAGAAGTTATTTAAAAAAAACCGTTTTCAGTGATGTTCGTCAACTTATCGACCTGTAACTCAGTCAGTTCTTGTACGATTTAAAACAACGCTTTAAAACAACGTGCACTTTTTTATACATTTGAAAGTTATAACAATTGTTTTTGTTAAGAATATCTTCAAAAAAAACGAAAATTATAAACTTTTTTGATTTTAGTAGCTTTTCATTGCTTATTTTAATATGAAAGCTTATAAAAATCTGTATAAACGTATGAAGAAAATTTAGTTCTTAACAAAACATGGTTTTAATTTTTCAAATCGGATAAAAATTGTATAAGTTATTCAACTTTTCATTAACACCTGTTTTTAGTATTTTCTATACAAGCAAATTTGTCAACTTAATAATTTGTTTGTTGTAATTTTACAGTTACGTTTTTGGTATTAACTTATGTGCGGTTTACAGAACACGAATTCAAAATTTTGTTTGTTTTAAATGTAAGTTGAACGGACGAGTATGGCGCTCGTGTTCTGTAAACCACATATAAATAAGTTATTATAATAAGTTATAATCTGTCTTTATTTAAAAAAAAAGAACTGGAATATAATACAGATGAATAGGGTTTATTATGCCCTATTTTTTTGAATCATTAAAAAAGTTACGAATGTTTTTATATGCAATTTTTAGTTATATATATTTGGATAAATACATAAACTAATCGAATTTATTACCAACGCAATGGCAAAGTTTAAATACTACCTTTTGGTGAAGGATATTGTTTTTAGATATAATTTTAATGATCTTGGCGTACTTTTGGATACACAATTAGACTTTAAAAGTCACATATTGTTAACAGTCAATAAGGCTACTGGAGTACTTGGGTTCATAAAACGTTGGGCTAAGGAGTTTTCCGATCCATATACAACAAAGCAATTGTTTACTACCTTAGTTAGACCAATTCTTGAATATGGATCTGTTCTTTGGGACCCTCAATATAAAGTACACTCTAACGAAATTGAGTCAGTTCAAATACAGTTTCTGTTGTTTTGTCTTCGTGGTTTGCGTTGGAACCCTAACATAAGGTTGCCATCATACGAACATCGCCTTGCCCTTATTAAGTTGCCGACATTAAAAAGTCGTAGACATATGTTAAATGTTACTTTTTTGTTAAAATTAATAAACGGTAGTCTTCATTCCGAATTTCTTCTTAGCAAAATAAATTTACATATTCCTCTTCGATCATTAAGAAATTACAATATCCTAAGCATAAAATATTACAGCACAAACTATGCTAATTTTGATCCATTTTGCAGAATCTGTGATGAATTCAATTTATTGTATCCATTTATAGATTTTAATAAAAGTTTGGAAATCGTGAAAAGACATATTATATTACACTTAAATACAATAACCTAAAACATTTATTATATTTTAATTTTCATATGTAAACATGTCATTTATATTTGTTTTTTGTTAAATTATTTGTAATTTCTTAATTATGTTTTGTATAAATTGTATTTAAATTAGTCTGTAAGGATTATTCCATAGACTTTAATAAATTAATAAATAAAAAATAAAAATATACGATTTTAATCATTGGCGTCCTATGGGGGAAACAACTTCAACAAAATGCGTGCAGTGGCTCTTATTTATATTTCTATCTATGAGGGCTACTGCTCCTCCCCTGGTTACCCCACCCATTTTTATACTGAAATTTATAGTTTGCCATAGTAGTAGCTTTAACCACGTTTGAAGACTCCCCCTTTAATAGTTCTTCAGTTAAGCGATATTTAATAAATGCATCCTATGGGAGGTTTTACCCCCCTGCGCCTACCCGCTTTATTTTTATTTTCAAAAGTGTAGTATACCATAAGAGTGACTTCCACAAAGTTTGAACATTCTCACTATAACAGTTCATAAGATATGCGATATAAATCGTTGGCGTCCTTTGGGGGGAACCACTTCCCCCGCTGCTATTTTATTTCAATTTTGGGGCTCAGAAGATCCTACTACCAAAAGTTCAACAAATAGCGTGCAGTGGCTCTTATTTATATTTCTATCTATGAGGAGTACTGCTCCTCCCCTGGTTACCCCGCCCATTTTTATACTTAAATTTATAGTTTGCCATAGTAGTAGCTTTAACCACGATTGAAGACTCCCCCTTTAATAGTTCTTCAGTTAAGCGATATTTAATATATGCATCCTATGGGAGGTTTTCCCCCCAGCGCCTACCCGCTTTATTTTTATTTTCAAAAGTGTAGTATACGATAAGAGTGACTTCCACAAAGTTTGAACATTCTCACTATAACAGTTCATAAGATATGCGATATTAAGCATTGTCGTCCTATGGGGGAACCACTTCCCCCGCTGCTATTTTATTTTAATTTTGGGGCTCAGAAGATCCTACTACAAAAAGTTCAGCAAAATGCGTCCAGTGGCTCTTAAGATATGCGATAATTAATATTGATATCGAAAAAATAAGTAGCCTATTTTATACAAACATTTTTCATTTTTATATATATAGACTAGCTTAACCCGGTGCGCTTCGCTACAATGCTTTAACCACTTTATCGGTTGAGAGATATTTAATAAATGCATCCTATGGAAGGTAGTTTCCCCCTGCGCCTACCCGCTATATTTTTTTTATTTTCAAAGTGAAGTATACCATAAGAGTGACTTCTACAAAGTTTCAACTTTCTCACTATAACAGTTTTTAAGATATCCGATATTAAACATTGGCGTCCTATAGGGGTAATACTTCCCCCGCTGCTATTTTATTTCAATTTTGGGGCTCAGAAGATCCTACTACCAAAAGTTCAACAAATTGCTTGCAGCGGCTCTTATAAATATTTCTATCTATGAGGGGTACTGCTCCTCCTCTGGCTACCCCGCCCATTTTTATACTGAAATTTATAGTTTGCCATAGTAGTAGCCTTAACCACGTTTGAAGACTCCCCCTTTAATAGTTCTTCAGTTAAGCGAAATTTAATATATGCATCCTTTGGGAGGTTTTTCCCCCCTGCGCCTACCCGCTTTATTTGTATTTTCAAAAGTGTAGTATACCATAAGAGTGACTTCCACAATGTTTGAACATTCTCACTATAACAGTTCATAAGATATGCGATATTAAGCATTGGCGTCCTATGGGGGGAACCACTTCCCCCGCTGCTATTTTATTTCAATTTTTTGGGGCTCAGAAGATCCTACTACAAAAAGTTCAGCAAAATGCGTCCAGTGGCTCTTAAGATATGCGATAATTAATATTGGCATCCTATGGGGGGTACCAATTCCCCTGCCCCTATCGAAAAAATATGTAGCCTATTTAATTTTTATTTCAGGAAAATCGGTTCAGTAGTTTCGGAGTCTATAAGCCAAACAAAACAACAAACAAACAAACAAACAAACAAACAAACAAACAAACAAACAAACAAACAAACAAACAAACAAACAAACAAACAAACAAACAAACAAACAAACAAACAAACAAACAAACAAACAAACAAACAAACAAACAAACAAACAAACAAACAAACAAACAAACAAACAAACAAACAAACAAACAAACAAACAAACAAACAAACAAACAAACAAACAAACAAACAAACAAACAAACAAACAAACAAACAAACAAACAAACAAACAAACAAACAAACAAACAAACAAACAAACAAACAAACAAACAAACAAACAAACAAACAAACAAACAAACAAACAAACAAACAAACAAACAAACAAACAAACAAACAAACAAACAAACAAACAAACAAACAAACAAACAAACAAACAAACAAACAAACAAACAAACAAACAAACAAACAAACAAACAAACAAACAAACAAACAAACAAACAAACAAACAAACAAACAAACAAACAAACAAACAAACAAACAAACAAACAAACAAACAAACAAACAAACAAACAAACAAACAAACAAACAAACAAACAAACAAACAAACAAACAAACAAACAAACAAACAAACAAACAAACAAACAAACAAACAAACAAACAAACAAACAAACAAACAAACAAACAAACAAACAAACAAACAAACAAACAAACAAACAAACAAACAAACAAACAAACAAACAAACAAACAAACAAACAAACAAACAAACAAACAAACAAACAAACAAACAAACAAACAAACAAACAAACAAACAAACAAACAAACAAACAAACAAACAAACAAACAAACAAACAAACAAACAAACAAACAAACAAACAAACAAACAAACAAACAAACAAACAAACAAACAAACAAACAAACAAACAAACAAACAAACAAACAAACAAACAAACAAACAAACAAACAAACAAACAAACAAACAAACAAACAAACAAACAAACAAACAAACAAACAAACAAACAAACAAACAAACAAACAAACAAACAAACAAACAAACAAACAAACAAACAAACAAACAAACAAACAAACAAACAAACAAACAAACAAACAAACAAACAAACAAACAAACAAACAAACAAACAAACAAACAAACAAACAAACAAACAAACAAACAAACAAACAAACAAACAAACAAACAAACAAACAAACAAACAAACAAACAAACAAACAAACAAACAAACAAACAAACAAACAAACAAACAAACAAACAAACAAACAAACAAACAAACAAACAAACAAACAAACAAACAAACAAACAAACAAACAAACAAACAAACAAACAAACAAACAAACAAACAAACAAACAAACAAACAAACAAACAAACAAACAAACAAACAAACAAACAAACAAACAAACAAACAAACAAACAAACAAACAAACAAACAAACAAACAAACAAACAAACAAACAAACAAACAAACAAACAAACAAACAAACAAACAAACAAACAAACAAACAAACAAACAAACAAACAAACAAACAAACAAACAAACAAACAAACAAACAAACAAACAAACAAACAAACAAACAAACAAACAAACAAACAAACAAACAAACAAACAAACAAACAAACAAACAAACAAACAAACAAACAAACAAACAAACAAACAAACAAACAAACAAACAAACAAACAAACAAACAAACAAACAAACAAACAAACAAACAAACAAACAAACAAACAAACAAACAAACAAACAAACAAACAAACAAACAAACATTTTTCATTTTTATATACATATATAGATAGAAAGATAGATTGAATTTGTACTTATGATTTACATTACATTTATGATTTGAATTTACTAACGGCCGTTTATGGCAACCTGTAAAAGTATAAAAAGAGAGTGAAAATGAAAATCGTGAGCAGTCGGTGTTGAGCGTGGTTGGTAAGCAGTGTTGCCAAAACTTGGAGACTAAAAATGGCTAAATTTACGGGGAAAAATGGCTAAAAAATTGCTCAAAATGGGTTAAAAAATGGCTAAAAGCTTTTTTTAAATAAAAACATTAAAATTCAATAAGAAAACATAAATAATTCATTTAAAGTTGCTTACGATGAAATTGTAAGTTAAGATCAATTTCTTAAATAAGAATAAACGTTTTTTAATATTTTGAAAGATAATTTAAATGTTTTTGTTACTCGTGCTTAATTCCCAATTTTTATTATTTGATAAAAACACTGAAATTTATTGTTGATGGGATAAGCTATTCCAAAGCGCATTTCACTGGTTGCTTAGGCCAGACCATCAGGAAATTATATCCATTAAGATTTTAGAAAAACTAAATATATTAAACCAAATAAAACTGTTAAGCGTAAAAGAATTACAGAAACAGTTCTATTTGTAACAATATCAAAGTTTAAACAAAATCATCAACAATATACAGTGATTTTATCTCTCCTTACATTCCCCACTACAATTGATTGGAATTCTTCCAACAAAATAAAAACAAAAACAACTCGGGTTTCGGAAACAAAATAAAATGCGGGTTGCCAGTCAGTTTTTTAGACCGTGTTCCTAGCAGTTTATTATCAAAATAATTATCGTGGGAATTCAAAATTTAATTTAAATTATTTTGTTATTCCTGCTTTATTCCCAATTTTTATTATTTGATAAAAACACTGAAATTTATTGTTGATGCGATTAGTTATTCCTATGCGCATTTCACTGGTTGCTTAGGCCAAATCATCAGGAAACCTCATCCAAAAAAATCATTTAAATTTAATTTTGTATTCCCATGAAAACTATTTTGATAATTTTAAAATCGATAAATTTTTTGTAATTATTGTTCATCTCATAGGAATCACTCGTGCGTATAAGTTTCAGATAATTTGAAGGTAAATCCTAATCACGACAACATTTACCCAACGTTTTGATTCCAGATCTACAATAAAAAACAAGTAAGAAAATATAGTCGGTCAACCCCTCATTGGAACATGTGTACAAAATTTTATTAAGTGACCTGCAAATTTGCGATCTGTACTTTACGCACAAGGTTTACATGGACAGCCAGCCAGCCGGACAAACATCGTTAATTCGATTCAGAAAGTGGTTCTGAGTCAATCGGTAACGCATAGTACCCTCTCCACTATTGTGGTGCTGGTATAAATATTTCATTGATAAAATCGAATTAACGGTTGCTAAATGTAACCTATTTCTCAAATTACTTTTAACGATGTTTACTTGGCGAAATACCCTCTCTACTTCAGCATTAGACGATGGAAGTGAGAGCAACTTTATTGTAAATTCTGAAATTTAAAAAAAAAATGTGTTGCCGCCGGCATCTCTTTATTGAAATATTTGCAACCAGAAAGAAACACCGATGTTTGTGTTGATCCATTAAATTTAATATTGGAATACTGTTCCTTTATTTTGAAAGATGTTTCATCATCATCGTTTATAGCGATTTTCAACATTTGTAAAATTTGTGATTTAAATTAAAGGCGTTTTTATTGGTAAAAATGTTTATTTTGTTTTTATAAATAAAAATTAAAGGCAAAAAAATTTTATGGCTAAACAAGTAGAAAAATGGCTAATGGCTAAATGCATTTTTTAATGGCTAAACAGGGTGAAAAATGGCTAAATCTAGCCACTAAATGGCTAAATTGGCAACACTGTTGGTAAGTGGTAATTTACGGTGGTGATCCCGGTGTGAGTTTTGTTTGTTTAGTTTGGTTTGTAGTGGTGTTTGTGTAGAACTAATTGCAGTTCCGTGGTCATCCCGCAGGCAGCAATCCTGGAAAATCGTAACTATTTTCGGTACTTTTTTTACAAAACATTTTCCTCCATTCTTTGACATATTCGTACTAAATTATGGGCTCCAACTACAATACTGAAATTTTTGACACTTTAATGGGGGGAAAAAATAGTACCAAAAAAGGCAATACGGGAAATTTAATATTTTTGTTTAGCTTTTTGGTTCTACAACTGGTATTTTTTTACTTATCATTAGGGGAGAGGGGGGCACCTTTGAACACTTTTTGCTTTCAAGCCTCATAAAAATTAATTTTGTTTAATTATTAACTTTTTACATAACTCAACTAATGTGTATGGATATAATCTTTAGTTTATGTATACAAGTAACTTATTTTTAGTTCGGCTTAAATTTTTATTTATTTTTTAATGGATGAAGTCATTGTGTTCAAATGTGCCCCCGATACGGGGCAGCTTTGAACTAGGCTGGGGCAGCTTTGAACGGCAATTTTTTCTTATAGAGTTTATGTACAAAAATACCATAAATAGTTCTATTTTTTTTATAAAATAAATTAGATTTATTTATTAAGAAATAAAGTTAAAATATATAATATATAATACCCATTAACATTTAAAAATAAAAAAATTCAGTTCACAAATGAGTTTTATACATATGTACATGTTAAGTAATGATTAGCTAATGCTAATGATTGCTAATTAACATTCTTTTGTGAAATTCTCTAATTGATCAAACAATTAGAATTAGTTCAACTAATTCCCATTAGCTAATTGAAATTTTTATTCCAATGGTAAAACTAATTGCAATTAGTTGCCATTAGCAAAAAAAATTGGTTTACCTTTACAATTAGAAATCTAATTGACTTCTGCTAATGCAATTAGATATTCAATTAGGAAATTTAATTTATTGTAATTCGAGCTAATTGAATATCTAATTGCATTAGCAGAAGTCAATTAGATTTCTAATTGTAAAGGTTAACCAATTTTTTTTGCTAATGGCAGCTAATTGCAATTAGTTTTACCATTGGAATAAAAATTTCAATTAGCTAATGGGAATTAGTTGAACTAATTCTAATTGTTTGATCAATTAGAGAATATAAACTAATTGCATCAATTGCTAATTCTAATTGGAATTTGAACATGTTCAAAGGTGCCCCCTTCTTTTTGTTCAAAGCTGAACCCGCGTGCTATTTCACGGAAAATTTATAATATTTTTTTTTTGTTTACATAATTATTAAAGAACTTACATTAATTCGGCGAAAAACGTATTTTAGATTGCAATAAATTTATTTCACGAAAGAAAGCGATTACCAAATGCTTCTCACACTCTTACAATAAAAAATTGAAAAATTTACAATGGCACTATAAAAATGTGTTCACCCAACTACATTTCGTCGACGACTGAAAAAACTAGCGAAAGTTGTTGACGTTGCTAGAAAACAAGGTTGCCATGTGAAAAACTCAGTTAATGGTCGGAAAAAATTTGCAACAGAGATTTTATTAACATTGTTCAAAGGTGCCCCGCGTTCAAAGGTGCCCCCCTCTCCCCTAATATTGGACCCAGAAACATAAAATTCAACATGTAATGTCCTGAGTGGATAAGAATCTATGAGGGAATTTTTTGGAACTTTTTTGTTCTTTTCGTTAGTATTGGACCGAAACACATAAAATTCAAGATGCAGTGTCCTGAGTGGATAAGAATCTATAAAGGGAAGTTGTTGGTACTTTTTTGTTCATTAGCTGGTACTTTTTGAATTGCCGTTAGTATTGGACCTATAAACATAAAATTAAACATGCAATGTCCTGAGTGGATGAGAATCTAAAATAGGGAAATTTTTGGTAATTTTTTATCCATTAACTGGTACTTTTTGAAGTTCGGTTATTATTGGACCTAGAAAGATAAAATTAAACATGCAAGGCCCTGAGTGAATGAGAATCTGTAAGAGGAATATTTTTGGTACTATTGCGTGTTTTAGCTGGTACTTTTTTTAATTTTCGTTAATATTGGTCTTATGAACATAAAATTAAACCTTCAAAGTCCTGAGTGAATAACACTCTGTAAAAGCGCTTTTTGGTACTTCTTTGTTTTTAGCTGGTACTTTTTGAATTTCCGTTATTATTGGAACTAGAAACATAAAATTCAATATGCAATGTAATTAGTGGATAGGAATCTATAAGAGGCAAGTTTGTGGTACATTTTTTGTTCTTTAGCTGGTACTTTTTTAATTTCCGTTATTATTGGACCTAGAAACTTAAAATTGAACATGTAAGGTCCTGAGTGAATGAGAATCTGCTAGAGGGCTTTTTGGTACTTTTTGGTTCTTAAACTGGTACTTTTTGAATATTCGTTATTATTTAAATTAGAAACATAAAATTGAAGATGAATGCCCTGAGTGGATAAGAATCTATAAGGGGGAAGCTTGTGGTACTTTTTGCTCATTAACTGCTACTTTTTGAATATCCGTTAGTATTGGACCTAGAAACATAAAATTCAATATGCAAGGTCCTGAGTGAATGAAAATCTGTAAGAAGTCTTTTTGGTACTTTTTTGTTTTTTGACTGTTGGGCAGATGCAGCCACCTTGTACGTACGACAACAGATAAGTATAAAAACAGAGCGAAAATGAAAATCGTGAGCAGTCGGTGTTGAGCGCAGTGGTTGGTAAGTGGTCATTTACGGTGGTTATCCCGGTGTGAGTTTTTTGGTTGTTTGTTTGGTTTGTAGTGGTGTTTGTGTAGAGCTAATTGCAGTTCCGTGGTCATCCCGCAGGCTGCAATCCAGTGCTACACCAACATTACTAGGCGAGCGTAGTAGTGTTCCCGTGGTCATCCCGCAGGTGTACGACTACGAGTTTGTGATGGCGACAATTGTAGTTTCGCTTATAAGTTTTAATTTTTGACTAATTATGTTGTTTTTATCAACATTTTGGTATGGGTGTAAACATTTTTTACTTTGAATAATTTGGGTTTTAAAATTATTGAATTTTGAGTTAGCTTTGGAATTTTTATAATTCATTTGGAAAATTTTGTATCACATTCAATTTATTACTTTAGTTGTGTTCGGATGTGTACGTGATTTTTTTTGGTTGATTTAAGAACAGGAAAAATTTTCCAAGCTAATTTTGCAGAGATGACTCAGATTCTTTTGGAATTACATTAGTGGTAAGCAATGGTGTTGAACGGAAATTAAGATTTTGAGCGTTGTACTAATTTCCACGAGTTATGTTCGCAGGATTTTTAATTTTGGTCGTATATTTCTTTTAACGGAATGAAGGAAAGGTGCTAACAGTTCCAGTATTTGCTAGAAACTTGTGGGATTTCTATCCGTTGAAATATTTTCTGGGACAAATCTTTTATCAACGTCATTTCCAGGCATAATTCTCTTAAGTTGAGTGGTTTTTGTTATTACGGAAATGATTTTTATGGGGTAATCACAGAATCCACGCAACTTACAAACGCATTCTTTTACATTTAATTCAAACACTATTTAAAATAAAATTAATTAGCAACTGTCAACTGGCGCCTGCTGACTTCGTTGGAGATAAAAAAAATGTAAGTTGCAAATTTCATTTAATATATACATATACTTAAAGCTATTCACTTTCACTCAAAACTAACATTAAAAACATTTTATCCTGATTTTTCTGAGTTTATTTTCAAAATAAAACTTGGTTAAGCGCAAGTAATGGTGTTTAGCTAGCTCAATGGTATATACGGTTCTCAACCCGGTTTTATGACGCAAACATATAATACACTCTCTTGCCTTAAAATACCACCGAGTGTATTTAAAAGAAATAAGCTTCAGCAATTAAAATTTTAAATCTATTGGTGCCAGGTATTAAGCACATTGGGGTACAATTTTCCCTCCCTTCTGACTACAAGTATGTCAGACGCCTTGACAGACTTTATATACCCTGAATTTTTCCTCTGTCCCTAAAGATGACATTATTATCCACTTACAAAAGATACATTTTGTATGGTCTATCCTTCCCTTTCAAATAAATTACAACTGCATATTTTGTATTTTACAAAATCAAATTAATAGTAATATTTATTGAAATAAAAAAAATTTGGAGAAATACTTAAAGTAATCTATGTTTAATAATTACAAAAAAAAACATGTACATACATAGGTTTGTTGCTTTACATCTTACTCACAACAATAATTTGATGTTTCTCTTCAATATTCTCCGATCGAAGGGCCCAGCAATCAAATTATACTGATGACATCGTTGTTGTTGATGTTGCTTTAAAAAAAACTTATTTTTGTAATTAATGTGTGTTTTTTTTTTAGAAGTTTAGAAGAAATTATAAAATAAAATAAAGATACTTTAGTTTACACTAGACAAATTTAGTTAGTTAATTTAAATATATGTAAGTTTAAGATTTCCTAAAGTATTAAATAATTTTTTTTTATTCTAAAGTTTAGAATCTAAGCTAGTTGTTTTAATTTTATTATATAAGTTCATTTGTATGCAATTATGGTATTTAAATTATACTTCATGTTTGTTTTTTTTTTTTTTTTTTTTGTTTTACATTGTCTTTTTTTCATGTCATAAGAAGGAAAAAAAGTGGTTTAATATTTTAAGTGAAAGATTAGTTTTGATTTTATAGCATATCTGTAGTTATTAAGGAATATGAATACTTCTTTTTAATTATAAGAAACTTCAATTAGATCAGGTTAGTATATTAAGGTTAGAATATTGATAATAGCTTTTGATTAAATAATTCGAATTATTTTACTTTTTTTTTTATTAAAATGTTTTTATTTAAATTACGGGATTGTGTGTACTTTACGGGAGATCTGTCACATGGTTAAGGTTGATCGTGTGAAGAATTATGAGTCACTTATATAGATTTGAAGTTCACGTGGAACTTAGCGGTTCATGTGGGAACTTTACATCAGGTGATGAAATTTTGTTTTGCTTGGAACTAGCCCCTAAGGGTTTTTCAAAATGCCGTGGGACGAGGAAAATTCCACGACGAAATTTTGAATGGACTTCCTTCAAGGAATAAATAATAAAAAAAACAGATTTAGCCTTTACCTTTTGTTTGTGGAGTCTAACTCTTACCTTCTTTTTTTATCACTTATCACTTTTATTTTACTTGCAACTTTGGTTACTGTTGGCTTGTAATACAAATTAATAACTTTCGTTTATAATGCTAATTAGCAAGATATTATTTTATTCAATAAAATATGAATTTAACATTTATATTTATATGGAAAATGCATATAATTTCAGCAATTTCAGCAAAATTAAGTATTTTATTTGTTAAAAAAAAATATATAAAACTGTTCGGGATTCAGAATTTTGTTTTATTTTTTTCGACTTATTTTCACTACGGTCACTTTAATAATGAATTTTTACTTTTTGGTAGATCATTAAGTGCGTTTTTAAATTATTAATTGCAAGGTAAAAAAAAAGGAAAATAATATTAAACATTATGTGCATTTGATTGTCCACGCGTGAGAAAAGGACAAAACAAAATTAAATTTACAAAACCAGAACTATTACCATATATGGTCATGAATTTGGGGATTTAAATGAGCGCAATTTCAATATTACAGATTTATGCACATACATATGTTTACGCACTAATTAAGTGGGAGAATCAAAGGGATTGACAATTGCAAAAACGAATATATTGCATGCGAGACGGTAAGAGTAACGCCAACAACCTAAAGTTGTTTTGCCATCCAACAGTATGTTTTTTCTTCTGAATAAATATTTAAATAAAATTACAAAAATCGTAAAATTTGAAAAGGCCAGAAAAATTTTAATGTGAGCAAAGGAAAAATCGCAACAAAACTGCTTCGAACTGAAAATATATATTATTTTTATGACGAACAGTAAAACGATTTTTTTTTCTATTTGAGTCAATTTTTGTTATTCTTTAGGGATCGTGGGGCACGACCCACACAAGCCGGGAAAAAATTCAAGGTTTCAGGTCATCTGGGATGGACGAGTGTCTCCGGTAGCCACTTCGCCCATTTGTTTGTTTCCCTGGTTGTGATTGTTTGGACATTTTGGGGTTAAAACGCCCTTATTTCCACACTTGAAACAAAATGGCTTCTTTATTTCCAGTGAACAGTAAATATACGAATGCCCAAACAAGGAGCAGTTCCAGCACTGAATATTGGAATAGTCGTACTTCGGTTTTCTTGAGGTAAAACCTATTGCTTCAATTAGCGGATCCGAAGGGTCAGAGTCTAGAGATTCGGATGAAAAGACCTCAATTTCACTTACGTTTCGAGACAATCCAGAGGGATTTTGAAATTTCGTGTCCCTAATGACCTTTTCAGCTTTTCGTGCCGTATCGCGAAATTGATTTATGTCTTCTGATTTATGGTTTCTGCATTAAACAGTAAAAAACGTAAGTTAGGATTCAAATTTTTCTTTAAAATGTCTATCAATGTCACATCCGGTAATGGATTGTGAAGTCTTAGATTCATTGACACAATTTTACAATGGAAATCATCGTACGGTTCTTTATATTGTTGTTTGTAAAGAGACATTTTCAACAATATGTCATGGTCAGACTCAAGACGACCAAACTCTTTTGTGATCGCATGACGTAGTAAAGGATAAGTAACATTTTTGTTTTGTTTGGTAAACAACCAGTACCAGTTCTCAGCTTTTCCTTCTAAAAGGACGTGAAAGTTAGAGAGCAAGTGTTCCTCTGAGCACTTGGACCTTGAGCTAAGTGTTTCAACTTTAAATAGGAAATCTGAAACAGACCCTTGCCCATCGAAGGAGATTTTCCACTTCTCTAATTTGACATTATTGTCCACGTTTTGATAAGAATCAGTTTGGTTATTTGATAGTCGGTTACTATTTGAAGCTATGTTATTAAAATCTGAAACATTCTGGTAAAAATTTGGTCTAGCTGTGGTTGGTTGACTCACACCCCCAATTTGTGAAATAATATCTTTAATGGAGCTAAGCTCTCTTCCAAACTCCTCACGTGTGTTCCTCATCGTTTGCTCCATGAGAGCAATTAGAGAATCGAAGGGTGTATTTGTATTCGAATTCATATTATCTTCGTTAGAAATAACTGGGGCATTATTATCATGGCCCGCAGATTGTTCATGCTGGTTTTTTTGTATATGATCTGTTTCAGTAGCTGAAACTTTGTCACTAATTGGGGCAAAATTTTGAGCCTGTGCTGAAAGTCCTTGGTTATCCATTATTTTTAAATCTCCGAAATGGGTAGAAATAGGCAAACTACTTTGTGTTTCCCCTGCGGGTCTAGGAGCAGAAGTAAATGCGCTTTGATTCCCCTCTATAGGGTGGCTTTTATTTGACGAATTGGCACTAGGAGAATGAACTACTTTAGGACGTGTCTTAGGACAAGCGCCTTGAAGTTCAATTGAAATATTATTTCGAAAAGTAGATGAACTTCCTCGCCCGCGAATTCCAGATTTATTTAGATTTCCCCGCGAAGAATTCCTAGTATTCATTACGTATGAGCAGAAAAAAAAATTTCTTAAGAAATGTTAAGATGGTACTTTACTAACAATGGAACCATTATAACGAAAATATTCTCTGAACAAAAGCTCTTATGAGGGGAAAATCCCTTTAATTGAATTCAAGTTTTTTTTTTTTTTTTTTTATTAGAAAAAAACCTAATCCCTTGGGTTTGAAATAAAATAATAATGTAATTTAAAACAAAATTCCTAATTGCATTAAAGAAGTTATTCTAATGGTCTTATTAAAATTCTGCATCACTAGTTTTATACTTGCAATTTAAAAGCAACAAGACCGAAACGTTATTTTAGTACTTGGACTATTTTAAAAGAAAAACTTTAATTGGTTATATAATTAATTAAACACATAATTTCTAAATATTGCAAAAAGATTCTGAGATTTTTTAACTCAAATGAATACTATGACTAATAAAAGAATTTAAGCATTTTAGCTGGTAATATGCAAGTTCTAGACTTGAAAAATAATTTAAACCAATGAAAATAGATTTTGAAAAATAAATTTAATATGTCTTAACTTAAATTTCCTTGCTCCTTAGAGCTTTGCATTGGCTTGCAAGGTCCATAATTGAATGCCATAAGTGCTAGATTCCATAGAACCGAACTGGGTTTAGATTTTATATCATAACCTTGCAGAGGACTACACGTTGGGCGCCATATATGTTACGCGTCGTGTCCGAAAGAATAACAAAAATAATTCAATATTTATCCTGATTTTTCTGAGTTTATTTTCAAAATAAAACTTGGTTAAGCGCAAGTAATGGTGTTTAGCTAGCTCAATGGTATATACGGTTCTCAACCCGGTTTTATGACGCAAACATATAATACACTCTCTTGCCTTAAAATACCACCGAGTGTATTTAAAAGAAATAAGCTTCAGCAATTAAAATTTTAAATCTATTGGTGCCAGGTATTAAGCACATTGGGGTACAATTTTCCCTCCCTTCTGACTACAAGTATGTCAGACGCCTTGACAGACTTTATATACCCTGAATTTTTCCTCTGTCCCTAAAGATGACATTATTATCCACTTACAAAAGATACATTTTGTATGGTCTATCCTTCCCTTTCAAATAAATTACAACTGCATATTTTGTATTTTACAAAATCAAATTAATAGTAATATTTATTGAAATAAAGAGAAAAAAAATTATCATAATAAAAGGAAAAAGCGATAACTCATTCATTGACAAAAAAAAAATCAATATGAATGAAATAAAACATGAATTCATAAAAAAAAAATAATAAAAAGGTGAATGGAAAGACAAAAAAAATTCGGACTAATCGGACAAAAAAAATTTGGAGAAATACTTAAAGTAATCTATGTTTAATAATTACAAAAAAAAACATGTACATACATAGGTTTGTTGCTTTACATCTTACTCACAACAATAATTTGATGTTTCTCTTCAATATTCTCCGATCGAAGGGCCCAGCAATCAAATTATACTGATGACATCGTTGTTGTTGATGTTGCTTTAAAAAAAACTTATTTTTGTAATTAATGTGTGTTTTTTTTTTAGAAGTTTAGAAGAAATTATAAAATAAAATAAAGATACTTTAGTTTACACTAGACAAATTTAGTTAGTTAATTTAAATATATGTAAGTTTAAGATTTCCTAAAGTATTAAATAATTTTTTTTTATTCTAAAGTTTAGAATCTAAGCTAGTTGTTTTAATTTTATTATATAAGTTCATTTGTATGCAATTATGGTATTTAAATTATACTTCATGTTTGTTTTTTTTTTTTTTTTTTTGTTTTACATTGTCTTTTTTTCATGTCATAAGAAAGGAAAAAAAGTGGTTTAATATTTTAAGTGAAAGATTAGTTTTGATTTTATAGCATATCTGTAGTTATTAAGGAATATGAATACTTCTTTTTAATTATAAGAAACTTCAATTAGATCAGGTTAGTATATTAAGGTTAGAATATTGATAATAGCTTTTGATTAAATAATTCGAATTATTTTACTTTTTTTTTTATTAAAATGTTTTTATTTAAATTACGGGATTGTGTGTACTTTACGGGAGATCTGTCACATGGTTAAGGTTGATCGTGTGAAGAATTATGAGTCACTTATATAGATTTGAAGTTCACGTGGAACTTAGCGGTTCATGTGGGAACTTTACATCAGGTGATGAAATTTTGTTTTGCTTGGAACTAGCCCCTAAGGGTTTTTCAAAATGCCGTGGGACGAGGAAAATTCCACGACGAAATTTTGAATGGACTTCCTTCAAGGAATAAATAATAAAAAAAACAGATTTAGCCTTTACCTTTTGTTTGTGGAGTCTAACTCTTACCTTCTTTTTTTATCACTTATCACTTTTATTTTACTTGCAACTTTGGTTACTGTTGGCTTGTAATACAAATTAATAACTTTCGTTTATAATGCTAATTAGCAAGATATTATTTTATTCAATAAAATATGAATTTAACATTTATATTTATATGGAAAATGCATATAATTTCAGCAATTTCAGCAAAATTAAGTATTTTATTTGTTAAAAAAAAATATATAAAACTGTTCGGGATTCAGAATTTTGTTTTATTTTTTTCGACTTATTTTCACTACGGTCACTTTAATAATGAATTTTTACTTTTTGGTAGATCATTAAGTGCGTTTTTAAATTATTAATTGCAAGGTAAAAAAAAAGGAAAATAATATTAAACATTATGTGCATTTGATTGTCCACGCGTGAGAAAAGGACAAAACAAAATTAAATTTACAAAACCAGAACTATTACCATATATGGTCATGAATTTGGGGATTTAAATGAGCGCAATTTCAATATTACAGATTTATGCACATACATATGTTTACGCACTAATTAAGTGGGAGAATCAAAGGGATTGACAATTGCAAAAACGAATATATTGCATGCGAGACGGTAAGAGTAACGCCAACAACCTAAAGTTGTTTTGCCATCCAACAGTATGTTTTTTCTTCTGAATAAATATTTAAATAAAATTACAAAAATCGTAAAATTTGAAAAGGCCAGAAAAATTTTAATGTGAGCAAAGGAAAAATCGCAACAAGGTGGCCATATAATAATATCATTTCTATATTTAGTATTAAAAAAGAAAGGGGGAAAAAATAATACATAAATAATTTATAATAAATTTTTAACGTTAATAAGCTTCCATCTTATTGGTTAATCATGGAAAATTTCTTTAATTGATTTGTTAGAATTTGTTTATATTTTTTTTTTTATATATATGTATATAGATACCTTAAAATAAATATTGGCATAGTTTATAATGTATTTGAAAATGTTACATTAATTTTTATTTGATTTTTGAATACGAAAGGTGAAGCTGCTGGTAGGTTATGGAATAGTTTAATTTTTTTTTAATTTTTTTTATTTTCTTTTGTGATTGGGCTGACAACAAAAGTGATATTTTGTCAGCATGGTGGGTGGGCATAGGTCTAGTGTGGCGAATTTCATCATAAGCTACCTTCCATTCATCATCAACACTTATTTTTTTTGCTGTATGGTTTGTTTGTTTATAGCTACCTAAAGTAATATCTCGTAAGATGCTTAATAAATATAACTAACAGTTATTTTCCAAAAGGGAACACTCACACCCCACCCAACGACGAGCACAGCCGAATTATTAGGTAGCCCGTTCCCAAAAGTAGTTCAGAATCGTTACAGAGATATTTGGCGCCCAACGTGGGGCCTCAGTTTTCGTAAGCTTAAAAATTTTGGTGCAATTTCATCTAGAAGCTGAGGGCCGTTGAATCTTTCGTGTGTGGTAATACATATGGCTTTTATTTCTTTTCCTTTTTTTTTTCTTTCCGTTAATTATAACTGTGGACCTAATATTATATTTATTTTATTTGAATATCAAAACCCAGTTGCACATTAACAGGCTAAGTCTATCAGGGTTTGGGTTCGAATTTGAGAAGTTGTTTTGGTTGACATTGGTTCAATCCTCGTTTGTCTTATTCCCTCTTCTATTTAAGTTTGTTTGTTTTTCTGGTTGTGTGGACTTAAAGTAATTGTTTTTGGTATCGGTTACTTTCCTGCAACAGATGAATAATTCCTTATTATTTTTTTTCTTGCGCTTGGTCTTTAATCTATTGTCCACTGGCAATAGATTCCAGCAAGAACTGAGTTAAATCTTCTATTTTGTTTTTTTTTTGGTGTTGAGGATGATTAAACAAATCATATTTATTTTATTTTTTTTTTTTGTTCCATAACCTTACCTTCACTTCACCAAGTAGTATGAATGATTATTGGTGGTTGAAATAAAATAATTTAAATTTTAATTGAGAGTTAGTTAGGTTTTGATATAATTTGCTATAACAATCATTGTTGTGATATTTATACAATTGCTATATAGTTTTGGCGTTTTGGAATTCATTAATTTTTATAGTTTCGGTTTAGACTTAAGATGCCTTTGGTACGTAGTACCGGCGATATTCCTGCTCGGGTTGAACAGAATCCCACTAATGTTACTATGTCATTAGATGGGGGAGCGAGTGGTGATGCAATTAGACCGGTTCACCGGCCAGTAACAAGATCACAAACGCGAAGGGAAGCCGTTGATCAGGAAAATTTGACTGATGAACGGATTCGGTATATAGTCAATGACTCACTGGGAGATTTTAGAAATGACATTGCCAATTTAATTTCGGACAAATTACGCGATTTGACTTTGACAAATTTTCCGACAAATGCTGCGGATGGCATGGAACGCGAGTTTAGAGATGATAGAAGTTGGACTTCACGGGATGAACATCGCGAGCCTCAAGTCGCAACTGGGAATTTTGATAGAAATTCGGAAAGGGTGCTAAATATAATCCGAAACTGGCGTATTCGTTTTACCGGTGATACATCGGAAGTTACGGTGGACGAATTTATTTATAGAGTCAATACTCTTACGAAAGCTACTTTAAGAGGAGATATTGATTTATTATGCGAACATGCACAATTACTTTTCGAGGGCGTTAACATGGTTTTGGCGTTTTCATCGTAGCTGCAATAGAATTGATTGGGAAGAGTTGTGTGAGGCTTTAAGACGGCAGTATAAGGATTATCATACCGATTATGACATTAAAGATGACATTTTGCGGAGAAAACAGAAATCGAATGAGACCTTCGATGAGTTTTATGACGCCATCATGGTACTTTGCGATAGGCTTCGTATACCATTGACTGATGGTGAACTTTGTGAAACTTTACAACGCAATCTAAGACCTGAAGTGAGGCATGAGCTTTTACATCTTGAGATTACTCGAGTTGCTCAGTTACGTCGTGCAGTACGAAAACACGAAAAGTTTATCAAAGACATGGCATCTTTTAAAATGGGCAATCGACCTTATCAAAAGGGTCAGATAGCTGAGATAATTGATAACGATACCTCCAAGTTGGATGAGGATTTAGTTGAAGAATCTGAAATCTGCTTGTTAGTTAAAACTGGAGCTTGTTGGAATTGCGGTAACTCTGAACACACTTTCGTCGATTGTTTAGAACCACGGACTGTATTTTGTTATGGTTGTGGGGTGAAAGACATGTATAAACCTAAGTGCCCTAATTGTATACATAAGCGGGGAAACGCAATGAGGGGTGTCCGTGTAAAGAAGGACGGGCATCCGGGGAAAAATTAAATAACAACAACTCACTTATAGTAGAGAATAAGTTACCAAGTATTTCAAATTTTTTAAATAACACCACTGATCGTAAATTACCTGTTTTAACAAATTTACCGGAAATTACAAACAATCTTAATTTAATGAATGTACACCCTTTACAAAGACCTTACCACATTCGTTTGGAAGAGTATAATCGAACAAGAGATAGAATTTTTAAGGATTTTGTACGAAAACCAAATAGATCGTCACGAAGGATACGAGATTTCTACAGGCGAAGGAAATGCTTTCGAAAATATGTTATATCGTCGTTAGTAAACAAGGAATATGACAATAGGCCCTATGTTAAATTAAATATTCGAAATAAGAAATATGTTGCATTACTGGATAGCGGGGCAAATGTAAATGTTATTGGTGGCGAATTATGTGGCGAAATCTTGCGCACAGATGGGTTCAAACATGGTTTAAGTAATGTCAAGACAGCTGACGGGCAACGGCAACGCGTTTTGGGAACTATAGAACTTGAAATTGGATATAATTGTCTGAATAAAACCGTGGAATTTTTGTTGATTCCATCAATTACACAAAATGTTATTTGCGGCATGAAATTCTGGGATAAATTTGGTATTCAAATATTAACGAGTAACTCTGTTAATGAAATTATTACGAATACAGATTCCGACATGATTTCCATGACGAAAATACAAAAACAGCAGTTGCAGAAAATAGTTGATTATTTTCCTAATTCAGAACGGGATGGATTAGGATGTACTACTCTTTTAGAACATAATATAGATACTGGTGAATCAAAACCAATTAAGCAACGATATTACCCAATATCTCCGGCTAGAGAAAAATTGTTGTGCGGCGAAATAGACCGCATGTTAAAATTAGGGGTTATAGAGGAATGGTCATCTCCAGGGGTTTTAATCGTGAAACCGGGAAAAGTGCGATTTTGCTTGGACAGTAGAAAATTAAATTCCGTTACGACAAAGGACGCGTACCCAATTCCGAACATTGAAGGACTAATTTCGAGACTTCCTCCAATTTATTTTATTTCCAAAGTAGATCTTAAAGATGCATTTTGGCAAATAAAATTGGACGAAGTTTCGAGACCTAAGACAGCGTTTACAATCCCTAATCGGCCCTTGTACCAATTTACAAGAATGCCGTTTGGATTGTGCAATGCTCCACAAACTATGTGTAGACTAATGGACCAAGTCATTCCGTATAATTTGAAATCGAACGTTTTTGTATACTTAGATGACCTATTAGTTATTTCGAAGGACTTTGACGAACATTTAAAGCATTTACAGGAAGTGGCAACACAATTGAGATGGGCTAATCTTACTATAAACGTGAATAAAAGTAATTTTTGTCTTCGACAGGTGCAATACTTAAAGTGGATCCAGGCAAGGTGAAAGCCATATCAGACTTTCCCATTCCCAAATCTGTTCGTCAATTGCGTCAATTTCTCGGTATGGCTGGTTGGTACCGTCGATTTATTGATGATTATGCTACGATAACGTTCCCCATGACGGAGATGTTGTCGAAAAAGAAAACATTTGTGTGGTCAGATGAGGCCCAGAATTCATTTGAGACTGTCAAAGAAAAATTGACTTCGGCACCTGTTTTGGTTCATGCGAATTTTGATAAGCCTTTCATCTTACAATGTGACGCAAGCACCTGTGGAATTGGTGCAGTCTTAGCCCAGCTGGATGAAAATAAAAACGAGAGACCAATAGCGTACATCAGAGAAATTACGCGATAACAGAATTAGAATGCTTGGCAGTTATATTAGCTATTAAAAAATTTAGGGCATATGTTGAAGGTCAAGAATTTAAAGTGATTACAGACCATGCAAGTCTCAAATGGCTCATGAGACAGAAGGATCTCTCAGGACGCTTGGCCAGATGGGCTCTTAAATTACAGGGCTTTCATTTTAGCATTGAACACCGACGAGGAAAAGACAATGTCGTGCCTGATGCATTATCTCGTGCATTTCGTGATGACCCTACAGTAGAGGAAATTGATTTACAAATTATGCCGTCAATTAATCTTAATTCCAGCGCCTTTAATAGTCCCGAATATACTCAGTTGAGAAGTGAATATTCGAAATCAGCCTTACCCGATTATCGAGTGGTTGACAAATTTATCTACAAGAGGACACACTTTTCATCCGGTAATCTAGATGAGTCAGATAGTTGGAAACTTTTTGTTCCAGAGGAAATACGTAAAGAAGTCATTCTTGCAGCGCATGACGCTCCAAACGCAGCACATGGTGGCATTGCCAAAACTGTACATCGTATACGACAATTCTTTTTCTGGCCCAAATTAGTCTTAGACGTGAAGGAATATATTACAAACTGCTCTTC
Organism: Pollenia labialis; assembly: GCA_949318255.1. Lineage (NCBI taxonomy): Eukaryota > Metazoa > Arthropoda > Insecta > Diptera > Polleniidae > Pollenia > Pollenia labialis. The sequence continues at coordinate 48,173,450 of OX439140.1, forward strand.
CTGCAAAACGTCAAAAGCGCCAACGGCGTTGCTTACACCACCTATGGGACAAATGGTCAATACTGATAGGCCATTTCAACGTCTATATGTTGATTTAATTGGACCATTCCCTCGAACGAAGAGCGGTAATATTGGAATTTTTATTGTTTTGGATCACTTCTCAAAGTTTACATTTTTAAAACCATTAAGGAAATTTATTACAAAACCTATAGTCGAGTTTCTCGGCAATAAAATTTTTACTTGTTTTGGGGTACCTGAGGTCATTGTATCTGACAATGGCAGCCAGTTTAAATCAACTGATTTTAGAAAGCTAACGGGAAAATATGGAATTGAACATCAATTTACAGCAATACATAGTCCCCAATCAAATGCCAGCGAAAGAGTCAATCGCTCTATTAATGAAGCTCTACGATCATATATCCGTAATGATCAACGACAATGGGACATAAACAAGACTATAAAATCTTACGGAATTTGGAACTTCTTGCGGAATCGGATACAAGTTTGGAAAGAGATGATAGTTTTACAATTCTACGAGAATCTTTACGGACTAAAATAAAAGAAGCATATGAACGTAACGTCAAATCCTACAATTTGAGATCTAGAGGGCGAGAATTTAATATAGGCCAAACGGTAATACATCGGAATTTTGCTCAAAGTTCGTTGATAAATAATTTTAATGCAAAATTAGCACCCACTGGTATAAAAGCTATTGTTAAAAGACGAATTGGAAAAGTAAACTATGAACTGGAGGACGTAGGTGGTGGAAATACTAAAATTTACCATATAAAGGACATATGGGCATGAATGTTTGTGAGCTTTTGAGTTGATTTTTTTTTATTATTTTGTTTATGTTATTCGTCACCTTTTCTCAGATTAAATTCTTCGGCTAGCTCTGCATTTCATCTGCTTTGTGATGGCGACAATTGTAGTTTCGCTTATAAGTTTTAATTTTTGACTAATTATGTTGTTTTTATCAACATTTTGGTATGGGTGTAAACATTTTTTACTTTGAATAATTTGGGTTTTAAAATTATTGAATTTTGAGTTAGCGTTGGAATTTTTATAATTCATTTGGAAAATTTTGTATCACATTGAATTTATTACTTTAGTTGTGTTCGGATGTGTACGTGATTTTTTTTGGTTGATTTAAGAACAGGAAAAATTTTCCAAGCTAATTTTGCAGAGATGACTCAGATTCTTTTGGAATTACATTAGTGGTAAGCAATGGTGTTGAACGAAAATTAAGATTTTGAGCGTTGTACTAATTTCCACGAGTTATGTTCGCAGGATTTTTAATTTTGGTCGTATATTTCTTTTAACGGAATGAAGGAAAGGTGCTAACAGTTCCAGTATTTGCTAGAAACTTGTGGGATTTCTATCCGTTGAAATATTTTCTGGGACAAATCTTTTATCAACGTCATTTCCAGGCATAAGGATAATTATTTCAGGAAAACAACAACTAATTTTTGTGTCCTTTTACCCAGATAAACTTTACTTCCCACTAAATCGGGTCGCCAATCAATTTTTTTCAAATAACCAGTTTTTTTTTAAAAAATAATATTTAGTTTTTTTTGAATTCGAGCATCGGTTATTAGCAATTTGTTTTTTACGTTTGCCTGCCTTTTGGGCATCTGGGGAAAACCAGATGCATTAAAAAAAAAAGAGAAAAGAAAAATGAATTTGATATAACAACTATTAGATACATTACTACATTCTAATATTTGATTTATTCTGTGATGTTAATATCCAATAATTTAAACTTCATTCTTACTATCTAGATTTACGTTCATTGTTAATGTTTATTCATTTCTATTAATTTTCCAAATATTTATTAAATTTTTTTTTTATGTATGGTCATTTAATTTAAAAATTTGCAAAAATTTCATAAATTTACACGATACTCTATAAAAACCCTTTTCAAATTTAAATTTCAAGAACGTGCATTCATATCAATCATAATTCTCTTAAGTTGAGTGGTTTTTGTTATTACGGAAATGATTTTTATGGGGTAATCACAGAATCCACGCCACTTACAAACGCATTCTTTTACATTTAATTCAAACACTATTTAAAATAAAATTAATTAGCAACAAGCAACTGTCAACTGGCGCCTGCTGACTTCGTTGGAGATAAAAAAAATGTAAGTTGCAAATTTCATTTAATATATACATATACTTAAAGCTATTCACTTTCACTCAAAACTAACATTAAAAACATTTTTTTTTTTAAATTTTGGCATTAAAGGTGGCCATATAATAATATCATTTCTATATTTAGTATTAAAAAAGAAAGGGGGAAAAAAATAATACATAAATAATTTATAATAAATTTTTAACGTTAATAAGCTTCCATCTTATTGGTTAATCATGGAAAATTTCTTTAATTGATTTGTTAGAATTTGTTTATATTTTTTTTTTTTATATATATGTATATAGATACCTTAAAATAAATATTGGCATAGTTTATAATGTATTTGAAAATGTTACATTAATTTTTATTTGATTTTTGAATACGAAAGGTGAAGCTGCTGGTAGGTTATGGAATAGTTTAATTTTTTTTATTTTCTTTTGTGATTGGGCTGACAACAAAAGTGATATTTTGTCAGCATGGTGGGTGGGCATAGGTCTAGTGTGGCGAATTTCATCATAAGCTACCTTCCATTCATCATCAACACTTATTTTTTTTTTTGCTGTATGGTTTGTTTGTTTATAGCTACCTAAAGTAATATCTCGTAAGATGCTTAATAAATATAACTAACAGTTATTTTCCAAAAGGGAACACTCACACCCCACCCAACGACGAGCACAGCCGAATTATTAGGTAGCCCGTTCCCAAAAGTAGTTCAGAATCGTTACAAGTTGCTTGACACAGCGTCCACGTGGTTAACCCGCAGGTCCGTGCGTGTTTGGTGGCTTCACTGTGCCTCAGTTTGTGTGCGACGTTTATATGGGATGAATAGGAGCACCCGTGTTTATCCCGAAGGCTTTCCAATTAAGGCCCATCCCAGCGCCCATCGTAGTAGTGTGCCCGTGGTCATCCCGCAGGTATACGTCTACGAGCAACGCATCCAGCCCGTGCATCCAGCAGACTTGCTGTCGTTGGTGGTCACTGGGCATAAGTAAAGCGCATACACCTCGTACCTACCACTGTCTGCAGAGGGGATCGAGCGACCATACGTCCAACCCACCCCCCCTCCCCCCGTTCGTGCAGCCTGGGTGTCTTGTCAATTCGGAAAATCCGTTTTATTAGTTTTTTTTGTTTATGAAATATTAAATAAAGTGTGTTTGCTAAACCCAAATAGTTGGTGGAGTGTATTTCTTTTAAAAGAGGTCTCGAACCAATTACTGCAAAGTGAACCCTGGATAACCGGCGAGTTATACCCCAGCCGAGAAGGTTCGTTACAGTTGGCGCCCGAGTAGGGAGCTCTTTAAAAACAGTATCGGTTAAATTCGGTAATTGCGTGCGTCGCGAAACGGTAAAAACTTTACGAAAACAAAATCAATGTAAAAAAAAAATTATAAACTAGGTGGACCCAGAGGAAGTTTAAACCTTTTTGGAAGAAAGGGGCTTTAAGATAAAAAACGTTACGAATATTAAAAATAGGGAAAAAAAATCCCCAACCATTATTTCGAGTGGAGCTAGAACCTGGCGACGTTAAGCTTACAAAAAATGAAACGCATCCTATTTATGATTTAAAATATATTCCATACAGAAAAATAACTATAGAGGAGCCGCACAAAAGAAATGGTCCCGTTCAATGTCTCAACTGCCAAGAATTTGGCCATTTGGTTTGCGTAGTATGTGGTAAATTACATGGTACAGTCCAGTGCGATAAGTCTAAAAATTACCCCAATGTAAAAAAATGTGATAACTGTGGCGGCAATCACACTGCAAATTATAGAGGCTGCCCTGTATACACTTTCGTCAAGCAGTCGGCTGGACCGAAAACTAATCCCCCTCAAATGCAGGTACCAAATCAAGTAAACACTAATGACATTCAGGCTCCGCAGCCTAGTAATAACAGAACCTCTTATGCTAATGTCCTAAAATCAAGCCATGTGCCAATGCAAGGTGCTGATGAAACTTCTATTTTAAGTCGTCTAGAAAAAACTATGGAAACATTAGTGCAAAAAGTTAATAATTTTACTAACACAATGGGTAATATGATGCAGGAAATTCTTAGAATGCAATCGATGTTATTGCAAGCTTTACTAAACAAGCCATGAACTGTTTAAAAATTTGTTTTTGGAACGCAAACGGCATCCGCCAACATAAAAATGAATTAGAATACTTTCTTAAAAATAAACAAATTGATGTCATGATGGTTGCTGAAACTCTACCTGATCTGTGATCACCGTGAAGATTATCTCCAAGCAACGAACATTTGCGTTGAGGAATTAAATAGAAACCTAGTAATTTCATCGTTATACTCCCCGCCTAGATTTTCAATATCAGAAAGCCAATATTATAAATATTTTAAATCATTAGGACCGTGTTTCCTGGCCGCTGGCGATTACAACGCTAAACATACCTTCTGGGGATCACGACTTATAACACCAAAAGGTCGTGTTTTATTTAACACAATTTCTAAAATGGATTTAAATGTGGTAGCGAGCGGACAACCAACATATTGGCCTACTGATCATCAAAAAATTCCAGATGTCATCGATTTCGGCGCGGTTAAAAAGATCCCCATAGAAACGATTCATGTTGAAGCTTCCTTAGAATTATCTTCCGACCACACGCCTACAATTGTAACTATAATGAACCCCAATAGAATTGTATCTCAGACTGGTAACTTTGCGATGACAGCTACGCAAATTAATTGGTTCAGCTCAGTACACCGGAGAATGTAGATCGATCTATAGTTAATTAAGACAGTTTTCTGAAACCAGCTGTTCGACATTCCAGTACTGCTCCCAAAAAAACAAAAAATATTAAAATATATTCCACAGATGTCGAGCGTCTCCTGTCTGAAAAAAGAAGAGTTCGAAGAGAGTGGCAATTGCACAGATCCCCGCAACTTAAGAATTTATTAAAAGAGTGCACAAAAAGGCTTAGAAAGTTACTGCAGACTCAGAAAACGGCTTCTCTAGAAAAATATTATAAGGAACTTGATGCAACTCCACAATCTGACTACTCATTAAGGCGTGCAGCTAGAAATCTAAAAAGGCCAGTTATATAAAAGCCACCATTAAGAAACTTGAATTATAGTTGGGCAAGAAAGGATATTGAAAAAGGAAATCTGTTTGTGAGTCACTTGAAAAACGTATTTACACCAAATATATCTAACGATATTGCGGTCGAGTTACCATCTGTTGCTGCTAGAGCAGCTATTCCCATAAGATTTGAAATAAGAGATATCGAAAAGGCTATTTGTGACTTAAACACTAATAAGGCAGCTGGTATTGATAAGATCAGTAATAAAATGCTTTTAGAGCTACCTCGCATAGCAAAGAAAATTATTCTTTTTATTTTAATTTTAATTAACACCGATTTTAAGTGAAAATATTTGTTTTCCAAACCATCAGTTCGGATTTAAAAGAAAACACAGCACAATCGAACAGACTTATCGAATAGTAAATGTCATAAGAAAAGCATTTGATAAAAAATATTGCTCAGCACTCTTCATCGATGTTTCGCAAGCTTTTGATAAAGTCTGGCATGAAGGCTTACTACATAAACTGAAGCAAAATTTACCAGCAAACACACACAAGCTGCTAGAAAACTACTTAGTCGGTCGTCAATTTATTATTAAAGAAGGACATTTTTAAGTTCACCTCAGCCTATTGGCGCTGGAGTCCCACAAAGCAGCATCCTGGGCCCTCTAATTATACTTAATTTATACTTCGGACATGCCAACAAACAACTACACCCAAACTTCAACATTTGCGGACGATACAGCTTTTCAAAGCGTGCAGGAAACCCGTTAAGAAGCATCTCGTTACTTACAGGATCATATATTTTAACTAGAAATATGGTTACAACAATGGATGATAAAAGTCAATGAGCAAAAATGCGTACATATAACATTCACCTATTTAAATTTAAATTTAAATCAATAATCAAAAAATTCATTAACATTCGCATGTAAAATATCTCGGTATTCATCTAGATCGCCGTTTAACGTGGAAAATCCATATAGAGGCAAAATTAACTCAAATGAAACTAAAAGCCATCCAAATTCATTGGGTTATTGGACGAAACTCTGTCCTTAGTCTCGACTGAAAACTTCTATTTTACAACTTCATCTTAAAGCCAATCTGGTGCTATGTTATTCAGTTATGGGGCACTGCTTCGGCTTTTAATATCAAAAAAATCAAAGGCGCCAAATTAAACTTCTTCGAATAATCACAGCTGCCCCTTGGTATATTAAAAACGCAAATATTCACAAGGATCTATGTTCCAAAAGTTAAACCTATGATTACGAAATATGCAGTAAAATACTTAAAAAGAGTCGAATTGCAACTCAATCCTCCATTTAGATGAGCGATAAACACCTACATATGTAAACAGAACCCGTGATAAAGAACATTTTTGTCTGGCACTGGCAGGGCATAAATAAAGTATTAGGATAAGATTTGATTAATTATTGTTAGTTCATATTTAATATATGAAGATTCAATAAATAAACTATGGAAAAAAAAATAACTAGGAAAAGACCCCATGAATTAAAGTAAAAAAAAAACAAAACAAACAATCTGTGTACACGCGTCATGGAAGATTCTAGTGAAAATAAGAAAAACAGTTTGAAGTAGGAACTATGCTGACGGTGACTGGTAGTAGTACTTTGAACTCGCCATTGACGAACCACACCATCAGGGAAAACCCGACAGAAGTCCTCAAATCAGCAGGAAATACCCCCTAAAATACCTAACTGCAAATTTGATGAGCAGTAGGAGTAATCTGATAGACCAGTAGCTCGTTTCTGTATTTCTCGCATCGTAAAATATTTCAAATGAAGTGTGAAACAAAAAATTCCATCATTTCTCGATTTGCGAGAAAAAAGTGTTTCTGTATTTCAGTTTGTGCTTTGTTGTGATACAGACGTGTATTATTAAACCCGCATACTATTTGAATTAATTAAATTTGATTTTTTTCTTATTTAAAATAAACATTCCGCGAATGAACGCAAAATACATAAATAATTTTTAAATAAATTATTTAGCATAAAAGTGATCAATTAATAAAAACGAAAAATTAATAAAGATAAATAAAAAATATAAGTGAATATATGTACATACATACTTATGTATGTATGTAGGTATACATAATCTTGCAAAAACATTTCAAATTTGTAAAGAACAAAATAAAAAAAATAACAAAAATATTAAAAGCACAAAGTTACGGTGAAAAACAAAAACAATATTTTGTATGAACAAAAACAATGAGACAACAATAAAACTCAACGAGAGAAATTGCAAAACAATATTAATTGCCTAACGGCTAAGCCAATTATTCGTACACGTTCCCTCTCACCCTCGGTATTTACACAAACGGTGGATAGTGACTCATTTAAAAAAAACTAAAACTAGACCTGGTGACAAGTGTTGCCAGGCCAGAAAGTATTGCCGCGACGTCAAAAACAAATTTAGTGGGAAATGATAAAATGAACTTAAACACAAATGCAATGGAAAACCCCCCTGTAAAAAGTTGTCAAAAGCCTCAAGTCCAAGTTGGTATGGACAGGTATATAACAGCCCTTAAACGGGGTCGCAGCCCTACATCTTCAGCTGTTGCTTCTGCCTCAAAAGTGCCATTTTTTGATAAAATAAATTCCCAAAATCGCTTTGCAATTCTGGAGGATGAATCCTCTGAAGCACCAAACGTAATTAAATCGTCCAAGCCTCCCCAGATATATCTTAGGGAGCATAACTCAAATGATCAAATAAAGAGTTTAATTTCGTTGATTGGTGAAAACTCTTTTTATGTAGCCGCAATAAAGCGAAAATTCAAGTAAATAATGAAAATGATTTTCGCAAAATAGTTAACAAATTTGAGGCACTTAAAAAAAGTTTTTATACATACCAACTCAAGAGCAGTAAAGGTCTGCAGGTGGTGATTAAAGGAATTGATTCATGCGTAGACCCAGAGGAAATTAAAACATTCTTGGAAGAAAAAGGTTTCAAGATAAAACATGTGGTAAATATTAGAAATAGGGAAAAAAATCCTCAACCACTTTTTCGTGTAGAATTAGAGCCCGGCGACATTAAGTTAAAAAAAAACGAAACGCATCCCATTTATAGTTTGAAATATATTCTATACAGAAAAATCACAATTGAGGAGCCGCACAAAAAAAATGGTCCTGTTCAGTGCTTAAACTGCCAAGAATTTGGCCATACCAAGGCATACTGCTACTTGCCCCCTGTTTGCGTAGTATGTGGTGAACTACACGGTACAGTTTCTTGCGATAAGTCTAAAACCGACCCCAACGTAAAAAAAGTAGCAACTGTGGCGGTAATCACACTGCCAATTATAGAGGATGCCCTGTATATAATATCGTCAAGCAGACGGTTGGACCGAAAACAAATACCCCTCAAATGCAGGTTGCAAATCTAGTAAACACAAATGCAATTCAAGCCCCCCAGCCTGGTAATAACAGAACCTCTTACGCTAACGTCCTAAAATCAAACCATGTGCCAATGCAAGGTGCCTCGCCAAGTAATGACGAAACTCCAGTTTCTAATTTAAGTCGCTTAGAAAAAACCATGGAAACATTAGTGCAAACAGTAAATAATTTTACAAACACAATGGGTAATATGATGCAGGAGATTCTTAGAATGCAATCGATGTTATTGCAAGCTGTACTTAATAAACCATGAACTGTTTAAAAATTTGTTTTTGGAACGCAAACGGCATCCGCCAACATAAAAATGAATTAGAATATTTTCTTAAAAGTAAACAAATTGATGTCATGATGGTTTCTGAAACTCATTTGACCTCAAGAAATACGTTTAAAATTAATGGTTATATAATATATGATACCAAGGACCCTCGAGATAGAGCTTGTGGAGGTTCTGCCATTTTAATAAAAACCAGAGTAAAACACTACCTCATGGGTGATCATCGTGAAGATTATCTTCAAGCAACAAACATTTGCGTTGAAGAATTAAATAGAAACGTAGTAATCTCATCGTTATACTCCCCACCAAGATATTCAATATCAGAAGGCCAATATAATAATTATTTTAAATCATTAGGACCTTGTTTCCTGGCCGCTGGCGATTATAACGCTAAACATACCTTCTGGGGGTCCCGACTTATAATACCAAAGGGTCGTGTACTATTTAATACTATTTCTAAAATGGATTTGAATGTGATAGCGAGTGGACAACCAACATATTGGCCTACTGATCAGCAAAATATACCAGATGTCATCGATTTTGGCGTGGTTAAAAACATTCCCTTAGAAACGATTTATGTTGAAGCTTCCTTAGAATTATCTTCCGACCACACACCAACAATTGTTACTTTAATGAACCCCAATAGAATTGTATCTCCAACTGGTTACTAAGCGACGCCAGCTACACAAATCAATTGGCTAAAATATAAAAAATATCTCAGCACCCATTGCACAGAAAATATTCTGCTTAGTACACCGGAAAACGTAGATCGCGCTATTCTTAATTTTGACAGTTTTCTAAGCTAGCTGTGCAACATTCCAGTATTACCCCAAAAAAAACTACAAATATTAAAATTTATTCCACAGATGTTGAGCGTCTCCTGTCTGAAAAAAGAAGAGTTCGAAGAGAGTGGCAATTGCACAGATCCCCTCAACTAAAGAGTTTATTAAAAGATTGTACAAAAAGGCTAAGAAAGTTACTACAGACTCAAAAAACAGCTTCTCTGCAAAAATATCTTAAGGAACTTGATGCAACTCCGCAATCAGACTACTCATTATGGCGTGCAGCTAAAAATCTAAAAAGGCCAGTCGCCTCTAAGCCACCATTAAGAAACTTGAACGGAAGTTGGGCAAGAAATGATAGCGAAAAGGGAAATCTGTTTGTTAATCACTTAAAAAACGTATTTACCCCAAATATATCTCACGATACTGCGGTTGAGTTACCACCTGTTCCTGCTAGAGCGGCTGTTCCCCTAAGATTTGAGATAAGAGAAATCGAAAAGGCTGTTTGTGAATTAAATCCCAAAAAAGCCCCTGGTTTTGATAAGATCAGCAACAAAATGCTTTTGGAGCTACCCAGCACAGCAAAGAAAATTATTCTTTTAATTTTCAATGCTATCTTACGTCTTCAATACTTTCCTCAAAAATGGAAGGTTTCATTAGTCACCATGATACCTAAACCAGGAAAGGATCACACAAAAGTTGAGTCATATAGGCCTATAAGCTTACTTTCTAATATATCAAAGCTGTTTGAGAGGCTGTTACACAGAAAAAATTATTTTTCGAATTCAAACAAAAAATTTGTAGTATCAAAACATTTTTTGTCTGAAATCGGTCCTACAAACAAATTCGCATATTCAAACAATTTATTTGCATTTTGTTTACTAAAAAAAAACACTGATTTTTTCAAACAAATAATTTACAGAATCAAACAAAAAGTTTACTGAAATTCATATAAATTTCAAACAAATAATTTTGCTGAATCAAACAAAAATTTTTTGCACAAGCAATGACGCGCACCCAAGCAATCACTGAAGGAGAAGATGAAGGCAGAAGCAGAGCGGCGGCTGGCTTTGAGACACATGTTTTGTTGGAATTATTTTTGAACGAAGTCTTGTTTATACACACAATGTTTTTCTTCATCACTCACTGTTGCTGTATCCTTTCCTTGGCTAAAGAAGAAGAAATGTAACAAACAACGGCAGCAGACCGACTCGATATGTTTTTCGTCATCATTTTATTTTTGTATTTGATGTATTTAAGTAAACAGTTTTCAAAAATTGAATACGGGATTTTGTTTTTCATTCTTTTTTTTTCCAACTTTGAAACCAACCAAAAAATTATTTTGATTCTTATAATGTTGTTGTTGTTTCTGTTGTTTAAAAAAGAATGAAACCTTTTTTTTACCTGCTATTTTTTTTGTTTTTTACTAATAACCTCGTCGCGCTATTTTATCATCTTTCTTCTTGTTGTACTTTTTTAAAGCGTCCAAAAATAAACTGTATGTGTTTTGTGTTGTTGTTCATATATTTCACATAAAGAAGTGTTGCTTACGATCAAATAAAAAATGCAAAAAACGACAACATTAAAGAGCGTTAAATATTTCATACAAAATTATGAAAAATTTAAACCAATAGCGCGTATATTATATTATTGAAAAGTTGTCAACATTTTTGTTGGTTAAATAAAATTCAAACAAAAATATTAATTGAATCAGTAAAAAAATTTGTAGAAATTAAAAAAAATTTCAAACAATCGTTTGTTTGAAAATAATTCGGCAATAATTTTTTCTGTGTAGTGTCAAAATTAACTCCAATTTGAAGTGAAAATAGATGTTTACCTAACCACCAATTCGGCTTTAGAAGAGAACACAGCACAATTGAACAAACCCATCGTATAGTAAACGCCATAAGAAAAGCCTTTGAAGAAAGAAAATATTGTTCCGCTCTCTTCATCGATGTTTCTCAAGCTTTTGATAAAGTCTGGCATGAAGGCTTATTACATAAATTGAAGCAACATTTTCCAGCAAACACACACAAGCTGCTAGAAAGCTACTTAGTCGGTCGTCAATTTATTATTAAAGAAGGAAAATTCTTTAGTTCACCTCAGCCAATTGGCGCTGGAGTCCCACAGGGCAGCATTCTGGGGCCTCTATTATACTTCGGACATGCCAACGAGCAACTACACACAAACTTCAACATTTGCAGACGATACAGCTTTTCTAAGCGTCCACGAAAACAGTTATGAAGCATCTCGTTATTTACAGGATCATATATTTCAACTAGAAATATGGCTAAAACAGTGGAGGATAATGGTAAATGAGCAAAAATGCGTACATATAACATTCACCTTGCGGCGGGAATCCTGTCCCCCTATTAAAATCAATAATCAAATAATACCTCAAAATTCGCATGTAAAATATCTCGGTATACATTTAGATCGCCGTTTGACGTGGAAAAGCCATATAGAGGCAAAATTAACTCAAATGAAACTAAAAGCCATACAAATTCATTGGCTTATTGGAAGAAACTCTGTTCTTAGTCTCGACTGCAAACTCCTACTTTACAACTCTATCTTAAAGCCTATCTGGTGCTACGGTATTCAGTTATGGGGCACTGCCTCGGCTTCTAATATCGATAAAATTCAAAGGCGCCAAAATAAACTTCTTCGAATAATCACAGCTGCCCCTTGGTATGTTAAAAATTCAAATATTCACAAGGATCTCAATGTTCCATTAGTTAAAACTGTGATAACGAAATATGCAGTAAAATACTTAAAAAGGCTCGAATCGCATCCGAACCCACTAGCTAGAAATATTTTAAATGATAGCGGCCACACTCGCTTAAGAAGAAGAGACACTGCAGCACTTGTCCAATTAGATGAGCGATAAACACCTACATATATAAGTGAACAGAACCCGTGATGAAAAAAATTGTTTGTCTGGCACTGACAGGACATAAAATAAAGTATTAGGTTAAGATTTGATTAATTATTGTGAGTTCATATTTACTATGTGAAGATTCAATAAATAAATAATGAAAAAAAAAAAAAAAAAAAAGTATTTGAATGCGAAAACACACAACACAGATTCTGTTTTAACTGGAATATTTCCAGTAATTAAGGCCCTGATTTTGTAAAACCAACGCACGCCAAAGTATTATATTGAAAGCAAAAACAAATTCATAAATATTTTGCAATTTTGTTGTTGCTTTGTACAGAAATTTATTTACCGTTTTAAAATTTTCAACGCCACAAGCAATGAGGCGTATGAAATCTTAAAAACCTATGTGAATTTCTGTTAGAGGCAACAACAAAATTACAAAATTTTTATGAATTTGTTTTTGCTTTTAATGTTATTCTATGTCGTTGCGTTGTGTTTTACAAAATTAGGGCCTTAGTGTCAAATGAAAGCGAAACGTCAACAAAAGAAATAAATATAATAAATACAGGGCTGCCAGATTTGACGATTTATCTTCATTTTGACGATTTTTGCTCCCATATTAGTAAAGTGCCGATTTGCTGATTTGTTCTTAAAAAGTGACGTAAGTAAAAATAAAATCAACAATATTTTATAACTTTGTTGTAGATTTCTATAAAAGCTCATATTAAATTTTCAAATTTCAAACACTTGATATTTTGTGGCGTTGAAAATTTAAAAAAACAATATGAATTTCTGTAGAAAGCAACAACAAATTTATATATTTGATATTTAATCTTCTTAGCTTATATGGACACTTTTGTGCCAAACCATTATTTCGGCAAGAAAAAAAAGTTGTTTGTCTATAACCCGTTTATTTACGAACCGATTTTTTTTTAAATTTTAACTACCATTTATTCTACTAAGTTTATTTCATGTGAAAAAATTAAGTTAATAGTTATAAGAATAGGTAAATTATAGATTAATATGTAAAAATTAGAGGCAAACGTGTTTTTACTCATATCTCAGCCATTTGTGAACCGATATTTTAAAATTTCAATAATATCCTATTTGGACTACATACGGTACAAATATAAAACAACGTTGTCACTATCAATTCTAGTTTTTTTTCGCAAAAATAAAAACCCTAACCAAATATTTGTAATACTGCTATCAAAGCTGATTTAATTTAAAAAAATGTAATTTCTTGGTATTTGTATATATGTATCTATTTTAAATAAGTAAGTATGTTTATTTTATTAAGCTTGACTTCTTTTTGTTTTTATAAAAACATTTATTTTATTTTTAATTAAAATTTTAAATTGTTATTGTAATTTGACTAAGAATACACATTCAAATAATATGAAAATTTAGAAAATAAATAATTCTAAAAAATAGATAAAATAAATATAAATATAACTTAAAACGACAACATCGGACAACACTGCATTAAATATTAAATCATAATTTTTTCCCTGAGGATGACCAACAAAGTTGGTCGAAATATTGGAACAAATAAATAATAAAAATTAAAACAAAAACAAGAGTTTTTATTTTTATTATAATTTATAAACAGACCTCAAGCCGAACAATATAAACATAACACATTTAACAAGTGAAAAAACACAAAAAAATAAATTTCGAACAATAGACAATTTATATGTACATACAATATGGATGTATAAAATACCCATAAACTTTAACTATGTTTTTGTTTGATTATGTTTTAATAAAACATCAAACAAATTTTGTTTAATTTTAAATTGTCCGATTTTTTAAAACTAAAAGACGATAATTTTATTTTTCTCAAGATATTGACGATTTTTACACAAATTTATCTGGCAGCCCTGAATAAAACCAAAACAAGGAAAGGCTTAAAAAATGTTAGTTAACAAAATACTTATAACCATGGTGTTTTATTTTTTTTCATCATTTAAATTATGCATTAATTATTTAAATTCTTTTTATTTTTTTTTATATTAAAAAAGTAGTATATACACATATTTTAAATTTAAAATATCTATAATTTGTTTTTCTCGCACCAATTTCAAATGTGACTTATTTTGACAGTTCTTGTAAGAAACTTTTCGCAAAATATTGTTACAGAAACACTTTTTCTCACATCCTTCCAAAAATTGCTGGAAAATTATTTAAATGACAGATAATTCTCGCAACGGAAAGATACAGAAACACTTGTGCGAAAAAAACCATTTTTTGTTTCATTTTGCACTGTTTCTGTTCAGATTCACTGGTTTCATGCGGAAAATTTAACGATGCGAGCAATACAGAAACGGGCTACAGGTACGAAAATGGGACCTATCCTACAATGGCTACGGCAAAGCTCTGGCTTTCATTGAGCGTGTGGAGGAACTGGCGGAAATTTATGAGGTTACGTTGGACCAACTACCCCGAGTTATGCCAGAATTTTTGTGTGAACGAGTTCTGGCATGGTACCGTAACAACAACGCGCACTGGGAGGTATGGTCTGATTTCAGAGCGGATTTATTGTCTTTCTTTCTCCCTACCCGGTACTTTGAGCGATTAGAAGACGAGAGTAGAGCCAGAGTGCAACAACCGGAGGAGCCATTTAAGAACTATGTGTTAGAAATCCAAACCCTGATGCGGCATGCAGGATTCACAGCGGACCAGAAGCTACAACGCATCTTTCAAAACGACCAGGCGAAATATAAATTTTACATTAGGCGAAAAGATTTTGGGTCCCTCGATAAATTGATACGTATGGCAGAGGACCTGGAGAATATACCAGGCGTAACCTAACCTGCCCTGGAGCATATAGCAACTTGCACAAGAAGGTCCGGGAACGGGCAGACAACCCACTGTCAGAATTACAAAGAACATGGTTACTACGCAAATTCTTGCCCTAGGGAGTCGACGCAATTGAGGATGGTCGGCCTTCCCGCAATGCGAGTGAAGAGGTCATCTTGGGACTGGAGTTCCTTCGAAAGTTCGATACGAGCATACAAATTGCCGGCCTGATGCTGAACTGCTCCAGTGATGAAGCTGTAACATAAACCTTCCGCCCCGGCCCGTACATAGACCCGCAACATGCGGAAAGTTAATTGCGGTCCATGAACAACAGACAGAGCCAACTAACACGAAAGCGTTGTCTCACAAGCCACGTGAGAACGCCAACCTGGCCACATGTGAGACCAGCCCCCATCCAATGCAAATGGCTCGACAGGCTGGTTCGGGAGGTACACGAGTACCCGGACAAGCACGTCGACACGCACTTATCAACAACCGTCTCTACCGGAACTTCAACGAAAGATGAACGACGAGGACAGAACGCCGTGAAAGCTATGTGTGGCCTCTCAACACAGGAATTGCGTCCTAGAGGAAAACCACAATAATCCCACAGCAGGGCATCTGGGGGTGCGGAAGACGATCCTACGGGTTGCGAGTCGATACTACTGGCCAGGAATGTCCCGAGATGTAAGAAAGCACGTAAGATATTGCCAGTCCTGTTTACAATTAAAGGGTGAAATGTTAGCCAAAATCCCAGAAATCATGTTGGCCATCAACTCGAATGTTTCAGAAACCACGGGCTATTCGCCGGCGTTCCTTACCCAAGGTCGAGAGCCTCGGCTACCACCCACCCTATACGATGAGGCCACCTGGGGAACAGGGGCCAAGCCAGCTAGCCCAGAAGAATGACTAACAGAGCTACCGGAGATTTTTGAGATGATACGACGAAACCATAACCAAGATGCACAGAATCAGAAAACGTACTACAACCTAAGGCGGCGACGATGGAAGCCGGGGATCGGTGACTCAGTGTTACTGCGTCCACGCTCATTGTCCAAGGCCACGGATAATTTTGCTGCCAAGTTGGCCCAATACAACTCACCATTGAAAGAATCCAAGTAGAGATCCTGCCGAGAGACGAAGTCAACGGCCCGTGACGAAGAGGGGATGTGTGACGATGGAAGTCGGTGAACCTCGTTTCCACCCCCACCGTTTATATAAATATACTTATTCACCATTTATTTATTTTATTTTATTTATTTATTTATTAATAATCTGTTTGGTACAAATTACAAAAAATAAAAATTAATATACAATTATTGAATTAGTTTAAACATTATTGTCTAACACAAATTTTGCTAGTATAAAACAATATATATAAATAATAAATATTAAACATAAAAAATTAATGAAAATCCAAATTAAAATAGAAAATTCAATTTGTAGCATACAATTAAAAAATTTCATTTTTAAATTGCCGAGCGTTGCTTTTAAATTTAAATTTAATATTCGTGGGAAGCGAATTCCAAAGACGGACTGAATGAATATAAAATTGCAATTTTGATACAGAATTTGTATAACGAACATGTACGATATTATTTGTTCTTTCAGAACGTGTAAACAATTATCTCTCAAACAAGTAAGTTGGGTTTCGAGTGTGTATGATTTTATGCAAAAGAATCAATGTTCTGATATTAAGAAGATCTACAAAAGTAACTCCATATAGTTTCGTTGTGTAATGGGAAATATGGTCATATTTCCCTAGACTAAATACATATCTCAATATTGAGTTAAAGGTAGATGTAAAGTTTCTACGACTTGCAGCATCACAATTTGCGTATATCTCGCATCCATATAGCAAAGTTGGCATGAGGTATGTTTTTGCTAGAAGAATTCGAATTTTGAGTGGGGTAAAATACTGGGTATGCCATAACGCTCGTAACATTGAGTATGTTTTCCCTGTTGCGACGTTAATATGATCTGACCATGTAAGATAACGATTAAATGTGATTCCAAGGTTTTTTTGCCGTTGATACTATCTCGATTTTCTTATTATTAAGCAATATTGCCGGTTCTTCGTTTAAAGTAATTGTCTTCTTTGTAATAACTAAGCACTTGGACTTTTTAGGGTTTAGGCACAAGCCATTTGCACTCGCCCATTCATATATTCGGCCTAGATCCATATTTAAGTTCTCAATGCATCGGCTCATATCATCAAGGCTACTACTAATATATAGTTGTACATCATCAGCATACATATGAACACTGCAATACTTTAGATGTTGGGGAAGGTCATTAGTATATATAGTAAAGAGTAGTGGACCAAGTATTGATCCCTGTGGCACTCCTTTCAGAACTGGTAGAGATTTTGAAGTATTGTTGTTGGCAAAGACGGACTGACGGCGTCCTGTTAAGTACGATAACATTAATGTTGTTGATGACGTAGAGAAATTGAACATTTTTAGCAACTTAAAACGAAGTACATCTTGAGATACCGTATCAAAGGCTTTAGAATGATCGAGAAGTACAAGGAAAGAAACATCACCAACATCAATACGCTGTCGCAGTTCTTCAGAAACATCTATTAAGGCTCTTATACAACTATGTTTCGGTCGAAACCCAGATTGCTTCCTGGTTAATAAACCCTTATCATTTACGTATTTGCTTATTTGGTGGTGTAGTAAACGTTCAAATACTTTTGATAAATATGGTAAAATGGCAATAGGGCGATATTCATTTTTAGATTTTGGTATTGGTATTATTTTTGCCAATTTCCAGTTTTCTGGGTAAACATTTTTTGTAATTATAGTGTTAAATATATGTGTGATATATATATTTTTAAAAACTTTGGATAAATCTCATCAAACCCAACAGCATTTCATTTAATTGCAAGGCAACTAGATAGAACATCTGATTCGCATACACAATCAAAGTAGAATGGATTATCCATAATATGTGTAGTTTGTTCATAAAAACCAAGATTTGATTGAACAGCAGGGAGATTTGTAAAAGACTCATTAATTTCATCAACATCTATATCAATAACATCAACAAAGGGTCTACCAACGCCTATCTCACGAATGGTTTTCCAAGTATTCTTAGATCCCAATGCAGATGTAAAACGATTCGAATAAAACTGTGATTTTGCGGCTTTTATCAATCTATTTACAACCTTCCGTGCATCGCGATATTCTGTTTGTAGATCAACCGTCTTGAAGAGCTTCCAACGTTTGTAAGCAAAGTCGCTACGGACAATTGCCGATTTAATTTCAAGAGAAAACCATGGTTTCTTCTTAAAATTTTGCTTGACAGTTTTTAGTGGAACAGATTTTCTAAAAATATTTAAAAGGTTTTTTTCCAGAAAGTTGAGCTTATTATCTACTGAAGGCATATAATAAATTGTTGTCCAATCGATGTTATCCAGCTCGTAGGATAAAATATCATAATTGATATTTTTATAATCCAAAAAAAGTAATACATATCCTCAGTTATGTGTTGTAATTGAAACTCATAGGTTAAAAATCAGGGCTGTGGAGTCGTCCGAAAAAAGTACTAACTCCGACTCCAAATGCTGAAATTTTTTAAGTGCAACTCCGACTCCTACTATAATCTTGATACTAAATGTATATGAGACTCAGTAATGTTAACTTTTATTTTTTCATTACCGTACGGCCTTCTAAAAATTAGTGTACGCAAACATTAATGTGCTGTTTCCAAATGACAGGCGATTGATTATGTAGCAAAATTTATCAGGGGTGTGCTGGAAATCGCAAACGCAAAATGCAAGAATTTGGAAGTTGTTTTTAATAAACTTTAAACCTAATTCTTATAATTTGTGGTTTAAAATCCTGTTTAATAGGAAAATATTTGTCATAAAATTCTTTTGTTACAAAAATCTTATTTAAAAACAACTTTTAAAATTCTTGCGTTTTACGTTTGCGATTTCCAGCACACCCCTGTATAGGAATGGGCAAAAAATATCGATATATCAAAATATCGATATTTTAAAAAAATATAATCGATATATATCGCCGATATTTTAAATACCGATATATTGATGGATATTGAAATACGACTATCGAATTCGATATTTTTTAAAGTCAGTCTTCATTAAGAACTCGAAATTTTAGCCGTTTTTTACACAATATGTTTAAAAAATCATATGTTTTTTTTAAACAAATATGAAGATCTAAAATAATTGGCATTTATAAGAAGCAGTGCCGGATACAAGAAGCAAACTGTCTGGAGTGCACATAAAACAGAGAGTGCTCCTGATGTACATATCTGATGATTACTGGTTTGACTTAAACCAGTTGGTACTTTTGGGGTGCAATTCGAATTTTAAGGAAAGTTCCATTTAAATTTTTCGTAATTTATTTTTTTTCTTATGGTTTTTTTGTTTTTGTTATAATTGAATTTTTTGTTTTGATTAAATTTTTTTTGTTTTTATTAATTTTTAAAAAAAAAATGAAACAATAAAAAGTAACAACCCAGTAAAAACTTCGCCTACAAAATAATGTGTTAAGTAATCAGAAACACATAAAAGCACTACTTACAATTCTACTGAAAGAACCAATAAATTTTACAAGGGAAGTCCCAAAATGAACGCATTCAAAAATAACCCATTATTTTTTTGCCTACATACATCCAGAAATAAGTAGTTTTAGAAGTTGTTGTAGAAGCTGTTATATAAGAAAGCTACTAAATAATGAATAGCTTCTCTCACTCATTATTTGTTAGATTTCTTTTTCAACTGCTTCTAGAACAACTTCAATAACTACTTATTTCTGGATGTGTGTAGGTAAAAAAATAATGGGTTATTTTTGAATGCGTTCATTTTGGATCGTCCCTTGTACAATTCATTAGTTCTTAGTAGAATTGTAAGTAGTGCTGCTAAGTTTTTCTGATTACTTAACACATTATTTTGTAGGCGAAGTTTTTACTGGGTAATTACATATAATTAATTTGTTCATACATATGTTTGTACAAAGGTATACTGAATTTTTTAATTTGGCAATAGTTTCAGCAAAATACGTTCGATATATCGATATTTTTGAAATAATAAATACCGATACTCTAAAAAAAATATCGATTCGATATATATATCGATATATTTTTTCAACTTGCCCATCCCTGTATATGAAAAGCACTCAGTCCATTGTTGCGATTTTTCCTTTGCTCACATTAAAATTTTTTTGGCCTTTTCAAATTTTACGATTCTTGTAATTTTATTTAAATATTTATTCAGGAAAAAAAACTTGTGAAACATACTGTTGGATGGCAAAACAACTTAAGGTTGTTGACGTTACTGTTACCGTCTCGCATGCAATAGATTCGTTTTTGCAATTGTCAATCCCTTTGATTCTCCCACTTAATTAGTGCGTAAACATATGTATGTGCATAAATCTGTAATATTGAAATTGCGCTAATTTAGATCACCAAATTCATGACCATATATGGTAATAGTTCTGGTTTTGTAAATTAAATTTTTTTTTGTCCTTTTCTCACGCGTGGACAATCAAATGCACATAATGTTTAATATTATTTTCCTTTTTTTTTACTTTGCAATTAATAATTTAAAAACGCACTAAATGATCTACCAAAAAGTAAAAATTCATCATTAAAGTGACCGTAGTGGAAAATAAGTCGAAAAAAATAAAACAAAATTCTGAATCCCGAACAGTTTTATATTTTTTTTTAACAAATAAAATACTTAATTTTGCTGAAATTGCTGAAATTATATGCATTTTCCATATAAATATAAAAGTTAAATTCATATTTTATTGAATAAAATAATATCTTGGTAATTAGCATTATAAACGAAAGTTATTAAATTGTATTACAAGCCAACAGTTAACCAAAGTTTCAAGTAAAATAAAAGTGATAGGTGATAAAAAACAAGAAGGTAAGAGTTAGACTCCCCAAACAAAAGATAAAGGCTAAATCTGTTTTTTTTTATTATTTATTCTTTGAAGGAAGTCCATTCAAAATTTCGTCGTGGAATTTACATCGTCCCACGGCATTTTGGAAAACCCTTAGGGGCTATTTCCAAGCAAAACAAAATTTCATCACCTGATGTAAAGTTCCCACTTGAACCGCTAAGTTCCACGTGAACTTCAAATCTGTTAAAGTGACTCATAATTCTTCACACGATCAACCTTAACCATGTGACAGATCTCCCGTAAAAAACACACGATCACGTAATTTAAATAAAAACATTTTAAAAAAAAAAAAGATTGTTATAAAATGTGGAAACGATACAGGACACCTGAATGTTTACGTGAATTTAGATTGACTAGAAAATTGGTTGTTTCTAAAATAAAAAGTAACAAGTCTTCATATTACTTCGACAAATTTAACGCTGCAACAGACAGCAAGAAAACATGGAAGCATATAAGAGAAATTGGTATTGGAAAATCGACGATTCCGTCATTTGATGTCGACGTTAATTCGTTAAATGAGAAATTTGTCAATAATAAACATCCCACTATTCAGATGAATTTTTATGATAATCTCTTACCTCTTGGTGATTCTGTGGTTGAATTTAATTTTCAGTGTGTTGATGTACTAGAAGTAGTTGAGGCGTTTTATTCTGTGAAATCGAATTCTATCGGTTTAGATGAAATTGACCCCAGGTTTGTAAAACTTATTCTACCTTCTACACATATTTTTAATAACATTATTATGACCAATATATTTCCAACATTTTGGAAGTATTCAAAAATTGTTCCAATACCGAAAACCAATAACGAATATCGTCCAATAGCTATTATAGCGTATTTTAGTAAAGTTTTTGAACTTTTATTACATAAACAATTATATAAACATGTGAATGACAACAGACTATTTACAGATCGCCAATCTGGTTTCAGACCAAAGCGTGGTTGCATTACCGCACTCACTGATGTTGTAGAAGAAATTCGGGGCAATTTGGATAACAGCAGAATTTTTATATTGGTTCTATTGGATCATTCTAAGGCATTCGACAGCGTTCATCATTCCATTCTTTGCATGAAACTAAGGTCATTTTTTGGGTTTTCGGCACTTGCAGCTAGTTTGATTCAGTCATATTTATCTGATAGAAGTCAATCTGTGGTGAATAATGAATTAACTTTTCGTCCGTTATCAGTAAATAGAGGGGTTCCACAGGGATCAATTCTTGGGCCCTTGTTATACTCAATGTATGCTAATGATCTTCCGCAGCAACTGCGATACTCTTGTGTTCAAATGTATGCGGATGATGTTCAGTTATACCTTAGTTGCACAAGGGACGTATTACTATCAAGGTTAGATCACATAAATTTTGACTTGAATCAAATATTTTGCTGGGCATCTACTAACGGTTTGAGAATCAACCCGAGTAAATCAAAATGTTTAATTATATACAGGAAAAGTGTAAGAGTTGAGACAGATGTGAATGTTGTTATTGGTGGCTCAAGAATTGAGATTGTGAATACAGCTATAAATCTCGGAGTGACGTTTAATAGCACCTTAACTTGGACCGATCATATAAATCAGGCTTGTGGTAGAATATATGGTATGCTGCGCGCTTTATGGCCAACACGGCACTTAACACCACTTAATATAAGAGTTCGTCTGGCTAAGGCATATCTTCTACCAACACTATCATATGCATCGGAGGTTTTTGGTGCCTGTAATTCCCTCGATGTTAGGAAACTTAAAACAACTTACAATAACATTGTCCGTTATACTTATAGCCTAAGAAGGTTTGATAGAATATCATCATATTCTCGCCGGTTAACTAGCATTTCTTTTATCAACATTTTAAAGTTGAGAAGTTTAATTTTTCTTTACAAAATAATTGTAACCAAAGAACCAGTGTATCTATATGAGCGTTTAAGATTTGCAAGATCGAGAAGGGGGAGATTTCTTTATTTCGAGCATACTTCTCTGGAATCAACTCCCTTATTATTTTCAGTGCACCGACAACGCAATGAAATTTAGGAGATTATTTATTGAGTACCTTAAATAGAACCTTTAACTTAATGTACACATATTTTTATATTTAATTTTGTATTATCTATGTTATATTTTCTTTAAAAGTATTAATATCTTCTTTTTTATTTTTTTTCTTCTCTTTTTAAATTTATACCTATAAAGAATTTGTCACATTGTTATCTTTTGTATATGTAACTTGTCTAATTCTAATACTGTAAATTATAAGATATGATTTGTCTTGTTGTATTAGAAAATTAACGAAATAAATAAATAAAATAAATAAATAAAATAATTCGAATGATTTAATCAAAAGCTATTATCAATATTCTATCCTTAATATACTAACCTGACCTAATTGAAGTTTCTTATAAATAAAAAGAAGTATTCATATTTCTTAATTACTGCAGTTATGCTATAAAATCAAAACTAATCTTTCACTTAAAATATTAAGCCACTTTTTTCCTTTCTTAAGACATGAAAAAAAGACAATGTAAAACAAAAAAAAAAAAAAAACAAACATGAAGTATAATTTAAACACCATAATTGCATACAAATGAACTTATATAATAAAATTAAAACAACTAGATTAGATTCTAAACTTTAGAATAAAAAAATTGTTTAATACTTTAGGAAATCTTAAACTAACATATATTTAAATTAACTAACTTAATTTGTCTAGTGTAAACTAAATTATCTTTATTTTATATTATTTTATAATTTCTTCTAAACTTCTAAAAAAATTCACACATTAATTACAAAAATAAGTTTTTTTAAGCAACAAGAACAACAACGATGTCATCAGTATAATTTGATTGCTGGGCCCTTCGATCGGAGAATATTGAAGAGAAACATCAGATTATGTAAAGCAACAAACCTATGTATGTACATTAGACTGGCCATAGCGTTATATAGAAAATATTAAAAATGTTAAATTCAAAAGTTTTCGCACTGAAAAATATGAGGTTGGAGATAACAATAATTATGCATATTTTTTTTTTTTTAATTCCGAGTACCTCCGGGTTGAGCCCAAACTTTAATTACACTGCCCATTTATCACTATTTTTGTTCCTGTTTATATTTAAATAACAACAACTGAATTTCTTCGATACCTATAATTATTACCTTTCCAACGAGCCGCAATAGTCTGCTGATAAACTACGGATAATTTTGCCCGGAATACCTTAAAACCAAAGTCCAAAAAAATAGGTGAATTTTTAAAATTTTTTTTATTGTTAATAACTTACTAATAAAGCCTTTTTGTGGGCTTATCCTCTACGTCGTATGTCAATGCCCGATAAAAATCTGTAATTACTTTTTAGTAATTGCTCTTTCTGCCGGGTCATTAATAACGGTTAAGTGTTGCCATATTCGTTTTGCGGGATCAAGGATCTAGCGCAAAAATCCATTACGTTGATGATCGAATGTTAGCAAGCATGGATAAATACCGCATAAGTGATCGCGATGCAATGCATTTAACATCTGCTACAATTACAGCCGTCTTCCGGATGTTGCAGGAAATGAAACCTGACTTAAACAACATAAAAGTGGAAGATTTCGTCTTTAACCGAACATCGTTTTAAACAATGCGAAGGGATTGTCGGCGCGGACAAGCGAAACAGATCATAGATGAATTCAAGGTACATATTTAATAATTATATATAAATAAATATCTTGAAGGTAATTAACATAATATTTAATTTCAACATAGATTCCTGAAGTATTTGTCTTGCACTGGGACGGAAAAATGCTTTCAGATGCAAGGACAAAGTTGATCGATTGGCTCTCGTTATAACCGTAGAGAACGAAGAAAACTCCTTGGCATTGCAAAACTTGAAGAATCTGGTGAAGGCATTGACAAATTCCTACGCAAATGGAAGATTGATAATTTAGTGCAAATTGTGGCTTTTGACACAACATCTACAAACACTGGTATTAAAAAAGGCTCAGCATATTTGCTTGAAAGTAAATTGGTTCGCGATTTACTTTTTCTACCGTGTTGCCATCATATCAGCAAATTGCTTATTAAAGCTGTGTTTGAGTTAAATTTCGGAAAAACATCAGCACCAGAAGTCACTCTCTTTAATCGCTTTTCAAAAGACTGGCAAAATATGAATATCAATACTTTCAAGAGTGGAGTATTGGATGAAGCAGTGCAAAAAAACTTAACAGCAGCCGAAATAGAGACGCACAAGAACTTTTGTCTTGAGGCGTTGAAATCTCATTATGTGCGAGCCGATTATAAGGAATTGTTGCAACTTTCGCTAATTTTTCTTGGTAAGGAAGTACTAAATTTTACGCAGTTGCGTTTGACTGGCGCAACAACTCATGCAAGGTTTATGTCCAAAGCTATATACTGCTATAAGATTTGTTTGCTTCGCGAACAATTCGAGACGACATCCTCCGATCTGAAAGGCATTCTTAACATTTGCACTTTCTTGACGCGAATTTATGTTTCGTATTGGTTCGGATGCGTTAACGCTGTATCTGCACCGCGTCAAGATTTACAATTCATTAAAGACGCTATTTCATATTTCGATAAAAATGTGATCAAATGCCTTATTGTCAAAAATCAAAAACCATTTATGGTATTTATCCGAAGAGGCGGTGGCTTTTGGATTTTTCGATGAAATTATATCTATTGAAGTGAAGCGGAAAATGTTTGAAGCTCTTGGCAATCAAGATGACGAAAATAAAAAAGTTATTCCAAAAAGATTAAACTTAACGCTGGAACAAGTGAAATCGTTTGAAAATTAGGATTTAAGTTCTTTCGGTACTCCTCGCACCAAGCGATTTTCCATCGTTTAGAAATCGATGTGACATTTTTTGACTTGGATCCATCAATTTGGAAGGACTTAGAAGAATACTGCAACGCAAAACGAATATGCCAACACTTAACCGTTGTAAATGACCCGGCAGAAAGAGCAATAAAACTAATTACAGATTTCAATCGGGCATTGACATACGACGAAGAGGATAAGCAGTATTTGCTTCAAGCTGTGGAGCACTACAGAAAAAACTTTTCATCCCACAAAAAATCTTCATTAGTATAATATTATCAGCAATAAAAAAAAATTAAAAAATTCATTTTTTTTTTACTTTGGTTTTAGGGTATTCCGGGCAAGATTATCCGTAGTTTATCTGCAGACTAATGCGGCTCGTTGGAAAGGTAATAATTATAGGTATCGAAGAAATTCAGTTGGGAACATAAAGTCAGATTTTGTTGTTATTTAAATATAAACAGTAACAAAAATAGTGATAAATGGGTAATGTAATACAAGTTTGGGCTTAACCCGGAGGTACTCGGAATTAAAAAAAAATAAAAAATGCATAATTATTGTTATCCCCAACCTCATATTTTTCAGTGCGAAAAATTTAACTTTTCAAAAAAATTTTCACTATGGGCACTCTAATGTACATGTTTTTTATGTAATTATTAAACATCGATTTACTTTAAGTATTTCTCAAAATTTTTTTTTGTCCGATTAGTCCGATTTTTTTTGTCTTTCCATTCACCTTTTTTTTATTTTTTTTATGAATTCATGTTTTATTCCATTCATATTGATTTTGTTTTTTTTTTGTCAATGAATGAGTAATCGCTTTTTCTTTTTATTATGATAATTTTTTTTACTCTTTATTTCAATAAATATTACTATTAATTTGATTTTGTAAAATACAAAATATGCAGTTGTAATTTATTTGAAAGGGAAGGATAGACCATACAAAATGTATCTTTTGTAAGTGGATAATAATGTCATCTTTAGGGACAGAGGAAAAATTCAGGGTATATAAAGTCTGTCAAGGCGTCTGACTTACTTGTAGTCAGAAGGGAGGGAAAATTGTACCCCAATGTGCTTAATACCTGGCACCAATAGATTTAAAATTTTAATTGTTGAAACATATTTCTTTTAAATACACTCGGTGGTATTTTAAGGCAAGAGAGTGTATTATATGTTTGCGTCATAAAACCATAAAAGTGACTTCTGCAAATTTTGAACATTCCCACTAAAACAGTTCTTAAGATATGCGATATTAAACATTGGCGTCCTATGGTGGGCACAACTTCCCCCGCTGCTATTTTATTTCAATTTTGGGGCTCAGAAGATCCTACTACCAAATGTTTAACAAAATGCATGCAGTGGCTCTTATTTATATTTCTATGGGGTACTGCTCCTACCCTGTCTAATCCGCCCATTTGTATATTGAAATTTATAGTTTGCCATAGTAGTAGCTTTAACCACGTTTGAAGACTCCCCCTTTAATAGTTCTTCAGTTGAGCGATATTTAATATATGCATCCTATGGGAGGTTTTCCCCCCTGCGCCTACCCGCTTTATTTTTATTTTCAAAAGTGTAGTATACCATAAGAGTGACTTCTACAAAGTTTGAACATTCTCACTATAACAGTTCTTAAGATATGCGATATTAAACATTGGCATCCTATGGTGGACACCACTTCCCCCGCTGCTTTTTTATTTAAATTTTGGGGCTTAGAAGATCCTACTACCAAAACCTCAACAAAATGCATGCAGTGGCTCTTATTTATATTTATATCTATGAGGGGTACCGCTCCTCCCCTGTTTACCCCGCCCATCTTTATACTGAAATTTATAGTTTGCCATAGTAGTAGCTTTAATAGTTCTTCAGTTAAGCTATATTTAATATATGCATCCTATGGGAGGTTTTTCCATTGCGCCCACCCGATTTATTTTTATTTTCAAAAGTGTAGTATACCATTAGAGTGACTTTAACAAAGTTTGAACTTTCTCACTAAAAGAGTTTTTAAGATATCCGATATTAAACATTGGCGTCCTATGGGGGTAACACTTCCCCCGCTGCTATTTTATTTCAATTTTGGGGCTCAGAAGATCCTACTACCAAAAGTTCAACAAAATGCGTGCAGTGGCTCTTATTTATATTTCTATCTATGAGGGTTACTGCTCCTCCCCTGGTTACCCTGCCCATTTTTATACTGAAATTTATAGTTTGCCATAGTAGTAGCTTGACCCAGTTTGAAGACTACCCCTTTAATAACTCTTCAGTTAAGCGATATTTAATATATGCATCCTATGGGAGGTTTTTCACCCCTGCGCCTACCCGCTTTATTTTTATTTTCAAAAGTGTAGTATACCATAACAGTGACTTCCACAAAGTTTGAAAATTCTCACTATAACAGTTCATAAGATATGCGATATTAATCGTTGGCGTCCTATGGGGGAACCACTTCCCCCGCTGCTATTTTATTTAAATTTTGGGGCTCAGAGGATCCTACTACCAAAAGTTGTAGTGGCTCTTATTTATATTTCTATCTATGAGGGGTACTGCTCCTCCCATGGTTACCCCGCCCATTTTTATACTGAAATTTATAGTTTGCCATAGTAGTAGCTTTAACCACGTTTGAAGACTCCCCCTTTAATAGTTCTTCAGTTAAGCGATATTTAATATATGCATCCTATGGGAGGTTTTTCCCCTGCGCCTACCCGCTTTATTTTTATTTTCAAAAGTGTAGTATACCATAAGAGTGACTTCCACAAAGTTTGAACATTCTCACTATAACAGTTCATAAGATATGCGATATTAAGCATTGGCGTCCTATGGGGGGAACCACTTCCCCCGCTGCTCTTCTATTTTAATTTCGGGGCTCAGAAGATCCTACTACAAAAAGTTCAGCAAAATGCGTCCAGCGGCTCTTAAGATATGCGATAATTAATATTGGCATCCTATGGGGGGTACCAATTTCCCTGCTCCTATCGAAAAAATAAGTAGCCTATTTTATTTTTAGAGCTCACGTTACTGTTACTGTAAACATTTCAGGAAAATCGGTTCAGTAGTTTCGGAGTCTATAAGCCAACAAACAAACAAACAAACAGACAAATGCATCCTATGGAAGGTAGTTCCCTCCTGCGCCTACCCGCTTTATTTTTATTTTTAAAGTGAAGTATACCATAAGAGTGACTTCTACAAGGTTTGAACTTTCTCACTAAAACAGTTTTTAAGACATCCGATATTAAACATTGGCGTCCTATGGGGGGTAACACTTCCCCCGCTGCTATTTTAATTCAATTTTGGGGCTCAGAAGATCCTACTACCAAAAGTTCAACAAATTGCTTGCAGCGGCTCTTATTAATATTTCTATCTATGAGGGGTACTGCTCCTCCTCTGGCTACCCCGCCCATTTCTATATTGAAATTTATAGTTTACCATAATAGTAGCTTTAACTACGTTTGAAGACTATCCCTTTAATTGTTCATCAGTTGAGCGATACTTAATATATGGACCCTATGGAAGGTATTTCCCCTCCTACGCCTACCCGCTTTATTTCTATTTTCAAAAGTGTAGTATACCATAAGAGTGACTTCTGCAAATTTTGAACATTCCCACTATAACAGTTCTTAAGATATGCGAAATTAAACATTGGCGTCCTATGGTGGGCACCACTTCCCCCGCTGCTATTTTATTTCAATTTTGGGGCTCAGAAGATCCTACTACCAAAAGTTCAACAAAATGCATGCAGTGGCTCTTATTTATATTTCTATCTATGAGGGGTACTGCTCCTACCCTGTCTACCCCGCCCATTTGTATATTGAAATTAATAGTTTGCCATAGTAGTAGCTTTAACCACGTTTGAAACTCCCCCTTTAATAGTTCTTCAGTTGAGCGATATTTAATATATGCATCCTATGGGAGCTTTTCCCACCTGCGCCCACCCGCTTTATTTTTATTTTCAAAAGTGTAGTATACCATAAGAGTGACTTCCACAAAGTTTGAACATTCTCACTATAACAGTTCTTAAGATATGCGCTATTAAACATTGGCGTCCTATGGTGGACACCACTTCCCCCGCTGCTTTTTTATTTCAATTTTGGGGCTCAGAAGATCCTACTACCAAAACTTCAACAAAATGCAAGCAGTGGCTCTTATTTATATGTATATCTATCTATGAGGGGCACTGCTCCTCCCCTATTTACCCCGCCCATTTGTATACTGAAATTTAAAGTTAACCCTAATAGTAGCTTTAACCACGTTTGAAGACTCTCCCTTAAATAGTTCTTCAGTTGAGCGATATTAAATATATGCATCCTATGGAAGGTAGTTCCCCCCTGCGCCTACCCGCTTTATTTTTATTTTCAAAGTTTCATAAGAGTGACTTATACAAAGTTTGAACTTTCTCACTATAACAGTTTTTAAGATATCCGATATTAAACATTGGCGTCCTATGAGGGGTAGCACTTCCCCCGCTGCTATTTTATTTCAATTTGGGGGCTCAAAAGATCCTACTACCAAAAGTTCAACAAAATGCGTGCAGCGGCTCTTAAGATATGCGATATTTACTATTGGCATCCAATGGGGGGTACCAATTCCCCTATCGCAAAAATAAGTAGCGTATTTATAGGGCTTACGTGATGCTAATGTAAAAATTTCAGGAAAATCGGTTCAGTAGTTTAGGAGTCTATAAGCCAACAAACAAACAAACATACAAACATTTTTCATTTTTATATATATAGATAGATAGATATAGATATTCAAAGTATAAATATTAATAAATATATGGGTATAAGAGGCCAGTGTATACATATTTGGACAGTCAATTATCAGAGGTAGTACATAGATCCGGAAAAAAGTTATTTAATTGCTCCATGCCATCTATCCGAATAGGCTGCTCATCAGGTTTTAATTTAATGTAAACCAGGCCACGCATCGTAAAAACAGACTTTAACCTCTTGGCATTTTTTAAACCAACAGCTGACTGTAGTATTTTAAAATTTGCGGTGGTCAAATTTTCGTTAACATAAAACGGACGATCAGAGTTTACACCAATATGATTTAACAATAATGTTGTTTTATTACGTTTGCGGAAATTAGCAATAGATTTCAGTACAAAATTTTTGTCGTAGGGAGAAAATAACTTTACCATAATTACTGCATTTGGAGAAAAATTTCGTTCTTTGTTGTTGTGGTTTTGTAGCCGGTAAATAGCTTTTACAGTTGGTGTATTAATGGTAAGAGTTTCACAGATGGTTTGAAACATACGAAACAGTTCTTCATTTTCATTATATGGGACACCATTAATACGAAGATCTGACGCAATAATTGAATTTTCTTGTCGTTGCAGTTGTATTTTTAATTTACCAACTTCACTTTTAACACTAGTAATGTCATCTGCAACCGTTTCTAATTTTGAAACACGTAATATTTAAAATATCAGATTTCATATCATTAAAACGTTTATCAAATTCTTACTGTCTTTATTATTTCTGTAAATTTTTCAAATTTTTTATCTACGAGATTAAGCAATTTGTAGGGAAAATCAGTAGTCGATAATCGCGGCGTTTTTAATACATTATCAAAGAAAGAGTTTGGCTCTCTTCCTCTCTTGGGTGCTTTAGATAAATCGTTGTTGTCGTTGTTATATTCATTATCGCTGCTAATTTTTAATTTTAAAACACTAGTCGCACTTGTCTTGTGATGTTGTATTTCACCAGTGTTTTGATATTGTAGGATATTTTGATTGTTATTTTTTCTTCCTCGCTTTGGTTTTTGTGTATATTGTTTTAATATTTTATTTTTGAGTTTTTGATAATTGTTAAGAGATTTATATTTTAAAAGTGTTTCTTGGAATTTTGTTTATTTATTTATTTATTTAATTTATTAGTCTATGGAATTCATCCTTACAGACTATTTATACAACACAAATGTTAATTACTCACATAAAATAAATAATTATGAATTAAAAAAAATTATTATTTTACTTTTAGTTACATTAGTATTTAAAGAAAAATCTATAAATCTATACAGTTCATTAAATTGAATACACATTCTCCTGAGAGGATCAGCGTTTGCATAATTAGCTCTAAAAAATTGAACGGATAATGGTGAGAAGTATCGTGTTGGTCGTTGAGGAATGTTGAACGAAATATTGTTGATCAGAAAACCAGAACAAACATCACCGTTAATAATATTCAATAGAAACGAGACATTTAACATAGATCGTCGGCTTTTTAAGGTTGGCAGCTTAACAAGGGCGAGCCTGCTGGTATATGATGGAAGACATAATGGGTTGAAATTTAAACTTCGAAGACAGAACAACAGGAATTGTTTTTGCACAGATTCAATCCTGTCGATATAAATTTGGTACATAGGGTCCCAAATAATGGAAGCATACTCCAAAATAGGTCTCACAAGTGATGTGTATAAAGTTTTAGTTACATAAGGGTCATTGAATTCTTTAGCCCACCGTTTTATAAAACCAAGAACTCCTCTGGCTTTGTTTACCATAATTGTTATATGATTAATGAAACTTAGTTTAGGATCCAATTAAACACCAAGATCTAAAAAGCTATCCACTTTTTCTAGTTGATAATTGCCCAGCATATAATTTACAGATATCGGTCGCTTTCGGACAAAACGCATATATTTGCACTTTTTTAGATTCAGCTCCATTAAATTTGAATTACACCATTTGTAAAACGAATCTAAGTCATTTTGAAGTAAAACATGGTTGGAGTATTCACTAATACTCAAGAAAATTTTCACATCATCAGCATACATTAAAATACTTGAAAACTGATCGTTTATAAACAAGGAAACTAAAAGCGGTCCAAGGTGACTGCCCTGTGGTACCCCGGATGATACGTTTATATTTTTCGAAGATTCATTGTTGAAAAGTACTCTTTGCTTTCTATTTGTTAAATATGAGTTAATCCACATTAAGCTAATATTAGCAAATCCCATCAAATGTAATTTCTTTATAAGAAGTTTATGATTGACTTTATCAAAAGCTTTGCTGAAGTCTGTATAAACTACATCTGTTTGTTTTCTTTGAAGAAACC
The DNA here is from genome assembly GCA_949318255.1 of Pollenia labialis. NCBI lineage: Eukaryota > Metazoa > Arthropoda > Insecta > Diptera > Polleniidae > Pollenia > Pollenia labialis. Next base: position 48,206,543 of record OX439140.1, read on the forward strand.
CGCGATTGACTATTGTAGTAAGTTGTAATAAATTTGTTGAAGTTGAACATCTTTTTTGAAAACCGTGTTGGAAGGGAGAAATTAAAGTGTTGACTTGATGACATAAGTGATCCGTTATAAGTTTTTCAAACAATTTTGGTATAATACTTAATTTGGCAATACCTCGGTAATTTGTAATGTCGGACTTGTTCCCAGATTTGAATAGCGGAATAATGAAGGAATCTTTCCATTTATTTGGAAAATACCCATATTTTATTGATGTATTAAACATAAGTGTTAATGGAATAGCTAAAACATCTGCACATTTAATTAAGATGACACTAGGAATTTTATCAGGTCCACTTTTGTAGGAAAATTTAAGCTTTCTTAATCCATGAGAAACTGTTGAAACATCAAACCACGGAATATTAATTGTTTGATTAGCGGTAAATGTATATGGATAAATGTTTGAATCATCAAAAATTGCGTCCGAATATGTAGTTGAGAAAAAGTATGCAAACAAATTACTTATAATAGCATCATCACTGGATTCATTATGCTGAAATTTCATTTTAGCCGGAAAGCCAGTTGTTTTCCTCTTAGAGTTAACAAATTTGTAAAATGATGTTGGATTACGTTTAAAGCTATTTTTCATTTTGATCAAATAGTTTAAGTAACATGATTTATTCAGAGTAATATATGTTTATGTTTTTTTTTTTTGGTTTGTTCTTTTTATTATTTTTTAATTTTGTTTATAGGTATTACTAAGATGTTGTTTTTGCACAATTTAATATTTTATTTATTTATATTGGCAATAAGTATTCAACGTAAAGAATATTTTTGGAATAAAGTTTTTTTTTATATTTTATTTTTTATATTTTTGTATTTTTGAATATGTATTCTTATGTGAATATTTTATATTTAATTGAATTTGTACTTATGATTTACATTACATTTATGATTTGAATTTACTAACGGCCGTTTATGGCAACCTGTAGTGGTAGACAGTATACACGAATTGGCATCAGAGACACCCTAGCGGCGCGTAGCAAACAACACATGCCCAGCAGATGGGCCAAACAGTTGGGCAGATGCAGCCACCTTGTACGTACGACGACAGAAAAGTATAAAAAGAGAGCGAAAATGAAAATCGTGAGCAGTCGGTGTTGAGTGCAGTGGTTGGTAAGTGGTAATTTACGGTGGTGATCCCGCTGTGAGTTTTGTTTGTTTAGTTTGGTTTGTAGTGGTGTTTGTGTAGAACTAATTGCAGTTCCGTGGCCATCCCGCAGGCTCCAATCCAGTGCTACACCAACATTATTAGCCGAGCGTAGTAGTGTGCCCGTGGTCATCCCGCAGGTGTACGACTACGAGTTGCTCGACACAGCGTCCACGTGGTTATCCCAAAGGGCCGTGCGTGTTTGGTGGCTTCACTGTGCCTCAGATTGTGTGCGATGTTTATATGGGATGAATTGGAGCGCCCGTGGTTATCCCGCAGGCTTTCCAATTAAGGCCTATCCCAGCGCCCAATGTGGTTGTGTGCCCGTGGTCATTCCGCAGGTATACGTCTACGAGCAACGCAACCAGCCCGTGGTCATCCAGCAGACTTGTCGTTGGTGGTCACTGGGCATAAGTAAAGTGCAAAGTGATCCCTGGGTAACCGGCAAGTTATACCCCAGCCGAGAAGGTTTGTTACAATCTTCATATATTAAATACGAACTAACAATAATAAATCAAATCTTATCCTTATACTTTTGTTATGTCCTGCCAGTGCCAGACAAAAATTTTCTTCATCACGGGTTCTGTTCACATATGTAGGTGTTTATCGCTCATCTAAATGGGTAAGTGCTGCAGTGTCCTTAAGCGAGTTTGGCCGCTATCATTTAAAATATTTCGAGCTAGTGGATTCGGTTGCAATTCGAGCCTTTTTAAGTATTTTACTGCATATTTCGTAATCATAGTTTTAACTCATGGAACATAGATCCTTGTGAATATTTGCGTTTTTAATATACCAAGAGGCAGCTGTGACTATTCCAAGAATTTTATTTTGGCGCCCTTGAATTTTTTTGATATTAGAATCTGAAGCAGTGCCCCATAACTAAATACCGTAGCAACAGGTAGGCTTTAAAATAGAGTTGTATAGTAGAAGCTTGCAATCGAGACTAAGGACAGAATTTCTTCCAATAAGCCAATGAATTTGAAAGGCTTTTAGTTCATTTGAAATAATTTTGCCTCTATATGGCATTTCCACGATTATCGCCGATCGAGATGTACACCAAGATATTTTACATGCGAATGTTGATGAAATATTTGATTATTGATTTTAATAGGTGGGCAAGATTCCCGGCGCAGGGTGAATGTTATATGTACGCACTTTTGCTCATTGACCATTATCCTCCATTGTTTTAACCATATTTCTAGTTGAAATATATGATGCTGTAAGTAACGAGATGCTTCATAACGGTTTTCGTGGACGCTTAGAAAAGCTGTATCGTCTGCAAATATTGAAGTTTGGGTGTAGCTGTTTGTTGGCATGTCCGAAGTATAAATTAAGTATAATAAGAGGGCCCATAATTGTGGGACTCCAGCGCCAATGAGCTGAGGTAAACTTAAAAATTTCCTTCTTTAATAATATATTGACGACCGACTAAGTAGTTGTCTAGCAGCTTGTGTATGTTTGCTGGTAAATTTTGCTTCAATTTATGTAATAAGCCTTCATGCCAGACTTTATCAAAAGCTTGCGAAACATCGATGAAGAGTGCTGAGCAATATTTTTTATCAAATGCTTTTCTTATGACATTTACTATTCGATGAGTCTGTTCGATTGTGCTGTGTTTTCTTTTAAATCCGAACTGATGGTTTGGAAAACAAATATTTTCACTTAAAATCGGTGTTAATTTTTAAACTAATCATTTCTCAAACAGCTTTGACATACATATTTGATAATAAGCTAATAGGCCTTTATGACTCAACTTTTGTATGATCTTTACCTGGCTTTCCATTTTTGAGGATTGTATTCAAGGCGTAAAATAGCATTAAATATAAAAAGAATACTTTTCTTTGCTATGCGAGGTTGCTCTAAAAGCATTTTATTACTGATTTTATCAATACCAGGTGCCTTCTTAGTGTTTAAGTTACAAATAGCCTTTTCGTGGAATATCTGTGGAATATATTTTAATATTTTTTGTTTTTTTGGGAGCAGTACTGGAATGTTGAACTGCTTGTTTCAGAAAACTGTCTAAATTAACTATAGATCGATCTACATTCTCCGGTGTACTGAGCGGAATATTTTCTGTGCAATGGGTACTGAGATATTTTTTATATTTTAACCAATTAATTTGAGTAGCTGTCATCGCTAAGTTACCAGTCGGAGATACAATTCTATTGGGGTTCATTATAGTTACAATTGTAGGCGTGTGGTCGGAAGATAATTCTAAGGAAGCTTCAACATGAATCGTTTCTATGGGGATGTTTTTAACTGCGCCGAAATCGATGACATCTGGAATTTTTTGATGATCAGTAGGCCAATAAGTTGGTTGTCCGTTCGCTACCACATTTAAATCGATTTTAGAAATTGTGTTATATAAAACACGACCTTTTGGTGTTATAAGTCGTGATCCCCAGAAGGAATGTTTAGCGCCAGCGGCTAGGAAACACGGTCCAAATGATTTAAAATATTTATAATATTGGCTTTCTGATATTGAAAATCTAGGCGGGGAGTATAACGATGAAATTACTAGGTTTCTTTTTAATTCCTCAACGCAAATGTTCGTTGCTTGGAGATAATCTTCACGATGATCACACATTAGGTAGTGTTTGACTCGATTTTTTATCAAAATGGCAGAACCTCCGCAAGCTCTATCTCGAGGGTCCTTGGTATAATATAGTATATAACCATTGATTTTAAACGAACTTCTTGAGGTCAAATGAGTTTCAGAAACCATCATGACATCAATTTGTTTATTTTTAAGAAAGTATTCTAATACGTTTTTATGTTGGCGGATGCCGTTTGCGTTCCAAAAACAAATTTTTAAACAGTTCTTGGCTTGTTTAGTACATCGATTGCATTCTAAGAATTTCCTGCATCATATTACCCATTGTGTTAGTAAAATTACACGGTGCTACAGTGAAAATATACTTGGAAAGTGACCTAGTGTCAGTTGTATGCATTATTGAGTAAATTATAAATCAATTTTTTAAAGTTCGGAAACACCCACAAATTTCGGAGTTATTCCGAAAAAACTATTTTCGGGTAGGTTCGAGTACTTATGAACACGAAACTCAGTTGATTTTAATCCTAAAATGCATGCAGTGGCTCTTATTTATATTTATATCTATGAGGGGTACCGCTCCTCCCCTGTTTACCCCGCCCATCTTTATACTGAAATTTATAGTTTGCCATAGTAGTAGCTTTAATAGTTCTTCAGTTAAGCGATATTTAATATATGCATCCTATGGGAGGATTTTCCCCTGCGCCTACCCGATTTATTTTTATTTTCAAAAGTGTAGTATAATATTAGAGTGACTTTAACAAAGTTTGAACATTCTCACTATAACAGTTCATAAGATATGCGATATTAATCATAGGCGTCCTAAGGGGGAAACCACTTCCCCCGCTGCTGTTTTATTTCAATTTTGGGGCTCAGAAGATCCTACTACCAAAAGTTCAACAAAATGCGTGCAGTGGCTCTTATTTATATTTCTATCTATGAGGGGTACTGCTCCTTCCCTGGTTACCCCGCCCATTTTTATACTGAAATTTATAGTTTGCCATAGTAGTAGCTTTAACCACGTTTGTAGACTCCCCCTTTAATTGTTGTTCAGTTAAGCGATATTTAATATATGCATCCTATGGGAGGTTTTCCCCTCTGCGCCTATCCGCTTTATTTTTATTTTCAAAAGTGTAGTATACCATAAGAGTGACTTTCACAAAGTTTGAACATTCTCACTATAACAGTTCATAAGATATGCGATATTAAGCATTGGCGTCATATGGGGGGAACCACTTCCCCCGCTGCTATTTTATTTCAATTTCGGGGCTTAGAAGATCCTACTACAAAAAGTTTAGCAAAATGCGTCCAGCGGCTCTTAAGATATGCGATAATTAATATTGGCATCCTATGGGGGGTACCAATTTCCCTGCTCCTATCGAAAAAATAAGTAGCCTATTTTATTTTTAGAGCTCACGTTACTGTTACTGTAAACATTTCAGGAAAATCGGTTCAGTAGTTTCGGAGTCTATAAGCCAACAAACAAACATACAAACATTTTTCATTTTTATATGTATACTAGCTTAACCCGGTGCACTTCGCTACACTGCTTTTACCACTTTATCGGTTGAGAGATATTTAATATATGCATCCTATGGAAGGTAGTTCCCCCTTGCGCCTACCCGCTTTATTTTTATTTTCAAAGTGAAGTATACCATAAGAGTGACTTCTACAAAGTTTGAACTTTCTCACTATAACAGTTTTTAAGATATCCGATATTAAAAATTGGCGTCCTATGGTGGGCATCACTTCCACCGCCGCTATTTTATTCCACTTTTGGGGCTCAGAAGATCCTACTACCAAAAGTTCAACAAAATGCGTGCAGTGGCTCTTATTTATATCTATGAGGGGTACTGCTCCTCCCCTGTTTACCCAGCCCATTTTTATACTGAAATTTATAGTTTGCCATAGTAGTAGCTTTAACCACGTTTGAAGACTCCCCCTTTAATAGTTCTTCAGTTAAGCGATATTTAATATATGCATCCTATGGGAGGTTTTTCGCCCCTACGCTTTATTTTTATTTTCAAAAGTGTAGTATACCATAAGAGTGACTTCCACAAAGTTTGAACATTCTCACTATAACAGTTCATAAGATATGCGATAATTAATATTGGCATCCTATGGGGGGTACCAATTCCCCTGCCCCTATCGAAAAAATAAGTAGCACATTTTATTTTTAGGGCTCACTTGATGTTACTGTAAAAATTTCAGGAAAATCGGTTTAGTAGTTTCGGAGACTATAAGCCAACAAACAAACAAACAAACAAACAAACAAACAAACAAACAAACAAACAAACAAACAAACAAACAAACAAACAAACAAACAAACAAACAAACAAACAAACAAACAAACAAACAAACAAACAAACAAACAAACAAACAAACAAACAAACAAACAAACAAACAAACAAACAAACAAACAAACAAACAAACAAACAAACAAACAAACAAACAAACAAACAAACAAACAAACAAACAAACAAACAAACAAACAAACAAACAAACAAACAAACAAACAAACAAACAAACAAACAAACAAACAAACAAACAAACAAACAAACAAACAAACAAACAAACAAACAAACAAACAAACAAACAAACAAACAAACAAACAAACAAACAAACAAACAAACAAACAAACAAACAAACAAACAAACAAACAAACAAACAAACAAACAAACAAACAAACAAACAAACAAACAAACAAACAAACAAACAAACAAACAAACAAACAAACAAACAAACAAACAAACAAACAAACAAACAAACAAACAAACAAACAAACAAACAAACAAACAAACAAACAAACAAACAAACAAACAAACAAACAAACAAACAAACAAACAAACAAACAAACAAACAAACAAACAAACAAACAAACAAACAAACAAACAAACAAACAAACAAACAAACAAACAAACAAACAAACAAACAAACAAACAAACAAACAAACAAACAAACAAACAAACAAACAAACAAACAAACAAACAAACAAACAAACAAACAAACAAACAAACAAACAAACAAACAAACAAACAAACAAACAAACAAACAAACAAACAAACATTTTTCATTTTAGTAGTGCGCTTCGCTACACTGTTTTAACCACTTTATCGGTTGAGAGATATTTAATATATGCATCCTATGGAAGGTAGTTCCCTCCTGCGCCTACCCGCTTTATTTTTATTTTTAAAGTGAAGTATACCATAAGAGTGACTTCTACAAGGTTTGAACTTTCTCACTAAAACAGTTTTTAAGACATCCGATATTAAACATTGGCGTCCTATGGGGGGTAACACTTCCCCCGCTGCTATTTTAATTCAATTTTGGGGCTCAGAAGATCCTACTACCAAAAGTTCAACAAATTGCTTGCAGCGGCTCTTATTAATATTTCTATCTATGAGGGGTACTGCTCCTCCTCTGGCTACCCCGCCCATTTCTATATTGAAATTTATAGTTTACCATAATAGTAGCTTTTTTACCATAATAGTAGCTTTAACTACGTTTGAAGACTATCCCTTTAATTGTTCATCAGTTGAGCGATACTTAATATATGGACCCTATGGAAGGTATTTCCCCTCCTACGCCTACCCGCTTTATTTTTATTTTCAAAGTGAAGTATACCATAAGAGTGACTTCTACAAAGTTTGAACTTTCTCACTATAACAGTTTTTAAGATATCCGATATTAAACATTGGCGTCCTATGGTGGGCACCACTTCCCCCGCTGCTATTTTATTTCAATTTTGGGGCTCAGAAGATCCTACTACCAAAATTTCAACAAAATGCATGCAGTGGCTCTTATTTATATTTCTATCTATGAGGGGTACTGCTCCTACCCTGTCTAACCCGCCGATTTGTATATATAAATTAATAGTTTGCCATAGTAGTAGACTCCCCCTTTAATAGTTCTTCAGTTGAGCGATATTTAATGTATGCATCCTATGGTAGGTATTGCCCCTCTTGCGCCTACCCGCTTTATTTTTATTTTCAAAAGTGTAGTATACCATAAGAGTGACTTCTAGAAAGTTTGAAAATTCCCACTATAACAGTTCTTAAGATATGCGATATTAAACATTGGCGTCCTATGATGGGCATCACTTCCACCGCCGCTATTTTATTCCACTTTTGGGGCTCAGAAGATCCTACTACCAAAAGTTCAACAAAATGCGTGCAGTGGCTCTTATTTATATTTCTATCTATGAGGGCTACTGCTCCTCCCCTGTTTACCCTGCCCATTTTTATACTGAAATTTATAGTTTTCCATAGTAGTAGCTTTAACCACGTTTGAAGACTCCCCCTTTAATAGTTCTTCAGTTAAGCGATATTTAATATATGCATCCTATGGGAGGTTTTTCGCCCCTACGCTTTATTTTTATTTTCAAAAGTGTAGTATACCATAAGAGTGACTTCCACAAAGTTTGAACATTCTCACTATAACAGTTCATAAGATATGCGATAATTAATATTGGCATCCTATGGGGGGTACCAATTCCCCTGCCCCTATCGAAAAAATAAGTAGCATATTTTATTTTTAGGGCTCACTTGATGTTACTGTAAAAATTTCAGGAAAATCGGTTTAGTAGTTTCGGAGACTATAAGCCAACAAACAAACAAACAAACAAACAAACAAACAAACAAACAAACAAACAAACAAACAAACAAACAAACAAACAAACAAACAAACAAACAAACAAACAAACAAACAAACAAACAAACAAACAAACAAACAAACAAACAAACAAACAAACAAACAAACAAACAAACAAACAAACAAACAAACAAACAAACAAACAAACAAACAAACAAACAAACAAACAAACAAACAAACAAACAAACAAACAAACAAACAAACAAACAAACAAACAAACAAACAAACAAACAAACAAACAAACAAACAAACAAACAAACAAACAAACAAACAAACAAACAAACAAACAAACAAACAAACAAACAAACAAACAAACAAACAAACAAACAAACAAACAAACAAACAAACAAACAAACAAACAAACAAACAAACAAACAAACAAACAAACAAACAAACAAACAAACAAACAAACAAACAAACAAACAAACAAACAAACAAACAAACAAACAAACAAACAAACAAACAAACAAACAAACAAACAAACAAACAAACAAACAAACAAACAAACAAACAAACAAACAAACAAACAAACAAACAAACAAACAAACAAACAAACAAACAAACAAACAAACAAACAAACAAACAAACAAACAAACAAACAAACAAACAAACAAACAAACAAACAAACAAACAAACAAACAAACAAACAAACAAACAAACAAACAAACAAACAAACAAACAAACAAACAAACAAACAAACAAACAAACAAACAAACAAACAAACAAACAAACAAACAAACAAACAAACAAACAAACAAACAAACAAACAAACAAACAAACAAACAAACAAACAAACAAACAAACAAACAAACAAACAAACAAACAAACAAACAAACAAACAAACAAACAAACAAACAAACAAACAAACAAACAAACAAACAAACAAACAAACAAACAAACAAACAAACAAACAAACAAACAAACAAACAAACAAACAAACAAACAAACAAACAAACAAACAAACAAACAAACAAACAAACAAACAAACAAACAAACAAACAAACAAACAAACAAACAAACAAACAAACAAACAAACAAACAAACAAACAAACAAACAAACAAACAAACAAACAAACAAACAAACAAACAAACAAACAAACAAACAAACAAACAAACAAACAAACAAACAAACAAACAAACAAACAAACAAACAAACAAACAAACAAACAAACAAACAAACAAACAAACAAACAAACAAACAAACAAACAAACAAACAAACAAACAAACAAACAAACAAACATTTTTCATTTTAGTAGTGCGCTTCGCTACACTGTTTTAACCACTTTATCGGTTGAGAGATATTTAATATATGCATCCTATGGAAGGTAGTTCCCTCCTGCGCCTACCCGCTTTATTTTTATTTTTAAAGTGAAGTATACCATAAGAGTGACTTCTACAAGGTTTGAACTTTCTCACTAAAACAGTTTTTAAGACATCCGATATTAAACATTGGCGTCCTATGGGGGGTAACACTTCCCCCGCTGCTATTTTAATTCAATTTTGGGGCTCAGAAGATCCTACTACCAAAAGTTCAACAAATTGCTTGCAGCGGCTCTTATTAATATTTCTATCTATGAGGGGTACTGCTCCTCCTCTGGCTACCCCGCCCATTTCTATATTGAAATTTATAGTTTACCATAATAGTAGCTTTAACTACGTTTGAAGACTATCCCTTTAATTGTTCATCAGTTGAGCGATACTTAATATATGGACCCTATGGAAGGTATTTCCCCTCCTACGCCTACCCGCTTTATTTTTATTTTCAAAGTGAAGTATACCATAAGAGTGACTTCTACAAAGTTTGAACTTCCTCACTATAACAGTTTTTAAGATATCCGATATTAAACATTGGCGTCCTACGGTGGGCACCACTTCCCCCGCTGCTATTTTATTTCAATTTTGGGGCTCAGAAGATCCTACTACCAAAATTTCAACAAAATGCATGCAGTGGCTCTTATTTATATTTCTATCTATGAGGGGTACTGCTCCTACCCTCTCTAACCCGCCGATTTGTATATAGAAATTAATAGTTTGCCATAGTAGTAGACTCCCCCTTTAATAGTTCTTCAGTTGAGCGATATTTAATGTATGCATCCTATGGTAGGTATTTCCCCTCTTGCGCCTACCCGCTTTATTTTTATTTTCAAAAGTGTAGTATACCATAAGAGTGACTTCTAGAAAGTTTGAAAATTCCCACTATAACAGTTCTTAAGATATGCGATATTAAACATTGGCGTCCTATGATGGGCATCACTTCCACCGCCGCTATTTTATTCCACTTTTGGGGCTCAGAAGATCCTACTACCAAAAGTTCAACAAAATGCGTGCAGTGGCTCTTATTTATATTTCTATCTATGAGGGCTACTGCTCCTCCCCTGTTTACCCTGCCCATTTTTATACTGAAATTTATAGTTTGCCATAGTAGTAGCTTTAACCACGTTTGAAGACTCCCCCTTTAATAGTTCTTCAGTTAAGCGATATTTAATATATGCATCCTATGGGAGGTTTTTCGCCCCTACGCTTTATTTTTATTTTCAAAAGTGTAGTATACCATAAGAGTGACTTCCACAAAGTTTGAACATTCTCACTATAACAGTTCATAAGATATGCGATAATTAATATTGGCATCCTATGGGGGGTACCAATTCCCCTGCCCCTATCGAAAAAATAAGTAGCATATTTTATTTTTAGGGCTCACTTGATGTTACTGTAAAAATTTCAGGAAAATCGGTTTAGTAGTTTCGGAGACTATAAGCCAACAAACAAACAAACAAACAAACAAACAAACAAACAAACAAACAAACAAACAAACAAACAAACAAACAAACAAACAAACAAACAAACAAACAAACAAACAAACAAACAAACAAACAAACAAACAAACAAACAAACAAACAAACAAACAAACAAACAAACAAACAAACAAACAAACAAACAAACAAACAAACAAACAAACAAACAAACAAACAAACAAACAAACAAACAAACAAACAAACAAACAAACAAACAAACAAACAAACAAACAAACAAACAAACAAACAAACAAACAAACAAACAAACAAACAAACAAACAAACAAACAAACAAACAAACAAACAAACAAACAAACAAACAAACAAACAAACAAACAAACAAACAAACAAACAAACAAACAAACAAACAAACAAACAAACAAACAAACAAACAAACAAACAAACAAACAAACAAACAAACAAACAAACAAACAAACAAACAAACAAACAAACAAACAAACAAACAAACAAACAAACAAACAAACAAACAAACAAACAAACAAACAAACAAACAAACAAACAAACAAACAAACAAACAAACAAACAAACAAACAAACAAACAAACAAACAAACAAACAAACAAACAAACAAACAAACAAACAAACAAACAAACAAACAAACAAACAAACAAACAAACAAACAAACAAACAAACAAACAAACAAACAAACAAACAAACAAACAAACAAACAAACAAACAAACAAACAAACAAACAAACAAACAAACAAACAAACAAACAAACAAACAAACAAACAAACAAACAAACAAACAAACAAACAAACAAACAAACAAACAAACAAACAAACAAACAAACAAACAAACAAACAAACAAACAAACAAACAAACAAACAAACAAACAAAAAAACAAACAAACAAACAAACAAACAAACAAACAAACAAACAAACAAACAAACAAACAAACAAACAAACAAACAAACAAACAAACAAACAAACAAACAAACAAACAAACAAACAAACAAACAAACAAACAAACAAACAAACATACAAACAAACAAACAAACAAACAAACAAACAAACAAACAAACAAACAAACAAACAAACAAACAAACAAACATTTTTCATTTTAGTAGTGCGCTTCGCTACACTGTTTTAACCACTTTATCGGTTGAGAGATATTTAATATATGCATCCTATGGAAGGTAGTTCCCTCCTGCGCCTACCCGCTTTATTTTTATTTTTAAAGTGAAGTATACCATAAGAGTGACTTCTACAAGGTTTGAACTTTCTCACTAAAACAGTTTTTAAGACATCCGATATTAAACATTGGCGTCCTATGGGGGGTAACACTTCCCCCGCTGCTATTTTAATTCAATTTTGGGGCTCAGAAGATCCTACTACCAAAAGTTCAACAAATTGCTTGCAGCGGCTCTTATTAATATTTCTATCTATGAGGGGTACTGCTCCTCCTCTGGCTACCCCGCCCATTTCTATATTGAAATTTATAGTTTACCATAATAGTAGCTTTAACTACGTTTGAAGACTATCCCTTTAATTGTTCATCAGTTGAGCGATACTTAATATATGGACCCTATGGAAGGTATTTCCCCTCCTACGCCTACCCGCTTTATTTTTATTTTCAAAGTGAAGTATACCATAAGAGTGACTTCTACAAAGTTTGAACTTCCTCACTATAACAGTTTTTAAGATATCCGATATTAAACATTGGCGTCCTACGGTGGGCACCACTTCCCCCGCTGCTATTTTATTTCAATTTTGGGGCTCAGAAGATCCTACTACCAAAATTTCAACAAAATGCATGCAGTGGCTCTTATTTATATTTCTATCTATGAGGGGTACTGCTCCTACCCTCTCTAACCCGCCGATTTGTATATAGAAATTAATAGTTTGCCATAGTAGTAGACTCCCCCTTTAATAGTTCTTCAGTTGAGCGATATTTAATGTATGCATCCTATGGTAGGTATTTCCCCTCTTGCGCCTACCCGCTTTATTTTTATTTTCAAAAGTGTAGTATACCATAAGAGTGACTTCTAGAAAGTTTGAAAATTCCCACTATAACAGTTCTTAAGATATGCGATATTAAACATTGGCGTCCTATGATGGGCATCACTTCCACCGCCGCTATTTTATTCCACTTTTGGGGCTCAGAAGATCCTACTACCAAAAGTTCAACAAAATGCGTGCAGTGGCTCTTATTTATATTTCTATCTATGAGGGCTACTGCTCCTCCCCTGTTTACCCTGCCCATTTTTATACTGAAATTTATAGTTTGCCATAGTAGTAGCTTTAACCACGTTTGAAGACTCCCCCTTTAATAGTTCTTCAGTTAAGCGATATTTAATATATGCATCCTATGGGAGGTTTTTCGCCCCTACGCTTTATTTTTATTTTCAAAAGTGTAGTATACCATAAGAGTGACTTCCACAAAGTTTGAACATTCTCACTATAACAGTTCATAAGATATGCGATAATTAATATTGGCATCCTATGGGGGGTACCAATTCCCCTGCCCCTATCGAAAAAATAAGTAGCATATTTTATTTTTAGGGCTCACTTGATGTTACTGTAAAAATTTCAGGAAAATCGGTTTAGTAGTTTCGGAGACTATAAGCCAACAAACAAACAAACAAACAAACAAACAAACAAACAAACAAACAAACAAACAAACAAACAAACAAACAAACAAACAAACAAACAAACAAACAAACAAACAAACAAACAAACAAACAAACAAACAAACAAACAAACAAACAAACAAACAAACAAACAAACAAACAAACAAACAAACAAACAAACAAACAAACAAACAAACAAACAAACAAACAAACAAACAAACAAACAAACAAACAAACAAACAAACAAACAAACAAACAAACAAACAAACAAACAAACAAACAAACAAACAAACAAACAAACAAACAAACAAACAAACAAACAAACAAACAAACAAACAAACAAACAAACAAACAAACAAACAAACAAACAAACAAACAAACAAACAAACAAACAAACAAACAAACAAACAAACAAACAAACAAACAAACAAACAAACAAACAAACAAACAAACAAACAAACAAACAAACAAACAAACAAACAAACAAACAAACAAACAAACAAACAAACAAACAAACAAACAAACAAACAAACAAACAAACAAACAAACAAACAAACAAACAAACAAACAAACAAACAAACAAACAAACAAACAAACAAACAAACAAACAAACAAACAAACAAACAAACAAACAAACAAACAAACAAACAAACAAACAAACAAACAAACAAACAAACAAACAAACAAACAAACAAACAAACAAACAAACAAACAAACAAACAAACAAACAAACAAACAAACAAACAAACAAACAAACAAACAAACAAACAAACAAACAAACAAACAAACAAACAAACAAACAAACAAACAAACAAACAAACAAACAAACAAACAAACAAACAAACAAACAAACAAACAAACAAACAAACAAACAAACAAACAAACAAACAAACAAACAAACAAACAAACAAACAAACAAACAAACAAACAAACAAACAAACAAACAAACAAACAAACAAACAAACAAACAAACAAACAAACAAACAAACAAACAAACAAACAAACAAACAAACAAACAAACAAACAAACAAACAAACAAACAAACAAACAAACAAACAAACAAACAAACAAACAAACAAACAAACAAACAAACATTTTTCATTTTAGTAGTGCGCTTCGCTACACTGTTTTAACCACTTTATCGGTTGAGAGATATTTAATATATGCATCCTATGGAAGGTAGTTCCCTCCTGCGCCTACCCGCTTTATTTTTATTTTTAAAGTGAAGTATACCATAAGAGTGACTTCTACAAGGTTTGAACTTTCTCACTAAAACAGTTTTTAAGACATCCGATATTAAACATTGGCGTCCTATGGGGGGTAACACTTCCCCCGCTGCTATTTTAATTCAATTTTGGGGCTCAGAAGATCCTACTACCAAAAGTTCAACAAATTGCTTGCAGCGGCTCTTATTAATATTTCTATCTATGAGGGGTACTGCTCCTCCTCTGGCTACCCCGCCCATTTCTATATTGAAATTTATAGTTTACCATAATAGTAGCTTTAACTACGTTTGAAGACTATCCCTTTAATTATTCATCAGTTGAGCGATACTTAATATATGGACCCTATGGAAGGTATTTCCCCTCCTACGCCTACCCGCTTTATTTTTATTTTCAAAGTGAAGTATACCATAAGAGTGACTTCTACAAAGTTTGAACTTTCTCACTATAACAGTTTTTAAGATATCCGATATTAAACATTGGCGTCCTATGGTGGGCACCACTTCCCCCGCTGCTATTTTATTTCAATTTTGGGGCTCAGAAGATCCTACTACCAAAATTTCAACAAAATGCATGCAGTGGCTCTTATTTATATTTCTATCTATGAGGGGTACTGCTCCTACCCTGTCTAACCCGCCGATTTGTATATAGAAATTAATAGTTTGCCATAGTAGTAGACTCCCCCTTTAATAGTTCTTCAGTTGAGCGATATTTAATGTATGCATCCTATGGTAGGTATTTCCCCTCTTGCGCCTACCCGCTTTATTTTTATTTTCAAAAGTGTAGTATACCATAAGAGTGACTTCTAGAAAGTTTGAAAATTCCCACTATAACAGTTCTTAAGATATGCGATATTAAACATTGGCGTCCTATGATGGGCATCACTTCCACCGCCGCTATTTTATTCCACTTTTGGGGCTCAGAAGATCCTACTACCAAAAGTTCAACAAAATGCGTGCAGTGGCTCTTATTTATATTTCTATCTATGAGGGCTACTGCTCCTCCCCTGTTTACCCTGCCCATTTTTATACTGAAATTTATAGTTTGCCA
This sequence comes from Pollenia labialis, assembly GCA_949318255.1. Taxonomy (NCBI): domain Eukaryota; kingdom Metazoa; phylum Arthropoda; class Insecta; order Diptera; family Polleniidae; genus Pollenia; species Pollenia labialis. The sequence continues at coordinate 48,222,597 of OX439140.1, forward strand.
TAGTAGTAGCTTTAACCACGTTTGAAGACTCCCCCTTTAATAGTTCTTCAGTTAAGCGATATTTAATATATGCATCCTATGGGAGGTTTTTCGCCCCTACGCTTTATTTTTATTTTCAAAAGTGTAGTATACCATAAGAGTGACTTCCACAAAGTTTGAACATTCTCACTATAACAGTTCATAAGATATGCGATAATTAATATTGGCATCCTATGGGGGGTACCAATTCCCCTGCCCCTATCGAAAAAATAAGTAGCATATTTTATTTTTAGGGCTCACTTGATGTTACTGTAAAAATTTCAGGAAAATCGGTTTAGTAGTTTCGGAGACTATAAGCCAACAAACAAACAAACAAACAAACAAACAAACAAACAAACAAACAAACAAACAAACAAACAAACAAACAAACAAACAAACAAACAAACAAACAAACAAACAAACAAACAAACAAACAAACAAACAAACAAACAAACAAACAAACAAACAAACAAACAAACAAACAAACAAACAAACAAACAAACAAACAAACAAACAAACAAACAAACAAACAAACAAACAAACAAACAAACAAACAAACAAACAAACAAACAAACAAACAAACAAACAAACAAACAAACAAACAAACAAACAAACAAACAAACAAACAAACAAACAAACAAACAAACAAACAAACAAACAAACAAACAAACAAACAAACAAACAAACAAACAAACAAACAAACAAACAAACAAACAAACAAACAAACAAACAAACAAACAAACAAACAAACAAACAAACAAACAAACAAACAAACAAACAAACAAACAAACAAACAAACAAACAAACAAACAAACAAACAAACAAACAAACAAACAAACAAACAAACAAACAAACAAACAAACAAACAAACAAACAAACAAACAAACAAACAAACAAACAAACAAACAAACAAACAAACAAACAAACAAACAAACAAACAAACAAACAAACAAACAAACAAACAAACAAACAAACAAACAAACAAACAAACAAACAAACAAACAAACAAACAAACAAACAAACAAACAAACAAACAAACAAACAAACAAACAAACAAACAAACAAACAAACAAACAAACAAACAAACAAACAAACAAACAAACAAACAAACAAACAAACAAACAAACAAACAAACAAACAAACAAACAAACAAACAAACAAACAAACAAACAAACAAACAAACAAACAAACAAACAAACAAACAAACAAACAAACAAACAAACAAACAAACAAACAAACAAACAAACAAACAAACAAACAAACAAACAAACAAACAAACAAACAAACAAACAAACAAACAAACAAACAAACAAACAAACAAACAAACAAACAAACAAACAAACAAACAAACAAACAAACAAACAAACAAACAAACAAACAAACAAACAAACAAACAAACAAACAAACAAACAAACAAACAAACAAACAAACAAACATTTTTCATTTTTCATTTTTATATATACTAGCTTAACCCGGTGCGCTTCGCTACACTGTTTTAACCACTTTATCGGTTGAGAGATATTTAATATATGCATCCTATGGAAGGTAGTTCCCTCCTGCGCCTACCCGCTTTATTTTTATTTTTAAAGTGAAGTATACCATAAGAGTGACTTCTACAAGGTTTGAACTTTCTCACTAAAACAGTTTTTAAGACATCCGATATTAAACATTGGCGTCCTATGGGGGGTAACACTTCCCCCGCTGCTATTTTAATTCAATTTTGGGGCTCAGAAGATCCTACTACCAAAAGTTCAACAAATTGCTTGCAGCGGCTCTTATTAATATTTCTATCTATGAGGGGTACTGCTCCTCCTCTGGCTACCCCGCCCATTTCTATATTGAAATTTATAGTTTACCATAATAGTAGCTTTAACTACGTTTGAAGACTATCCCTTTAATTGTTCATCAGTTGAGCGATACTTAATATATGGACCCTATGGAAGGTATTTCCCCTCCTACGCCTACCCGCTTTATTTCTATTTTCAAAAGTGTAGTATACCATAAGAGTGACTTCTGCAAATTTTGAACATTCCCACTATAACAGTTCTTAAGATATGCGATATTAAACATTGGCGTCCTATGGTGGGCACCACTCCCCCCGCTGCTATTTTATTTCAATTTTGGGGCTCAGAAGATCCTACTACCAAAAGTTCAACAAAATGCATGCAGTGGCTCTTATTTATATTTCTATCTATGAGGGGTACTGCTCCTACCCTGTCTACCCCGCCCATTTGTATATTGAAATTAATAGTTTGCCATAGTAGTAGCTTTAACCACGTTTGAAACTCCCCCTTTAATAGTTCTTCAGTTGAGCGATATTTAATATATGCATCCTATGGGAGCTTTTCCCACCTGCGCCCACCCGCTTTATTTTTATTTTCAAAAGTGTAGTATACCATAAGAGTGACTTCCACAAAGTTTGAACATTCTAACTATAACAGTTCTTAAGATATGCGCTATTAAACATTGGCGTCCTATGGTGGACACCACTTCCCCCGCTGCTTTTTTATTTCAATTTTGGGGCTCAGAAGATCCTACTACCAAAACTTCAACTAAATGCAAGCAGTGGCTCTTATTTATATATCTATCTATGAGGGGCACTGCTCCTCCCCTGTTTACCCCGCCCATTTGTATACTGAAATTTAAAGTTAACCCTAATAGTAGCTTTAACCACGTTTGAAGACTCTCCCTTGAATAGTTCTTCAGTTGAGCGATATTAAATATATGCATCCTATGGAAGGTAGTTCCCCCCTGCGCCTACCCGCTTTATTTTTATTTTCAAAGTTTTATAAGAGTGACTTATACAAAGTTTGAACTTTCTCACTATAACAGTTTTTAAGATATCCGATATTAAACATTGGCGTCCTACGGTGGGCACCACTTCCCCCGCTGCTATTTTATTCCACTTTTGGGGCTCAAAAGATCCTACTACCAAAAGTTCAACAAAATGCGTGCAGCGGCTCTTAAGATATGCGATATTTACTATTGGCATCCAATGGGGGGTACCAATTCCCCTATCGCAAAAATAAGTAGCGTATTTTTAGGGCTTACGTGATGCTAATGTAAAAATTTCAGGAAAATCGGTTCAGTAGTTTAGGAGTCTATAAGCCAACAAACAAACAAACATACAAACATTTTTCATTTTTATATATATAGATAGATAGATATAGATATTCAAAGTATAAATATAAATAAATATATGGGTATAAGAGGCCAGTGTATACATATTTGGACAGTCAATTATCAGAGGTATTACATAGATCCGGAAAAAAGTTATTTAATTGCTCCATGCCATCTATCCGAATAGGCTGCTCATCAGGTTTTAATTTAATGTAAACAAGGCCACGCATCGTAAAAACAGACTTTAACCTCTTGGCATTTTTTAAACCAACAGCTGACTGTAGTATTTTAAAATTTGCGGTGGTCAAATTTTCGTTAACATAAAACGGACGATCAGAGTTTACACCAATATGGTTTAACAATAATGGTGTTTTATTACGTTTGCGGAAATTAGCAATAGATTTCGGTACAAAATTTTTGTCGTAGGGAGAAAATAACTTTACCATTATTACTGCATTTGGAGAAAAATTTCGTTCTTTGTTGTTGTGGTTTTGTAGCCGGTAAATAGCTTTTACAGTTGGTGTATTAATGGTAAGAGTTTCACAGATGGTTTGAAACATACGAAACAGTTCTTCATTTTCATTATATGGGACACCATTAATACGAAGATCTGACGCAATAATTGAATTTTCTTGTCGTTGCAGTTGTATTTTTAATTTACCAACTTCACTTTTAACACTAGTAATGTCATCTGCAACCGTTTCTAATTTTGAAACACGTAATATTTAATATTTAAAATATCAGATTTCATATCATTAAAACGTTTATCAAATTCTTACTGTCTTTATTATTTCTGTAAATTTTTCAAATTTTTTATCTACGAGATTAAGCAATTTGTAGGGTGAATCAGTAGTCGATAATCGCGGCGTTTTTAATACATTATCAAAGAAAGAGTTTGGCTCTCTTCCTCTCTTGGGTGCTTTAGATAAATCGTTGTTGTCGTTGTTATATTCATTATCGCTGCTCATTTTTAATTTTAAAACACTAGTCGCACTTGTCTTCTGATGTTGTATTTCACCAGTGTTTTGATATTTTAGGATATTTTGATTGGTATTTTTTCTTCCTCGCTTTGGTTTTTGTGTATATTGTTTTAATATTTTATTTTTGAGTTTTTGATAATTGTTAAGAGATTTATATTTTAAAAGTGTTTCTTGGAATTTTGTTTTGTTTATGTTTTTTTTTTTTTGGTTTGTTCTTTTTATTATTTTTTAATTTTGTTTATAGGTATTACTAAGATGTTGTTTTTGCACAATTTAATATTTTATTTATTTATATTGGCAATAAGTATTCAACGTAAAGAATATTTTTGGAATAAAGTTTTTTTTTATATTTTATTTTTTATATTTTTGTATTTTTGAATATGTATTCTTATGTGAATATTTTATATTTAATTGAATTTGTACTTATGATTTACATTACATTTATGATTTGAATTTACTAACGGCCGTTTATGGCAACCTGTAGTGGTAGACAGTATACACGAATTGGCATCAGAGACACCCTAGCGGCGCGTAGCAAACAACACATGCCCAGCAGATGGGCCAAACAGTTGGGCAGATGCAGCCACCTTGTACGTACGACGACAGAAAAGTATAAAAAGAGAGCGAAAATGAAAATCGTGAGCAGTCGGTGTTGAGTGCAGTGGTTGGTAAGTGGTAATTTACGGTGGTGATCCCGCTGTGAGTTTTGTTTGTTTAGTTTGGTTTGTAGTGGTGTTTGTGTAGAACTAATTGCAGTTCCGTGGCCATCCCGCAGGCTCCAATCCAGTGCTACACCAACATTATTAGCCGAGCGTAGTAGTGTGCCCGTGGTCATCCCGCAGGTGTACGACTACGAGTTGCTCGACACAGCGTCCACGTGGTTATCCCAAAGGGCCGTGCGTGTTTGGTGGCTTCACTGTGCCTCAGATTGTGTGCGATGTTTATATGGGATGAATTGGAGCGCCCGTGGTTATCCCGCAGGCTTTCCAATTAAGGCCTATCCCAGCGCCCAATGTGGTTGTGTGCCCGTGGTCATTCCGCAGGTATACGTCTACGAGCAACGCAACCAGCCCGTGGTCATCCAGCAGACTTGTCGTTGGTGGTCACTGGGCATAAGTAAAGTGCAAAGTGAACCCTGGGTAACCGGCAAGTTATACCCCAGCCGAGAAGGTTTGTTACAATCTTCATATATTAAATACGAACTAACAATAATAAATCAAATCTTATCCTTATACTTTTGTTATGTCCTGCCAGTGCCAGACAAAAATTTTCTTCATCACGGGTTCTGTTCACATATGTAGGTGTTTATCGCTCATCTAAATGGGTAAGTGCTGCAGTGTCCTTAAGCGAGTTTGGCCGCTATCATTTTAAATATTTCGAGCTAGTGGATTCGGTTGCAATTCGAGCCTTTTTAAGTATTTTACTGCATATTTCGTAATCATAGTTTTAACTCATGGAACATAGATCCTTGTGAATATTTGCGTTTTTAATATACCAAGAGGCAGCTGTGACTATTCCAAGAATTTTATTTTGGCGCCCTTGAATTTTTTTGATATTAGAATCTGAAGCAGTGCCCCATAACTAAATACCGTAGCAACAGGTAGGCTTTAAAATAGAGTTGTATAGTAGAAGCTTGCAATCGAGACTAAGGACAGAATTTCTTCCAATAAGCCAATGAATTTGAAAGGCTTTTAGTTCATTTGAGATAATTTTGCCTCTATATGGCATTTCCACGATTATCGCCGATCGAGATGTACACCAAGATATTTTACATGCGAATGTTGATGAATTATTTGATTATTGATTTTAATAGGTGGGGAAGATTCCCGGCGCAAGGTGAATGTTATATGTACGCACTTTTGCTCATTGACCATTATCCTCCATTGTTTTAACCATATTTTTAGTTGAAATATATGATGCTGTAAGTAACGAGATGCTTCATAGCGGCTTTCGTGGACGCTTAGAAAAGCTGTATCGTCTGCAAATATTGAAGTTTGGGTGTAGCTGTTTGTTGGCATGTCCGAAGTATAAATTAAGTATAATAAGAGGGTCCATAATTGTGGGACTCCAGCGCCAATGAGCTGAGGTGAACTTAAAAATTTCCTTCTTTAATAATAAATTGACGACCGACTAAGTAGTTGTCTAGCAGCTTGTGTATGTTTGCTGGTAAATTTTGCTTCAATTTATGTAATAAGCCTTCATGCCAGACTTTATCAAAAGCTTGCGAAACATCGATGAAGAGTGCTGAGCAATATTTTTTATCAAATGCTTTTCTTATGACATTTACTATTCGATGAGTCTGTTCGATTGTGCTGTGTTTTCTTTTAAATCCGAACTGATGGTTTGGAAAACAAATATTTTCACTTAAAATCGGTGTTAATTTTTAAACTAATCATTTCTCAAACAGCTTTGATATACATATTTGATAATAAGCTAATAGGCCTTTATGACTCAACTTTTGTATGATCTTTACCTGGCTTTCCATTTTTGAGGATAGTATTCAAGGCGTAAAATAGCATTAAATATAAAAAGAATACTTTTCTTTGCTATGCGAGGTTGCTCTAAAAGCATTTTATTACTGATTTTATCAATACCAGGTGCCTTCTTAGTGTTTAAGTTACAAATAGCCTTTTCGTGGAATATCTGTGGAATATATTTTAATATTTTTTGTTTTTTTGGGAGCAGTACTGGAATGTTGAACAGCTTGTTTCAGAAAACTGTCTAAATTAACTATAGATCGATCTACATTCTCCGGTGTACTGAGCGGAATATTTTCTGTGCAATGGGTACTGAGATATTTTTTATATTTTAACCAATTAATTTGAGTAGCTGTCATCGCTAAGTTACCAGTCGGAGATACAATTCTATTGGGGTTCATTATAGTTACAATTGTAGGCGTGTGGTCGGAAGATAATTCTAAGGAAGCTTCAACATGAATCGTTTCTATGGGGATGTTTTTAACTGCGCCGAAATCGATGACATCTGGAATTTTTTGATGATCAGTAGGCCAATAAGTTGGTTGTCCGTTCGCTACCACATTTAAATCCATTTTAGAAATTGTGTTATATAAAACACGACCTTTTGGTGTTATAAGTCGTGATCCCCAGAAGGAATGTTTAGCGTTATAATCGCCAGCGGCTAGGAAACACGGTCCTAATGATTTAAAATATTTATAATATTGGCTTTCTGATATTGAAAATCTAGGCGGGGAGTATAACGATGAAATTACTAGGTTTCTTTTTAATTCCTCAACGCAAATGTTCGTTGCTTGGAGATAATCTTCACGATGATCACACATTAGGTAGTGTTTGACTCGATTTTTTATCAAAATGGCAGAACCTCCGCAAGCTCTATCTCGAGGGTCCTTGGTATAATATAGTATATAACCATTGATTTTAAACGAACTTCTTGAGGTCAAATGAGTTTCAGAAACCATCATGACATCAATTTGTTTATTTTTAAGAAAGTATTCTAATACGTTTTTATGTTTGCGGATGCCGTTTGCGTTCCAAAAAACAAATTTTTAAACAGTTCTTGGCTTGTTTAGTACATCGATTGCATTCTAAGAATTTCCTGCATCATATTACCCATTGTGTTAGTAAAATTACACGGTGCTACAGTGAAAATATACTTGGAAAGTGACCTAGTGTCAGTTGTATGCATTATTGAGTAAATTATAAATCAATTTTTAAAAGTTCGGAAACACCCACAAATTTCGGAGTTATTCCGAAAAAACTATTTTCGGGTAGGTTCGAGTACTTATGAACATGTAACTCAGTTGATTTTAATCCTAAAATGCATGCAGTGGCTCTTATTTATATTTATATCTATGAGGGGTACCGCTCCTCCCCTGTTTACCCCGCCCATCTTTATACTGAAATTTATAGTTTGCCATAGTAGTAGCTTTAATAGTTCTTCAGTTAAGCGATATTTAACATATGCATCCTACGGGAGGATTTTCCCCTGCGCCTACCCGCTTTATTTTTATTTTCAAAAGTGTAGTATACCATAACAGTGACTTCCACAAAGTTTGAACATTCTAACTAAAACAGTTCATAAGATATGCGATATTAATCGTTGGCGTCCTATGGGGGAACCACTTCCCCCGCTGCTATTTTATTTCAATTTTGGGGCTCAGAGGATCCTACTACCAAAAGTTCAACAAAATGCGTGCAGTGGCCCTTATTTATATTTCTATCTATGAGGGGTACTGCTCCTCCCCTGGTTACCCCGCCCATTTTTATACTGAAATTTATAGTTTGCCATAGTAGTAGCTTTAACCACGTTTGTAGACTCCCCCTTTAATTGTTGTTCAGTTAAGCGATATTTAATATATGCATCCTATGGGAGGTTTTCCCCTCTGCGCCTACCCGCTTTATTTTTATTTTCAAAAGTGTAGTATACCATAAGAGTGACTTTCACAAAGTTTGAACATTCTCACTATAACAGTTCATAAGATATGCGATATTAAGCATTGGCGTCATATGGGGGGAACCACTTCCCCCGCTGCTATTTTATTTCAATTTCGGGGCTTAGAAGATCCTACTACAAAAAGTTCAGCAAAATGCGTCCAGCGGCTCTTAAGATATGCGATAATTAATATTGGCATCCTATGGGGGGTACCAATTTCCCTGCTCCTATCGAAAAAATAAGTAGCCTATTTTATTTTTAGAGCTCACGTTACTGTTACTGTAAACATTTCAGGAAAATCGGTTCAGTAGTTTCGGAGTCTATAAGCCAACAAACAAACATACAAACATTTTTCATTTTTATATGTATACTAGCTTAACCCGGTGCACTTCGCTACACTGCTTTTACCACTTTATCGGTTGAGAGATATTTAATATATGCATCCTATGGAAGGTAGTTCCCCCTTGCGCCTACCCGCTTTATTTTTATTTTCAAAGTGAAGTATACCATAAGAGTGACTTCTACAAAGTTTGAACTTTCTCACTATAACAGTTTTTAAGATATCCGATATTAAAAATTGGCGTCCTATGGTGGGCATCACTTCCACCGCCGCAATTTTTTCCACTTTTGGGGCTCAGAAGATCCTACTACCAAAAGTTCAACAAAATGCGTGCAGTGGCTCTTATTTATATCTATGAGGGGTACTGCTCCTCCCCTGTTTACCCAGCCCATTTTTATACTGAAATTTATAGTTTGCCATAGTAGTAGCTTTAACCACGTTTGAAGACTCCCCCTTTAATAGTTCTTCAGTTAAGCGATATTTAATATATGCATCCTATGGGAGGTTTTTCGCCCCTACGCTTTATTTTTATTTTCAAAAGTGTAGTATACCATAAGAGTGACTTCCACAAAGTTTGAACATTCTCACTATAACAGTTCATAAGATATGCGATAATTAATATTGGCATCCTATGGGGGGTACCAATTCCCCTGCCCCTATCGAAAAAATAAGTAGCATATTTTATTTTTAGGGCTCACTTGATGTTACTGTAAAAATTTCAGGAAAATCGGTTTAGTAGTTTCGGAGACTATAAGCCAACAAACAAACAAACAAACAAACAAACAAACAAACAAACAAACAAACAAACAAACAAACAAACAAACAAACAAACAAACAAACAAACAAACAAACAAACAAACAAACAAACAAACAAACAAACAAACAAACAAACAAACAAACAAACAAACAAACAAACAAACAAACAAACAAACAAACAAACAAACAAACAAACAAACAAACAAACAAACAAACAAACAAACAAACAAACAAACAAACAAACAAACAAACAAACAAACAAACAAACAAACAAACAAACAAACAAACAAACAAACAAACAAACAAACAAACAAACAAACAAACAAACAAACAAACAAACAAACAAACAAACAAACAAACAAACAAACAAACAAACAAACAAACAAACAAACAAACAAACAAACAAACAAACAAACAAACAAACAAACAAACAAACAAACAAACAAACAAACAAACAAACAAACAAACAAACAAACAAACAAACAAACAAACAAACAAACAAACAAACAAACAAACAAACAAACAAACAAACAAACAAACAAACAAACAAACAAACAAACAAACAAACAAACAAACAAACAAACAAACAAACAAACAAACAAACAAACAAACAAACAAACAAACAAACAAACAAACAAACAAACAAACAAACAAACAAACAAACAAACAAACAAACAAACAAACAAACAAACAAACAAACAAACAAACAAACAAACAAACAAACAAACAAACAAACAAACAAACAAACAAACAAACAAACAAACAAACAAACAAACAAACAAACAAACAAACAAACAAACAAACAAACAAACAAACAAACAAACAAACAAACAAACAAACAAACAAACAAACAAATAACAAACAAACATTTTTCATTTTTATATATACTAGCTTAACCCGGTGCGCTTCGCTACACTGTTTTAACCACTTTATCGGTTGAGAGATATTTAATATATGCATCCTATGGAAGGTAGTTCCCTCCTGAGAGTGACTTCTACAAGGTTTGAACTTTCTCACTAAAACAGTTTTTAAGACATCCGATATTAAACATTGGCGTCCCATGGGGGGTAACACTTCCCCCGCTGCTATTTTAATTCAATTTTGGGGCTCAGAAGATCCTACTACCAAAAGTTCAACAAATTGCTTGCAGCGGCTCTTATTAATATTTCTATCTATGAGGGGTACTGCTCCTCCTCTGGCTACCCCGCCCATTTCTATATTGAAATTTATAGTTTACCATAATAGTAGCTTTAACTACGTTTGAAGACTATCCCTTTAATTGTTCATCAGTTGAGCGATACTTAATATATGGACCCTATGGAAGGTATTTCCCCTCCTACGCCTACCCGCTTTATTTCTATTTTCAAAAGTGTAGTATACCATAAGAGTGACTTTTGCAAATTTTGAACATTCCCACTATAACAGTTCTTAAGATATGCGATATTAAACATTGGCGTCCTATGGTGGGCACCACTTCCCCCGCTGCTATTTTATTTCAATTTTGGGGCTCAGAAGATCCTACTACCAAAAGTTCAACAAAATGCATTCAGTGGCTCTTATTTATATTTCTATCTATGAGGGGTACTGCTCCTACCCTGTCTACCCCGCCCATTTGTATATTGAAATTAATAGTTTGCCATAGTAGTAGCTTTAACCACGTTTGAAACTCCCCCTTTAATAGTTCTTCAGTTGAGCGATATTTAATATATGCATCCTATGGGAGCTTTTCCCACCTGCGCCCACCCGCTTTATTTTTATTTTCAAAAGTGTAGTATACCATAAGAGTGACTTCCACAAAGTTTGAACATTCTCACTATAACAGTTCTTAAGATATGCGCTATTAAACATTGGCGTCCTATGGTGGACACCACTTCCCCCGCTGCTTTTTTATTTCAATTTTGGGGCTCAGAAGATCCTACTACCAAAACTTCAACAAAATGCAAGCAGTGGCTCTTATTTATATATCTATCTATGAGGGGCACTGCTCCTCCCCTGTTTACCCCGCCCATTTGTATACTGAAATTTAAAGTTAACCCTAATAGTAGCTTTAACCACGTTTGAAGACTCTCCCTTGAATAGTTCTTCAGTTGAGCGATATTAAATATATGCATCCTATTTAAGGTAGTTCCCCCCTGCGCCTACCCGCTTTATTTTTATTTTCAAAGTTTCATAAGAGTGACTTATACAAAGTTTGAACTTTCTCACTATAACAGTTTTTAAGATATCCGATATTAAACATTGGCGTCCTATGAGGGGTAGCACTTCCCCCGCTGCTATTTTATTTCAATTTGGGGGCTCAAAAGATCCTACTACCAAAAGTTCAACAAAATGCGTGCAGCGGCTCTTAAGATATGCGATATTTACTATTGGCATCCAATGGGGGGTACCAATTCCCCTATCGCAAAAATAAGTAGCGTATTTTTAGGGCTTACGTGATGCTAATGTAAAAATTTCAGGAAAATCGGTTCAGTAGTTTAGGAGTCTATAAGCCAACAAACAAACAAACATACAAACATTTTTCATTTTTATATATATAGATAGATAGATATAGATATTCAAAGTATAAATATAAATAAATATATGGGTATAAGAGGCCAGTGTATACATATTTGGACAGTCAATTATCAGAGGTATTACATAGATCCGGAAAAAAGTTATTTAATTGCTCCATGCCATCTATCCGAATAGGCTGCTCATCAGGTTTTAATTTAATGTAAACAAGGCCACGCATCGTAAAAACAGACTTTAACCTCTTGGCATTTTTTAAACCAACAGCTGACTGTAGTATTTTAAAATTTGCGGTGGTCAAATTTTCGTTAACATAAAACGGACGATCAGAGTTTACACCAATATGGTTTAACAATAATGGTGTTTTATTACGTTTGCGGAAATTAGCAATAGATTTCAGTACAAAATTTTTGTCGTAGGGAGAAAATAACTTTACCATTATTACTGCATTTGGAGAAAAATTTCGTTCTTTGTTGTTGTGGTTTTGTAGCCGGTAAATAGCTTTTACAGTTGGTGTATTAATGGTAAGAGTTTCACAGATGGTTTGAAACATACGAAACAGTTCTTCATTTTCATTATATGGGACACCATTAATACGAAGATCTGACGCAATAATTGAATTTTCTTGTCGTTGCAGTTGTATTTTTAATTTACCAACTTCACTTTTAACACTAGTAATGTCATCTGCAACCGTTTCTAATTTTGAAACACGTAATATTTAATATTTAAAATATCAGATTTCATATCATTAAAACGTTTATCAAATTCTTACTGTCTTTATTATTTCTGTAAATTTTTCAAATTTTTTATCTACGAGATTAAGCAATTTGTAGGGTGAATCAGTAGTCGATAATCGCGGCGTTTTTAATACATTATCAAAGAAAGAGTTTGGCTCTCTTCCTCTCTTGGGTGCTTTAGATAAATCGTTGTTGTCGTTGTTATATTCATTATCGCTGCTCATTTTTTATTTTAAAACACTAGTCGCTCTTGTCTTGTGATGTTGTATTTCACCAGTGTTTTGATATTTTAGGATATTTTGATTGTTATTTTTTCTTCCTCGCTTTGGTTTTTGTGTATATTGTTTTAATATTTTATTTTTGAGTTTTTGATAATTGTTAAGAGATTTATATTTTAAAAGTGTTTCTTGGAATTTTGTTTTGTTTATGTTTTTTTTTTTTTGGTTTGTTCTTTTTATTATTTTTTAATTTTGTTTATAGGTATTACTAAGATGTTGTTTTTGCACAATTTAATATTTTATTTATTTATATTGGCAATAAGTATTCAACGTAAAGAATATTTTTGGAATAAAGTTTTTTTTTATATTTTATTTTTTATATTTTTGTATTTTTGAATATGTATTCTTATGTGAATATTTTATATTTAATTGAATTTGTACTTATGATTTACATTACATTTATGATTTGAATTTACTAACGGCCGTTTATGGCAACCTGTAGTGGTAGACAGTATACACGAATTGGCATCAGAGACACCCTAGCGGCGCGTAGCAAACAACACATGCCCAGCAGATGGGCCAAACAGTTGGGCAGATGCAGCCACCTTGTACGTACGACGACAGAAAAGTATAAAAAGAGAGCGAAAATGAAAATCGTGAGCAGTCGGTGTTGAGTGCAGTGGTTGGTAAGTGGTAATTTACGGTGGTGATCCCGCTGTGAGTTTTGTTTGTTTAGTTTGGTTTGTAGTGGTGTTTGTGTAGAACTAATTGCAGTTCCGTGGCCATCCCGCAGGCTCCAATCCAGTGCTACACCAACATTATTAGCCGAGCGTAGTAGTGTGCCCGTGGTCATCCCGCAGGTGTACGACTACGAGTTGCTCGACACAGCGTCCACGTGGTTATCCCAAAGGGCCGTGCGTGTTTGGTGGCTTCACTGTGCCTCAGATTGTGTGCGATGTTTATATGGGATGAATTGGAGCGCCCGTGGTTATCCCGCAGGCTTTCCAATTAAGGCCTATCCCAGCGCCCAATGTGGTTGTGTGCCCGTGGTCATTCCGCAGGTATACGTCTACGAGCAACGCAACCAGCCCGTGGTCATCCAGCAGACTTGTCGTTGGTGGTCACTGGGCATAAGTAAAGTGCAAAGTGAAGCCTGGGTAACCGGCAAGTTATACCCCAGCCGAGAAGGTTTGTTACAATCTTCATATATTAAATACGAACTAACAATAATAAATCAAATCTTATCCTTATACTTTTGTTATGTCCTGCCAGTGCCAGACAAAAATTTTCTTCATCACGGGTTCTGTTCACATATGTAGGTGTTTATCGCTCATCTAAATGGGTAAGTGCTGCAGTGTCCTTAAGCGAGTTTGGCCGCTATCATTTAAAATATTTCGAGCTAGTGGATTCGGTTGCAATTCGAGCCTTTTTAAGTATTTGACTGCATATTTCGTAATCATAGTTTTAACTCATGGAACATAGATCCTTGTGAATATTTGCGTTTTTAATATACCAAGAGGCAGCTGTGACTATTCCAAGAATTTTATTTTGGCGCCCTTGAATTTTTTTGATATTAGAATCTGAAGCAGTGCCCCATAACTAAATACCGTAGCAACAGGTAGGCTTTAAAATAGAGTTGTATAGTAGAACCTTGCAATCGAGACTAAGGACAGAATTTCTTCCAATAAGCCAATGAATTTGAAAGGCTTTTAGTTCATTTGAGATAATTTTGCCTCTATATGGTATTTCCACGATTATCGCCGATCGAGATGTACACCAAGATATTTTACATGCGAATGTTGATGAATTATTTGATTATTGATTTTAATAGGTGGGGAAGATTCCCGGCGCAAGATGAATGTTATATGTACGCACTTTTGCTCATTGACCATTATCCTCCATTGTTTTAACCATATTTCTAGTTGAAATATATGATGCTGTAAGTAACGAGATGCTTCATAACGGTTTTCGTGGACGCTTAGAAAAGCTGTATCGTCTGCAAATATTGAAGTTTGGGTGTAGCTGTTTGTTGGCATGTCCGAAGTATAAATTAAGTATAATAAGAGGGCCCATAATTGTGGGACTCCAGCGCCAATGAGCTGAGGTGAACTTAAAAATTTCCTTCTTTAATAATAAATTGACGACCGACTAAGTAGTTGTCTAGCAGCTTGTGTATGTTTGCTGGTAAATTTTGCTTCAATTTATGTAATAAGCCTTCATGCCAGACTTTATCAAAAGCTTGCGAAACATCGATGAAGAGTGCTGAGCAATATTTTTTATCAAATGCTTTTCTTATGACATTTACTATTCGATGAGTCTGTTCGATTGTGCTGTGTTTTCTTTTAAATCCGAACTGATGGTTTGGAAAACAAATATTTTCACTTAAAATCGGTGTTAATTTTTAAACTAATCATTTCTCAAACAGCTTTGACATATTTGATAATAAGCTAATAGGCCTTTA
Source organism: Pollenia labialis (assembly GCA_949318255.1). Lineage (NCBI taxonomy): Eukaryota > Metazoa > Arthropoda > Insecta > Diptera > Polleniidae > Pollenia > Pollenia labialis. Next base: position 48,238,145 of record OX439140.1, read on the forward strand.
TGACTCAACTTTTGTATGATCTTTACCTGGCTTTGGTATCATGGTAACTAAGGAAACCTTCCATTTTTGAGGATAGTATTCAAGGCGTAAAATAGCATTAAAGATAAAAAGAATACTTTTCTTTGATATGCGAGGTTGCTCTAAAAGCATTTTATTACTGATTTTATCAATACCAGGTGCCTTCTTAGTGTTTAAGTTACAAATAGCCTTTTCGTGGAATATCTGTGGAATATATTGTAATATTTTTTGTTTTTTTGGGAGCAGTACTGGAATGTTGAACAGCTTGTTTCAGAAAACTGTCTAAATTAACTATAGATCGATCTACATTCTCCGGTGTACTGAGCGGAATATTTTCTCTGCAATGGGTACTGAGATATTTTTTATATTTTAACCAATTAATTTGCGTAGCTGTCATCGCTAAGTTACCAATCGGAGATACAATTCTATTGGGGTTCATTATAGTTACAATTGTAGGCGTGTGGTCGGAAGATAATTCTAAGGAAGCTTCAACATGAATCGTTTCTATGGGGATGATTTTAACTGCACCGAAATCGATGACATCTGGAATTTTTTGATGATCAGTAGGCCAATAAGTTGGTTGTCCGCTCGCTACCACATTTAAATCCATTTAAGAAATTGTGTTAAATAAAACATGACCTTTTGGTGTTATAAGTCGTGATCCCCAGTAGGAATGTTTAGCGTTATAATCGCCAGCGGCTAGGAAACACGGTCCTAATGATTTAAAATATTTATAATATTGGCTTTCTGATATTGAAAATCTAGGCGGGGAGTATAACGATGAAATTACTAGGTTTCTTTTTAATTCCTCAACGCAAATGTTCGTTGCTTGGAGATAATCTTCACGATGATCACACATTAGGTAGTGTTTGACTCGGGTTTTTATCAAAATGGCAGAACCTCCGCAAGCTCTATCTCGAGGGTCCTTGGTATAATATAGTATATAACCATTGATTTTAAACGAACTTCTTGAGGTTAAATGAGTTTCAGAAACCATCATGACATCAATTTGTTTATTTTTAAGAAAGTATTCTAATACGTTTTTATGTTGGCGGATGCCGTTTGCGTTCCAAAAACAAATTTTTAAACAGTTCTTGGCTTGTTTAGTACAGCTTGCAATAACATCGATTGCATTCTAAGAATTTCCTGCATCATATTACCCATTGTGTTAGTAAAATTACACGGTGCTACAGTGAAAATATACTTGGAAAGTGACCTAGTGTCAGTTGTATGCATTATTGAGTAAATTATAAATCAATTTTTAAAAGTTCGGAAACACCCACAAATTTCGGAGTTATTCCGAAAAAACTATTTTCGGGTAGGTTCGAGTACTTATGAACACGTAACTCAGTTGATTTTAATCCTAAAATGCATGCAGTGGCTCTTATTTATATTTATATCTATGAGGGGTACCGCTCCTCCCCTGTTTACCCCGCCCATCTTTATACTGAAATTTATAGTTTGCCATAGTAGTAGCTTTAATAGTTCTTCAGTTAAGCGATATTTAATATATGCATCCTATGGGAGGATTTTCCCCTGCGCCTACCCGATTTATTTTTATTTTCAAAAGTGTAGTATACCATTAGAGTGACTTTAACAAAGTTTGAACATTCTCACTATAACAGTTCATAAGATATGCGATATTAATCATTGGCGTCCTAAGGGGGAAACCACTTCCCCCGCTGCTGTTTTATTTCAATTTTGGGGCTCAGAAGATCCTACTACCAAAAGTTCAACAAAATGCGTGCAGTGGCTCTTATTTATATTTCTATCTATGACGGTTACTGCTCCTCCCCTGGTTACCCCGCCCATTTTTATACTGAAATTTATAGTTTGCCATAATAGTAGCTTTAACCACGTTTGAAGACTCCCCCTTTAATAATTCTTCAGTTAAGCGATATTTAATATATGCATCCTATGGGAGGTTTTGCACCCCTGCGCCTACCCGCTTTATTTTTATTTTCAAAAGTGTAGTATACCATAACAGTGACTTCCACAAAGTTTGAACATTCTCACTATAACAGTTCATAAGATATGCGATATTAATCGTTGGCGTCCTATGGGGGAACCACTTCCCCCGCTGCTATTTTATTTCAATTTTGGGGCTCAGAGGATCCTACTACCAAAAGTTCAACAAAATGCGTGCAGTGGCTCTTATTTATATTTCTATCTATGAGGGGTACTGCTCCTCCCCTGGTAACCCCGCCCATTTTTATACTGAAATTTATAGTTTGCCATAGTAGTAGCTTTAACCACGTTTGTAGACTCCCCCTTTAATAGTTCTTCAGTTAAGCGATATTTAAAATATGCATCCTATGGGAGGTTTTTCCCCCCTGCGCCTACCCGCTTTATTTTTATTTTCAAAAGTGTAGTATACCATAAGAGTGGCTTTCACAAAGTTTGAACACTCTCACTATAACAGTTCATAAGATATGCGATATTAAGCATTGGCGTCATATGGGGGGAACCACTTCCCCCGCTGCTATTTTATTTCAATTTCGGGGCTCAGAAGATCCTACTACAAAAAGTTCAGCAAAATGCGTCCAGCGGCTCTTAAGATATGCGATAATTAATATTGGCATCCTATGGGGGGTACCAATTTCCCTGCTCCTATCGAAAAAATAAGTAGCCTATTTTATTTTTAGAGCTCACGTTACTGTTACTGTAAACATTTCAGGAAAATCGGTTCAGTAGTTTCGGAGTCTATAAGCCAACAAACAAACAAACAAACAAACAGACAAACATACAAACATTTTTCATTTTTATATGTATACTAGCTTAACCCGGTGCACTTCGCTACACTGCTTTTACCACTTTATCGGTTGAAAGATATTTAATATATGCATCCTATGGAATGTAGTTCCCCCTTGCGCCTACCCGCTTTATTTTTATTTTCAAAGTGAAGTATACCATAAGAGTGACTTCTACAAAGTTTGAACTTTCTCACTATAACAGTTTTTAAGATATCCGATATTAAAAATTGGCGTCCTATGGTGGGCACCACTTCCCCCGCTGCTATTTTATTTCAATTTTGGGGCTCAGAAGATCCTACTACCAAAAGTTCAACAAAATGCATGCAGTGGCTCTTATTTATATTTCTATCTATGAGGGGTACTGCTCCTACCCTGTCTAACCCGCCGATTTGTATATAGAAATTAATAGTTTGCCATAGTAGTAGCTTTAACCACGTTGGAAGACTCCCCCTTTAATAGTTCTGCAGTTGAGCGATATTTAATGTATGCATCCTATGGGAGGTATTTCCCCTCCTGCGCCTACCCGCTTTATTTTTATTTTCAAAAGTGTAGTATACCATAAGAGTGACTTCTAGAAAGTTTGAAAATTCCCACTTTAACAGTTCTTAAGATATGCGATATTAAACATTGGCGTCCTTTGATGGGCATCACTTCCACCGCCGCTATTTTATTCCACTTTTGGGGTTCAGAAGATCCTACTACCAAAAGTTCAACAAAATGCGTGCAGTGGCTCTTATTTATATCTATGAGGGGTACTGATCCTCCCCTGTTTACCCTGCCCATTTTTATACTGAAATTTATAGTTTGCCATAGTAGTAGCTTTAACCACGTTTGAAGACTCCCCCTTTAATAGTTCTTCAGTTAAGCGATATTTAATATATGCATCCTATGGGAGGTTTTTCGCCCCTACGCTTTATTTTTATTTTCAAAAGTGTAGTTTACCATAAGAGTGACTTCCACAAAGTTTGAACATTCTTACTATAACAGTTCATAAGATATGCGATAATTAATATTGGCATCCTATGGGGGGTACCAATTCCCCTGCCCCTATCGAAAAAATAAGTAGCATATTTTATTTTTAGGGCTCACTTGATGTTACTGTAAAAATTTCAGGAAATCGGTTTAGTAGTTTCGGAGACTATAAGCCAACAAACAAACAAACAAACAAACAAACAAACAAACAAACAAACAAACAAACAAACAAACAAACAAACAAACAAACAAACAAACAAACAAACAAACAAACAAACAAACAAACAAACAAACAAACAAACAAACAAACAAACAAACAAACAAACAAACAAACAAACAAACAAACAAACAAACAAACAAACAAACAAACAAACAAACAAACAAACAAACAAACAAACAAACAAACAAACAAACAAACAAACAAACAAACAAACAAACAAACAAACAAACAAACAAACAAACAAACAAACAAACAAACAAACAAACAAACAAACAAACAAACAAACAAACAAACAAACAAACAAACAAACAAACAAACAAACAAACAAACAAACAAACAAACAAACAAACAAACAAACAAACAAACAAACAAACAAACAAACAAACAAACAAACAAACAAACAAACAAACAAACAAACAAACAAACAAACAAACAAACAAACAAACAAACAAACAAACAAACAAACAAACAAACAAACAAACAAACAAACAAACAAACAAACAAACAAACAAACAAACAAACAAACAAACAAACAAACAAACAAACAAACAAACAAACAAACAAACAAACAAACAAACAAACAAACAAACAAACAAACAAACAAACAAACAAACAAACAAACAAACAAACAAACAAACAAACAAACAAACAAACAAACAAACAAACAAACAAACAAACAAACAAACAAACAAACAAACAAACAAACAAACAAACAAACAAACAAACAAACAAACAAACAAACAAACAAACAAACAAACAAACAAACAAACAAACAAACAAACAAACAAACAAACAAACAAACAAACAAACAAACAAACAAACAAACAAACAAACAAACAAACAAACAAACAAACAAACAAACAAACAAACAAACAAACAAACAAACAAACAAACAAACAAACAAACAAACAAACAAACAAACAAACAAACAAACAAACAAACAAACAAACAAACAAACAAACAAACAAACAAACAAACAAACAAACAAACAAACAAACAAACAAACAAACAAACAAACAAACAAACAAACAAACAAACAAACAAACAAACAAACAAACAAACAAACAAACAAACAAACAAACAAACAAACAAACAAACAAACAAACAAACAAACAAACAAACAAACAAACAAACAAACAAACAAACAAACAAACAAACAAACAAACAAACAAACAAACAAACAAACAAACAAACAAACAAACAAACAAACAAACAAACAAACAAACAAACAAACAAACAAACAAACAAACAAACAAACAAACAAACAAACAAACAAACAAACAAACAAACAAACAAACAAACAAACAAACAAACAAACAAACAAACAAACAAACAAACAAACAAACAAACAAACAAACAAACAAACAAACAAACAAACAAACAAACAAACAAACAAACAAACAAACAAACAAACAAACAAACAAACAAACAAACAAACAAACAAACAAACAAACAAACAAACAAACAAACAAACAAACAAACAAACAAACAAACAAACAAACAAACAAACAAACAAACAAACAAACAAACAAACAAACAAACAAACAAACAAACAAACAAACAAACAAACAAACAAACAAACAAACAAACAAACAAACAAACAAACAAACAAACAAACAAACAAACAAACAAACAAACAAACAAACAAACAAACAAACAAACAAACAAACAAACAAACAAACAAACAAACAAACAAACAAACAAACAAACAAACAAACAAACAAACAAACAAACAAACAAACAAACAAACAAACAAACAAACAAACAAACAAACAAACAAACAAACAAACAAACAAACAAACAAACAAACAAACAAACAAACAAACAAACAAACAAACAAACAAACAAACAAACAAACAAACAAACAAACAAACAAACAAACAAACAAACAAACAAACAAACAAACAAACAAACAAACAAACAAACAAACAAACAAACAAACAAACAAACAAACAAACAAACAAACAAACAAACAAACAAACAAACAAACAAACAAACAAACAAACAAACAAACAAACAAACAAACAAACAAACAAACAAACAAACAAACAAACAAACAAACAAACAAACAAACAAACAAACAAACAAACAAACAAACAAACAAACAAACAAACAAACAAACAAACAAACAAACAAACAAACAAACAAACAAACAAACAAACAAACAAACAAACAAACAAACAAACAAACAAACAAACAAACAAACAAACAAACAAACAAACAAACAAACAAACAAACAAACAAACAAACAAACAAACAAACAAACAAACAAACAAACAAACAAACAAACAAACAAACAAACAAACAAACAAACAAACAAACAAACAAACAAACAAACAAACAAACAAACAAACAAACAAACAAACAAACAAACAAACAAACAAACAAACAAACAAACAAACAAACAAACAAACAAACAAACAAACAAACAAACAAACAAACAAACAAACAAACAAACAAACAAACAAACAAACAAACAAACAAACAAACAAACAAACAAACAAACAAACAAACAAACAAACAAACAAACAAACAAACAAACAAACAAACAAACAAACAAACAAACAAACAAACAAACAAACAAACAAACAAACAAACAAACAAACAAACAAACAAACAAACAAACAAACAAACAAACAAACAAACAAACAAACAAACAAACAAACAAACAAACAAACAAACAAACAAACAAACAAACAAACAAACAAACAAACAAACAAACAAACAAACAAACAAACAAACAAACAAACAAACAAACAAACAAACAAACAAACAAACAAACAAACAAACAAACAAACAAACATACAAACATTTTTCATTTTTATATATACTAGCTTAACCCGGTGCGCTTCGCTACACTGTTTTAACCACTTTATCGGTTGAGAGATATTTAATATATGCATCCTATGGAAGGTAGTTCCCTCCTGCGCCTACCCGCTTTATTTTTATTTTTAAAGTGAAGTATACCATAAGAGTGACTTCTACAAGGTTTGAACTTTCTCACTAAAACAGTTTTTAAGACATCCGATATTAAACATTGGCGTCCTATGGGGGGTAACACTTCCCCCGCTGCTATTTTAATTCAATTTTGGGGCTCAGAAGATCCTACTACCAAAAGTTCAACAAATTGCTTGCAGCGGCTCTTATTAATATTTCTAACTATGAGGGGTACTGCTCCTCCTCTGGCTACCCCGCCCATTTGTATATTGAAATTAATAGTTTGCCATAGTAGTAGCTTTAACCACGTTTGAAACTCCCCCTTTAATAGTTCTTCAGTTGAGCGATATTTAATATATGCATCCTATGGGAGTTTTTTCCACCTGCGCCCACCCGCTTTATTTTTATTTTCAATAGTGTAGTATACCATAAGAGTGACTTCCACAAAGTTTGAACATTCTCACTATAACAGTTCTTAAGATATGCGCTATTAAACATTGGCGTCCTATGGTGGACACCACTTCCCCCGCTGCTTTTTTATTTCAATTTTGGTGCTCAGAAGATCCTACTACCAAAACTTCAACAAAATGCAAGCAGTGGCTCTTATTTATATATCTATCTATGAGGGGCACTGCTCCTCCCCTGTTTAACCCGCCCATTTGTATACTGAAATTTAAAGTTAACCCTAATAGTAGCTTTAACCACGTTTGAAGACTCTCCCTTGAATAGTTCTTCAGTTGAGCGATATTAAATATATGCATCCTATGGAAGGTAGTTCCCCCCTGCGCCTACCCGCTTTATTTTTATTTTCAAAGTTTCATAAGAGTGACTTATACAAAGTTTGAACTTTCTCACTATAACAGTTTTTAAGATATCCGATATTAAACATTGGCGTCCTATGAGGGGTAGCACTTCCCCCGCTGCTATTTTATTTCAATTTGGGGGCTCAAAAGATCCTACTACCAAAAGTTCAACAAAATGCGTGCAGCGGCTCTTAAGATATGCGATATTTACTATTGGCATCCAATGGGGGGTACCAATTCCCCTATCGCAAAAATAAGTAGCGTATTTTTAGGGCTTACGTGATGCTAATGTAAAAATTTCAGGAAAATCGGTTCAGTAGTTTAGGAGTCTATAAGCCAACAAACAAACAAACATACAAACATTTTTCATTTTTATATATATAGATAGATAGATATAGATATTCAAAGTATAAATATAAATAAATATATGGGTATAAGAGGCCAGTGTATACATATTTGGACAGTCAATTATCAGAGGTATTACATAGATCCGGAAAAAAGTTATTTAATTGCTCCATGCCATCTATCCGAATAGGCTGCTCATCAGGTTTTAATTTAATGTAAACCAGGCCACGCATCGTAAAAACAGACTTTAACCTCTTGGCATTTTTTAAACCAACAGCTGACTGTAGTATTTTAAAATTTGCGGTGGTCAAATTTTCGTTAACATAAAACGGACGATCAGAGTTTACACCAATATGGTTTAACAATAATGGTGTTTTATTACGTTTGCGGAAATTAGCAATAGATTTCAGTACAAAATTTTTGTCGTAGGGAGAAAATAACTTTACCATTATTACTGCATTTGGAGAAAAATTTCGTTCTTTGTTGTTGTGGTTTTGTAGCCGGTAAATAGCTTTTACAGTTGGTGTATTAATGGTAAGAGTTTCACAGATGGTTTGAAAGATACGAAACAGTTCTTCATTTTCATTATATGGGACACCATTAATACGAAGATCTGACGCAATAATTGAATTTTCTTGTCGTTGCAGTTGTATTTTTAATTTACCAACTTCACTTTTAAGACTAGTAATGTCATCTGCAACCGTTTCTAATTTTGAAACACGTAATATTTAATATTTAAAATATCAGATTTCATATCATTAAAACGTTTATCAAATTCTTCTAACATACGCGCCTCACTTTCTGCAATTACTGTCTTTATTATTTCTGTAAATTTTTCAAATTTTTTATCTACGAGATTAAGCAATTTGTAGGGTGAATCAGTAGTCGATAATCGCGGCGTTTTTAATACATTATCAAAGAAAGAGTTTGGCTCTCTTCCTCTCTTGGGTGCTTTAGATAAATCGTTGTTGTCGTTGTTATATTCATTATCGCTGCTCATTTTTAATTTTAAAACACTAGTCGCACTTGTCTTGTGATGTTGTATTTCACCAGTGTTTTGATATTTTAGGATATTTTGATTGTTATTTTTTCTTCCTCGCTTTGGTTTTTGTGTATATTGTTTTAATATTTTATTTTTGAGTTTTTGATAATTGTTAAGAGATTTATATTTTAAAAGTGTTTCTTGGAATTTTGTTTTGTTTATGTTTTTTTTTTTTTGGTTTGTTCTTTTTATTATTTTTTAATTTTGTTTATAGGTATTACTAAGATGTTGTTTTTGCACAATTTAATATTTTATTTATTTATATTGGCAATAAGTATTCAACGTAAAGAATATTTTTGGAATAAAGTTTTTTTTTATATTTTATTTTTTATATTTTTGTATTTTTGAATATGTATTCTTATGTGAATATTTTATATTTAATTGAATTTGTACTTATGATTTACATTACATTTATGATTTGAATTTACTAACGGCCGTTTATGGCAACCTGTAGTGGTAGACAGTATACACGAATTGGCATCAGAGACACCCTAGCGGCGCGTAGCAAACAACACATGCCCAGCAGATGGGCCAAACAGTTGGGCAGATGCAGCCACCTTGTACGTACGACGGAAGAAAAGCATAAAAAGAGAGCGAACATGAAAATCGTGAGCAGTCGGTGTTGAGCGCAGTGGTTGGTAAGTGGTAATTTACGGTGGTGATCCCGCTGTGAGTTTTGTTTGTTTAGTTTGGTTTGTAGTGGTGTTTGTGTAGAACTAATTGCAGTTCCGTGGCCATCCCGCAGGCTCCAATCCAGTGCTACACCAACATTATTAGCCGAGCGTAGTAGTGTGCCCGTGGTCATCCCGCAGGTGTACGACTACGAGTTGCTCGACACAGTCCACGTGGTTATCCCAAAGGGCCGTGCGTGTTTGGTGGCTTCACTGTGCCTCAGATTGTGTGCGATGTTTATATGGGATGAATTGGAGCGCCCGTGGTTATCCCGCAGGCTTTCCAATTAAGGCCTATCCCAGCGCCCAATGTGGTTGTGTGCCCGTGGTCATTCCGCAGGTATACGTCTACGAGCAACGCAACCAGCCCGTGGTCATCCAGCAGACTTGTCGTTGGTGGTCACTGGGCATAAGTAAAGTGCAAAGTGAAGCCTGGGTAACCGGCAAGTTATACCCCAGCCGAGAAGGTTTGTTACAATCTTCATATATTAAATACGAACTAACAATAATAAATCAAATCTTATCCTTATACTTTTGTTATGTCCTGCCAGTGCCAGACAAAAATTTTCTTCATCACGGGTTCTGTTCACATATGTAGGTGTTTATCGCTCATCTAAATGGGTAAGTGCTGCAGTGTCCTTAAGCGAGTTTGGCCGCTATCATTTAAAATATTTCGAGCTAGTGGATTCGGTTGCAATTCGAGCCTTTTTAAGTATTTGACTGCATATTTCGTAATCATAGTTTTAACTCATGGAACATAGATCCTTGTGAATATTTGCGTTTTTAATATACCAAGAGGCAGCTGTGACTATTCCAAGAATTTTATTTTGGCGCCCTTGAATTTTTTTGATATTAGAATCTGAAGCAGTGCCCCATAACTAAATACCGTAGCAACAGGTAGGCTTTAAAATAGAGTTGTATAGTAGAACCTTGCAATCGAGACTAAGGACAGAATTTCTTCCAATAAGCCAATGAATTTGAAAGGCTTTTAGTTCATTTGAGATAATTTTGCCTCTATATGGTATTTCCACGATTATCGCCGATCGAGATGTACACCAAGATATTTTACATGCGAATGTTGATGAATTATTTGATTATTGATTTTAATAGGTGGGGAAGATTCCCGGCGCAAGATGAATGTTATATGTACGCACTTTTGCTCATTGACCATTATCCTCCATTGTTTTAACCATATTTCTAGTTGAAATATATGATGCTGTAAGTAACGAGATGCTTCATAACGGTTTTCGTGGACGCTTAGAAAAGCTGTATCGTCTGCAAATATTGAAGTTTGGGTGTAGCTGTTTGTTGGCATGTCCGAAGTATAAATTAAGTATAATAAGAGGGCCCATAATTGTGGGACTCCAGCGCCAATGAGCTGAGGTGAACTTAAAAATTTCCTTCTTTAATAATAAATTGACGACCGACTAAGTAGTTGTCTAGCAGCTTGTGTATGTTTGCTGGTAAATTTTGCTTCAATTTATGTAATAAGCCTTCATGCCAGACTTTATCAAAAGCTTGCGAAACATCGATGAAGAGTGCTGAGCAATATTTTTTATCAAATGCTTTTCTTATGACATTTACTATTCGATGAGTCTGTTCGATTGTGCTGTGTTTTCTTTTAAATCCGAACTGATGGTTTGGAAAACAAATATTTTCACTTAAAATCGGTGTTAATTTTTAAACTAATCATTTCTCAAACAGCTTTGACATATTTGATAATAAGCTAATAGGCCTTTATGACTCAACTTTTGTATGATCTTTACCTGGCTTTGGTATCATGGTAACTAAGGAAACCTTCCATTTTTGAGGATAGTATTCAAGGCGTAAAATAGCATTAAAGATAAAAAGAATACTTTTCTTTGATATGCGAGGTTGCTCTAAAAGCATTTTATTACTGATTTTATCAATACCAGGTGCCTTCTTAGTGTTTAAGTTACAAATAGCCTTTTCGTGGAATATCTGTGGAATATATTGTAATATTTTTTGTTTTTTTGGGAGCAGTACTGGAATGTTGAACAGCTTGTTTCAGAAAACTGTCTAAATTAACTATAGATCGATCTACATTCTCCGGTGTACTGAGCGGAATATTTTCTCTGCAATGGGTACTGAGATATTTTTTATATTTTAACCAATTAATTTGCGTAGCTGTCATCGCTAAGTTACCAATCGGAGATACAATTCTATTGGGGTTCATTATAGTTACAATTGTAGGCGTGTGGTCGGAAGATAATTCTAAGGAAGCTTCAACATGAATCGTTTCTATGGGGATGATTTTAACTGCACCGAAATCGATGACATCTGGAATTTTTTGATGATCAGTAGGCCAATAAGTTGGTTGTCCGCTCGCTACCACATTTAAATCCATTTAAGAAATTGTGTTAAATAAAACATGACCTTTTGGTGTTATAAGTCGTGATCCCCAGTAGGAATGTTTAGCGTTATAATCGCCAGCGGCTAGGAAACACGGTCCTAATGATTTAAAATATTTATAATATTGGCTTTCTGATATTGAAAATCTAGGCGGGGAGTATAACGATGAAATTACTAGGTTTCTTTTTAATTCCTCAACGCAAATGTTCGTTGCTTGGAGATAATCTTCACGATGATCACACATTAGGTAGTGTTTGACTCGGGTTTTTATCAAAATGGCAGAACCTCCGCAAGCTCTATCTCGAGGGTCCTTGGTATAATATAGTATATAACCATTGATTTTAAACGAACTTCTTGAGGTCAAATGAGTTTCAGAAACCATCATGACATCAATTTGTTTATTTTTAAGAAAGTATTCTAATACGTTTTTATGTTGGCGGATGCCGTTTGCGTTCCAAAAACAAATTTTTAAACAGTTCATGGCTTGTTTAGTACAGCTTGCAATAACATCGATTGCATTCTAAGAATTTCCTGCATCATATTACCCATTGTGTTAGTAAAATTACACGGTGCTACAGTGAAAATATACTTGGAAAGTGACCTAGTGTAAGTTGTATGCATTATTGAGTAAATTATAAATCAATTTTTAAAAGTTCGGAAACATCCACAAATTTCGGAGTTATTCCGAAAAAACTATTTTCGGGTAGGTTAAAGTACTTATGAACACGTAACTCAGTTGATTTTAATCCTATCTTCAATTTTTGAACGCCTTATGAAAGACAAAGAATAGATCTTTCCAACCGTATACATTTTATGCTATATTAATAAAATATTGGTAGTAATTTTCGTAATAACATCTGCAATATTTTTATGTTTTTTTTTAACTTTGAGTTCTTTTTTTTATAATTTTTTCTATAAAAGCAGATGTATTGAAATAGAATTTTATAACAAATAAAATGAACTTTGGTTTTTTTAAATCGGACAATATTTGTGAAAGTTATTAAACTTTATTTAAATTTAAATAGCACTTGATACCCCCAAGCGGAAAAAAATTTTAGTGAGAATAATTTTTTTTTATACTGAGTAACAAAAGAGATAAATTAAATACTTTAGTTAAGTTGCAATGCTCTTTATGTTTTTGTTTTAATTTTGACGTTAGATATTTTGACATTTATTTATTACTTGAGTGCATTGCACTTGGTAATGCAGAATTTAATATACCCTTCACTATTCTGAAGTAAATTTTAAACATAAAATATACTATAAGTGAAGTATTTTCAATTTCCTTTTTTTGAAATTATAATAAATTTAATTTTTATATAAGTATATAGATTTAAAACAATGTTTTAAAATTTTTTTGTAAGCATTTTATGTCAATTGTAACTTTTGTGATAAACACACAAACTGTAATAAATGAATCCGTAATGGCATGGCATGCATCCCTAAAGTAGAGGGTGTACATATAAGAAATAAATTGTTTATTATTTTAAAAATAAAGTGGTACTATTTGAAAAGATTAGTGTTACTTAAATATTTAAATTAAAAAAGTAAGTTTGTGTTATTTTTTTATCTTTAATAAAAAAATATAATGTGGATTTTAACTTCTATTTCAGTGTGTGATAAGCGTAATAATTTTTGTTTTATCTGTGGCTAATTCGCTGACAAAAAACATCGATTAGATTTTAAAAATAATACAGCCTTAGTTACTTCTTTTAATGCCTTTTTTAAGTGTTCGTATGTTGTTAGCAAATGGTATGAACCCGAATGTGTTTGCATAACCGGCTTGTTATATTTGCGAATGGGACAGTCGTGGGAAAAACCAATACAACCAAAAACACTGGCCATTAAGAACAATTTTTCAAATTGGCAAGAAAAACGTCTTAAAAATTCCACTGGTGAGTACCGAAAAAATAATTTTGCCACCATTACATCTCAAATTGGGATACATGAAGCAGTTCGTGAAAAGCCTGGATAGGGAAAGCGATGCTTTTTTACACTTAAAATCAGTTTTCCCAAGAATAAGTGAAGCAAAAATAAAAGGTACAAATGTTTATTGATTTCTAAACATAATTGTATTATTTTTTTTATTTCTAGGTATGTATTTTTGTTGGACCTCAAATCCGTAAAATCATGTTTGACGAAGAATTCACAATGAAACTAAATGTTGTGGAAAAAGAGCATGGAGAAGCTTTATTAGTTTATGTGAAAATTTTTTGGGAAATAAAAAAAGGTGAAAATTATATTGTTGTAGTAAAAGAATTTCTTGAGGCTTATGCAGAAATGGGATGCAGAATTCACATTTAGATTTTTTCCCAGAAAACCTAGGACAATTCAGTGATGAGCAAGGCGAACGGTTTCACCAGGATATTTTGGATATCGAAGGACGCTTCGAAGGAAAAAGCCAAGTAAGAATGATTTCAAATTACTGCTGGTCACTTAAGCGAGAAACAGTTGATTTGATGTACAAGCGAAAGAGGTCTAGCAAGCATTTTTAATCATATATTCTTAATTTCTAAATAAAATAATTTGAATACTGTTATTTTAAAATATTTATATAATCATATCATTATAAGATTAAAAATATAAAGAAAATGTAGTAGCTATTGATCAATATTTGTAAAAGCAAAATTTTTAACTTTTGAAAAACCTTAATAACTTTTTTTATTTTTTACTCGATTTTTTTTATTGAAAGCTGGTTTAACTCAGAACTAAATTAGCTTTAATGGAATGTATACATAAGGGTATGTTTTTGAACAATCTAATTTAAAAAAATGGCGCCAAAGTTGAAAAACCTAGAAAAAATAAAATAAAAATCAGATATAATTAAAAATATCACTGCAAAAATTTTATATATATACCAAAGGGAGTTTGAAAATTGTAAATCCGATTAAAATCAACTGAGTTACGTGTTCATAACTATTCGAACCTACCCGAAAATTGTTTTTTCGGAATAACTCCGAAATTTGAGGGTGTTTCCGAACTTTTAAAAATTGATTTATGATCTACTAAATAATGTCTATAACCTACACTAGGTCTCTTTTCAAGTATAAAAAAGTGCTCATTTGTAGCACCGTGTTATTAACTGTTTGCACTAATGTTTCCATAGTTTTTTCTAGACAACTTAAATTAGAAGTTTCTTCAGCACCTTGCATTGGCAAATGGTTTGATTTTGGGACGTTAGCGTATGAGGTTCTGTTATTACTAGGCTGCGGAGCCTGAGTGTCATTAGTAGTTACTTGATTTGTTACCTGCATTTGAGTGGGATTAGTTTTCGGTCCAACCGACTGCTTGAGGATAGTGTATACATGGCAACCTCTATAATTGGCAGTGTGATTGCCGCCACAGTTGCTTCATTTTTTACGTTGGGGTCGGTTTTAGACTTATTGCATAGAACTGTACCGTGTAGTACGCAACATACTACGCTAACAGGGGGTAAGTAGCAGTATGCCTTGGGATGACCAAATTCTTGGCAGTTTAAACACTGAACGGGTCCAGTCTTTTGTGCGGCTCCTCTATCGTTATTTTTCTGTACAGTAGCTCTTCTATCGTTTCTCGATTTGTGAGAAAAAAAGTGTTTCTGTATTTGAATGGAAAAAAAGACCACAGATTGTGTTTTAACTGGAATATTTCCAGTAATTAAGAGTCAAATGAAAGCGAAACGGCAACAAAAGAAATAAATATAATAAAACCAGGGCTGCCAGATATGACGATTTATCTTCATTTTCACGAATTTTGCTCCGAAATTATCAAAGTGCCGATTTGCTGATTTTTCTAAATAAAGTGACGAAAGCAAAAACAAAATCAACCATATTTTATAACTTTGTTGTGGCTTTCTATAAAAATTCATATTGAATTTTTTAAATTTCAAACACTTCATATTTTGTGGCGTTGAAAATTTTGAAAAACAATATGAACTTCTGTAGAAAGCAACAAAAAATTTATATATTTGATGTTCTTAGCTTATATGGACACTTTTGCCCCAAAACATTATTTCGGCAAGAAAAAAAATTGTTTTTCTATAACCCGTTTTTTTTCAATTTTCAATTTTAACTACCAAGTATTCTACTAAGTCTATTTCAGGTGAAAAATAAAAAGTAAAGTTAATAGTTATAAGAATATGTAAATTATAGATTTATGGGTAAAAATTAGAGGCAAACGTGTTTTTACTTATATCTAATACTACATTTACACCTACGCAAAATCTAGTACTTACGAGATTTGAGCCAAATCTAGTTGTTTTTGACTAGATTTCCCATACAAAACAAAATCTACGAAATGGCATTCTCTTTACCCTTCTTTCCTAAAAGCTCAAGACTGGACGAGTCAAACTTGACTTGTATGAACCGGCACTAACAGAACATAAAATGGACATAAACAAATTAAAGGAAAGTACTGCTTTATCCCAACACATAAAAAATACAAATCATACGGCAATTTTGACAAATTACGAATATTGGATAGAGAAAGAATGGAAAAGATTCACAATAGAGACGTTAACGATACAACAGAAAATAGAAACAAGTAAGAGTGCTATATTCGGCTTTGCCGAATCTTATTTACCCTTCACCATTGTGCGAGCAGAATACATAGCAATTAGACAAAAACTTAATAAAACTGGTAAATATTTATTTTTAAAATAAGAGACAACCGGTTTTAAACTTCGCTTTTCGTAAGGGCCCAGAATATATATACTTTATAGGGTGTAGGATCAATATTGTAGAAATTACAGTTACCCTTCGGTGAAGGGTATAAAAAGAGTAATTTAGGGAATTCGGGGGTCTTATCACCGCATTCGATACTATCGTATCGAATAAACTATTGAATTTTTTTGCATACGATAGACACTGGCGTATCGAATGAAAACTCGATAAGTGTAATGTCGAGTTACTCGATGTCGAATGCTATTATTTCAAATTCAATACATTTCATTCGATATCGAGTTTCAAGATACCAAAATAAATAATATCGATGAATTTTGCTCGATATCGTATGCGGTGATTAGACCCAGTATTTCGGTTATAACTCATACAAATTTCCGACATTTTGGTATATAAGTCATATACATAGGACATATGGCAGCCCTAAATTTAGGTTTTTATAAAAATGTTGATGTTTTTTAGCCCATTTTTGGAGTATTTTGCTCATAAATTACCCATTGTCTAACCGATTTGATATTTTTATATACCGACGTGTTTAAGAAGGAATTTACCATTTACTTGAGTTATAAAGCTTGGACTCGGGGAGATCTATGGTCCCCGAAAGTGGGTATTTATGAAAAAAAAATTAATTTTGGTCATAACTTTTTTGTATCTGAACCGATTTTTCCGAAATTTTCAGAAAATATTTTCTTCTAAAGATTTCCGATCTTTTAATATATAAGGCGTAGCCATAGGTCATATTAAAGTCAAAAAATTCAGGTTTTTATACAATTTTTTATATTTTTTGTATGGGAGGTACCACGCCCACTTCTTCAATCCGCCCACATTTTGTGGGATGGTGTGTATTGGCTACCTAAATGTGTGTACTTTATTTGGAATCTTTGCCTTTTGCCGTTCCCCAGATATACAGCAAAAAGTAATAAAATTACAACAACCACAAGGGATTTTTGGAAAATATTAGGGGTAGTCGTTGTTTTTTGCTGATATATCAGCCATTTGTGGATCGATCTTGCTGAATTTCAATAGCAACCGATGGTAGACTATATGTGACATAAATGTAAAACAACCTAGCCGCTATCATGTCTGGAGTCTCCGGAAAACACATATCAAACGTAAGACGGACAGACGGACGGACGGATATCGTTAAATCAACTTCTCTCCACATAAGGACCCAGAATATATATAGTTTATAGGGTCTAAGGTTAAAATTGTAGAAATTACAAACGGAATGACAAACTTATATATACCCTTTTCCACCTGAGGTGAAGGGTATAAAGACAATGAAGTTCAGTTGTGCTTTGTTGTGATACGGACGTGTATTATTAAACCCGCATACATTTGAATTAATTTATAATTTGATTTTTTATTAAAATAAACATTCTGCGAATGAGCGCAAAATTAATGATTTTTAAATAAATTATTTAGCAAAAAAGAGATCAATTATTAAAAACGAAAAAATTAAATAGAGAAAAAATATAAGTGAATGAATGTACATACCTACATACTTATGTATGTATACATAATCTTGCAAAAACATTTTAATTTTGTAAAGTACAAAAAAAAAAATAACAAAAATATTAAAAGCACAGAATTACGGTGAAAAACAAAAAGAATATTTTGAATGAGCAAAAACAATGAGACAACAATAAAACTCAACGAAAGTAATTGCTATGTAACAGTTCATGCAAATGAAAATAATGAAATAAATAAAACAAAACAAAACAATATTAACTACCTAACGGCTAAGCCAATTATTCGTACACGTTCCCTCTCACCCTCGGTATTTACACAAACGGTGGATAGTGACTCAATAAAAAAACTAAAACTAGACCTGGTGACAAGTGTTGCCAGGCCAGCAAATATTGCCGCGACGTCAAAAATAAATTTAGTGGGAAATGACACCACGAATTTTAACACATATGCAATGGAAAACCCCCCTGTAAAAAGTTGTCAAAAGCCTCAAGTCCAAGTTGGTATGGACAGGTACATAACAGTGCTTAAACGGGGTCGCAGCCCTACCTCTGCAGCAGTTGCTTCAGCCGCAAAAGTACCAACCTTTGATAAAATAAACTCTCAAAATCGTTTTGCAATTCTGGAGGATGAATCCTCTGAAGCACCAAACGTCATTAAATCGTCTAAGCCACCCCCGATATATCTTAGGGAGCAAAACTCAAGTGAGTTAATAAAGAGCGTGATCTCGATAATAGGTGAAAATTCGTTTTACGTAGCGGCAATCAAGCGTGGTAATATATACGAGACAAAAATACAGGTTAATCATGAGAATGATTTTCGTAAACTAACAAACAAATTCGAAGCCCTTAAAAAAAACTTTTACACATACCAACTGAAGAGCAGCAAAGGTCTTCAGGTAGTGATCAAGGGAATAGACTCTTGTGTGGACCCAGAGGAAATTAAAACCTTTTTGGAAGAAAAGGGCTTTAAGATAAAAAACGTAACGAATATTAAAAATAGGGAAAATAATGTCCAACCATTATTTCGAGTGGAGCTAGAACCTGGCGACGTTAAGCTTACAAAAAATCAAACGCATCCTATTTATGATTTAAAATATATTCCATACAGAAAAATAACTATAGAGGAGCCGCACAAAAGAAATGGTCCCGTTCAATGTCTCAACTGCCAAGAATTTGGCCATTTTGTTTGCGTAGTATGTGGTAAATTACATGGTACAGTCCAGTGCGATAAGTCTAAAAATTACCCCTATGTAAAAAAATGTGGTAACTGTGGCGGCAATCACACTGCAAATTATAGAGGCTGCCCTGTATACACTATCGTCAAGCAGTCGGCTGGACCGAAAACTAATCCCCCTCAAATGCAGGTACCAAATCAAGTAAACACTAATGACATTCAGGCTCCGCAGCCTAGTAATAACAGAACCTCTTATGCTAATGTCCTAAAATCAAGCCATGTGCCAATGCAAGGTGCTGATGAAACTTCTATTTTAAGTCGTCTAGAAAAAACTATGGAAACATTAGTGCAAACAGTAAATAATTTTACAAACACAATGGGTAATATGATGCAGGAGATTCTTAGAATGCAATCGATGTTATTGCAAGCTGTACTTAACAAACAATGAGTTGTTTAAAAATTTGTTTTTGGAACGCAAACGGCATCCGCCAACATAAAAATTAATTAGAATAATTTCTTAAAAATGAACAAATTGATGTCATGATGGTTGCTGAAAATCATTTGACCTCAAGAAATTCGTTTAAAATCAATGGTTATACACTACATGATACCAAGGACCCTCGAGATAGAGCTTGTGGGGGTTCTGCCATTTTGATAAAAACCCGAATCAAACACTACCTAATGTGTGATCATCGTGAAGATTATCTTCAAGCAACAAACATTTGTGTTGAAGAGCTGAATCGAAACATATTAATCTCATCCTTATACTCACCACCTAGATTTGCAATAACAGAAAGCCAATATTATAAATATTATAAGTCATTGGGGCCCTGTTTCCTGGCTGCTGGCGATTATAACGCTAAACATACCTTTTGGGGGTCAAGACTAATAACACCAAAGGGTCGTGTTTTGTTTAATGCAATCTCTTAAATGAATTTAAATGTTGTCGCGAGCGGACAACCAACATATTGGCCTGCTGATCCGCAAAAAATTCCAGATGACATCGATTTTGGCGTGGTTAAAAACATCCCCACAAAAACGATTCACGTTGAAGCTTCGTTAGAATTATCCTCTGATCACACACCTACAATAGTTACTATAACAAACACCAATAGAATTGTATCTCCCTCTGGTTACATAGCGACGTCAGCTACACAAATAAATTGGTTAAAATATAAAAAATATCTCAGTACCCATTGCACAGAAAATATACCGCTTAGCACACCGGAAAATGTGGATCTCTCTATTGTCAATTTTGACAGTTATCTTAAACTAGCTGTTTAACATTTGAGCAAAACCCTAAAAAAAACAATTATAATACAATATATTTTACAGATGTCGAGCGCCTCTTGAATGAAAAAGAAGAGTGCGAAGAGAATGGCAATTGCACAGATCCCCTCAAGTTAAAAATGAATTAAAAGAGTGTACAAAAAGGCTATGAAAATTACTGCAGACTCAGAAAACGACTTCTGTAGAAAAATATCTTAAGGACCTGGATGCAACTCCACAATCAGACTACTCATTATGGCGTGCAGCTAGAAAACTCAAAAGACCAGTTATCTCGAAACCACCATTAAGAAACCAGAATGGAAGTTGGGCAAGAAATGATAATAAAAAAGGAAACCTGTTTGTAAATCATTTGAAAAACGTATTTACCCCAAATATACCTGACGATATTGCGGACGAGTTGCCGCCTGTTTATGTTAGAGCAGCTATTCCCCTAAGATTTGAGACAAAGGAAATAGAAAAGGCTATTTGTGAATTAAACACCAAGAAGGCTGTTATATTTTTTATATTTTTAATGCTATTTTACGCCTTGAATACTACCCTCAAGATTGGAAGGTCTCCTTAGTAACGATGATACCAAAGTCAGGAAAAGATCACACAAAAGTTGAGTCATATAGGGCGATTAGCTTATAACCTAACATATCAAAGCTGTTTGAGAAGCTCTTAGCGTCAAAATTAACCCCAATTTTAAATGACAATGGGTGTATACCTAGTCATCAATTCGGTTTCAGAAGAGAGCATAGCACAATTGAACAAACCCATCGGATAATAAACGCCATAAGAAAAGCCTTTGAAGAAAGAAAATATTGCTCCGCTCTCTTCATAGATGTTTCTCAAGCTTTTGACAAAGTCTGGCATGTAGGCTTGTTACATAAATTGAAGCTAAACCTACCGGTTAATACACACAAGCTGTTAGAAAGCTACCTGGTCGGTCGAAAATTCATTATTAAAGAAGGTGATTTCTTAAGTTCTCCTCAGCCAATTGTAGCTGGATTCCCTCAGGGAAGCATCCTGGGCCCACTTTTTTACTTAATATATACCTCGGACATGCCAACAAACAATTACACCCTAACCTCAACTTTTGCTGATGATACAGCTTTTCTAAGCGTACACGAGAACAGTCGTGAAGCATCTCGATACCTGCAGGATCATATATTTCAGCTCGAACTTTGGTTAAAGCAATGGAGGATAAAGGTCAATGAGCAAAAATGCGTACATATAACATTCAACTTGCGTCGGGAAACATGCGGGAAATCAATACTCAACTAGTGCCTCAACAATTGCATGTCAAATATCTCGGAATTCATCTAGATCGGCGTTTAACATGGAAATACCATATAGAAGCAAAATTAACCCAAATGAAACTAAAAGCAATTCAAATTAACTGGCTTATTGGAAGAAATTCTGTTCTTAGTCTCGATTGCAAACTACTACTTTACAACGCTATTTTAAAGCCAATATGGTGCTACGGTATTCAACTATGGGGCACTGCCTCGGCCTCTAATATCGAAAAAATTCAAAGGCGCCAAAATAAACTTCTTCGAATAATTACAGCTGCCCCATGGTATGTTAAAAACTCAAATATCCACAAGGATCTCAATGTGCCACTGGTAAAGACTATTATTACGAAGTATGCGGTAAAATACTTAAAAAGGCTAGAGTTGCACCCAAATCCACTAGCTCGAAATATTTTAAATGATACCGGCCACTCTCGCTTAAGGAGAAGAGACACTGCAGCACTTACCCATTAGGATGAGCGATAAACACCTATATATGTGAACAGAACCCGCGATGAAGAAAATTTTTGTCTGGCACTGGCAGGACATAAAATAAAGTATTAGGTTAAGATTTGATTAATTATTGTTAGTTCATATTTAATATATGAAGATTCAATAAATAAATAATGAAAAAAAAAATAATTTAAAAGAAGACACACAAAACATTAATGCCAGTTACTGTGTTGCAATAAATAAAAACATTTAAACTGTGATAAAATTTTTAAGTTTGTGTTTAATTTAATTCTTCATGTTTAATGTTTTTCATGTTTGTCTACAACAAATTATTGTTCAATGTAATAAAAAATTAATTTTTCTTGTAAGTCATAATTAATTGTTGAAAAATTATTGTTGTAATAACATTGTTAAATATATTTTCATTAATTTAAATAGACGAATCTCTTGATAAAGTGAACATAACATTCACGAAACGTTGGGGAAATATGGATTATATGCATTTTTAATTACACATAGAACTTAAGGCCGTATTAGCTAATATAAAATCTAATTTAATAAACAATTACATTAGCCAAACAAAATATAGATAAAATTTCAATAATTTTTAATATTTGGACTACATACAATACAAATATGAAACAACGTCGTCACTATCAATTCTAGGTTTTTCGTAAAAATAAAAACCCTAAATATTTATAATACCGTTATCAAAGCTGATTTAATTTAAAAATTTTTAATTTCTTGTATATTTATATGTATATATATTTTAAATAAGTATATACATATGTACATACATATGTGTATTTTATTAAGCTTGACTTCTTTTTGTTTTTATAAAAACATTTATTTCACCACAGATGGAAAAAGGTATATATATATATAAGTTTGTCATTCCGTTTGTAATTTCTACAATATCGATCTTAGACCCTATAAAGTACATATGTATATTCTGGGTCCTAATGACGAGAGAAGTTGATTTAACGATGTCCGTCTTACGCTTGAAACGTGGTTCCCGGAGACTGCCTCTAATTTTCAAAAAAAAAATCCTTGTGGTTGTTGTTTTTGTTTTTTTATTCGAACGAAATGAATGTTAAACATAACAAGTACATACACATGTTTGTACATGATTGGTCGCTTCAATAGAAATATACATATTAATTAATTTAAAGTTTTTTTTTTTTTTAAAAAATATTTTCTGAGCTAATGCTCTTTATTATTTGAATTCCAAACTAGAACTAACTCTTACAATAAAAAGCATAATTATAAATACACTTGTTCGAAATATTTATGAAACTCAAAACGTAAGAATAACTAGACACTCTGTCAGCATATTTCTTCGTTGTGAGAAAAAATATTGTGCGCGTGTGCTTGTTCATCAAAGCAGTACAGCTAGTTTCAGATAACTGTCAAAATTCACAATAGAGCGATCTACATTCTCCGGTGTTCTAAGCGGAATATTTTCTGTGCAATGGGTACTGAGATATTTTTTAAATTTTAATCAATTAATTTGTGTGGCTGACGTCGCAAAATAACCAGTCGGAGATACAATTCTATTGAGGTTCATTATAGTAATAACTGTAGGTGTGTGGTCGGAGGATAATTCTAAGGAAGCTTCAACATGAATAGTTTCTGTGGGGATGTTTTTAATCACGCCAAAATCTATAACATCTGGAATTTTTTGCTGATCAGTAGGCCAATATGTTGGTTGTCCGCTCGCGACCACATTTAAATCCATTTTAGAGATTGCATTAAACAAAAAACGACCCTTTGGTGTTATAAGTCGTGACCCCCAGAAGGTATGTTTAGCATTATAATCACCAGCGGCCAGAAAACAGGGTCCTAGTGATTTATAATATTCACAATATTGGCTTTTTGATATTGAAAATCTAGGTGGAGAGTATAAAGATGAAATTACTATGTTTCGACTTAGCTCTTCAACACAAACGTTTGTTGCTTGCAGATAGTCCTTACGATGATCACACATTAAGTAGTGTTTGACTCGAGTTTTTATCAAAATGGCAGAACCTCCACAAGCTCTATCTCGAGGGTCCTTGGTATCATACAGCATATAACCATTAATTTTAAAACTATTTCTTGAGGTCAAATGAGTTTCAGAAACCATCATGACATCAATTTGTTTATTTTTAAGAAAGTATTCTAATTCATTTTTATGTTGGCGGATGCCGTTTGCGTTCCAAAAACAAATTTTTAAACAGTTCATGGTTTGTTAAGTACAGCTTGCAATAACATCGATTGCATTCTAAGAATCTCCTGCATCATATTACCCATTGTGTTAGTAAAATTATTTACTGTTTGCACTAATGTTTCCATGGTTATTTCTAGACGACTTAAATTCGGAGTTTCTTCGTTACTTGGCGCAGCACCTTGCGTTGAAACATGGTTTGATTTAAGGACGTTAGCGTAAGAGGTTCTGTTACTACCAGGCTGCGGAGCCTGAGCGTCATTAGTGTTTACTTGATTTGTTACCTGCGTTTGAGGGGGATTAGGTTTCGGTCCAGACGACTGCTTGACGATAGTGTATACAGGGCATCCTCTATAATTGGCAGTGTGATTACCGCCACAGTTGCTGCATTTATTTACGTTGGGGTCGGTGTTAGACTTATCGCAAAGAACTGTACCATGTGATTCACCACATACTACGCAAACAGGGGGTAAGTAGCAGTATGCCTTAGTATGACCATATTCTTGGCAGTTTAAACACTGAACGGGTCCATTTCTTTTGTGCGGCTCCTCTATCGTGATTTTCCTGTACAGGATATATCTCAAACTGTATATAGGATGAGTTTCGTTTTTTTTTAGCTTAACATCGCCGGGCTCTAACTCAACTCGAAATAGTGGTTGTGGATTTTTTTCCCTATTTTTGATATTTACAACATGTTTTATTTTGAAGCCTTTCTCTTCAAGGAATGTTTTTATTTCTTCAGAGTCCACATATGAGTCAATTCCCTTAATCACTACTTGAAGACCTTTGCTGCTCTTCAGTTGGTATGTATAAAAACTTTTTTTAATGTCTCAAATTGGTTAGTAATTTTGCGAAAGTCATTCTCATGATTTACTTGAATTTTTGTCTCGTTTATACTACCACGTTTGATTGCCGCTACGTAAAACGAATTTTCACCAATTAACGAAACTAAACTCTTTATTAGCTCGTTTGAGTTTTGCTCCCTAAGATATATAGGGGGAGGCTTGGACGATCTTATGACATTTGGTGCTTCAGAGGATTCATCCTCCAGAATTGCAAAACGGTTTTGAGAATTTATCTTATCAAAAGATGGTACTTTTGAGGCCGAAGCAACTGCTGCAGAGGTAGGGCTGCGACCCCGTTTAAGCACTGTAATGTACCTGTCCATACCAACTTGTACTTGAGGCTTTTGACAACTTTTTACTTGTGATTTTTCCATTGCGTCTGTGTTTGAATTCATGGTAACATTTGTTACTAAAATTGTTTTTGCCGAAGCGGCAACACTTGCAGGCACTAGCGAGAGATTAATATTTTTTAATGTCTCAGCATCAACCGTCTTTGTAAAAACAGAGGGCGAAAGGGAACGTGTACGAACAATTGGTTTAGCCGTTAGGTAGTTAATATTGTTTTGTTTTATTTGTTTCAGGATTGCACTCTTTAGCATTAACTGTGACGTATAAATTTCTTTCATCTAGTTTTATTGTTGTTACGTTGTGACTGCTCATGCAAAAAGTTGTTTTTGTTTTTCACCGTTTTGCTGTGCTTTTTTATTTTTATTATTTAATGTATTCCACCAAAAATAAGAATTTTAAACTAAATGTTTTTGTTCAGTATATGTATACATACATTTATACATATATTTTTTTTTTAATTTATGTTTATTAAATTTTTCGTTTTTGATAATTGTTCACTTTTATTTTAAAAATTTATTTAAAAAATGCGTCCATTCGCTAAATTGTTGTATTAAAATGTTATTAATAATTAAAATTTTAATGCGGGGTTAAGAATTCGCGTCTCTATCACAACAAAGCACAAAACTTATTTATGCTTTTATGGCAGTATCTTATTAAGAAAATATTTTTTAAGTTTGCCGAGCTTAACTTATTTCGCTATTTTGTACAAATAAATTTTAAGTCTGAAAAAATTTGCTCACAGAGGTAAGTAGAGGGAAATAATGACAAATATTTTAAGGCATTTTTTGAAATTTGGGGGTATGATATTTTATCCAAGTTTTTCCAAAAATCTAATATATTATTAACCTCCGGAGCATTTATTTCACTTCGTAATATTATCAATTCTGATTGTATATCAAACTCATACTTGGTTATATCGCAGTTAAAAGGGTTGTCAAAAAGATCAATAAATTGCTGTATATTTTCAAAATCTACAAATCTGTCGTGAAAGTTATAAAAAATTGTTTAAAGTACTGCTGCATATTCAATTGTTGTGCCATTGTCCTCTTTGACATATATTAGAGAAGTTTTTGGAAAACTAGAAAAGTCACCAGCTTGAACTTCAGACATGAGTAAAAATAATTTTGTTTTAAAATTAAATAGAATTTTAGAGAGATCACACAAGTTTTTTTCTTTTCCTTGCAGTTTTAAATTAAACTCATTAAAAAAAGTTGTTGTATCGGCTAAAAATGCTAAATCTAAAATAAATTTGTTATCTTTTAAAGCCTGTATTGTCCAGTCTGCTATATTTTCTGTTTCTAAGAACTGCTGCACTTCTTCCCTCAAATTAAATAATCTATTTAGACAATCACCACGGCTAAGCCAGCGGACGTCAGTAAACATTTTTAGGTCATTGTATGCGCTGTTTTTGCTTTTTAAAAAACTAACAAATTTTCTGTGAGTAAGTGCATGATGCCCTCCTCTTATTTTATTAATTATAGACTCTGCAGTCTTCATGCTGGCATGATTGGATAAAAATTTTGATGCAAGAGCGGCCTGGTGAAAAATGCAGTGAAAGCTCAAAACTGATATTTGGTTTTTTTTTAGATGACCTATGAAGCCTTCGTGTTTTCTGGTCATTACGTTTGCCCCATCTGTACAGACTCCAACAATTTTCTTCGTATCTATAATATCAAAAAGCTTTTCACTGACTACTTCATATAAAACCTTGCCCGTTACATTTCCATGAAACGTTTCTAGAGAATACATTGTCTCAAAAACCTCGTAGTTGCTATCCACGCAGCGAATACATAATACCAATTGGCAAAGATCATTTATATCCGTGCTTTCATCTAAACAAAAAGAAATATATTCACAATTACTTATTTTTTCCCTAATAGCGGATTTTACCGAGTTTCCTATATGATCAATACGTCGTACTACACTTGGGCCGACAATGGAAGAGATTTTATAAACTTACTGTTATAATTAATTTTTCGAAAACTTTTTCTAATAAGTTTTTAAAAAATATCCCATCAGTGAATGGCCTACCATGCCTAACAATATCTAAGCTTATTAAGCTTGATACTTCAAATTTTTTTTTTCCGCCCTTGCTTTGTTTTCATCAACTGCAAGTAGCCATTCTTTAGTTTTTTCTATATAAATGTTTTTTACCATATCTAAATGATCCTTTCTTTTCTTACCTTCGAAACTTTGCATGTCACTATGAAAAGAATCGTAATGTCTTTTAGTAACATATTCCCTATTTTCTTTAAATATTTGGTAACATAGCAAACATTGCATGTTACCAACTGCATTATTTATCATGAAATATTTTTCACATATCATTCTGACTTCAAAATGTTCGCTGGCAAACGATTACTGTAAAAACAAGAAAAAAGCTGAAAAAAATCATAAGCATCCGCACATGTGTAGCCATCAACATCTAAACCAGGGATTTCCAAAATTTTTTTGGTTGTGTATTAGTGAGTACCAGAGAGTAAATAAATTGAGAGAATGCATTTATTTACAGCCGAAATAAAATGTAAGTAATATATTTTATAAGTTGTATACCACAAAGGTACAAAATTAAAAATTTTTTGTGTTGATAAAAAATTTGTAGCAATTCTTTACCAATTCAATGTCGCTGATTTTAAAACTACACTTTTTTTTATTCGGAAGCTTTTTGACTCTAATACTACATTTACATTAGGCCGAAATCTTGTAGATTTGAATTAAAATCTTCTTCGAAATCTAGTGCGTTTACATTACACTTTTTTGACATTAGCGAGATTTTGTTTTTATAACAAAACAACTAACTAAAATTCTTTTCGTTAGACATACAAACACAAAAAGAAATATACATTTAAAAATTTGCATTGCCTTTTATTAATAATCAACGATATTTATTTTATCAATAATATTCGTCTTTTTTATTTTTTTACACTTTTTTTATTTATTTATTTTATAAAACTTTTTAATTTTTTTTTTAACAATTTTTGTTTTGTTTTTTTTAAATGTCATTTTTTCTTGTGCAGGGAAGTATTTTTTAGTACTATATTGAAAAAACCATAGTTGCATCATTAAGTACTACTAGATTTTGAGTAGATTTCGTCGAAATCTAGTCACGAAGTAGATTTTGTTTTGTATGGGAAATCTAGTCAAAAACAACTAGATTTGGCTCGAAATCTCGTAAGTACTAGATTTTGCGTAGGTGTAAATGTAGTATAAATCAGTTTAAAATATCTTATCAAACAATTGTAAAAAATTAAAGATTTTTATGTTTTAAAAATTCATAAAAAATAAATATTGCACGCAAATCACAGCTTTTTTTTTTCTTTTCATTATTTATTTATTGAATCTTCATATAGTAAATATGAACTCACAATAATTAATCAAATCTTAACCTAATACTTTATTTTATGTCCTGCCAGTGCCAGACAAAAAAATTTTTTCATCACGGGTTCTGTTCACTTATATATGTAGGTGTTTATCGCTCATCTAATTGGACAAGTGCTGCAGTGTCTCTTCTTCTTAAGCGAGTGTGGCCGCTATCATTTAAAATATTTCGAGCTAGTGGGTTCGGATGCAATTCGAGCCTTTGTAAGTATTTTTCTGCATATTTCGTTATCACAGTTTTAACTAATGGAACATTGAGATCCTTGTGGATATTTGAATTTTTAACATACCAAGGGGCAGCTGTGATTATTCGAAGAAGTTTATTTTGGCGCCTTTGAATTTTATCGATATTAGAAGCCGAGGCAGTGCCCCATAACTGAATACCATAGCACCAGATAGGCTTTAAGATAGAGTTGTAAAGTAGGAGTTTGCAGTCGAGACTAAGAACAGAGTTTCTTCCAATAAGCCAATGAATTTGTATGGCTTTTAGTTTCATTTGAGTTAATTTTGCCTCTATATGGCTTTTCCACGTCAAACGGCGATCTAAATGTATACCGAGATATTTTACATGCGAATTTTGAGGTATTATTTGATTATTAATTTTAATAGGGGGACATGATTCCCGCCGCAAGGTGAATGTTATATGTACGCATTTTTGCTCATTTACCATTATCCTCCACTGTTTTAGCCATATTTCTAGTTGAAATATATGATCATGTAAATAACGAGATGCTTCATAACTGTTTTCGTGGACGCTTAGAAAAGCTGTATCGTCTGCAAATGTTGAAGTTTGTGTGTAGTTGCTCGTTGGCATGTCCGAAGTATAAATTAAGTATAATAGAGGCCCCAGAATGCTGCCCTGTGGGACTCCAGCGCCAATTGGCTGAGGTGAACTAAAGAATTTTCCTTCTTTAATAATAAATTGACGACCGACTAAGTAGCTTTCTAGCAGCTTGTGTGTGTTTGCTGGAAAATTTTGCTTCAATTTATGTAATAAGCCTTCATGCCAGACTTTATCAAAAGCTTGAGAAACATCGATGAAGAGAGCGGAACAATATTTTCTTTCTTCAAAGGCTTTTCTTATGGCGTTTACTATACGATGGGTTTGTTCAATTGTGCTGTGTTCTCTTCTAAAGCCGAATTGGTGGTTAGGTATACATCTATTTTCACTTAAAATTGGAGTTAATTTTGACACTAACAGCCTCTCAAACAGCTTTGATATATTAGAAAGTAAGCTTATAGGCCTATATGACTCAACTTTTGTGTGATCCTTTCCTGGTTTAGGTATCATGGTGACTAAGGAAACCTTCCATTTTTGAGGATAGTATTGAAGACGTAAGATAGCATTGAAAATTAGAAGAATAATTTTCTTTGCTGTGCTGGGTAACTCCAAAAGCATTTTGTTGCTGATCTTATCAAAACCAGGGGCTTTTTTGGGGTTTAATTCACAAACAGCCTTTTCGATTTCTCTTATCTCAAATCTTAGGGGAACAGCCGCTCTAGCAGGAACAGGTGGTAACTCGACCGCAGTATCGTGAGATATATTTGGGGTAAATACGTTTTTTAAGTGATTAACAAACAGATTTCCCTTTTCGCTATCATTTCTTGCCCAACTTCCGTTCAAGTTTCTTAATGGTGGCTTAGAGGCGACTGGCCTTTTTAGATTTTTAGCTGCACGCCATAATGAGTAGTCTGATTGCGGAGTTGCATCAAGTTCCTTAAGATATTTTTGCAGAGAAGCTGTTTTTTGAGTCTGTAGTAACTTTCTTAGCCTTTTTGTACAATCTTTTAATAAACTCTTTAGTTGAGGGGATCTGTGCAATTGCCACTCTCTTCGAACTCTTCTTTTTTCAGAAAGGAGACGCTCAACATCTGTGGAATAAATTTTAATATTTTTAGTTTTTTTTGGGGTAATACTGGAATGTTGCACAGCTAGCTTCAGAAAACTGTCAAAATTAAGAATAGCGCGATCTACATATTCCGGTGTACTTAGCAGAATATTTTCTGTGCAATGGGTGCTGAGATATTTTTTATATTTTAGCCAATTGATTTGTGTAGCTGGCGTCGCTAAGTAACCAGTTGGAGATACAATTCTATTGGGGTTCATTAAAGTAACAATTGTTGGTGTGTGGTCAGAAGATAATTCTACGGAAGCTTCAACATAAATCGTTTCTAAGGGAATGTTTTTAACAACGCCAAAATCGATGACATCTGGTATTTTTTGCTGATCAGTAGGCCAATATGTTGGTTGTCCACTCGCTATCACATTCAAATCCATTTTAGAAATAGTATTAAATAGTACACGACCCTTTGGTGTTATAAGTCGGGACCCCCAGAAGGTATGTTTAGCGTTATAATCGCCAGCGGCCAGGAAACAAGGTCCTAATGATTTAAAATAATTATTATATTGGCCTTCTGATATTGAATATCTAGGTGGGGAGTATAACGATGAGATTACTACGTTTCTATTTAATTCTTCAACGCAAATGTTTGTTGCTTGGAAGTAATCTTCACGATGATCACACATTAGGTAGTGTTTGACTCTTGTTTTTATCAAAATGGCAGAACCTCCACAAGCTCTATCTCGAGGGTCCTTGGTATCATATAGTATATAACCATTAATTTTAAACGTATTTCTTGAGGTCAAATGAGTTTCAGAAACCATCATGACATCAATTTGTTTACTTTTAAGAAAATATTCTAATTCATTTTTATGTTGGCGGATGCCGTTTGCGTTCCAAAAACAAATTTTTAAACAGTTCATGGTTTATTAAGTACAGCTTGCAATAACATCGATTGCATTCTAAGAATCTCCTGCATCATATTACCCATTGTGTTTGTAAAATTATTTACTGTTTGCACTAACGTTTCCATGGTTTTTTCTAAGCGACTTAAATTAGAAACTGGAGTTTCGTCATTACTTGGCGAGGCCCCTTGCATTTGCACATGGTTTGATTTTAGGACGTTAGCGTAAGAGGTCCTGTTATTACCAGGCTGGGGGGCTTGAATTGCATTTGTGTTTACTTGGTTTGCAACCTGCATTTGAGGGGTATTTGTTTTCGGTCCAACCGTTTGCTTAACGATATTATATACAGGGCATCCTCTATAATTGGCAGTGTGATTGCCGCCACAGTTGCTACATTTTTTTACGTTGGGGTCGGTTTTAGACTTATCGCAAGAAACTGTACCGTGTAGTTCTCCACATACTACGCAAACAGGGGGTAAGTAGCAGTATGCCTTGGTATGGCCAAATTCTTGGCAGTTTAAGCACTGAACAGGTCCATTTTTTTTGTGCGGCTCCTCAATTGTGATTTTTCTGTATAGAATATATTTTAAACTATAAATGGGATGCGTTTCGTTTTTTTTTAACTTAATGTCGCCGGGCTCTAATTCTACACGAAAAAGTGGTTGAGGATTTTTTTCCCTATTTCTAATATTTACCACATGTTTTATCTTGAAACCTTTTTCTTCCAAGAATGTTTTAATTTCCTCTGGGTCTACGCATGAATCAATTCCTTTAATCACCACCTGCAGACCTTTACTGCTCTTGAGTTGGTATGTATAAAAACTTTTTTTAAGTGCCTCAAATTTGTTCACTATTTTGCGAAAATCATTTTCATTATTTACTTGAATTTTCGTTTCATTAATACTACCTCGCTTTATTGCGGCTACATAAAAAGAGTTTTCACCAATCAACGAAATTAAACTCTTTATTAGATCATTTGAGTTATGCTCCCTAAGATATATCGGGGGAGGCTTGGACGATTTTATTACGTTTGGTGCTTCAGAGGATTCATCCTCCAGAATTGCAAAGCGATTTTGGGAATTTATTTTATCAAAAAATGGCACTTTTGAGGCCGAAGCAACAGCTGAAGATGTAGGGCTGCGACCCCGTTTAAGGACTGTTATATACCTGTCCATACCAACTTGGACTTGAGGCTTTTGACAACTTTTTACAGGGGGGTTTTCCATTGCATTTGTGTTTAAGTGCATGGTATCATTTCCCACTAAATTTGTTTTTGACGTCGCGGCAATACTTTCTGGCCTGGCAACACTTGTCACCAGGTCTAGTTTTAGTTTTTTTAATGAGTCGCTATCCACCGTTTGTGTAAATACCGAGGGTGAGAGGGAACGTGTACGAATAATTGGCTTAGCCGTTAGGTAGTTGATATTGTTTTGTTTTGTTTTATTTATTTCATTATTTTCATTTGCATGAACTGTTACATAGCAATTTCTCTCGTTGAGTTTTATTGTTGTCTCATTGTTTTTGTTCATACAAAATATTGTTTTTGTTTTTCACCGTAACTTTGTGCTTTCAATATTTTTGTTATTTTTTTTTTTATTTTGTTCTTTACAAAATTAAAATGTTTTTGCAAGATTATGTATACCTACATACATACATAAGTATGTATGTACATATATTCACTTATATTTTTTATTTATCTTATTAATTTTTCGTTTTTATTAATTGATCACTTTTATGCTAAATAATTTATTTAAAAATTATTTATGTATTTTGCGTTCATTCGCGGAATGTTTATTTTAAATAAAAAAATAATCAAATTTAACTAATTCAAATAGTATGCGGGTTTAATAATACACGTCTGTATCACAACAAAGCACAAACTGATAGAAAAATCAAAATCACAGCTGATAGAAAAAAAGTGCAGTTTTAAAATCAGCGACATTGAATTGGTAAAGAGTACAAATTTGTTATAAGTTACAAAATAAAATCTCCTAAATTTATACTTTTATGGCAGTTTCGTAATAGTAGAATGCTTTTCAAATGGGATGAACTTAATTTATTACGTTGCTTGGAACAAATAAATTTTAAATCCGAAAAAATTTGTTCGCATAGGTAAGTAGTGCCGAATAAAGAGAGGCACCTCAATGAATTTTTTTTAGTTCAGGATAGAACTCGCCATCCAATTTTCCATTACTCTACAGTATTATTTTCGTCTGGGGCATTTACTTCGCTTCGTAGTATGATTAGTTCTGATTGAATATCAAATTCGTAGTTGCTTACATCGCAACGAAAAGGGTTTTCGAAAAGATCTAATAGCGGTTGTAAAATTACAAAATCTTGAAACCTGTCTTGAAAAATATTGAAAAGTGTTTCAAATATTTCGGCATATTCATATCTTTTGTCGATTTCGAGATTTCTGTAAACAAGTGAAGTTTTTGGAAAGTTGGAAAAAGCACCACTTTTTATTTGGGAAAAAATTAGAAAAAGTTTTGTTTTACATTCTTCCGCCAATGTGGAAAAATGTTAAGCCAAGTCAACCTTAATAAAACGAAATTTTAATGTACCATGCAAATTAATCTTTGCATAGAATTCATCATTCTAAAAATTATTTTGTTCACGTCTGAACCGAAGGCAGCGGATTTCCCATCCCTGGTTTTTATTTTGAATGATGATATGCCCTAAGACGAATTGACGACGTGAGGCGCCACTATCATCATGTATTATATTTTAAATTTTTCTTTAATTTTTATGTATTTGTTTTTATTGTTGTAACTTACAAACTTTCAAGTCGAATCGTTGTTTTAAGGCCATATTGGACGGCTGTTTTATACTCGCGTTTTAACTTAAATTGTTTAGAAAGTTGATATTTTGTAGTAAATTTTGTATTTTGGCAATAAATAAATGGAAATTTATAATGTTTTTGGAAAAAACAGGAAAGTGTTTTTATATGGTTAAAGGTGCTTTTCTTTCGTTCTAAATATCTGTGCCTTTTTCTCGTTCTCTTTTTAGCCTTTATAATACCACCAAGTTGCTTGGATACTTGGTTGATATTTTAACGCTGAATCCCGAGGCCACCCAATACAATCTACGAAACGTATCTGTGTTTCGCCCGAACCACGCAATCGGCGTTTTCTCGGGGAATATAACAAGGTGTTTGGATCCTTGGCTGGTATTCTGGAGCTGTAGCCCAAATCCACCCCTATATACAGTCCACACGAAACGTATTGGCGTTTCGTCCGGACTATTACAAGACATAATCGGCGTTTTTAATTTAAAATTTTAAACTATTTTCATGCTGATATTAAAATTAAGGATTTAATAAAAATGTCAAGCTCATATGAATCTAAAATAACAAAAAGTACAAAACTTTAAAATAATTTACCCTAAAGTACAGAATATACGTATACATTTTTGTTTCTAATTACTTACAATTTATTTGTAAAACGTTTATTTTTTGTTGAATTTTATGCTATTAGCATAAGGTAATGCAAAATTGTTCTGTTTTGATATTTTTTTCCACAAAAAAAGTGTTTTACTGTATTTAAAATATGTATTTTTGGTTTGCCGATTTCTTTAAATTAAAATGCCGATAATGCCGATTTTTTTTTTAAAATATGCCGATTTCTTACCAAAATCACCTGGCACCCCTGGTTGCAGTAAATGTTATTGTTAAAAAAAGTTACTTAATAAAATTTACGTTTGCTTTGCTGTTAAATATTTTCAACAATTTAAATTATAATTTTTCTTAAGTTGTATTTTTATTCGACCTTTAAAATTCAATATTAATGTAAAATGCTTAAGCTCGAGGTCTGTTGTATGTAATATTTTTCTTTATTTATTTCCGATATTTCGATATTCTTTGAATATCATCATCAGGGAATGAGTACTAAAATTTAACAATAAAACAACAATACATAAATACAATAAGGGCTAAAAAATCACTGATGGTTTAAACGTTGGTTTAGTTGAACTAAACTTGAATTTATATGTAGTTTAAACTCAACAACTATAAATCAGTGTCCCATGTATTATATGTTGTTAAAAAAATAACATGTGGCAGCACTACGATATATCTTAGCAAATTCATATGGTCTGCATTGGTAGTTTAAACGCCCAATTTTATGCGTTTAAAAATGGTTTATCTCTTTGGTGATTTATAGATTTGTTGGTTTAAACACATTTTAAACCAAACAGAGAGTTTAACTCGCTCTGATTTTTTAGCCCTAAGAATACAATTAACATAAAAACAATGTAATGTTGATCGACACAAACATAATCACTCACATTAAAATTTACATTGACCAGAATAAAGGAGTAATAGCTCTTCACGTTTCAGCATCAAAAACTACACTGATTATGTCAAACAAATTTTTATTATGTCCTTCTCTTTGCTTTGGTTATCAAGTGTCTGTAGCTAAGAGCACAATTAAGAGTATCAACTTTAAAATTCATCCTCTTGTCTGGTGGTAAATTAATAATGTGGAGCATTTCGAGCATGTAACGGCGTTTGTAATTGTTCTCTGTTTGTAATATTTGCACATTATCAAAATCTGGCTTGTGTTTGTTTTGTACACAGTGGTTTGTCAACGCCGTTTTTTGCTTAAAATTGCTAAGTTTTAATTTTTGGTCAGATTTATGTGCGGATATTCTTGTTTTTAATTTATTCTTCGTCGTTCCAACATACATTTGATCACAGTTTTCGTTTTCTCGTCCAGTACAAGGTATCCTGTATATAACATTGGATTTTTCCATTTTAGGTATTTTGTCTTTGGTTTTGTTATATATTTGCGTTAGATTATTTTCGGTTTTGTGTGCAATTTTTATATTTTGATCCTTAAATAACTTCAAGTTTTCAAATCTCTCCGATATCCCTGGAACATATGTTAAGGTTTTGTATATAAATGGCGTCTCAGATGCTCTAATACATTTTTCTTTGCTCTTTTGGTAGTCAGATATAAGCTTATTTGTAAGTTTGATCGGAAAATTGTTGTCCGATAGTATATCTCTTATTTTTCTTAAGTTATTTTTGTGAAATTCAATGTCGCTCAAGTTCAAGATTCTGTTTATAAGGTTCTTCGCCGTGTTAATTATGATTCTTTTCGGGTGTTTAGAAAAGAAATTCACTATTCGCCCAGAAGCTGTTGGTTTCTGGTACCAGTCCGTTTTTAAACCGTTATTCCCTCTTATTATCAAAATATCCAGATATGGTAATCTTGAGTTAATTTCCTTCGCCACTGTGAATATAATATTCTGATGAAAACCATTAAACTTCGTCAAAACCTCGTCTATTGCACTGTCCCTAAGTATAATAAATAAATCATCCACGTATTTCGTCAGTATTTTCGGCTTTACCGCCAAATTCGATATCACCGTATCCAGAAGTTTTTCCATCACAATATCTGCAACAATCGGAGATGCAGGTGACCCCATCGGTAGCCCTTTCGTCTGTGTGTATATTTTATTGTTATATGAAAAATAACGATTGTCCTTTATACAAAATTTCATAATTTTTAAAAACAACTCCTTTGGAATCTTGGTGTGTTTTGTTATTTCTTCCCATCTGTCTTCTATAATTTTCAAAGCCAGGTCCACCGGAATACTGGGGAAAAGCGATACTACGTCAAACGATACCAATTTTTCATCCTCTCCTAAGTTCACGTTGATTAGTTTTTCTTTAAACTGCATGGAGTCTTTAACGTTGTATTTTGAATCATCCGTGATGGTCCTTAAAATGCCAGTCATGTACTTACACAGTCTAGTAGAGGGAGAGTTAATGCTAGAACAAATAGGTCTTAATGGGTATCCATCTTTGTGGATCTTTGGAAGACCATATATCCTGGGAGCTATAGCTGTTTCCGTTTTTAATCGTTTTTTCTCTATCTCCGTTATAATCTTGTTCAGCTATAGCTCCCAGGATATATGGTCTTCTAAATTTAAAGACTTAATTAAGAGTAATATAACATTTCTATTTAATTTTAACATAATTTAAATTGAAGAAAATATTTAACAGCAAAGCTAACGCAAATTTTATTAAGTAACTTTTTTAACAATAACAATTACTGCAACGTGTAAGCTAACGATAAGTGTTTTGTTTGTGAAAAAAAATTCTTTGATACCTGTAAAAGGGTCCCTTTTGCTTTCTTTAAAAAGACGTACCTAAATGCAGAAATTATTAAGAAAAAAAAAAAGCTAAAAGAATTTGTTGGTATTTTGCTTGTAAAAATATTTTGGTTTCTGTAGCAAATGCGTCGGTGGGTTTTTTCTTTCTTTGAAAACACTTTTCTTAAGTATGTAAGTAGAAATATTTAAAAAACAAGTAAAAAAGTCTTGTTTTGCTACAATTTATGTGTAAATAACATCTACACATAAAAGCAAATGTGACAGTAGGTAAAATGTTTGGGTAAGAAGATGTGTTTTATTGATGTATTAATGAAACTTTATTGTTTCGCACTATTTTTATTGCTTACTTTTTTATGCTACAATTATTTGACCGAGCCCAAAGAGTTAAGGCTCAGTAAGTCTTTACTTTCTGTTTTGTTACGAACCAGCTGATTTGTTTTTGTTATTAAAAAACCTGTGAAATTGATTAGTTGTTCTGTTCTGTTGCGGTTCAGTTTGATAAAATCAAAAACTTGTAAAGTAATTGTAAGTGACCGCAAAATAAATAATAAAAAATACATTAATTAAATTTTATTTCTTCAAATTTATGTGCACAAAAGTTATTGAAATAAAACAATGGATGGTGCTAAACTAATAAATTTGTCATAAATGGCTAATAAGTGGCTACAGAAAAAGTAATTTTTACAATTTTGAAACAGAACGGCAACGGAACAGAACGACTAATTCTGCCTTTAACCTTACTAATTTATGGTAACTATTTAACGTAACTTTGACCTGTTATAAGGACTTTATACATTTTTGCAGGCAAACTCATGTGCGCATTTGGTATTTTCTAAAAAGTTATGATATACCATTAGCTAGAAGTATAGTTTGAAGTATGAGCAACCCAACACCGTGAATACAATTTCTATTTTACTTACCACTATGAATACCCTAACTGTTTACTAAAATAACTTTTTCACTTTATAATTCTCATGTAATTTATTTTATTTTTGAATAAATACACCAGGAAAATTCATTTCCATCCACAATTGTGTATACCACTACTAATACTTTTATACTTTTTGTTTCAGGTTAACAGAAAAAACTTTATGATGGCACTTAAAAAATATTGTGCGGTCAAAAACGCTTTAGGTAACATCCAATGCCTTATATGCTATGCAACATTTAAGGAAGAAACGGAATTTGTTATTAAACGGCATTGCGATCGTTTTCATAATAATATAAATAATTTAAATGATAGGGAAAGAGAAGACCTGTTTTATAAAAATAAAACAATTTTTTTAGAAAAATTGAAAAAATGGTTATTAGAAGAGGAAATTAATGAACCAAAATCAGTTCCCAAACTGAAAAAGTAGATTTCAAGTTTAGTATTTTTGGAAATGGTTAAGAAAGGATGACCATTGTGGGATGGTGTTTTTATCAAGCAATTGCTGAAGAAAATTTGGGAAAGGCTTAATTAATACTAAATTTATAGAGTCTCTTCCCCTGTCCAGTCAAACGGTAGGCCGTCGTACTGTTCAATTAGGAACTTGTGTAGAATCTGCAATTAGGGAAAAAGTAGTTAAAGTTAGAATTTTTTTCAGTTTGTTTAGACGAAAGCACTGACATAAATGATCTGTGTGAACTTGTAATTTGTATTCGATGCGTAGACAGGAACACACTATTTTTTAGTCAATGTTTACTTTAGAATCATTTTATGGAAATGTAACTGGCACGTTGTTGTATGATGTTGTCAGAGAAAAGCTTCTTTCCATTGTAGACATAAACAAATTTGCTGGAGTCTGCACAGATGGAGCCAATGTAATGTTGGGCAAATATAATGGACTTATAGGCCAATTAAAAAAACACGAATTTGCAGTTCATAATTTTCACTGCATACTTCATCAGATCGCTCTTGCATCGAAATTCATAAATGATACCCCAGCTATGCAGACAGCAGAGGATATAATAAATAAAATTCGAGGCGGACATCAAGCGCTTACCCACCGAAAATTTGTAACCTTTTTAAAAAACAAAAATGGTGTGAATTGTGACCTGAAAATGTTTACAGAAGTTCGGTGGCTAAGTCGCGGTGATTTCCTGAATGGACTTTATGATTTAAGAGAAGAAGTTCTTCAGTTTCTAGAAACTGAGAAAATAAAAAAAGTTTTAGTCCAGTGTTTTAAAGACAATAATTTTATTTTAGACTTAGCTTTTTTGGCAGATACGACAAGTATGTTAAATGAACTTAATGTGGAATTGCAAGGATAGGAACGCAATATATGCGACTAGTCAAAAATCATTCACAATTTTAAAACAAAACTTTTTCTAATTTTTTCCCAAATTAAAAGTGGTAATTTTTCCAACTTTCCAAAAACTTCACTTGTTTACAGAAATCTCGAAATCGACAAAAGATATGAATATGCCGAAATATTTGAAACACTTTTCAATATTTTTCAAGACAGGTTTCAAGATTTTGTAATTTTACAACCGCTATTAGATCTTTTTGAAAACCCTTTTCGTTGCGATGTAAGCAACTACGAATTTGATATTCAATCAGAACTAATCATACTACGAAGCGAAGTAAATGCCCCAGACGAAAATAATATTGTAGAGTTATGGAAAGATTTGGATGGCGAGTTCTATCCTGAACTAAAAAAATTCATTGAGGTGCCTCTCTTTATTCGGCACTACTTACCTATGCGAACAAATTTTTTCGGATTTAAAATTTATTTGTTCCAAGCAACGTAATAAATTAAGTTCATCCCATTTGAAAAGCATTCTACTATTACGAAACTGCCATAAAAGTATAAATTTAGGAGATTTTATTTTGTAACTTATAAAAAATTTGTAGCAACTCTTTACCAATTCAATGTCGCTGATTTTAAAACTGCACTTTTTTTCTATCAGCTCTGATTTGCGTGTAATATTTATTTTTTATGCATTTTTAAAACATAAAAATCTTTAATTTTTTACAATTGTTTGATAAGATATTTGAAACTGATTTAGAGTCAAAAAGCTTCCGAATAAAAAAAAGTGTAGTTTTAAAATCAGCCACATTGAATTGGTAAAGAATTGCTACAAATTTTTTATCAATACAAAAATTTTTTAATTTTGTACCTTTGTGTTAAACAACTTTTAAAATATATTACTAACATTTTATTTCGGCTGTAAATAAATGCATTCTCTCAATTTGCTTACTCTCTGGTACTCACTAATACACAACAATGACATATTTTATTCTGCCTCCTTTTTCTAGGGTTTCGATGTGGTTTGTGTTATTAACGTTAAGCTGATGTAACATCTGTAACGAAAGAATTTCCTCGACAGTGTTGGATATTGTTGAAGGTTGGAGGATTGCTGGCAACGGTTTACTTGCAGATTTTTGTTCATTGTAGAACTTTTTTCCTTTGACTTCGATAGTCGAATTGTTGTAACGTATTAAAAAAGGTCCGTTTATTATGGTAGTTTCGTTGTCAATATAAATTTCTCCATCGAAACTGTTTAGGAATAAAATTCCGGGCGTTATCTCTTCGGTACTAGGTACGTGTTGATTGTTGACATTGGTGCATTTTGGGGTGCGGCTTTTTAAGAGGTTGCTGATACAGGTGTCGTTACTTAAACTTATTAATTCATCTCTTAAACATATTTCCATATATTTCTTGTTCACAAGTCAATATTTTACTAAAGTTTATTTTTTTAATTTTATCTTTTTGTTTTACTGCTCTTAATTCTAATGTCTTACAAAAGTTGTTTTCTCCGGTTGGTAAACTTATTACATAAATTATTATTGTTCCGTTTGCTACAATTTTTATTTCCGCGAATTCAAATATTTCATCTACGTTTATAAAAGGTATATTTTCTTTATTAAAAATGTCTTTAGTAATATCAAATTCTTTATTGGATAAAATATAAGAGTTTACAATGTTGGCTTTTTCCCAGTGTATAGTATATGCAATATTAACAATTTCTTTCTTAATTATTTCTAATTGAAATTTAAGCTTAAGGATTAAATTAATTTCTAAATTCTCTTTATTTTCTTCGCTCTTCAAAATTTTTTTTGTTATGTTTGTTATTTCATTAATTTTTTCTATACTGAGCCTATTAATGATTACTTGATTATTATTATTTTCTAAAACATTATTTATTTTATTTAAAACTATTTCGTGGTCTTGACGATCGGGACTACCCGCTATCCATTTCCACGCGCTACATAAGAAATAAAGATCTTTTGAACCTTTTTACTTGCAAGTTCTTTAGATGTGTTCTTATTTGGCTTATTAATAGTGAGATGAAAGGATAGTGAGGATTTTTGTGGATTAAAGTTGTCTTTGTCACATTTTCAATATTTGCTATTATGTCCGTGTATTTTTCGATGTCTATTTCTACTACTAGTCTATTTCTACTACTACTACTAGCTGGTCTTGACGATCG
Source organism: Pollenia labialis (assembly GCA_949318255.1). Classification (NCBI taxonomy): domain Eukaryota; kingdom Metazoa; phylum Arthropoda; class Insecta; order Diptera; family Polleniidae; genus Pollenia; species Pollenia labialis. Next base: position 48,280,659 of record OX439140.1, read on the forward strand.
GGACTACCCGCTATCCATTTCCACGCGCTACATAAGAAATAAAGATCTTTTGAACCTTTTTACTTGCAAGTTCTTTAGGTGTGTTTTTATTTGGCTTATTAATAGTGAGATGAAAGGATAGTGAGGATTTTTGTGGATTAAAGTTGTCTCTGTCACATTTTCAATATTTGCTATTATGTCCGTGTATTTTTCGATGTCTATTTCGTGGTTATTTTCGAAGTTTCCTATTTGTATTCTGGCTGTCCCTTCTTCTATGGTAACCAGTTGTGAGTTTGAATAGTCAAGAATCTGTACAGCCGCATAGCATAGCGGTATGAATAATCTGAAAATTTATAAAAATGAACTTATGTCTTATTTTAATTACGTATGCTGCTTTTATGTATTATGTGTCCTTTTTCTGTTAAGACTGTACTATTTCTGTCTTCCCTTACTATTTCTTTGGAATATCGTTTAGAAAGTTTTGTACCTAATCTTTTATTTCTTTTTACAAATATAATTTGTCCTGGTAAATATGTTTTTAATTCCTGCCTGTTTTTGTTGTGAAATTGTATGTCTTTTTGCTGTTTCTTGGTCAGTTTTTCTAAATTGTCGCGTCTTGTCTTTTCTACGTCGTCGGGTGTAAAATTTACATTTCGTCCGAAAAATGGATCAACCGGGTTTTTCTTTGTAACTGAATGTATGCTATGGTTGTATTTTGAGACTGCTCTTTCCAGTAGTTCCTCAAAGTCTATATGTCCTCCGTTTTCTTTAATGCATCGCATTATTTCTGTGATGGTTGAGTGGAACCTTTCAATCTGACCGTTGGCCTGACTGCTATATGGGGGTGTCGTGTAGACTCTTATTCTTAATTCATCTTCCATCATAAATTTAATTGAAGTTGAATTCAATGATGGTTCATTATCTATTATTATGAATTTAGGTACGCCAAAACTAAATATTATTTCTCTAAGGGGTTTTCTAATGTTTGCTATCGATCTGCTTTGTAGCATTTTCGTCTGAGCATTTTTTGTAAATTTATCAATGGCCGTTAGTATTACTTTTCCTTCTGTAAAAAATAGATCTATATGGACAGTGTGACCGGGGTATGTTTGCAATGGTGTTTTTCCTAGTTTCGGCTGATTAGGATGTCGGTCGTATTTATTCTTCTTGCTCGTGATACAATTAGCTACTATAGTTTAATTTTAATTAACATTCCGGGAAAAAAAATCTTTTCTAAAATTTGGGATTTATTTTCTACCGCGTTTCTATGGGCACGCATGTGGGTTTCTAAAATAATATTTTCCTGATCCTGTTCGTTAGTAATGTCGTTGACTAATTTTTGCGTATAACGAGCTTTGTAGTAACTAAAATGTTGAGGGTAAATATTTTGGATAATACCCATTATCCATTCTTCTGAATGAATGCCGTTAATTACCGATGGGTTAAGGTATCTCTTCAAGTGTGTTAAGAGGATTTGCTCATTGTATTCTGGTTCCTCAATTATATGTCTATGGATTGTGGGGAACATTGATTGTGGGGAAATATTTGATTTTTGAATACGTTAATTGGAACTTCGGCACATGGTATTAGGTCATGTGATGAGCTTTCGGTACTATGAGCTGTGGATGTAAGTGAATTAATTTGAGCAGGTATTCTTGATAGAGCATCTGCAACTACATTAGAGTGTCCTGGTTTGTATTTGAATTCATGATTGTACTCCTCTAGGATGGATTTCCATCTTTTCATTTTGGAGTTCGTATTTTTAGAGCTTAGCGCATATGTAAGTGGCTGATGGTCGGTGTATATTTTAATTTTTTTCGAGCCGTACAAAAAATTTCTAAGGGAGTGTAGTGACCATATGATGGCTAGCATTTCTTTTTCATTTACCGCATAGTTTTCCTCAGTTTTAGAGTTCTGGAAATAAATGTTATTGGCCTATTGTCTTGTGATAGTACTGCGCCAATCGCATAATCGGAAGCATCCGTAGTAAGCTCAAAATCTTTTTTGAAGTTTGGATGGGAAAGTATAACATCTCTGGAGAATAAAATAGTTTTAATTTTATTAAAGGAATCTAGTGCTTCTTTGGTTAGTGTAATTTATTTTGCTCTCGATGCATTTTTGGAAATATTTCCATGTTCACCTCTCAAGATTGTAGTAAGTGGTTTGGCAATTTTTGCATAATCCATGATAAACCTTCGATAATAACCTGCTATTCCAAGAAAATATCGAAGTTCTTTGAGATTTCTAGGCGGGTTATTTTAGCAATCGCCTCTACTTTTTTTTACATTTGTTTTAATTCCTTCTGCACTAATTATATACCCTAAAAACTCTACCTCTTCTTTTAAAAATTCACACTTATCCATTTGTACTTTCCTGTTGGCATTCTCTAGAATCCTAGAGAGAGGCAAGAAGCTCTTTGACTTGGCGTTCGACTTCTCCCTTTAATACAATTGGGTATGGATAAGGTTTGGAATAGATTGGGGTATCTGTAGTTGTACGGATTTAACCTTTTACTAGGGTTATAAATGTTAGCCTTTCGTCCGGGGCTGAGAATAAGTTCGGGCATTTTTCTATAATTCTTTGTAACTTTTTTTGTTGTTCCTGTTTAAGATGGGGTAATCTTACTTCTACAGTGTTTACTTCCTGAGATATTCTTTGTTTTAAAGGAATTTTTATTCCTGGCGATATGATTAAAATATTTTTGTCAGTATGAATAGAAGCTCCTAAGTCTTTTAAAGTGTCGTTGCCTATTATTCCATGAAATGAAGAAAGTGTTAGGAGGATGTAGTAGTAGTATATACACGTGTAGGCCATATGCACCCCGACCCAAAGGATCTTTTGTGCAGCCTATATGTCTCACCAAGTCAAGTTTAGGCCGCGTATAAAGCCCACTACCTTGCCCGGTGGAAGATCATAGATGTCGGTCGGGCCCATTGTATGCCCCCTGAAAAATTTCCGCCTAAAAGTCCCTAAGGCGGGACAGCAGCAGAGCAGATGTTCCGACGTTTCATCATCCAACCCGCAGAATCTGCACATTTTGGTAGGTGAATTACCCAACTTAAACTGGTGGTACCTAAAACCACAGTGCCCCTTGAATAGGCCAACAAGCAGTCTAAGTTCCGCTTTTTCAAGCAGCAGAAACCTTCCTGCCCTGTGCCGGGACAGCGTCACAAATCTTTTGGACTGTCTCAATCCAGAAGTGGACGTCCATGCGTGAAGGAATTCACGCTCGGACCATTCATGTAGCGTCCCCCTGATGTGACCCACAGGGACGCCGAAGAAAGGCTCAGGACCTATTAAGGGACGACGAGCGCCCCTGTTTGCCAAGCAATCAGCCCTTTCATTGCCCGCATGGCCCTCATGGCCGGGAACCCAACACAAATTCAAGTCATTGTGTTTCCCTAGCTCATTCAGAGACGCAAAACAGTCCAAGACCAGCCTTGACTTTATCTCCAAAGAAGAAAGTGCCCTAAGAGCGGCCTGGCTATCTGACATTATATAAAGTCTCAAGCCCCTTGCCCTCCTCCTCAGACATTCCCCAGCACATTCAATGATGGCGTAGAGTTCCGCCTGAAATATAGACGGCTGTTTGCCCATTGGCAAGCCCCTTTGGAAACCCGGGCCCATGATGCCCGCACCAGTATCACCGTTTACCTGTTTCGAACCATCCGTGAACCAGACCTGGTCCGCGCATGCACGCCACCAGGATTGGTTCTTCCATTGGTCCCTGTCAGGTATAAGGACATTAAAATTCCCATCCAATGCCAAAGTAGGCAACATATGATCACCCACCATAATGGATGGATCATCCCTAATGATTCCCAGGATCCGCATGTGACCCACCAGGTCCCCAGCACTATATTCAGCAATGCGCGGCATCCTGCTAGCACCCCTGCAGGCTTCCTCCCTTATAGAAATGTGCAACGGAGGAATGTGCAGGATAGCACCCAAAGCCAGAGTGGGACAGGTCCTCATGGCACCCGTGATCGAAATGCAGATCAGGCGGTAGACCTATCAAGTATCACTCTAGCCTTGACCTGTTCGGTCTTAGTCCACCACACCAGGGCGGCGTAGCACAATATTGGTCTAATAATAACAACAAAAGACCAGTGGATCATCCGGGGTTTCAGCCCCCATGTCTTTCCGAAGAGTCTTTGACAGGCATATATTGCCCTAGACGCTCTTCTAGTGACATGGACCAACTGAGCGTTCCAGTTGAGGGATTTGTCCAGAATGATCCCCAGGTATTTCACCTCACTAGAGAATCCAATAACCGCTCCGTTAAGGGTCGGTTCTTTCAGTCTCAGAATTCTCCGTCTGGTGAATGGTACCAGAGTAGTTTTTACGGGATTAATGTTAAGTCCCCTCTCCCTGCACCAGCTAAGTGTCAAGTCCAGGGCTCGCTGCATGGCCCCTGAAATCGTCGCATCATCGAAACCGGTCACATATATAACCAGATCGTCAGCATATCCGTAGGTTCGCAAGCCCAGGTTATTAAGTTTTTCTAATAGCTCGTCGATAACCAAGGTCCACAATAGAGGCGATAAAACGCCACCCTGTGGGCAACCTTTGGTTGCCTCAATGGTCATCGACGAACCACCCAGATCCAACTTTATCACCCTAGATGCTAGCATCTCCTTTATCCAGTTCCTTATGAGAACTGGAATACCCTTCCTTGTTAGAGCAAAGTCAATTGCATCATAGGAAGTGTTGTCAAAGGCTCCCTGAATGTCGACGAACGCACACAGAGCTGTTTGCCTTGCCCCCAGTGCCTTCTCAATCGTACCCACGACGTGATGGATTGCGGTCACCGTAGACCTGCCCGATTGATAGGCAAACTGAAAGCGATGTATCGGGTTATCCGATAGATATTCATCTATATATCTATATATATAAAAATGAAAAATGTTTGTATGTTTGTGTGTTTGTTTGTTTGTTTGTTTGTTTGTTTGTTGGCTTATAGCCTCCGAAACTACTGAACCGATTTTCTTGAAATTTTTACAGTAACATCACGTGAGCCCTAAAAATAAAATAGGCTACTTATTTTTTCGATAGGGGCAGGGGAATTGGTACCCCCCATAGGATGCCGCTGGCGGCATTTTGCTGAACTTTTTGTAGTAGGATCTTCTGAGCCCCGAAATTGAAATAAAATAGCAGCGGGGGTATTTGAATGCCCCATAGGACGCCAATGTTTAACATCGCATATCTTAAGAACTGTTATAGTGAGAATGTTCAAACTTTCTAGAATTCACTCTTATGGTATACTTCACTTATGAAAATAAAAATAAAGCGGGTAGGCGCAGGGGGGGAAATACCTCCCATAGGATGCATATATTAAATATCGCTCAACTGAAGAACTATTAAAGGGAGAGTCTTCAAACTTGGTTTAAGCTACTACTATGGCAAACTATAAATTTCAGTATAAAAATGGGCGGGGTAAACAGGGGAGGAGCAGTACCCCTCATAGATAGAAATATAAATAAGAGCCACTGCACGCATTTTGTTGAACTTTTGGTAGTAGGATCTTCTGAGCCCCGAAACTGAAATAAAGTAGCAGCGGGGGAAGTGGTTTTCCCCATAGGACGCCAATGTTTACCATCGCATATCTTAAGAACTGTAATAGTGAGAATGTTCAAACTTTCTAGAAGTCAATCTTATGGTATACTTCACTTTTGAAAATAAAAGTAAAGCGGGTAGGCGCAGGGGGGAAATACCTCCCACAGGATGCATACATTAAATATCGCTCAACTGAAGAACTATTAAAGGGAGAGTCTTCAAACGTGGTTAAAGCCACTATTATAGTAAACTATAAATTTCAATATAAAAATGTGCGGGGTAGACAGGGGAGCAGCAGTACCCCTCATAGAAGACATATATATAAGAGCAACTGCACGCATTTTGTTGAACTTTTGGTAGTAGGATCTTCTGAGCCCCAAAATTGGAATAAAATAGCAGCGGAGGAAGTGATGCCCATCATAGGACGCCAATGTTTAATATCGGATATCTTAAAAACTGTTATAGTGAGAAAGTTCAAACTTTCTAGAAGTCACTCTTATGGTATAGTACACTTTTGAATATAAAAATAAAGCGGATAGGCGCAGGGGGGAAATACCTCCCATAGGATGCATACATTAAATATCGCTCAACTGAAGAACTATTAAAGCGAGAGTCTTCAAACGTAGTTAAAGCTACTATTATGGTAAACTATAAATTTCAATATAGAAATGGGCGGGGTAGCCAGAGGAGGAGCAGTACCCCTCACAGATAGAAATATTAATAAGAGCCACTGCAAGCAATTTGTTGAACTTTTGGTAGTAGGATTTTCTGAGCCCCAAAATTGAAATAAAATAGCAGCGGGGGAAGTGTTACCCACCATAGGACGCCAATGTTTAATATCGGATATCTTAAAAACTGTTATAGTGAGAAAGTTCAAACTTTGTAGAAGTCACTCTTATGGTATACTTCACTTTGAAAATAAAAATAAAGCGGGTAGGCTCAGGGGGGAACTACCTTCCATAGGATGCATATATTAAATATCTCTCAACCGATAAAGTGGTTAAAGCAGTGTAGCGAAGCGCACCGGGTTAAGCTAGTCCCTTATAAATCTATCTATTAGTTTTTCCATGGTCTTCAGGAAAAACGAACTGGGGCTTATTGGTCTGTAGGACTTGGGCAGATGTTCGGACTTGCCCCCAACCTTGGGTATAAAGACCACTTTAACCTCTCCATGGTTCCGGTACGTGGCACGCCAGTAAACTGGATCTGAAGATCCTAGTCATTTGGGAATTGATAGCACTCCCCCCTGCTGAAGGCAGCATGGAAGGATACCATCCGGTCCCGGTGATTTGAATGGACTGAATTTGGACAAAGCCCATGCCACTCGTTTCGCATCAAATATTCTACCCGCCAACCTGATATTCCTTTGGACGCCGAGGGCGACCATGTGGACACTCTTGGTGACAAGAAGGGCAGAGAATCTGGAAAATGGGTCGCTAGTAGGAGCTCACAGGTCTCCTTTGGCGACTCAGTAAACGTACCATCTGGCCGCTTAAGTGTGCTTAGACCATTAGTGTGGTCCTGTGAAAGCGCCTTTTGCAGCCTGAGTGATTCAGGAAGACTGTCAATCCTGCCGCAATATTCACGCCAGGTTGACCTCTTGGACTTCCTGATTTCCCTATTATATCAAGTGAGCGCAGCCCTATAGGTACTCCACGCTCCAGTTTCCTTAGCTTTGTTGAATAAACATCTGGCCTCAGCCCTCAGACCCTCCAGATGTTCATTCCACCACGGAACATCCCTTTTAGGCCTGCGGATCCGGAGCCTGCAGCTCCCTTCGAAGGCCTCCCGGATATTCGTGCAAAGTGTATTGGATTCAAAATCAATGTCCCTTGGGCTTGTAATCAAACCCCCCGACAAGCTCTCAGTAAGAGCCAGGTGATGGCGAAAAATGTCCCAGTTCGCGTTCCTAGGGTTGCGATAAGTTTGAACAAACGTCGAAGAGTATTCGATGTCGAAAAGCAGATACTGATGATCCGACAACAAAATGTCACTCGAAACGTGCCAGTTTTTAATGGCATATGAAAGATTGCTACTAGTAAGTGTGAGATCCAAGACCTCCTGTCTAATAACGTTCCTAAAAGTGGGCTCATCGCCCCTATTTGCTACAAATATATTGTTTACACAAATATACTCAAGTAAACACTCACCCCGTTTGTTGATATCGGTGCTACCCCAGACAGTGTGGTGGGCGTTTGCATCACAGCCTATAATCCACCCAAGGCCGCGCATTTGGCAATATGATACCAGCTCAGTGACCTCGGGAGTAGGAGCACTATCGGCATCTCCTGGCAAGTAGGCAGAGGCGATAACGACCTCATGTTCGCCCGCAATGGATGAGATCTTCGCCCTGATCGCCACCAGATCCCCGTGCAGAAATTCGGAAATAGGTAAATAGATTAAATCCTTCCTGACTAGGAGCGCCGCTCTCGGCCTCGAAGCTGCAGAGTTATAAATAATCTTACCTTGATCGTTGTGGAGCCCCTGAATAGCCCCAGAGTTAACCCATGGTTCCTGGATGAAGCAGATATTCAGGAGGTTTGTGGTGAACCTACGACATAGCAAATACGACGCTGCCTTGGCGTGGTGTAGGTTCACCTGAAGGCACTTCAGATGCCTGGTACCCTTATTTAAATTATTGGCGATTGGGTGCACTACTTTCTCCTGTTTCTACCCGCCATCTTCCTGCCGCGGTTGGTGCCTAATAATGCCGCTCCCTCAGCGGTTGTACCGTGGCCCTTTCGCGGTCTGCCATACGAGGTCATGGTAGTGCTCGTGGAGGTTTTTCTCCCGTTGGTAGGAGCATGCCCCCTCGAGCCCGATGGGACCTCGCCAGCTCTGCTGTTGTCGTTTTCCGACGTACGTGCCGGGCGATCCTTACCCGTTGGGACCGATTTGCCCCTTCCAGTGTTGGCAGGATTCCCAGCCGAGGCAGAGGTGGACGGTTTGACCGAACTCTCCCCCGAACTGCTAGCATTAACCGTGGCGGCCTTTGCCCGGCCGGCTTTGTCACGTGGCTCAGTCCTCCTGGGTACGTTATGCACTGCCCCGTGTTGACGGTTGGTGGGCCTAATGTGGACTGTTCCGTACCCGTAGCCAATGTGATGATTTTTCTGCCTTATTATGGATGCCGAGTTTGGGTCAATTGCAAAGGTTAACTCAGCAATGCTGCCTTTGCTGACCCGATTCAGCACTCTCCATAATTCGACCGAGAGATCGTCATTCTGTCCTTCCACGAGAGACAGAATCCTGCTGGTAGGTGTGTCGGGCTTCTCAGGGAAATATCCAATGAATATTTCAGCCCTTGGTACCTCTTCCTCAGATACGACTTTCAAAACTGCATCCTTCCAGGGTTTTATTAAGGGAACATGTTCCCTTACTCATTCGGCTGACTTTTCTCCCTTACAGTTGAAAGTGAGCCAACCTGGTTTAAAACTGCAGCCTGCAAATTGTGGTTTTACGCTTCCCTTTTTGAGCTCCACAATTTTGTCCAGAACCGCAGTTTGGATAAGCTTCAGCTTATCCTCTGTCCATACACTAGTCGGAAAGTCTGGTGGGATTACTCCCAACCTGATGACATCGACCATTTCACCGTATGTGGGCTGGACATTTTGGTTACCTGTCCCTGAGGCTTTTGTACTGGCACTATTGGCGGTAGTCGCGCCAGTCGCCATGCTGCCTGTAGCCCGTTTGGGAGGATTTGGTTTGTCCGGCGAGGAACCGTCCGAACGTACCCTCTTCCTGGGAATTTTCAGGTCACACAACTCATTGCGGACTTCCCTCATTGGTTTTTGGCATAGCTCTCGTGTCTTTTCAAGGCTCATACCCTCTTTCAGGTAGAGCTTTAGGCGCCTGCGTGCAGAACCAGGCAATTTAATCCTACCTTCTGCACCCTGGTTAGCTTTGGCTGAGGAGGATTGTTGCGTGTTTGGCACTGATTCCAGGAGCGCATCCTCTTCATCCGTTGGGATAGATATCTCAGTGGCGTTGGGACCAGCATCCCCCTGCACTAGGATATCATCCAAAGGTTCGCTCACGGATTTCTCCGCATCGCGAGCGTTAGGATCCAAAGACCCTAACACGGGTTCATTTGTGTCCATAGGGACACTTTCGTTTTTATTTTTTGTTTCTAAATTATCATTCATTAGGTTTGTTTTTAGAATGGGGGTATTGGTAGTACACCATATGACAGAGCCCCATGCCAAAGGTAAGCACAACTTACAACCGAGACATTGCCAGTGTCCGGAGGCCACCGTTAAAAGACACACTCACGCAGTGCCATTCATCCCAGGGACACGGTTCGGATAACATCGGGGATTGCGGGTTATTATCGAGCGTCCACTCTAGATCCGCCATGTTCAGCTTAAAGCAGAGACACCTCGGGCAGGATGTGATATTTGATCACGCATGGACGATCATTGGAACCTGAATTGGCTACCGCAGTCACAAACTGACCAGCTATATTACGCATTCAGATTCCCTACGGTACTCACCGCTTGTCTCCGAGGAGGATGTAAAATCTGATCTTTGGAATTTGTGGTCCGAAAATGTTAATATATGTGTGGTGAGTTATTTCTATATTTCCTGCAACTGAACTAACTTTGAAGGATTTTTTGTTTGGTATTGGATTAACAACGCGAGTTGATTATACGTAATTTTTGTTGGAACCTGTGTCAATTAGCAAGTCTACTTTTTCTCCGCATCTAGTATTGTATTCGAAACAGGGAAGCGAACACGTCGCTATTCTAAAAAAATTTACATTGTCATATTCTGAAGGATTATTGTTGCTTGATGCTAAATTATTTTCAAAAGCTATTTCGGGAAATATTCCATTTGGGTCTTCATCAACTTGTATCGGGTCCCTAATTTCCCCGTTAAAAAATTCATAATTTACATTGTCATATTCTGAAGGATTATTGTTGCTTGATGCTAAATTATTTTCAAAAGCTATTTCGGGAAATATTCCATTTGGGTCTTCAACAACTTGTATCGGGTCCCTAATTTCCCCGTTAAAATATTCATAATTTGTCTCATCCGGATATGTTATTTCCAGATGGAAGTTACGTTGAATCTTATGGGGAGGATGTGAGTTTTGACTATTAAATAGGCGTTTGAAATTTTGGGGTTGCCCTGTGGGGCGACAATTGTGTCTAAATTTAGCCTTATTCCTCTATTGTAATTGGGTTGGTTAAAATTGGGTCTATTGAAGTTAGGTGGGTTGAATCTATTAGGTGGTATCATTTGGTTTGGTAGAAAAACGTTAGGTCGATTAAAGGGATGATTATATTGTCCATTGATGCCATGGAAACGTTGGGGTGCAAGTGGCATGTAAGTCGATTCAGGATAAAAGTATTGTCTCTTAAAATTTGTTCCCTGCCGTACCGGCTTTTGTTGGGCTATGCCTACATTATGTTTATTTATTCCCTAAGCGTAATTTAAACGGAAAGTCATATTGTCTAGCTTTTGGCATAAATGCAATGCCTGAGAAAGTGTAGATGGTTCACGAATACTTAGTAGCCGAGGTAAGTCACCGTTAAGACCGCGGATAAAAGTGTCTAGAGCTTTTTCCCTATACGAATTGGTCATAGCACGTATCGCTTCCTCACTAATGTAAAGGCACGCTACCTTGTCCAGAATGAGTGATAAGTGTTGCTATACCATTTGGTAAAAAGTCGATATATCCCTATGTCGTTGTGTCGAAGTCGTCATTTGATATTCGAGGGTACCTATATCTCTTTTGTCCGAGTAGTGTGGCATAAGGCATTTTTTTTATTTGTACCCAGTCTAATGGAGTTCGGTATGACTCCAGTGCTGTGTCAGCTTCGCCGACAATCTTATGTCTTATTGCATGTAAAATGGCGAAATATTTGGGAGTGCCCCTAAAGTTTATGTATGCGTCTAGTATTCTACCTACCGTTTTGCGCCATGAATTGAATTCTCCAGAACGGCCGGAGAATTCTCTGAGGCATTTAACCATATCAGGTATACGATCTAATTTCCCTGTGTTTGTTGCGTCGACTGTCACCTGATTATCGTATGGGTCCTGATTAGGTTTTTTAGCCGTTTGGCTTAGCACTTGCTGAACTATTTTGCTAATAAATTTCTCATTTGTAGGGGTTAACAATTGGTTAATCGGAACTGTATTGGGTCGGGAAATTGATGGCTGGTTGTTTCTAACCTCATCTGTTCTAACTGATTTATAATTTCTTGTTCCATTTTTTTTGTATAATATTTTCTTATTAGTTTTATCTATCTATAGCTTCCTATGCTTTTTATTTGTTTATTATTTCTGTATAAATATCAATTAACCAATCAGAAAATATGAATTGAAATTGATTATGCTTATTAAATTTTGAATTATTTAAATTAGATTCAACTTTAAATTTATTGTTTCTTTTAATTTCATAAATTAGTTATGTCTTGCACTTGATTTTAATTCTCACTCACGAAAAAAATAAATTTTATTTGATTAGACTTAAAAAATTTCAATTTTTACTATTTTATATTCTATGTATATATCTAATTTTTTTTTTTCAAATATCTCTTTCCACAGAAAACAATTTTTATTATCTTTTCAATTATTTAGAAATTCGTAATTTTTACACACCATAAAAAAAATTTTAATTCTTACTTTGGAAAAATGTTATCTTTTTTTGTTAAATATTAGAAACTAATAAATTTCTTACTTACAATACTATTATTCTTAAATTTAACATGACCAATGTTGGGGCTCTGGTTTGATGATCGATGCTTGGAGTTTCCGTTTCTTGAAGTACTTGGGTCCTTTCTCGATACTTAACGCCAGTCCTCCTTGTATCTTGCAACCCGTTGTTTTTTTGTTGTTATCACGTAGCCTTTTTGTTTTCAGACTATTCCTCGTTTAACATTTGCAAATCCTTATCTATTATTTTCAGGATTTTGTTTTTGCACACCCAAAGCTTTACTTTTTATTTCCCAGCTGTTTAACATTCGCGAATCCTTACTTTTTATTTTAGGGATATTTTTTTTGTTCATTGTTTATTTATTGAATCTTCATATATTAAATATGAACTAACAATAATTAATTAAATCTTATCCTAATTCTTAATTTATGTCCTGCCAGTGCCAAACAAAATTTTTTTTTCTTCACGGGTTCTGTTCACATATATAGGTGCTTATCGCTCTTCTAGTTGGGTAAGTGCTGCAGTGTCTCTTCTTCTTAAGCGAGTGTGGCCGCCATGATTTAAAATATTTCGAGCTAGTGGATTTGGGTGTTGTTCAAGCCTTTTTAAATATTTTACTGCATATTTTGTAATCATAGTTATTACTAATGGCACATTGAGATCCTTATGAATGTTTGAGTTTTTAACGTACCAGGGAGCTGCTGTGATTATTCGAAGAAGTTTATTTTGACGCCTTTGAATTTTTTCCATATTAGAGGCCGAGGCGGTGCCCCATTGTTGAATACCGTAGCACCAGATAGGCTTTAAGATAGAGTTGTAAAGTAGAAGCTTGCAATCGAGACTAAGGACAGAATTTCTTCCAATAAGCCAATGAATTTGAATGGCTTTTAGTTTCATTTGAGTTAATTTTGCCTCTATATGGCATTTCCACGTTAATCGCCGATCCAGATGTAAGCCAAGATATTTTACATGCGAATGTTGAGGAATTATTTGATTATTGATTGTAATAGGGGGGCAAGATTCCCGGCGCAAGGTGAATGTTATATGTACGCATTTTTGCTCATTTACCATTATCCTCCATTGTCTTAGCCATATTTCTAGTTGAAATATATGATCCTGTTAATAACGAGATGCTTCATAACTGTTTAAGAAAAGCTGTATCGTCTGCAAATGTTGAAGTTTGGGTGTAGTTGTTTGTTGGCATGTCCGAAGTATTAAGTATAAAAGAGGGCCGAGGATGCTGCATTGTGAAACTCCAGCGCCAAATGGCTGAGGTGATCTTAAGAAATCTCCTTCTTTAATAATAAATTGACGGCCGACTTAGTAGCTTTCTAACAGTTTGTGAGTGTTTGCTGGTAAATTTTGTTTCAATTTATGTAGTAAGCCTTCATGCCAGACTTTATCAAAAGCTTGCGAAACATCGATGAAGAGTGCTGAGCAATATTTTTATACCCGTCACCTCAGGTGGAAAAGGGTATATAAGTTTGTCATTCCGTTTGTAATTTCTACAAAATTGATCTTAGGCCCTATAAAGTATATATATTCTGGGTCCTTATGAGGAGAGAAGTTGATTTAACGATATCCGTCCGTCCGTCTGTCCGTCTTACGTTTGATATGTGTTTTCCGGAGACTCCAGACATGATAGCGGCTAGGTTCTTTTACAATTATGTTGCATATAGTCCACCATTTCTTGCTATTGAAATTCAGCAAGATCGGTCCACAAATGGCTGAGATATGACCAAAAAACCACGACTACCTCTAATTTTTCCAAAAAATCCCTTTTGGTTGTTGTTTTTTTGTTTGTGCTTTTATTCTAACGTGTTGAATGTTAGGCATATCAAACACACACATGTTTGTACATGATTGGTCGCTTAAATTGAAAAATACGTACCTACATATTAAACAAACAAAGTGACGGAATATATTCTACTTTAATTCTTTATTTGCATAAGCGTTAATGGCTGAGTTGTCTGGGCGGTTGGTCAACGCAGCGTTGTTAGTAGTAGGCATCCACCTTTTCAAAAAAAATGTTTTTTATATTCTATAAACGATTTTAAAATAATTCAGCAATTTTTGATTTTTTTTGACAATGTAAATATGTATTAATCGTTCGCTTAACTTACATGTAAAACAAAACTCATATTCTATACCTATTTGTTTTTGGCTTAAATGTAAATACCTATGTAGTACGCAAAAGTTATTTATGTGTATTATGTATAGGTAGGCATTGTTTTCATGATTGTTGTTGTTGTTTTTCGTCTTAGAAACGGATTGTTGCTATGTGTTGAGCATCTCTTCTTACATTTCGAAATGTAAGATTCTTACACAAGTGTTGCCATATTATTTTTTAAAAATCTTTTTATTTCTAACAAAAATCGCATTTGTTATTTGAAAACAAACATTCAAATATGTATATGTATTTGCGTACGTAAATGTTTAATATAATCGAAAAGCAAGAAACATGTACGTTTTTATAATTTTATTGACGAAAACAATGACATAGAAACAGATCTTAAAATTTGTTCACAGCTTACTCGTGCATTAAGCAAGGCCAAAAAATGCTAAAAATTATTTCGAAAATACTAGAAATAATTCTTAAAGTTGTTCATTATTTTTTTAAATCCTTATAAATTTTAGTGGCTCATTTTAAACAAAATTAAAATTAATGGTAAAATGGTAATATATAAACAAATATTTAGGTAGATTTGATATAGCATCAGATACACACTGTTGGTTAAGTTTGAAATTGGAAGGAAGAATTTTGCAGCTAAATCTAAGTTTGTGGTGCTGTATTTACCTTCAAAAATGCCAAAATGGTCACACTACTTAAAAGTCTTCATTAAAAATCGCACTTACATGCCGGGCTATCGTCTTGTAAAAAATATAATAAAATTTCTTTGAACTTTTATATCGTAATATCAACTAATTTTAACAATCAGCATCATGATGTGGTCATATGTTTATGTTTTTACAAGCCAGAATTATAACTATTTTTAGTCAAAATTAACATAAAAAACTTAAGTTAAATCAACAAAACTAGTCTTAAATTTTTACAATAATTCTAAAAAAAAGCTAGAAACATTTTATAAAAATGATTAAAAAATGCCAAGCGCTTAATGAAAATTTTGCAGCTAAATTAAAATTTTTAATGCTAAATTAAGCTGCAAAATTGCCAAAATGGTCACACTGCATAAAAATCGCGCAAACATGCAGGGTTATCACCTTGTTAAAAAATTTTATATTTAGGGAATATTAGAAATGCCCTCATACTCTAATTTTACTATTTTTTTTAACAAAAAAGGGTAATATAACGAACAGCGATCTAGTCTGTCGTCGGAATATTAAAAGCAATCGTTTAATTTTTATTGTTGATATGGATAACATATTAGTCAGCTTTTTAGACAATTTATACAAAAATAAATTCAAATACATATAATATTTTTGCACTTTGCATTGCCTTTTATTAATAATCAACGATATTTATTTTATCAATATTATTCGTCTTTTTTATTTTTTACACTTTTTTATTTATTTATTTTATAAAACTTTTTAATTTTTTTTAACAATTTTTGTTTTGTTTTTTTTTAAATGTCATTTTTTCTTGTGCAGGGAAGTATTTTTTAGTGCTATTTTGAAAAAACCATAGTTGCATCATTAAGTACTACTAGATTTTGAGTAGATTTCGTCGAAATCTAGTCACGAAGTAGATTTTGTTTTCTATGGGGAATCCAGTCAAAAACAACTAGATTTGGCTCGAAATCTCGTAAGTACTAGATTTTGCGTAGGTGTAAATGTAGTATAAAAAGAAATTAATCGGTTGTTGACTTTTTAAAATTTTTTAAATATATTTATAAATTGTATATACCTACATATATTTAATACATATTTACGCCTTTTAATAACCCTTATTTTTATTTTATTTTTATAATTAGTTTTGTTTATAGGTATTTTTCTTTTTTTATTTTTTTTATATTTAATTTTGTTTTAAAAATTCCGTTTCATACCTATCTTAAAGATCCAAAAAAATTTTCTTAATTTCTTATTTAAATATTTAATATTCAATTACCTATTCCAAGAATTGATTTTGAATTTTTTTTATTTATTTAGCAGGCCGATGCTGCAAAATAGATTTATTATTTATTTTTATCTAAAGAACGCTATTTATGTAACTTTCTGTGCTTATCGCACCATGGTGAAGGGTATTTAAGATTCGGCATAGCCGAATATAGCAGTCTTACTTGTTTTTATTTATTTAGCACGCCAATGCTGCAAAATAGATTTATTATTTATTTTCATCTAAAGAACGCTATTTATGTAATTTTCTGTTCTTATCGCACCATGGTGAAGGGTATTTGAGATTCGGCTTAGCCGAATATAGCACTCTTACTTGTTTTTCTTCAAATGCTTTTCTTATGACATTTACTATTCGATGAGTTTCTTCAATTGTGCTGTGTTTTCTTCTAAATCCAAACTGATGGTTTGGAATACATCTATTGTCATTTAAAATTGGTGTTAATTTTGAAACTAATAATTTCTCAAACAGCTTTGACATATTTGATAATAAGCTAATAGGCCTATATGACTCAACTTTTGTATGATCTTTCCCTGGCTTTGGTATCATGGTAACTAAGGAAACCTTCCATTCTTGCGGGTAGTATTCAAGCCGTAAAATAGCATTAAAAATAAAAAGTATAATGCGAGGTAGCTCTAAAAGCATTTTATTACTGATCTTATCAATGCCAGGTGCCTTTTAGTGTTTAAGTCACAAATAGCCTTTTCGATTTCTGTTATTTCAAATCTTATGGGAATAGCTGCTCTAGCAGCAACAGGTGGTAACTCGACCGCAATATCGTTAGATAAATATGGTGTAAATACGTTTTTCAAGTGTCTCACAAACAGATTTCCTTTTTCAATATCGTTTCTTGCCCAACTACCATTCAAGTTTCTTAATGGTGGCTTTGATAGAACTGGCCTTTTTAGATTTCTAGCTGCACGCCATAATGAGTAGTCAGATTGTGGAGTTGCATCAAGTTTCTTAAGATATTTTTCTAGAGAAGCCGTTTTCTGGGTCTGCAGTAAGTTTCTAAGCCTTTTTGTGCACTCTTTTATTAAATTCTTAAGTTGCGGGGATCTGTAAAGTTGCCACTCTCTTCGAACTCTCCTTTTTTCAGTCAAGAGCCGCTCGACATCTGTGGAATATATTTTAATATTTTTTGTTTTTTTGGGGGCTGTACTAGAATGTTGAACAGCTAGTTTCAGATAACTGTCAAAATTCACAATAGAGCGATCTACATTCTCCGGTGTTCTAAGCGGAATATTTTCTGTGCAATGGGTACTGAGATATTTTTTAAATTTTAACCAATTAATTTGTGTGGCTGACGTCGCAAAATAACCAGTCGGAGATACAATTCTATTGGGGTTCATTATAGTAACAACTGTAGGTGTGTGGTCGGAGGATAATTCTAAGGAAGCTTCAAAATGAATAGTTTCTGTAGGGATGTTTTAAATAACGCCAAAATCTATAACATCTGGAATTTTTTGCTGATCAGTAGGCCAATATGTTTGTTTTCCGCTCGCGACCACTTTATAGAGATTGCATTAAACAAAACACGACCCTTTGTTGTTATAAGTCGTGACCCCCAGAAGGTATTTTTTTTTTTTTTTTTTTTTTTTTTTTTTTTTTGTTTTTTAAATTTCATTTATTTCAGTTTAAAATTTTGGTGTACAAATTTTTTTTATACTAGACCTGCAAAGCTTTAGGATTGTCTGCAGGAGGTAATATATAAAAAAATTCATTACAACTATTATTTAGCTATTTACTTTCATACATACATATATTTATATACATATACGTATATATATATTTATTTATATACATATTTTTGTTTTTTTTCTTTTTTTTTTATTCTTTTTATTATTTTGATGTATTTTCGAATAATTAAGAAAATAAAGAGTTAGATATTAAAATTCAATTTCATTGCAAACTTATAAAATGATTTTTTATCAATTTATTTTTTTTTAACTCATTTTTCATATTAATAATATCTGTTGGTATTTTGTTGAGAACTGTTGGCAGCATTACGTTAAGGGTACTTCTCCCGTACTCATTTTTAAAACTGGCTACTTTAAGTCTTCCACGTGCACGTTGTCTTGTATTATGGCCATGATCAATGCGTTGTGTAAATCTGGTGTCATTGGAAAATTCCTTGATTATAGTTGTGTGGTATATATTTTTCACGTTAAGTAAAAAAAGATCTTTGGCCAGATTTGTTGGAGTTTTACTGTGGCGATTTTGAATGTTTGTGTTATCTATGTTATTTGCATTATTTGCTTGTGTTATTTGAATTGCGTTTCTATAAATTATGTTTGTTGTGTTATTAGAGTCTGCGGTTTCTTGTGTTAAGTTGTTGTTATGTGTATTTAAAGAGCTATTGAAATTATTATTTAAGTTTGTGTTTTTGGTATCGTATTGGTACTTTTTCCATAATATTTTGAGTATCTGATTTTGTGTTCTTTGTAGCGTGCTGCTATATTTAACGTTTCCCCATGCAGCTATTCCATGGCGAATATATGATTCAGCCAAAGAGAAATAGGCTTGACGTAATACGTTATAAGTGGAACAATTACTAAGGTGATATAACATATATGAGGATTGACGAAGTTTTTTTTGTAGGTTCTCAATGTGCGTCTTCCATTTGAACTTGTGATCAACATATACTCCAAGATATTTGTATAAATAAACCATTTCTATAGTAGTTGAACAATTGTCATTATAGTTTGTATTATGAGTTGCTTGTTTATGTAGACATTCTGTATTATGAAATTTTAGTTATATATGTGAGTGAACTAGGTGAGTAGGTTTGATGTGCATTACTTTTGTCTTGCTTGCGTTAATAATAAGGCCATTGTCATGGCTCCATTTCGCAGCAATATCTAATTGTCTTTGCATCGTTTCTAAAGCATTTTCTATATTTTTGTTAGCGACAATCATCTTGCTATGCGATAGTGTGTCAAATGCCTTGCTAAAATCAATGTATAGAACAAGAACATGCATATTTTTGCTTAAGCACTCATTTATGTAAGAAGAGAAGTTTCCTAAAAGCTTATTTATATTTTTTTCCTTTTGGAATCCATACTGGTTAGCATCAATAATTTTATATTTTTGTAAAAAGCTTCTAAGTCTCCTTACAACAATTTCTTCCATAATTTTATCTATTACAGATAAGATAGAAATAGGTCTATAGTTGTTTACATCTGTTTTTTCTCCGCTCTTATATATTGGCCGCACTAACGACATTTTAAGTAGGTCTGGTACAATTGCACATTCCAGGCTTAGATTTACTAATTTTGTAATTATTGGGGTCAGAAAACTTGCATTTAGCTTTAGATCTTTTGGGCGTATGTTGTCTGCTCCTGCGCCCTTTCGAGTATTTAGAGACTTAATTATGTAAAATATTTCCTCCGCAATGCTTTCAATGTATATTGAGTTTTGTATATTTTTATTGATATTCTCGATTGTTTTTATGTGACATTTATGCATTATTTTTTTAACATTTGTACTAAAGTTCAACGCAAAATTATTTAAAATATCTTTCAAGTTTTCGTTTTTAAAATGTTTTATTATAAAGCTATCGATATTAGTAGTTCTTTTTCCAATTATTTCACTAATTATTTGCCAAGTTGCACGTATATTGTTCCTATTTTCGATAAATTTATTTTTATAATATTTATTTTTTTCATAAATAATTTTCTTGTTTATTATATTTCGAAATGTTTTATATTCTTGTTCATATTTTTTATTTTTGCTATTATTTCGCCATTTTTTAAAAAGTTTATTCCTTATATCACAATTTTTTATAATTTCTTGACTAATCCACGGGTTTGTCGATCTTTTTTTGCTTATTTTTTGTTTTGTAGTTGAATTTGTATATATTTGATTAAACGTATCATAAATTTTTTCGTAAAGGTTGTTAGTATTTGATGTTTGATTTACAAGCTCATTCCAATTTGTTTCTCTTATATTTTTGCTTATTTTGTAATTATTATATTGCTGTCCCTGACACATTTCGTATTTATTTTCCGATACCTGCTTGTTTACATTATCATCAACGCATAAAAACAGCGAGTAGTGGTCAGATATTGTTGTTGTTATTATTAAGGCATGAGCTTTTGTTTTTGCATTGTTTGTTTTTATAAAAATATGATCGATACATGTGCTTGTGTTTCTTTTTACATCTTCTCGCGTGCTCTCATTTACCATACATTGCATTCCATTACTTGTTATCATATTCAGGTAGTTTGTTGTTGTGTTATTTGCTCTTTTTATGTCTATGTTTACATCTCCTATTAGTATGATGTTTTGTTTTTTCTTTATGTTGTTTAAGATAACATCAATTTCAGTGATAAACGATGGAATATGTTCATGCGGGGGGCGATAGATGGATAAAAGAGATGTGATCTTGTTGTTAATGTTTAAATCAATTTATATTATTTCAAAAAAGTTGGCACTAGTAGAGATATTGGTGAACGCTATATGTTCTGCAATGTAAATTGCGATTCCACCGCCTCTATTTTTTCTATTGACAAATACCGAGTTAAAACCCTTTATACTATAAAAATTATTTTCAATATCTGTTATGTTTGTTTCAACCAATATTATACATTTTATATTGTTTATTATATTATTTATTGACGTGAGAAAAGATGTGAAGTTAAGTCTTAGAGAACGAATATTCATAAATATTAATGAATTGGGATAACTTAGAAAATTCTTGTTTATTTGATTAAAACTATTAATCGTTTGTTTTTGATTTTTATTCATTTTAACATTTAGATGTTTGAATTAATATTGAACTTTATATAAAAAAATTAAAATAAAAATTGACCTCTAGTTGGTATTATTAATTGTGGCAATATCTGCTGTATTTTTTATTAAAAATAGTGGAGAGTTTTCATTTTTGCGAGCAAAGATGTTTCCATTACGTATCCATACGAACCGCCAATTGGCTTCCTTCGCTTTTGTTTTGGCTAACCATAAAAGACGACGATTATTAAATGTTAGCTGGTCGTTGATGTAAATGTTAGCTGGTTTGATGTTCGGTGTTGCTGATGCTATTTGTAATTACAGTTGCATCGACTCTATGTCTACCAATTTTTTCCAGACGAAGAGAATTCTATTATGGCTTTATCTCTTTGTTTTTTTAAACGATACGCGTTAACTATATCTCTTTCAGCAATATCAACATTTAAAGACGCTGCAATTTTTTTAACAACGTCATAGGCAGATATTTGTTCATCTGTGATGTTCTTAATTTCAATATTTCGGCTTATCATATGTTGTTCCAATGTATTAATACGTGTTTCCATGTTTTGAAGTTGTGTTTCTCTTTGCTTATCTTTTTCAGTCAATTCTTTTACTTGAGTAACTAGAGTTGTGAGAGTGTTTGTTATTGTTGTTAATGCCGATTGAATTTCATCTTTTATTTGTATGTTGGATGTATTTACATTAACTGAGAGTTGTTCTATTGTTCTCTTAACGTCTTTAAGATCCGATTTTAGTTCTGTGACATCAGTTTGTACAGAACAGAGCTTTGTGTTGACGGAGGTCAATGACATTGACTCTTTAAATTTTTTATTTTGGTCATTTTCCTCGTTCTCATACTCGTCATCGGTTCTTGCCTGCTTTTTATTGTTGTGCTCGTCATAAACAATAGCTTGGTAAACGTTATTGGGTGATCGACTTCTCGGCTTGCATATGTGACACTTCCATGAAGTCTTCCTCTCGCCATACATTCCGAGATAAGTACTTTCTGAGAGTGGAGAGCATGGAGTAAAATGATAATTAAAGTTGCAATTGTAGCATTTAACATAGTTTGTTGTAGTAATTTCTTTTTTGCATTGGTTACAAAATTTGTTTTCACTCATTTTTTTCTCTTTTGTTTTCTAAATAGGTACACAGTTGTTTTTATTTTTTGTATGAATTTTAAAACTTCTTTTTATTTCTATAAACTTTTTAAAGTATTTTTATGAAAAATAATAGTTTTTAGGGTATTAAATATTTTAATATTCTCACATAAAGTTATTGGCACTTTTTTTATATTTTTGATATTTTTATTTGATTTTTTTTTTTAAATTTTAGATAGTTTTTTTCGGGTTTTTTATAGAGCACAGATATAAACTCAACCGTTTGCAATGAAGAAAAAATATTTTTGTTTAGCATTATAATCACCAGCGGCCAGAAAACAGGGTCCTAGTGATTTAGAATATTCACAATATTGGCTTTCTGATATTGAAAATCTAGGTGGGAGTATAAAGATGAAATTACTATGTTTCGATTTAGCTCTTCAACACAAACGTTTGTTGCTTGCAGATAATCCTCACGATGATCACACATTAAGTAGTGTTGTAACGTGACGTTACAAACCTAGCCTAAATATATATATAATCCTAATATTTTAATACAAACATCATAAAATATAAGTAAACCCACACCTTGAATACCCTTACTATTTTTCCTACTACTGTGAATGCCCTTACTGTTTATCTAAATAACTTTTTAACTGTATAATTCTCATTTAGTTTATTTTATTTTTGAATAAGTAGTCAAAGTTTGTTCAAAACGGGGAGAGTAGATATTGCATTAAACCACAGTAGTTAGTAGTAACCGTAGTTAGTTGTATTTAGCTAACTGCCTTCGCCTCCCGAATTGCGCTGGTTTCATCATTATTATCAACCGTAGTTAATCGTAAATTGCCGACTGCCTTCGCCTTCCGAATTGCGCTGGTGTCAGCATTATTATCAACCGTAGTTAATCGTAGATTGCCGACTGCCTTCGCCTTCCGAATTGCGCTGGCGTCAGCATTACTATCAACCGTAGTTAAACGTAGCTTGCCGACTGCCTTCGCCTTCCGAATTGCGCTGGTGTCAGCATTATTATCAACCGTAGTTAATCATAGATTGCCGACTGCCTTCGCCTCCCGAATTGCGTTGGTGTCAGCATTATTATCAACCGTAGTTAATCGTATATTGCCGACCGTCAGCGCCTTCGAATTTCGTTGGTAGCCGACTCAATGCAAACCAGTAGTTAACGTATTCTTACCAGTAGTGAATACGAACCAGCATTCAACCAGTAGTTAGTCTTATTCAGCCGACTGCCGGTGCCTCCGAATTCCACTCGGTAGCCACCTGAATACAAACGTATTTAACCGAACCTGATTAAATGAAACCGCATTTAACCGAATACCCTATTTAACCGAACCTGATCAACCAGAACCGTATTCAACCGAACCTGATTAAATGAAACCGCATTTAACCGAACCTGATTAACCGATACCGTATTTTACCGAACCTGATTAGCCGAAACCGTATTTAACCGAACCTGATTAACCAGAACCGTATTTAACCGAACCTGATTAAATGAAACCGCATTTAACCGAACCTGATTAACCGATATACGGTATCGGTACCGTATTTTACCGAACCTTATTAGCCGAAACCGTATTTACCCGAACCTGTTTAGCCGAAACCGCACATAACCGATCCTGATTAGATAAAACCGTATTTAATTGAACCCGATTAACCGAACCTGGTTTAACCGAACCTTATTTAGCCGAACGCTAAACAAACCCGGTTTTTACCTGTAGTTAGTCGTATTTAGCCGACTGCCGGTGCCTCCGAATTCCATTCGGTAGCCGACTAAATGCAAACCAGTAGTCAAAGTATTCTTACCAGTAGTGAATACGAACCCGCATTCAACCAGTAGTTAGCCATACCATGGCCGGACAACCGTCGGCCACCGACTTATCCGAGGCCGTAGTTCGCCGAACTCCCGAGGTTGCGAAATCCTCCCGTGTTCGAAGCGCTCGGTCCAACTAGTGGAAGTAGTTTGTTGTCAGCCAGCTAAGGAGCTCACCGAATGCTCTGTACTCGGCATAGTTTCGATCGTAGAAGTAGATACTAACAAACTATAACCGAAACCCGTTTATTATCATCTTCTCTGCCAGATCGAATCCTCCGTAACTTAACGCTTAACGTACGTGCCGAATGCCAACAACATCTTGCCGTTGCCTAACGTCATCAGCCGTACGCACACGGAATTACGCTGCCTCAGCACCCGTTCCCGTCTACAGCCGCGCCGAATCAGCCGAAAGCCGTCGTACAACTAAGTATTTAGCGTAGATTAAGATTTCGTAAATAAAGCTTTGTTAAATTATTGTAAGTGAACATACACGAAAACATCACGTGTTTCATTTAAAAGGAAGCAGACCTTCGAATTGACCCTGGACAGACTGAGTCATACCTCAGCTGGGAAAGTAAACTGCGTTACAGTGTTTGACTCGAGTTTTTATCAAAATGGCAGGACCTCCACAAGCTCAATCTCGAGGGCCCTTGGTATCATACAGTATATAACCATTAATTTTAAAATTATTTCTTGAGGTCAAATGAGTTTCAGAAACCCTCATGACATCAATTTGTTTACTTTTAAGAAAATATTCTAATTCATTTTTATGTTGGCGGATACCGTTTGCGTTCCAAAAACAAATTTTTAAACTGTTCATGGCTTGTTAAGTACAGCTTGCAATAACATCGATTGCATTCTAAGAATTTCCTGCATCATTGTGTTAGTAAAATTATTTACTGTTTGCACTAATGTTTCCATGGTTTTTCTAGACGACTTTAATTAGGAGTTTCTTCGTTACTTGGCGCAGCACCTTGCATTGAAACATGGTTTGATTTAAGGACGTTAGCGTAAGAGGTTCTGTTACTACTAGGCTGCGGAGCCTGAGTGTCATTAGTGTTTACTTGATTTGTTACCTCCGTTTGAAGGGGATTAGGTTTCGGTCCAGACGACTGCTTGACGATAGTGTATACAGGGCATCCTCTATAATTGGCAGTGTGATTACCGCAACAGTTGTTGCATTTCTTTACGTTGGGGTCGGTTTTAGACTTATCGCAAAGAACTGTACCATGTAATTCACAACATACTACGCATACAGGGGGTAAGTAGCAGTATGCCTTAGTATGACCAAATTCTTGGCAGTTTAAACACTGAACGGGTCCATTTCTTTTGTGCGGCTCCTCTATCGTGATTTTCCTGTACAAGATATATCTCAAACTGTATATAGGATGAGTTTCGTTTTTTTTAGCTTAACATCGCCGGGCTCTAACTCCACTCGAATAGTGGTTGTGGATTTTTTCCCTATTTTTGATATTTACAACATGTTTTATTTTGAAGCCTTTCTCTTCAAGGAATGTTTTTATTTCTTCAGGGTCCACATATGAGTCAATTCCCTTAATCACTACTGAAGACCTTTGCTGCTCTTCAGTTGGTATGTATAAAAACTTTTTTTTAATGTCTCAAATTGGTTAGTAATTTTGCGAAAGTCATTCTCATAATTTACATGAATTTTTGTCTCGTTTATACTACCACGTTTGATTGCCGCTACGTAAAACGAATTTTCACCAATTAACGAAACTAAGATATATCGGGGGAGGCTTGGACGATCTTATGACATTTGGTGCTTCAGAGGATTCATCCTCCAGAATTGCAAAACGATTTTGAGAATTTATCTTATCAAAAGATGGTACTTTTGAGGCCGAAGCAACTGCTGCAGAGGTAGGGCTGCGACCCCGTTTAAGCACTGTTATGTACCTGTCCATACCAACTTGTACTTGAGGCTTTGGACAACTTTTTACTTGTGATTTTTCCATTGCGTCTGTGTTTGAATTCATGGTAACATTTGTTACTAATATTGTTTTTGCCGTTGCGGCAACACTTGCATGCACTAGCGAGAGATTAATATTTTTTAATGTATCAGCATCAACCGTCTTTGTAAAAACAGAGGGCGAAAGGGAACGTGTACGAACAATTGGTTTAGCCGTTAGGTAGTTAATATTGTTTTGTTTTGTTTTATTTATTTCAGTATTGCACTCTTTAGCATTAACTGTTACGTATGCATTTCTTTCATCTAGTTTTATTGTTGTTACATTGTGACTACTCATGTAAAAAGTTGTTTTTGTTTTTCACCGTTTTGCTGTGCTTTTTTATTTTAATTATTTATTGTATTACACAAAAAATAAGAATTTTAAACTAAATGTTTTTGTTCAGTATATGTATACATACATTTATACATATACTAGCTGACCCGGTCCACGTTGCTGACCCTAAGCAAACAGTAGTGTTGTATTACCACACGATTTAAATTAAACATTTAACGAAATTTACGGTCTTTAAAATAAAAATCCATGGAATACCTATCATTAAGTTTTTTTTACAAAATAACTTACATATGGTGTAGATATGGGCTCAATCAAAAAAGAAACGCATGTATTTAAGGCAAATTGGAAATTATATTTATTTATTACTTCATCTTAAGGCCAGCGCATAGACAATGTTTTTTGTTTTTTTTTATTTGGTGGAAGAGCCGTTTTCTGATTTAAGGTAAATCGGAAAAAGCGGGCGGGGCAAAATTTTCTTTCCGTAAAAACCTAAGTTAAACCATGGTGATCATTTTGAAGAAAAAATCGCCCAAATCGGTCAAGTCGTTCTCTAGTTATGCGCTTAATAGAAAAAGTGGGCGTAAAAGTAGGCGTGGTAAATTTTTCTTTCGATGAAAACTTAAAGTTGATTAATACGAAGATTTGAAAGAAAAATTAGTCAACTCGATGGAGCCGTTTTCTGATTTTAGGTAAATCGAAAAAAGTGGGCCTAAAAGTGGGCGGGGCAAAAGTATCCTATATCCGTCTCCTGGCTCTAAGCTACCTCCCTAGCAATTTTCAGCCAAATCTGAAATTATATTTATTTATTACTTCATCTTAAGGCCAGCGCATAGACAATGTTTTTTGTTTTTTTTTTATTTGGTGAAAGAGCCGTTTTCTGATTTTCAAAAAGGAGCTAATTGCAGACTCTGGTTTCTTTCCTGCAGACAAGCATAAAGCTTCGCGGGATAAGCTAGGAAATTATAAAAAAAAAAAAAAAAAAAAAAATAGAGTTTAAATTGCTGGTAAATGCCACACAGTATGAGTATGAGGTAAATCGGAAAAAGCGGGCGGGGCAAAATTTTCTTTCCGTAAAAACCTAAGTTAAACCATGGCGATCATTTTGAAGAAAAAATCGTCCAAATCGGTCAAGTCGTTATCCAGTTATGCGCTTAATAGAAAAAGTGGGAGTAAAAGTAGGCGTGGTAAATTTTTCTTTCGATGAAAACTTAAAGTTGATTAATACGAAGATTTGAAAGAAAAATTAGTCAACTCGATGGAGCCGTTTTCTGATTTTAGGTAAATCGAAAAAAGTGGGCGTAAAAGTGGGCGGGGCAAAAGTATCCTATGTCCGTCTCCTGGCTCTAAGCTACCTCCCTACCAATTTTCAGCCAAATCTGTTCTGCCGTTCTTGAGTTATAAGTGGTGTAACTGGTGATTAAGGACCCAACGCCTTCAGCGAAACACAGCATAGGCTTATCGCGCTAATCTCTATGGGGCAAAACACAAAAGAATTAAATATTGCGCCATCTGCCGGACAAATTATTTTTTTCAGTAAAAGATGTTAGGTTTGAGTTGGTATCGGGCTAATTAACGCCACTACACGCCGATTAAGGACCCAACGCCTTCAGCGAAATACAGCATAGGCTTATCGCGCTAATCTCTATCGGGCAAAACACAAAAAAAACTAAATATTACGCCATCTGTTGGACGAATTCAAACTACACAGAAACACTCCTCACGCCCCATAGAGCATGTACATAAAGTTTGGTCAAAATCGGTGCAGTAGTTCTTGAGTTATGGTGCAAAAACACAAAAAAGCTAAATATTGCGCCATCTGTCGGACGAACTTCAAACTACACAGAAACACTCCTCATGCCCCATAGAGCATGTACATAAAGTTTCGTCAAAATCAGTACAGTAGTTTTTGAGTTTAGCGATCACGAACATACACGTAATTTTTATATATATAGAGATTTTATTTGTTTTTTTTTTTATTACATTTTTCTTTCTTGATAATTGTTCACTTTTATTTTAAAAATTTATTTAAAAAATGCGTCCATTCGCTAAATTGTTATATTAAAATGTTATTAATAATTAAAATTTTATGCGGGGTTAAGAATACGCGTCTGTATCACAACAAAGCACAAAACTGAATATGTTTTTATTTTTGTACACACAGAACTTTACTTTTTTATTTTCAAGCCGTTTAACACTCGCGAATCCTTACTTTTTATTTTCAGGATATGTTTTGCTTTTTGAACACACAGAGCCTTACTTTTTTATTTTTAAGCCAATATTTATTGCATACTACACATTGGTCCCTGCTCAGGCGCCAATTAATTAATTTAAAGTTTTTATTTTTTTTTAAAAAAAATATTTTCTGAGCTAATGCTCTTTATTATTTGAATTCCAAACTAGAACTAACTCTTACAATAAAAAGCATAATTATAAATACACTTGTTCGAAATATTTATGAAACTTAAAACTTAAGAATAACTAGACACTCTGTCAGCATATTTCTTCGTTGTAAGAAAAAATATTGTGCGTGTGTGCTTGTTCATTAAATTATGTGTGTTGTTGTGGAAAAAAGTTATGCGTGTGTGCTTGGTCAGCAAAATAAATGATGTGTTAACTACTGCCCCTCTAAGTTTCAAACGTCCTCGTTTGAATTTTTGGTTTTGTTGAATAATTTATTTAGCCCTTCTATTGCTGTATTTGTAAGTTGAATTGATTTATTATCTTTTGTTGATTTCCGAATGTATCTTCCAATGAATACAATAGCTATTATTATAATTATAGCAAGAATGAGATTAATGACATATTTTATTCTGCCTCCTTTTTCTAGGGTTTCGATGTGGTTTGTGTTATTAACGATAACTGATGTAACATCTGTAACGAAAGAATTTCCTCGACAGTGTTGGATATTGTTAAAGGTAGGAGGATTGCTGGCAACGGTTTACTTGCAGATTTTTGTTCATTGTAGAACTTTTTTCCTTTGACTTCGATAGTCGAATTGTTGTAACGTATTAAAAAAGGTCCGTTTAATATGGTAGTTTCGTTGTCAATATAAATTTCTCCATCGAAACTGTTTAGGAATAAAATTCCGGGCTTTATCTCTTCGGTACTAAGTACGTGTTGATTGTTGACCTTGGTGCATTTTGGGTTGCGGCTTTTGAAGAGGTTGCTGATAAAGGTGTCGTTACTTAAACTTATTAATTCATCTCTTAAACATATTTTCAAATCATTATAGTGCTTACAATCATTTTTTATTCCATATATTTCTTGTTCACAAGTCAATATTTTACTAAAGTTTATTTTATTAATTTTATCTTTTTGTTTTACTGCTCTTAATTCGAATGTCTTACAAAAGTTGTTTTCTCCGGTTGGTAAACTTATTACATAAATTATAATTGTTCCGTTTGTTACAATTTTTATTTCCGCGAATTCAAATATTTCATCTACGTTTATAAAAGGTATATTTTCTTTATTAAAAATGTCTTTAGTAATATCAAATTCTTTATTGGATAAAATATAAGAGTTTACAATGTTGGCTTTTGCCCAGTGTATAGCATATGCAATATTAACAATTTTTTTCTTAATTATTTCTAATTGAAATTTAAGCTTTAGGATTAAATTAATTTCTGTATTCTCTTTATTTTCTTCGCTCTTCAAAATTTTATTTTTTATGTTTGTTATTTCATTAATTTTTTCTATACTGAGCCTATTAATGATTACTTGATTATTATTATTTTCTAAAACATTATTTATTTTATTTAAAACTATTTCGTGGTCTTGACGATCGGGACTACCCGCTATCCATTTCCACGCGCTACCTAAGAAATAAAGATCTTTTGAACCTTTTTACTTGCAAGTTCTTTAGATGTGTTTTTATTTGGCTTATTAATAGTGAGATGAAAGGATAGTGAGGATTTTTGTGGATTAAAGTTGTCTCTGTCACATTTTCAATATTTGCTATTATGTCCGTGTATTTTTCGATGTCTATTTCGTGGTTATTTTCGAAGTTTCCTATTTGTATTCTGGCTGTCCCTTCTTCTATGGTAACCAGTTGTGAGTTTGAATAGTCAAGAATCTGTACAGCCGCATAGCATAGCGGTATGAATAATCTGAAAATTTATAAAAATGAACTTATGTCTTATTTTAATTACGTATGCTGCTTTTATGTATTATGTGTCCTTTTTCTGTTAAGACTGTACTATTTCTGTCTTCCCTTACTATTTCTTTGGAATATCGTTTAGAAAGTTTTGTACCTAATCTTTTATTTCTTTTTACAAATATAATTTGTCCTGGTAAATATGTTTTTAATTCCTGCCTGTTTTTGTTGTGAAATTGTATGTCTTTTTGCTGTTTCTTGGTCAGTTTTTCTAAATTGTCGCGTCTTGTCTTTTCTACGTCGTCGGGTGTAAAATTTACATTTCGTCCGAAAAATAGATCAACCGGTTTTTTCTTTGTAACTGAATGTATGCTATGGTTGTATTTTGAGACTGCTCTTTCCAGTAGTTCCTCAAAGTCTATATGTCCTCCGTTTTCTTTAATGCATCGCATTATTTCTGTGATGGTTGAGTGGAACCTTTCAATCTGACAGTTGGCCTGACTGCTATATGGGGGTGTCGTGTAGACTCTTATTCTTAATTCATCTTAAATCATAAATTTAATTGAAGTTGAATTCAATGATGGTTCATTATCTATTATTATGAATTTAGGTACGCCAAAACTAAATATTATTTCTCTAAGGGGTTTTCTAATGTTTGCTATCGATCTGCTTTGTAGCATTTTCGTCTGAGCATTTTTTGTAAATTTATCAATGGCCGTTAGTATTACTTTTCCTTCTGTAAAAAATAGATCTATATGGACAGTGTGACCGGGGTATGTTTGCAATGGTGTTTTTCCTAGTTTCGGCTGATTAGGATGTCGGTCGTATTTATTCTTCTTGCTCGTGATACAATTAGCTACTATAGTTTAATTTTAATTAACATTCCGGGAAAAAAAATCTTTTCTAAAATTTGGGATTTATTTTCTACCGCGTTTCTATGGGCACGCATGTGGGTTTCTAAAATAATATTTTCCTGATCCTGTTCGTTAGTAATGTCGTTGACTAATTTTTGCGTATAACGAGCTTTGTAGTAACTAAAATGTTGAGGGTAAATATTTTGGATAATACCCATTATCCATTCTTCTGAATGAATGCCGTTAATTACCGATGGGTTAAGGTATCTCTTCAAGTGTGTTAAGAGGATTTGCTCATTGTATTCTGGTTCCTCAATTATATGTCTATGGATTGTGGGGAACATTGATTGTGGGGAAATATTTGATTTTTGAATACGTTAATTGGAACTTCGGCACATGGTATTAGGTCATGTGATGAGCTTTCGGTACTATGAGCTGTGGATGTAAGTGAATTAATTTGAGCAGGTATTCTTGATAGAGCATCTGCAACTACATTAGAGTGTCCTGGTTTGTATTTGAATTCATGATTGTACTCCTCTAGGATGGATTTCCATCTTTTCATTTTGGAGTTCGTATTTTTAGAGCATAGCGCATATGTAAGTGGCTGATGCTCGGTGTATATTTTAATTTTTTTCGAGCCGTACAAAAAATTTCTAAGGAAGTGTAGTGACCATATGATGGCTAGCATTTCTTTTTCATTTACCGCATAGTTTTCCTCAGTTTTAGAGTTCTGGAAATAAATGTTATTGGCCTATTGTCTTGTGATAGTACTGCGCCAATCGCATAATCGGAAGCATCCGTAGTAAGCTCAAAATCTTTTTTGAAGTTTGGATGGGAAAGTATAACATCTCTGGAGAATAAAATAGTTTTAATTTTATTAAAGTAATCTAGTGCTTCTTTGGTTAGTGTAATTTATTTTGCTCCCGATGCATTTTTGGAAATATTTCCATGTTCACCTCTCAAGATTGTAGTAAGTGGTTTGGCAATTTTTGCATAATCCATGATAAACCTTCGATAATAACCTGCCATTCCAAGAAAAGATCGAAGTTCTTTGAGATTTCTAGGCGGGTAATTTTAGCAATCGCCTCTACTTTTTTTACATTTGTTTTAATTCCTTCTGCACTAATTATATACCCTAAAAACTCTACCTATTCTTTTAAAAATGCACACTTATCCATTTGTACTTTCCTGTTGGCATTCTCTAGAGTCCTAGAGAGAGGCAAGAAGCTCTTCGACTTGGCGTTCGACTTGTCCCTTTAATACAATTGGGTATGGATAAGGTTTGGAATAGATTGGGGTATCTGTAGTTGTACGGATTTCACCTTTTACTATGGTTGTAAATGTTAGCCTTTCGTCCGGGGCTGAGAATAAGTTCGGGCATTTTTCTATAATTCTTTGTAACTTTTTTTGTTGTTCCTGTTTTAGATGGGGTAATCTTACTTCTACAGTGTTTACTTCCTGAGATATTCTTTGTTTTAAAGGAATTTTTATTCCTGGCGATATGATTAAAATATTTTTGTCAGTATGAATAGAAGCTCCTAAGACTTTTAAAGTGTCGTTGCCTATTATTCCATGAAATGAAGAAAGTGTTGGGAGGATGTAAAATCTGATCTTTGGAATTTGTGGTCCGAAAATGTTTATATATGTGTGGTGAGTTATTTCTATATCTCCTGCAACTGAACTAACTTTGAAGGATTTTTGTTTGGTATTGGATTAACAACGCGAGTTGATTATTCGTAATTTTTGTTGGAACCTGTGTCAATTAGGAAGTCTACTCTTTTTCCGCATCTAGTATTGTATTCGAAACAGGGGAGCGAAGACGTCGCTTTTCCAAAAAATTTACATTGTCATATTCTGAAGGATTATTGTTGCTTGATGCTAAATTATTTTCAAAAGCTATTTCGGGAAATATTCCATTTTGGTCTTCATCAAATTGTATCGGGTCCCTAATTTCCTCGTTAAAATATTCATAATTTGTCTCATCCGGATATGTTGTGTCCAGATGGAAGTTACGTTGAATCTTATGGGGAGGATGTGAGTTTTGACTATTAAATGGGCGTTTGAAATTTTGGGGTTGCCCTGTGGGGCGACCGTTGTGTCTAAATTGACTTGAGCTATCGATCTCCATTGGTACTGGTCGTGGAGGTGGATTAGTTGGATTATTAACCGTAGGAAAATTTGGCCTTATTCCTCTATTGTAATTGGGTTGGTTAAAATTGGGTCTATTGAAGTTAGGTGGGTTATTGTTGCATCTATTAGGTGGTATCATTTGGTTTGGTGGAAAAACGTTAGGTCGATTAAAGGGCTGATTATATTGTCCATTGATGCCATGGAAACGTTGGGGTGCAGGTGGCATGTAAGTCAATTCAGGATAAAAGTATTGTCCCTTAAAATTTGTTCCCTGCCGTACCGGCTTTTGTTGGGCTGTGCCTACATTATGTTTATTTATACCCTGAGCGTAATTTAAACGGAAAGTCATATTGTCTAGCTTTTGGCATAAATGCAATGGCAGAGGAAGTGTAGATGGTTCACGAATACTTAGTAGCCGAGGTAAGTCACCGTTAAGACCGCGGATAAAAGTGTCTAGCGCTTTTTCCCTATACGAATTGGTCATAGCACGTATCGCTTCCTCACTAATGTCAAGGCACGCTACCTTGTCCAGAATGAGTGATAAGTGTTGGTATACCATTTGGTAGAAAGTCGATATATCCCTATGTCGTTGTGTCGAAGTCGTCATTTGATATTCGAGGGTACCTATATCTCTTTTTTCCGAGTAGTGTGGCATAAGGCATTTTTTTTATTTGTACCCAGTCTAATGGAGTTCGGTATGACTCCAGTGCTGTGTCAGCTTCGCCGACAATCTTATGTCTTATTGCATGTAAAATGGCGAAATATTTGGGAGTGCCCCTAAAGTTTATGTATGCGTCTAGTATTCTACCTACCGTTTTGCGCCATGAATTGAATTCTCCAGAACGGCCGGAGAATTCTCTGAGGCATTTAACCATATCAGGTATACGATCTAATTCCCCTGTGTTTGTTGCGTCGACTGTCACCTGATTATCGTATGGGTCCTGATTAGGTTTTTTAGCCGTTTGGCTTAGCACTTGCTGAACTATTTTGCTAATAAATTTCTCATTTGTAGGGGTTAACAATTGGTTAATCGGAACTGTATTGGGTCGGGAAATTGATGGCTGGTTGTTTCTAACCTCATCTGTTCTAACTGATTTATAATTTCTTGTTCCATTTTTTTTTGTATAATATTTTCTTATTAGTTTTATCTATCTATAGCTTCCTATGCTTTTTATTTGTTTATTATTTCTGTATAAATATCAATTAACCAATCAGAAAATATGAATTGAAATTGATTATGCTTATTAAATTTTGAATTATTTAAATTAGATTCAACTTTAAATTTATTGTTTCTTTTAATTTCATAAATTAGTTATGTCTTGCACTTGATTTTAATTCTCACTCACGAAAAAAATAAATTTTATTTGATTAGACTTAAAAAATTTCAATTTTTACTATTTTATATTCTATGTATATATCTAATTTTTTTTTTTTTTCAAATATCTCTTTCCACAGAAAACAATGTTTATTATCTTTTCAATTATTTAGAAATTCGTAATTTTTACACACCATAAAAAAAATTTGAATTCTTACTTTGCAAAAATTTTATCTTTTTTTGTTAAATATTTGAAACTAATAAATTTCTTACTTACAATACTATTATTCTTAAATTTAACATGACCAATGTTGGGGCTCTGGTTTGATGATCGATGCTTGGAGTTTCCGTTTCTTGAAGTACTTGGGTCCTTTCTCGATACTTAACGCCAGTCCTCCTTGTATCTTGCAACCCGTTGTTTTTTTGTTGTTATCACGTAGGCTTTTTGTTTTCAGACTATTCCTCGTTTAACATTTGCAAATCCTTATCTATTATTTTCAGGATTTTGTTTTTGCACACCCAAAGCTTTACTTTTTATTTCCCAGCTGTTTAACATTCGCGAATCCTTACTTTTTATTTTCAGGATATTTTTTTTTGTTCATTGTTTATTTATTGAATCTTCATATATTAAATATGAACTAACAATAATTAATCAAATCTGATCCTAATTCTTAATTCTTGTCCTGCCAGTGCCAAACAAAAATTTTTCTTCTTCACGGGTTCTGTTCACATATATAGGTGCTTATCGCTCTTCTAGTTGGGTAAGTGCTGCAGTGTCTCTTCTTCTTAAGCAAGTGTGGCCGCCATGATTTAAAATATTTCGAGCTAGTGGATTTGGGTGTTGTTCAAGCCTTTTTAAATATTTTACTGCATATTTTGTAATCATAGTTTTTATTAATGGCACATTGAGATCCTTATGAATGTTTGAGATTTTAACGTACCAGGGAGCTGCTGTGATTATTCGAAGAAGTTTATTTTGACGCCTTTGAATTTTTTCCATATTAGAGGCCGAGGCGGTGCCCCATTGTTGAATACCGTAGCACCAGATAGGCTTTAAGATAGAGTTGTAAAGTAGAAGCTTGCAATCGAGACTAAGGACAGAATTTCTTCCAATAAGCCAATGAATTTGAATGGCTTTTAGTTTCATTTGAGTTAATTTTGCCTCTATATGGCATTTCCACGTTAATCGCCGATCCAGATGTAAACCAAGATATTTTACATGCGAATGTTGAGGAATTATTTGATTATTTATTGTAATAGGGGGGCAAGATTCCCGGCGCAAGGTGAATGTAATATGTACGCATTTTTGCTCATTTACCATTATCCTCCATTGTCTTAGCCATATTTCTAGTTGAAATATATGATCCTGTAAATAACGAGATGCTTCATAACTGTTTTCGTGTACGCTTTGAAAAGCTGTATCGTCTGCAAATGTTGAATTTGGGTGTAGTTGTTTGTTGGCATGCCCGAAGTATAAATTAAGTATAAAAGAGGGCCGAGGATGCTGCCTTGTGGAACTCCAGCGCCATTTGGCTGAGGTGAACTTAAGAAATCTTCTTCTTTAATAATAAATTGACGGCCGACTAAGTAGCTTTCTAACAGTTTGTGAGTGTTTGCTGGTAAATTTTGCTTCAATTTATGTAGTAAGCCTTCATGCCAGACTTTATCAAAAGCTTGCGAAACATCGATGAAGAGTGCTGAGCAATATTTTTTTTCTTCAAATGCTTTTCTTATAACATTTACTATTCGATGAGTTTGTTCAATTGTGCTGTGTTTTCTTCTAAATCCAAACTGATGGTTTGGAATACATCTATTGTCATTTAAAATTAGAATTAATTTTGAAACTAATAATTTCTCAAACAGCTTTGACATATTTGATAATAAGCTAATAGGCCTATATGACTTAACTTTTGTATGATCTTTCCCTGGCTTTGGTATCATGGTAACTAAGGAAACCTTCCATTCTTGCGGGTAGTATTCAAGCCGTAAAATAGCATTAAAAATAAAAAGTTTAAATTTCTTTGCTATGCGAGGTAGCTCTAAAAGCATTTTATTACTGATCTTATCAATACCAGGTGCCTTCTTAGTGTTTAAGTCACAAATAGCCTTTTCGATTTCAGTTATTTCAAATCTTATGGGAATAGCTGCTCTAGCAGCAACAGGTGGTAACTCGACCGCAATATAGTTAGATAAATATGGTGTAGATACGTTTTTCAAGTGACTCACAAACAGATTTCCTTTTTCAATATCGTTTCTTGCCCAACTAGCATTCAAGTTTTTTAATGGTGGCTTTTATATAACTGGCCTTTTTAGATTTCTAGCTGCACGCCATAATGAGTAGTCAGATTGTGGAGTTGCTTCAAGTTCCTTAAGATATTTTTCTAGAGAAGCCGTTTTCTGGGTCTACAGTAAGTTTCTAAGCCTTTGTGTGCACTCTTTTAATAAATTCTTAAGTTGCGGGGATCTGTAAAGTTGCCACTCTCTTCGAACTCTCCTTTTTTCAGTCAAGAGCCGCTCGACATCTGTGGAATATATTTGTTGAAGCGACTTCAGATTTATTTTATTTTTCTAATTTTCTTATATTTTGTTCATTTTCTTAAATTTTGTTTAAAGTTAGTTTTTTTTGTTTAAATTTCTAGTTTTATTTGATTTCTACTATTATTTAATTTTGAATTTTTATTAAACTTTTACGTGTTTTCTTAATTTTGAATTTAACGAAATTTTTTCTCTGAGTGTAGAGCACTCGTTGGAATTTGCCAACTCTCTCAAATTTATTTTATTTTGTTATACATATACATATGTATATACTATGCTCTCGAGTTTGTAGTTTTCCTTTGTTGGCTTACTACAAACTTTTTTGTAATTTAGTTTTTAAGTATAATTTTTAACTTCAACCAGGCAAGACGCCTAATAAATTTGTTTTATTAAATTTAAATTAGAAACCTACCGTGTTTCTATTTTTTTGAATTGGAAAATTAATATTAAAAGGCTAGGTAACATTTATTGTCCCCGTGTTCTCGTCCTTTAATGTTAAAATTAAATTACTGGTGTTTACGTCGTCCGTCAATTAAATAGAAAAAAAAAATAAATAAACAAAATAAAATAAAAAATTTAAATAAATACAAAAGAAATAGTTTAAACTTAAACAATAAAATAGACCAACAATTTTACATATTAAACTAAAAACACAAAATCCAAAACAAACAAAAAATATACACAAAACATAACTGAAAATATTTAAAAAAAAAAAACACAACACTTAAAAAGAAAAAATACAATAACAACACTCACTTAATAACTGTGGCTTCAATTCGAAATAAAAAAAAAAAAAAAATAAATAAAACAAAAAACAATAAAACACATTTCAACTCTTTTAAAAATCTAATTTACAATAACAACTAAACAAGTGCACAATCATCTACATAAATAACCTACAACACACATCAAATACACAACCACACAATATCAGGATACATTTACACCTCGATATACGCGATTAAAAATATATTTTTTTGGCAATGACCAAACGAGGGGCTTTTATGTCCCCGTTTACAGTGCCATTGCTGTTCACTTTTCCCATACCATTTTTCTACGAAGTTTAATTGGCATTATGCCAGATTGCTGTTGGTTACTTAATGACAAAGGCATAACACTGGCCATTGAGTAACTTTCTCAGCAGCAATTTGGTATTTTTGTCACGTTTACTATCGTAAGGAGTATTGCCTTGAATCTTCTTAATTTGTAATGACAGGTAGATTTCGCATAGACTTCTGCAATATACGCGGATTGAGAGCGAATTATTTCTCTTTATATGCTCACATTCGCTTCCATCGGCCGGATGTTTTCGCCTTATGTGAAACCCAGGTGTGTGGGGATGCTGATCCACAGGATTTTCCCATACCTGGGTATCAACTTCTATCCCTTTTTTCTCTTCATAGGGGCCTTGCTATGTACATTCGCAACGATGTTGTGTACCAGTACCAGCAACATCTTACATGTGGTGATGCGGAATTTAGTTCCTTTTGGGTTAAATTCCGGATCAGGACACACATGTTGCATTTCGGATTTCTGTATAGAAGTCCAAACATGGAAACGGCGGCTTCCCTTAATGGCTTTGACGCCCTTTCCGATGCCATTTCTAGAATCCTGGAAAGTTGTCCGAACAGTGAAATTGTAGTTGCTGGCGATTTTAATGTCCACAACTGTTCCTGGCTTCGCCATTCGAGCCATACAACTCCCGAGGGCCAATACGTTGAGTTATTCGCCGTGCATAACCACTTAGCGCAATTAGTGAATGAGCCAACACACAATTCGTGTGTTGTAGGGCAATCTCGAAATACTCTTGACCTTTTTCTCACTTCTCACCCTGAAATGTACGAAGTGAGAACACTCGATCCTCTCGGGAATTCGGATCACAATACCATTTCTGCTTACTTTTCATATTCGGCACTTCATAGCGTTTCGAAAACAGCCCCGAAACGCTCGATTTTTATTTATGAAAAGGCTCGTTGGGCCGAGCTTAACGAATTTTACCGGCATTTCAACTGGAAACTTTGTTTCCTTGACAATAATGTTGATGCCGCAGCAAAAATGGTCGTAAATGTAATTTGGCTTGGAATTAAACTTTTTATTCCCTCGAAGCAAATTTCGGTTAAACCAAAACTTAAGTGTTGGTTTAACCAGACGTGCAAAAATGCAGTCAGATCCAGAGAGGAGGCGTTTAGTAGTTGGCGTTTGAATAAAAACGCAACTACTGATCACCTACGAAAGAAGGCAAGATCTGAGTGTGCCAAAGTACTTAGACGGGAAAAATTTCTACACGAACAGCGTCTTCGTGCTAAGGTCCTTGCTGCTCCTCGGGGCAGTAAGACCTTTTGGTCCTTCGTTAAAAGAGTTAGGGACAGTGCTAGTTCTTCTATCCCAGCGCTTTTAAAGGACGACCAAATATTTACTGACCCGATTGATAAAGCTAACCTCTTGGCTGAACTGTTTGCAAGTAATTCGTTCTTGCCGGAAAGCAATCAATCACTGCCCGTGGTCGGAAGAGTATCATGTACTATGCCCAAGATATTTTTCCGATCACGCGCAGTCAAAAGGGTTCTTACGGATCTTAACGTAAACAAGTCACCGGGGCCGGATGGCATATCAGCACTGGTATTGAAACAGTGCTGTTCGACGTTAGCTCGTCCGTTGGCCAACCTTTTCAGCTCTTCGTACCGTGCGGGAATCTTTCCCTCTTGCTGGAAGGTGGCCAATGTTCAGCCAATCCCCAAGAAGGGTGAGGCTACTAACCCTGACAATTACCGCCCAATCGCAATTTGCTCTTCGCTCTCGAAGGTGATGGAGAGCATGGTTAATTACCATCTTGTGAAATATCTGGAGACGAATTCACTTCTCAGTGACAGACAGTATGGTTTTCGTGGTAGCCGATCTACAGGAGACCTGTTAGCGTTTCTTTCAGAACGTTGGAGTCGGTCCATTCACCGCTTTGGTGAATGCAAAGTGGTTGCTCTGGATATTTCCAAGGCGTTTGATCGAGTGTGGCATGGTGCGCTTGTGTCAAAGCTTATTGCTTTTGGTGTCGGTAATGATTTCTCTCGGTTTATATCGAGTTTCCTCAGTGATCGCACTATACGTGTTGTTATAGATGGGATTGCATCAAACGAGTTTCATCTGAATTCAGGGGTACCGCAAGGTTCTGTCCTTTCTCCTACGCTATTTCTTATATTTCTTAATGACCTTCTTAGTCATACTTCAAATCCTATCTACTCTTTTGCAGATGACAGCAACATTTGTCATTCATATTCCTTCGATCATAGGCCAAGCCTTGTTGAGATTGGGGGCAAAAGGCAGAATATGAATGACACACTTAATCAGGACCTGGCTGCAATCTCTGAGTGGGGTCAAGCGAATAGGGTCGAATTTAATGCACGCAAGACCCAATGTTGTATGTTGACTGGAATAAACACGTTTTTAAAGTGTCGAAAGAAGCATTCAAGTGTTTAGGTTTTTTAAAACGGTGCAAGACTTACTTCACTTCATCCGATCTCCTTACTATCTATACCACCTATATCCGACCGAAGATGGAATACAGCTCCCATATATGGGCAGGGGCTTCAAAGTCTATTTTGAACCTTCTGGACCGTGTACAAAGGATGGCGGTGAAGCTCATCAATGACAGTAGGGTATCCAACTCTATTGACTCATTGGAGCATCGTCGGAATGTGGGTTGTGTGACACTTTTCTATCGATATTACCATGGGAGGTGTTCCACTGAGGTGAGTGAACTTATTCCACCCGCCCGAGAATTTCTTCGTAATACTCGCTCATCCAGTGGATCACATCCATTTGTAGTCGATTGTCCTGTGTTTCGCACAACGCATTATAGAGAAAATTCGTTTTTCAGTCGAACTATCCGTATGTGGAATAAACTTCCCGCAGAGGTCTTCCCCGGTACTTACAATTTATTAAGATTCAAGTCAAATGTCCACAAACACTATTCCCTCTTTCCTCCTTCCCAAACCTTATTTTCCTGATCAACACAATGCACTGCATATATAGGGGGCATCCCCTGAGTGTTGGTTTATCGCTAAAAAAAAAAAAAAAAAAAAAAAAAACAAGACTAGCCCCAACATTTGGCCCTTCGATAAATCCTAGAGGAGCTAGGATTGGAATAGCCAGTGGCAAACCTGTCCACTGAATGCCATCAGCAGTTGTTCTCCCGTAACAACTGCGGCAAATTTCTTCAAAGTGTCGTCAAAAGTTGTTTCATCGCAACAACTACAACATCAGCAGCAATAAAGAGGTAAAAGTTCACAATTGTGCCAAACATTCCAAGAAGGAAGAAAGGTCCACAAGACGGTTGATTTTCGAGAGGGAAAATCACCGAGGTAAACATTAAGTGTCATCAAAAGGATTAGATTGGGTGAGTACAGTGTTTTAGTTATATTTAATGCGATTGTGTGATTTTTATTAGAAAAAGTGCAAAAAATTAATTAAAATAACTGCATAATCATATCCAACAAGTAATCGAACATAACCTCTAAATTAAATAAAAAAGCCAACACTGATATAAAAAAAATCCCCAACGTGCCAACACTATTAAAAAGTACCAACACTGGTAAATAAGAAAAAAACAACGGAGTTATTTTTACATACGCTCTGCTGTTAAACATAATTGCCATACTCGTCACACTCATTACTAAGTGTTTCAATTCCATCAGTTTCCCTAACTTTTTTCATATACAACTAAATCAGTCATAGTTTCAACCTGTTGGAAGTTTATAGCCTAAACATTTTGTGCTAAAAGAAGAAAATTGTAAAATTTGTGAAGAATATTTAATAAAAAATAAATACAAGGATTAAAATAAAAATAAAAACAAATTGTAACCGGTGGTATTCAAAAAAGAAAAACAGTGACTAAAAAAGGAAAAAGAATAAAAAAAAAAACACTGAATTTCTGCATTGGGAAAATTAATTAAAAAAATTAAATGTTAGGTATTCAATGTTAAATATCTTTGGATATGTGGCAACACTCTAACATGTCAAATGAATAAATGAAAGGACAAAATAGATGATAAGAAGTAGATAATAAGAATTGAGAATAACTGAATAAATACACACTTATGAATTGAAGCTTAAACAAAGCGCGTGTTTTATATTTGATACTGTGTAATACACAACAAATGGCGACGAGCTAAACATTTTTTTAAAAGTGAATTAGTTTCTTAAACACATGTTATTACATACCATTTTTTTTTAAATAAAATAAGAAACATATCGTGTTACAAAAAAAAAAATATATACAACAATAAAATGCCAGATAGTAGTCTGAACAACAACAGTGCAGGTGGAGCGCCAATTACATTATTGCCTACACAATCTATTGCAGAGTTCGTTCCGAGTGTTGATAAGTGGCACTTATGGCATGAAAGATTGGAAATATATTTATGTGAAATTGGTTGTACAAATGACAATGTGAAAAAGTCGATTTTATTAAAGTCTATTGGTGCAGAGGCGTATGGAGTATTGCATAGCTTATGCAGCCCACAATCCCCTGTTTCCAGAACATATAAAGATTTGTGTGAAATATTGAAAACACATTTTACGCCACCGACCATCGTATTTCAAGAAAGAAAAAATTTTCATAGTGCAGTGATGGGTGAAAATGAAACAATTTCTGGGTGGT
This sequence comes from Pollenia labialis, assembly GCA_949318255.1. Classification (NCBI taxonomy): domain Eukaryota; kingdom Metazoa; phylum Arthropoda; class Insecta; order Diptera; family Polleniidae; genus Pollenia; species Pollenia labialis. The sequence goes on from OX439140.1 coordinate 48,323,434, forward strand.
TTGCACGTATAAAAAAATGTGCTTTAAATTGCAAGTTTGGTGAACACTTGGACGCTTTCATATTGGACAAATTCGTAACGGGACTTCCATCAAGAATATTCGAGAGAATGTGTGAAGAAGATGAGAGGTTATGTGTTAATGATGCATTTAGAAAAGCCTTGACAAAGTTTAAGTCATCGGCTAGTATGTGTGAAAGAGATAACGTTAACTTTGTAAAACGAAGCAATTGGAACAACAACAGCATAGAGCAAAAATGCGGTAACAAAAACAGCACTAATAGCAGAGGCAGCAGCGGCAGCAGCACAAATCAAAGTAACAACAAACAAAAGCATAGCAGCAAAGAATGCGTTCACTGCGAATGGCGAAATCACAAATCTGGTGACTGCAAATATAAGGAAAGTAAATGTCATTCCTGTGGTAAGACGGGCCATTTAGCATCAGTTTGTCGTTTAAAGAAAAATGTAAATTATGTATTAGAAAATTCTGATTCATTCCAATTTGATAGTACTCATAACTTTTCTATTTTTAGTATTGGAAGTGGTAATTCGATGAGCCTTTACACTCTACCCGAAAAATAAATGACTACCATTTAGATGCTATATGTGACACTGGAGCTTCTTGCACATTGCTGCCTAGATCGTTTCTCCGTAAAATAAACGTTAATGAAAAGGATATTTATCCCGGTGAAACTTCGTATATAAGCTACAGTGGCAACAGTATTTCGATTTTTGGTAAGTTCCTTGCAAATGTTACATACAAAGGGCTTACAAAAAGCATTGATATTATTGTGACAAACACGGAAAATCCACCCTTGTTGGGAAGAACATTTTTAAGAGCTTTTGACTTTGAGTTAAAACGAATAAGTACAGTGTATGACAAACGTGATTTGAGTGTTGTTAGTGATCAATTAAGGGCTGAATTTGCAGACGTATTTGATAATGGCTTAGGGGCTTACAAGTGTGCTAAGATTGCGCTATTGATAAATGAAAAAGCAAAGCCCGTTTTTTTTAAACCTCGTCCATTGCCTCTTACATGGAAATCTCGGGTAGAAAATCAGCTTCGTGATTTGATTAAGATGGACATTTTGGAGCCTGTGGACCATTCAGAATGGGGAACGCCCATTGTACCAATTTTGAAACCAGACGGAAGTTTTCGTTTATGTGGGGATTTTAAGGTAACGATTAATAAACATTTGATTGATTTTAAGTATCCGTTGCCCAGAATTGATGAGGTTTTTGCTGCATTACAAGGAGGTTGTTTATTCACGAAATTAGATCTCTCAAACGCGTACAATCAACTGATGTTGGATGAGAGATCTCAGCTTTTGTGTACCTTAAGTACCCACATAGGGACATTGAAAATGAAAAGGCTACCGTTCGGGATAAAAACGGCAGCGGCAATTTTTCAAAAAACTATAGAGGGAGTATTAAGGGAAGTACCAGGTGTTGTAGTTTACCAGGATGATATAACCGTAACAGGTAGGGACTTACAGGAGCACGTAAATAATTTGAGAATGGTCTTGAATAAACTACGTAATGCAGGTTTTAAATTGAATGTAGGGAAATGCAAATTTTTTGAACGGAAAATATCCTACTTAGGCTTTACCATAGATAAAAATGGTCTAAGCAAAAACGAAGATCGTATTGTTTCTATTGTGAATGCTCCATCACCACAGAATGTATCTCAACTCAGGGCTGTAGTCGGAATGCTAAATTATTATTCTAAATTTTTAGATCGCTTTGCTCAGCAGCGTATGCAAATCTGAAGCGCGATATTACATCGGAACAATTATTAGTACATTTTAACCCCGATTTGCAATCGTACTTACCACAGATGCTTGTAATACAGCAGTGGCAGGGGTATTATCACATATTTTTCCTGACAAGTCTTTAAAGCCAATTGCTTTTGTATCAAGAGCGCTCTCGAAATCTGAGGTAAATTATAGTACGTTGGAAAAGGAGGCTCTGGCAATCATATTTAGTGTAACAAAGTTAAGGCAGTATTTATGGGGTAATCACTTTGTTTTGAAAACGGACCACAAACCGTTGCTGACAATTTTTGGTGAAAGTAAAGGTTTGCCTCTAATGGCTTCTGCTCGTTTACAGCGCTGGGAATTGATCCTTTCAGGATTTAATTATACTGTGGAACATGTAAAGGGGGCAAATAATCAGGCAGATAATCTGTCTAGAATGCCACAGGTTCCACAAGTTGAAGACTACAATGAATGTAATTACATAAATTTGATAGCAGAAGATAATATGTTCGACTTTAATTTTAAAACCATAGCTAAAGAAACAAGACGGGACATTGTTTTATCAAGAGTTGCTAACGCCATTAGTATGGGCACGGTTCACCAATTAAAAGGTGATGAGTTTAAACCTTACCGGGAAAAAAGCAAATGAATTGTCTGTCGAATATGGTTGTGTACTTTGGGGTTATCGTACAGTAGTTCCCTGTAAGTTGCGAAAAACGATTTTGGAAAATCTGCATAGTTCTCATTTTGGTGTTGTCAAGACCAAAGCTTTGGCTCGCTCTTATATTTGGTGGCCAGCTATCGATAAAGATATCGAAAACCTCGTAAAAGGTTGTAGACCATGCCAGGAACTACAATCGAGCCCTGAAAAAAGTATTTTGATACCGTGGAGTCCAACTAAGTCAGTCTGGAGTCGTATACATATTGACTTTGCAGGACCTATAAAAAATCGGTACATGTTAATTGTGATTGACTCATTCTCGAAATGGGTTGAAGTCTTCACAACGAGGGAGATAACGTCGCATTTCACGATCAATAAACTTAGGGAATTGTTTTGTAGATTTGGTTTGGTTAAAAGAAAAAAATAATTTGGACCTTGATGTTTTACTGAATCGGATTTTAATTGATTACCGCAATACCCCACATTGATCTACTGGTGAATCACCAGCAAAGCTTATTTTTGGTCGCACACTTAAAACACCTTTTAATAATTTAAGACCACCTTTGGTAAAAGAGAAAATTGAAGAGTCTCAAGAGAAAAGTGTTCTTCTTGATAATGCAATTCTCTGAGGGTGAAAAAGTTTTGATTCGAAATTACAGAGATTGCAACAAACCAAACTGGTCCCCAGCTGTGATTAAACAAAGATTAGGCAAATACTCCTATTTGTGTATTATGTCGGATAACAATCGGGAAATAAAAAGACATTTAGATCAAATGTGTAGTCTAGTTACTAACGAGTCACAATATACCAATGCTTTGAATACAGCTGGTGTAGGGGACATATTGCCTGGAACAAGCAACGAAGGTAGCATTAGTGCAAGTACTTCCAAAAATGATGTCAGCATTGAAAGTGAAGAGGCAGTATGTGAAGGTACATCGAATAGAAACTTAAGACCAAGAAAAGATGGTAAAGTTGTAAAACATTAATAAAGCGCTTATAAACAAAAATATATATTTTTTTTTCTTTGAATTAAATGAACTAGATTAACATACATACACACATATTATTGTTCATGTCTGAAAATTAATTAAATTATAACTAAGTTTAAGGAGAGGCGTGTTAGGTATTCAATGTTAAATATCTTTGGATATGTGGCAACACTCTAACATGTCAAATGAATAAATGAAAGGACAAAATAGATGATAAGAAGTAGATAATAAGAATTGAGAATAACTGAATAAATACAATCTTTTAAATTGAAGCTTAAACAAAGCGCGTGTTTTATATTTGATACCGTGTAATACACAACATTAAATTAAAAGTGGTTACAAAGGAAGCAAATAACAACACAACAACAAAGCAGAAGAAACTGTCTTAGCTTACCAGCAATCAACGAGGGTCCCATTACGAAGATTTGCGGGGAAACGGTGAGTGTGAAATATATTTTTGTGAAGAATTTGGTACATTAAGGAAGACAGTGTTCTGGCATAATTATTAAGAAAAAATAAGAATAATAAAGAAGCAGTTTTTTTTTGTTATACAAGAATTTAATGGGTGGCCCTTCAAGTGGAGCAAAAAGTTAACAAAAATATATAGCATTAATATTGAATGCAAAACTATAGCAAGTAGTCACATTTTAAATAAAAAGGGTGAACCGAAAAGAGGTGTTAAAAATTTTGTTTTTACAAGGTGACCCTACGAGTGGTACATATTTAAAGCATTATTTAATTAAAAAGCTGAATGCTTATGAACAACCCGTTCTAAATTTGTTATGAAGTGTGTTCGATTATTTTTGAAAAATTGTTTGGAGAAAAGAGTGCGTAATTTTAGAAAAATTTAATTTAAAGGACAATTATAATACATAATTATATTGGGAATTTTGATGAGTAGATTTTTTAAAAAAAATTTTACGAAATCTGAGTAAAATTGATTTGTGGTTGAATATTGAAATTATTTTTATGGTGGTAGAGGAAAATTTAATAAATAAGAATTTTGAGAAAATTAAACTACATTGAAATATAAACAACTTGGGAAAATTTTTTGGCAGTTTTGAGGCGAATATTTTTGAAATTTATTTGGTGAAATTTAAAGCTGTATTTTTAAACATTCTACGACGCTTTCATTCGTCGCGAATAATTTTAATATAACTTTGTATAAGGTTGCATTTCTTCACGATTATTTTTTGAAAATTTTTTAATTTCGGCTTGTGAAATCGTTGAGGTATAAAACATTTTAAGGCTATTAAGCAAAAATTTTAAAAATGGTTTCGGAAAGAGCATGTAAATACGATATTCGACAAGTAGTGAATTTTTGTTCTACTTTTGAGAAGATTTCTTCAGAAGATGGATGAAGATGATAGTAACAGTTGAGGAATTCATCAGTGGCTATGAAAAGGTGAAAGAAGAAGAAGACTTTCCGGATGAAATTACTCTTAAATATGAGAATGCCTGTGAACAGTACCAGATGCTAAAGGCTAAAATATTGGACTTGTTGAAGGCGAAGGCCCCACAACAAAAAGCGGCAGATACGACAGTACGTCAGTCATCTCTTAAGTTACCTGCGGTTGAAATTCAAACGTTTGAAGGAGGTTTCGACAAATGGCCAGCATTTAGGGACATGTTTAGGGCAGTGGTTGGAAACGAGCCTTCAGTGGCGCCAGCGCAAAAATTATATTATTTACTTGCAAGACGAGGGGGGAGGCCTACCAACTCATAAAAGATTATGATTTGGTAGATGCTAATTTTGAGCTAGCTTGGCAGGCCTTAAAAAGTCGCTACGAAAATAAGCGAATTCTAATAAATAATCAAATTAGAAAAATGAATGGCATCTAGGCCCCTCAGAATGAAACTTTAAAATTTTTAAGGCAACTTCAAAATACAGTCAGCGATGGTTTGTCGATTATTAGTTCGTTTCAAGTTGAGGTGGCTGATAATGACCCCTTTCTTATGCACATTTGCACTTCAAAGCTCCCTGAAGAAACTTCGCGTGCGTGGGAAGATTCTCTGACGAACCATAAGGAACCGCCTACCTGGCAACAACTTAACAAATTTCTGTCTGAGAGAATTGAAACTTTAGAAACTTTTACAAATTTGAGGAAGCCGCCCAGCCGAGACCACAATACCTCCAAATCGCAAGTTTTATATTCTGATGCTGAAACTGATAAAGATAAATTTAGCTGCAAGAAATGCCAACAGAATCATTCATTACGATTCTGCAAATATTTTAAGGGTTTGTCAGTCCATGATCGAATCAAATATGTTTATGCGAACAAATTTTGTGCGAATTGTTTTTCACCCACTCATTTCAAAACGAAATGTCAGAGCTCCAGTAGTTGCAACAGATGCAATCAGAGGCATCACACCATGTTGCATATTGAAGAAGATAATGCGAAAAAAGGTCCCACTCAAAGGGCGTCAACTCATCAGCAGTCTCGAGACAACGAAAGGCCATCAGGGTCGGGTACTCAGAACAACACAAGGCCATCCAGTTCTCAATCGGGACGATCTGCTACTTGAGGTGCAAATGGCATGGATTCAGTTCAGGTGAATCTGTCTCAACACAGCGGTACTACAATTTTACCTACAGCTTTGGTTCATGTAGAGCATTTAGGCGAAAAATTCACTGTTCGCGCATTGATTGATACAGGGTCGACTAGAAGTTTTATCTTAAGGCGGGTTCAACAAAATTTAGCGATTCCCCTAGAACGCCATCATAGCGAAATATCAGGGTTCGGTGATACGGTGGTAGGTAGTTCGAAGGGAAGGTTCTATGTCACAATTAAATCTCGAATATCCGATTTTAAAATTAAAATCCGAGCGATTGTGGTGTAATGATCTTTTTTATTATTAGTAGACCCTGTAGTACTCTTTATTTATTAAAGAGCCTTAGAGTAGCAGACGGCTCTATCTTATGGCAAAGTTAATTGCCGAAGTTTTTTAGAAAAATAAAACAACTTTGAAGTCAGATTTATTTCTAATTTTATTTACAATTTTCTTCAGCTTATATACTATTTCTTATTCTATGCTTAATAATTATCACATTAATTTATTTTTGTTAACCTTTACAATATTCATTCATTCACAAAAACTATCATTTTTCAACCTACAATTCTAATGACCCAATTCAATAAATACTAGTCACTTGCAATTGCATAATAAAATTTAGGTCATTAACTCATTGTTTATTTTCATAATTTTTCTTTGCTTGGAATTTTGCTTACTTGCATTTCTGTTTTTATTTCTACATTAGGTGTGTTCATACTACATGCACTACACCCCTACCGCTTAAAAGAAAAAAAAAAAAAATTTTTGGAATGGAAAAAAAAAATTTTTTTGAATGTTAAACTATAAAAAAAAAATTAATATATTATTTAAAATAACTTTATTCTATTCTTATGTATAGTCATAGGTTTATTATCCTTTAAAATAGTGATATTTACATCTTGTGTGTTTATTACCTTAAATGGACCCATATATTGGTTCTCACTTTTCCTTGCGTTCTCTTTTCTTAAAAATACCTTATCTCCTATTTTTATTTGAATGTCGTTAATATTCTTATCTTTAACAGCTTTTTGTTTTATTTTGTTTTCTAACAGTTTTCTGTTTGCCATTTCATGTGCATGTTTTAATTTTATTTTTAATTCTGTAATATAATCTTCATAATTATAGAATTTATCGTTCGACATGGGCTCAGTTGTCATTGATGCCAATCTTCCATATACCAGTTCAAATGGAGAAAAACCTGTGGATGAGTGTGGTGTTGTATTATACGCGAATGTATAATACGGAATCCATTCATCCCAATTGTACTGTTCCGTGAAAGAACGCATATATTCGTTTAAAACCTTATGATTTCTTTCTATACTACCTAAAGTTTCATGGTGGTATGCCGTTGAAGTTACATGCTTGATTTTCATAAGTGTACATATTCTATTAAATAATTCGTTCACGAATTCAGTTCCTCTGTCTGTTTTTACTGTATCAAAACATCCATATCTCAATATAAACTTTTCTACTAATATTCTTCCTATCTCAGATGCTTCCTTAGTTTCTATCGGAAATGCGTCAACGTATTTTGTTAATTCGCATTGTGCTGTTAATATGTATCTATACCCATTAGATATCCTTAACGGACCTACAGTGTCCAACTGTATAAATTGAAATGGTTTTGTAGGTGTATTAGTTATTTGAATTGGTGCCTTGGTATGCCTAATGACTTTGTTTCTTTTACAAAATTCGCAACGACTGATAAAATCTTTGATCATTTTGTACATATTTTTCCATATGTACCTTTGCTTTAATCTAATGATTGTTCTGCGTACTCCCGCATGACCTCCGTATGGGGTTTCATGATATTCTTTTATTATCTCTTTTTGTCTATCCCTTCCTAGTATTCTTTCTGGTTGACTAAATAATATTATCTCTATAGGTCTCTGCCTATGTTTATCCTTATTCTGCATGCTGTTATACATCTTATTAAATTTTTCCTCACGTATGAGTTTGAAAATCGTATCATCTTTTGCTAGCGTTACTATAAATATTTGATTATCCCGTAAGACCTTAGTTAACTTCTGCAAGACTGAACCTAAATTCGAGTATGCATTTTCATTACCAGATACTACTACGCGATTTCTAAAAATTTCAACTTTTGGCATGCTTTTATTCACTTTATCTATCACAAAATTTAACCTTGGATATCCTTTAATTTGTGAAAATGAAATGCTAGTCCACATATAGATGTGATCAGACTCTCTGTCACTATTCCTTTCCATATAATCTTCATTTTTCCTAATCGAAGTACTCTCTTTATCAGTTTTTTTGTCATTCTTCCTCAAATCTTCAGTCATTTTTCTAGTCATCACGTTTATATTTCTTGTCATCATATCTTTCAAATCATTAGAATCTATTTTGATTCTTGACAACGCATCGGCATTAGTATTAATTTTTCCTTGCTTATATATAATTTCGAAATCATAATCCATCAGATCTAATCTAATTCTAGTTAATCTTGACGACGGATTACTGTGAGTAAACAATGATACCAGTGGTCTGTGATCAGTTACCACTTTGAACTTTCTACCGTATAAGTATGGTCGAAAATGAGTGATTCCCCAATGAATAGCTAAAAGTTCTTTCTCTATCACTGGCTTGTTAATTTCATGCTTATTGAGAGAACGGCTTGCATATGAGATCGGTAAATCGCTATTTATTTCACCTTGTGAAAGTACCGCTCCCAACGCGTAATTGGATGCGTCAGTAGTAAGTATGAATTATTTTTCAAAATCTGGATATTGTAATACCGGTGGATTAGAAACTACAGATTTTAACATTTCAAAAGACTTCTGGCAATTTTCTGACCAAATAAAGGGTTGGTTTTTCTTTAATAATTCATTGAGAGGTTTAGCTATCTGTGCAAAATCTCTAACAAAACGTCTATAATAGTTACAAAAAGCTACGAATCTTCTTGTATCATCCGCATTCTTCGGAATTGGATAAGTCTCAAGTGCCTTACACTTACTCGGGTCTGTCATTACTCCTTTATCTGTAATAAGATGCCCTAAATAAACCACTTCTGGTTTCAAAAAATTACATTTATTCGGATTTAATTTTAGGTTGTGGCTTCTTAATCTCTGAAAAACTTTTCTTAAATTATCATTATGGTGTTTCAAAGAACATCCAAAAACAATTATATCATCTACGTATATAAATGCATTGGAATCCAAACCTGTTAATGCTATCGTCAACATTCTTTGGAAACTATTTGATGATATTTTGAGACCAAAAGGTAATCTTTTGAATTGATAATGCCCATTATTCGTAGAAAATGCTGTAAGTGGTCTAGATGCTGGTTGTAATTCTATCTGGTGGAATGAGCTCGTCATGTCTAGCGTTGAAAAATATTTTGCTCTTCCTATCCTGTCTAATACATCATCTAGTTGAGGTAGTGGGAATTTGTCGTTGACTAATTTTTTATTTAATTGACGATAATCGACAACTAGTCTCCATTTCTTCTCATCGTTGTCACTTTTCTTCGGGACCAAAAGTAAAGCAGAATTATAAGGACTAACAGATGGTTCAACCAAATCTTCTTCTATTAACTTGTTAACCTGTGTCTTGATTTCTTCCTGCTGTGACTGTGGTAATCTATAATTTCGCGTGTAAACCGGGGTATCGTCCACAGTTTGTAATCGTTGTTTATAGAAATTATTCGCTGTTAAATGGTCTCCCTCTAAATGAAAAATATCTTCGAATTCTTTACATATTTCCTCTATGGTTTGTCTTTCATTAATGCCGACTAAATCTATACTTAATAATTTCCTTAACTTTTCCCATCTATCTTGTCGTCTATCATTAGTAACCTCTTTTCTATTATACATAATGTTGTAATGTGATAAACGTTTGATCTGCAAATCCAATTTTGATATTGTAACCTCTTCGTCTGAAGCATTTAAAACCCTAATGTGCTTTGTCCCATGTTTTGGAATTATTGTGTTGCCAATAAAAACATTGCTACCGATTTGTTTTGCGCATTCTACGCTATCCTCTTCAATCTGTAAATTTACTGCTTGTATCATTTCAGTTCTTGGTGGTATTACGAATCTATCGATATTTGCTCTCATTGGTAGAACGTATTCAGTTTCATTTACCATGATAACCAATGTGTATGTCTCATAGTCAATTTTTGCTAAATACTTGGTGAAAAAATCTCTACCTAGAATACCATCCGTTGCTATTGGGAATTTTGTATCCACTATTTGATACTCATGGCTTATTATATCCTCCGGAAGTACTAATTTCAGCATCGAAGTACCCATTGTTTGAATTGAATTATTTTCAATACCCGTAATTTTGCAAGAATTGTGTTGTTTTATTTCCTTATCTCCTATAAAATTTTCTTTTCATATTGAAATGTCTGCACCTGTATCTACCAAAAACCTCACAAAAACTCCTACGTCCGTTTTAAATGTTACAAAATGAGGTGCCTCTGTGTGCGAATTGTAAGTTCTTAATGCATATTCTTTTAATTGTTTCAATTTCCCTACATCTTCTGTCAAATTTACTCTTGAGGATTGCAGGGAGTTATCTCGTTTCCCTGTTCCTGAGCAACATATACCCTTCTTTGGTTTCTATTTCTAAAATTATCATCTCTCTGGCTGTTACTGTTGTAATTATTATCTCTTCTATTTCTAAAATTATCATCTCTCTGGCTGTTATTGTTGTAATTATTATTATTTCTACGTAAATTATTCCTAGGATTGTTATTACCATCTCTATTGTAAGTATTAACATTATTACTATTACCTCGTCCGCCATTATTACCACGATATCTTCTGTTATCAAAAAATCTCTTGTTCTTATTAAAATGCATTATAGAATTTGGTTGCGAAACCACCTCTGAAGCTATTTGAATTGCTTCATTAAGACTTTTGGGTCTAGCAGCTAAAACAGTAGTTCTGTGTGGTTCATTTAAACCATTCTTAAAAGTACTAAGCGCAACCTGCTCATTCATTCTAATAACTGTTTCTCTGCTTTGGGAACCCAGTTCTGTGACCTGTAATTCATTAAGAATAGCTATTAGTGATTCAACCTTGTTTGCGAATTGTGTTACTGAACCATTTCCTTGTGTCTGTTTTGACAACTCAGTATGCACCGAAGAGAGTGATTTCTTTGGTGTAAACACTTTCCTAAGGGTACATTTGAATGTTTCTAGAGAACTTGGTGTCTCCTCCGAAATCAACTTGTTCCTTACTTTGTCTGTTAATTTAGTAGCTAGAATGAACTTGATCAACTTACTAACCTCTGTACTATCCTTAAGTGTTTCAGCATAGAATTCTATTATGCCTAAAAAATTACTCATTTGCCCGAGGTCACCATTGAATTCAGGTATTATTTTGGAAGCGTCAAGAATGCCAAACGATGCCATGTCTTTGATTTCTTTTAATTTTAAATAACTAAAAATTTTTCTCTCAATTTCTTCTATATCTTCTAGGGAATAGCCTTCACTCTTTAATGCAATACTTTTCAATTCTTCAATTGTTCTTAAAGTACTTACTTTATAATTTTCTGTATAATCTCTATTCGGACTCTTCTTTAAGTTCTTATAAATACCTATTAATCCATCCATTTATTAAACATATTTTTAACATTTATTAAACATTTTCTAATCTATTAGTAAATTTGATTGCCTTTTTCCTCATGTACTCCTTATAATATTCATTTAATTTACCTAATACTAACACAACTAAAAGGATTAGAATTACCAGCTGCATATGATCCTGAGTTACTGTCAGCACTCCACTGTTGTTTTCATTTACAATGATGGCTTCTTTTGAAAACCATCCACCCATTTTGAAATATGGTTATTACATACATATATTTTTCTAAATTAAATTTATTTAACTGTCTCCCTTATGATCCGGATTTCTTTTAAAATTTTGGATTTCTCGGCTTTGTTGCCGGTCAAATGGAACCTTCGGTAGGCCTCAGCAACGAGCTTCCGCCTCTTAACCGCTTTACCACCTCTTTTCTTCTGCTTTTCTTCCTTCTCCGGAGTCTCGGATCTTGGTACCTGCGCCTTGGACTTCTGCAGGCGTTTAAGATAATCTTTGATAGGTATCTTCTTTTTGCTGGCACTATACTTAGGGGCCTCTGGAACAGAAACTACAGGCTGAGGTACATACTCATTCTCTAGCAAATGCTCCCATTTCCTAAATAACTTGTCAATCTCCTGTTTGGTTGCCTCTAATTCTTCTGTATCCATTGGTTTGGCAGGATCGCCATGTAATGATCTTTTTTATTATTAGTAGACCCTGTAGTACTCTTTATTTATTAAAGAGCCTTAGAGTAGCAGACGGCTCTATCTTATGGCAAAGTTAATTGCCGAAGTTTTTTAGAAAAATAAAACAACTTTGAAGTCAGATTTATTTCTAATTTTATTTACAATTTTCTTCAGCTTATATACTATTTCTTATTCTATGCTTAATAATTATCACATTAATTTATTTTTGTTAACCTTTACAATATTCATTCATTCACAAAAACTATCATTTTTCAACCTACAATTCTAATGACCCAATTCAATAAATACTAGTCACTTGCAATTGCATAATAAAATTTAGGTCATTAACTCATTGTTTATTTTCATAATTTTTCTTTGCTTGGAATTTTGCTTACTTGCATTTCTGTTTTTATTTCTACATTAGGTGTGTTCATACTACATGCACTACAGTGGTACCAACATTGGCACATTTTATGCCTTCACGGCCGATCCCAATTCAAACGGTGACAGATAAACAAGGTTTGAAGCTTGCAGATCCATATTTCTACAAACCTGCTGCAATTGAAATGATTATCGGTAGTGATTATCTGCCTTTTATAAATTTGAGCGGCGTAAAAATGAATATCGGAAACAAGCTTGAAGCCCGAGAGTCCCACTTTGGCTGGTATTTGCTAGGCCCTGAACCGGAAACTAGGGTTCAATCATTCCATACTTTTGTCTCGCCTTGCAGCGATCTGGCCCTTCATGAGCAATAAAAAAAGTTTTGGGAAATAGAAGAGGCTGAAAAACCGATTTTCAAGCTGAAAGTGATATTAATTGTGAAAATTATTTCAAACGTACCACAATTTGACAGTCTGATGGACGTTACGTAGTTCGACTACCGTTCAAGGAACAATTCCCGAAAGAGATTTATTTAGGCCCCTCCCGAAATATGGCTCTTGCGCATTACCATCGAATGGAGAAAACGCTCGATAAAACCCCAGATTTGAAGGCGCAGTACGCTGAAGTTCTCCAAGAATATCTGGACTTGGATCACATGGAACCAGTTGTACATTTTGAACCCAAAGCAGAAAAAGTATCTTCATTTTTTCTACCCCACCACGCGGTAATCAAGCCCGAAAGTAAAACCACAAAAGTGCGAGTGGTCTTTAACGCATCAAAGAAAACAGGAAGCGGGTTTTCATTAAATGACGTGCTACACCAGGGCCCAACGCTTCAAACGGATTTAATGCAACTTGTTTTACGTTGGCGATATTATAAGTACGTATTCACTGGAGACATCCAGAAGATGTATAGGCAGATTTTGATGCATAAAGCAGATCGCCCTTATCAACAAATTTTATTTCGCAACAACACTGAGGGATACGTGAATTCATTTCAACTTAAGACCGTTACGTTTGGCGTAAATTGCGCCCCCTTTTTGGCGATTAGGACTCTACTTGAGCTAGGTCATGATTGCAGACACTTGTATCCCAAAGCATCTAATATTCTGAAGAACGAGGTCTACGTTGATGACATATTGTCCGGGGGACACACGCTTGAAGAGGCCAAGCAAAGGGAGCTTATTACAGCTTTGAAATCTGGTGGCTTTCCCCTTAAAAAGATGACAGCAAATCATCTGTTTCTACTCGAAAGTTTGCCCCGGGAGGATCTTCTAGACGAAGATTTCTTGAAGTTGGATGACTCCAGCTCTTTAAAAACATTGGGAATTCGCTGGAATGCGTTGGCGGATATATTTTACTATGCTGTAGAGCCAATTGAAATTACCCCATCCGCCACAAAACGAAAAATCTTGTCAGTAATAGCAAGATTATTTGACCCTCTAGGTTGGTTAGGCCCAGTCGTTATTGTTGCTAAGACTTTGATGCTGGAATTATGGGAAGCAAAGTCTGATTGGGACGAAGGGGTACCTCCACACAAACTTGTAAAATGGAATTTATTTTTGAAAAACTTGCCATTTATTTCAACCATTAAGATACCTAGATGGGTAGATTTCTCCCCAGGATATAAAATCCAAATACATGGCTTCTGTGACGCCTCAGAGAAGGCATATTGTGGTTCAGTGTATATTCGAACAGAAAACTTAGAAGGCCAAATAAATAGCCATTTGCTGGTAGCAGAAACGAAAGTTGCTCCGATCAAGCGGACTTCCGTTCCGAAACTCGAATTGTGTGGAGCTTTTTTGTTGGCTAAGCTCATCCGTAGTGTAGCCACGAATTGTCAGTTTACCTATGAGCTATTTTTGTGGACAGACTCGTCCATAGTCCTGGGTTGGTTGCAAAAACCTCTCTACACGTTAAAAACTTTTGTCGCAAATCGTGTGACTCAGATCATCAGCATCGCCAGCACTCAAAACTGGAAACACGTAAAAACTGAAGAAAATCCTGCAGACTTGGGCACTCGAGGCTGCTCCCCGCAGGAGCTTGCAGACAATCAACTCTGGTGGCATGGCCCCACCTGGCTGCAACTTCCCACACCATTGTGGCCAGTACCTCGTACGTTTGACCCAGTCGACTTAGAGACAAAGAAGTCTAAAATCAACTTTCATCTTGACGTAAATTGCACAGATATACTTGAAGAATTTTCATCTTTTCCAAGGGCGTTGCGAATTCTTTGTTATCGACTTAGATTTGTCAACCGAGTTCTCAAGAAAGCATTTTCCACCGAAAAATTTATTACAGCTAAAGAAATTAGCTCAATGAAAACTCGACTCATCTCGCTCGCTCAAAAGAGATATTTTTACCGTGAATACGATTGTCTTAAGGAAAAAAAACCGTTAAGCCGCAAAAGCAGATTGCTTAACTTGAATCCTTTTGTTGATAAGGACGACCTTTTACGAGTTGGCGGCAGGCTAATTAATGTAGGCTTAAGTTACGAGGAACGTCATCCAGTTATTGTGCCAGAAGGGTCTCATTTTGCGAGGCTCCTAGTTAATTTTACACATCGCATTATGCTCCATTCTGAGCACCATATAATGCTACGTGCGATTCGTCAAGGATTTTACATCCCACGTTTGAAAAATCTTGTCCGAAAATGCATCAGAGAATGCAAGGCCTGTACTATTTATAAGCATAAGGTCCAGCACCAAATCATGGCCGCACTCCCCCCAGAACGGGTGAACTTTTCCCTGCCCTTCACATATACCGGAGTCGATTTCGCTGGTCCCTTCAATATTAAATCCTCGACGTTGAGAAATGCGAAGATTCTCAAAGGTTACGCTGCTGTGTTGGTATGTTTTTCTACCCGAGCCGTCCATTAAGAAGTCTGTTCAGACCTCTCAACCGATGCCTTTCTAGCCTGCTTTCACCGCTTTATTGGGCGCAGAGGACTCCCCAAGACCATGTTTTCCGACAACGGTCGAAATTTCGTCGGTGCAAGCTATGCTCTTCTTAAAGGCCACCACGAACTCTTGAAATCGCTTGAAAAGACTGTAATCGAAAAGTACTCCACCTTAGGCGTTACCTGGTCTTTTATACCGCCATATGCACCTCATATGGGTGGCCTCTGGGAGGCCGCAGTCAAGAGCATGAAGTCTCACCTAAAGAAAGTTACCAGCCACCTATCTTTCACGTTCGAAGAATTCAGCACGCTTCTAGTCCGTATCGAAGCCATTTTAAATTCGCGCCTTCTATCGCCTCTTACCGAAAACCCGGGTGAAGTACTACCACTGACCCCAGGACACTTACTTATAGGGGCTCCAATTACAGCACTACCAGAAGCACCTGCTGAACCTCCGCTCGAAGAAGTACCTTTTCTTAAACGCTGGGAAAGATTAAAAGCGCTGCAACATATTTTTGCTCGACGGTGGAAGTCTGAATATATAACCGAGCTTCAACGCCGTTTTAAGTGGCAGAAAGAACGCGACAACTTAAACCCAGACGATATTGTTATAGTCAAAGAGGACTTACTCCCACCTACCGAGTGGCTCCTAGGTCGCGTTAATAACGTAATCTATGGTCGAGACAGCAAAGTACGACTTGCTGAAGTAGTCACCAAAAAGGGCATAATTTTATGCCCAGTGGTAAAACTATGTTTGCTACCGACAGACAATAACATGACTAAACTCCCACCACAACATACCAACTGATCTACCAAATTCCTCAGCAAAAATAGAAAATTAGAAAACTAAGTCGCATTAGGTATTTTTTAACACTGTATATACTTCTTTCTTTTCTTTTGATACAAATACAGATAAAAAACCGACGACGATGCCATGTTTGCCAACTCAACCACCCTCTGCAATACTGCCTGAATTGCCTGGCCTACAATCATTTTCGAGAACATTGTACCTTAACCAGAGGATGTGCAGTTTTGGTCAACTGGGTGGCATGTAATGCTTTTCTCCACACTCGGCTACACCCGCAAGCTAAAAGATGTCCTCGCTGAACCTCAGCGCGAGGGAATTGTGTTAGCTAGAGCTCTGGCCAACAAACGCGGTGGCAACACTACAAGCCACAATATCTTAAATAGATGACACCCAATTGGCAGCCGTGGCCAAAAAACTTCATTTTGAAGCCTCCCTAGGGCCTGTAAAAAAGTGCTCTTGAATTCAACAATGCAGCCAGACCTGGACGCACGAATATCCCAAGCATCGACCTTTGGCTGAATCAAATCCTAGACGTAAAGGGGGTGCTTTTGCCACTCTTCAGATTTATTTTATTTTTCTAATTTTCTTATATTTTGTTCATTTTCTTAAATTTTGTTTAAAGTTAGTTTTTTTTTGTTTAAATTTCTAGTTTTATTTGATTTCTAATATTATTTAATTTTGAATTTTTATTAAACTTTTACCTGTTTTCTTAATTTTGAATTTAACGAAATTTTTTCTCTGAGTGTAGAGCACTCGTTGGAATTTGCCAACTCTCTTAAATTTATTTTATTTTGCTATACATATACATATACATATGTATATACTATGCTCTCGAGTTTGTAGTTTTCCTTTGTTGGCTTACTACAAACTTTTTTGTAATTTAGTTTTTAAGTATAATTTTTAACTTCAACCAGGCAAGACGCCTAATAAATTTGTTTTATTAAATTTAAATTAGAAACCTACCGTGTTTCTATTTTTTTGAATTGGAATATTAATAGTAAAAGGCTAGGTAACAAGACTAGCCCCAACAATATTTTAATATTTTTTGTTTTTTTGGGGGCAGTACTAGAATGTTGAACAGCTTGTTTCAGATAACTGTCAAAATTCACAATAGAGCGATCTACATTCTCCGGTGTTCTAAGCGGAATATTTTCTGTGCAATGGGTACTGCGATATTTTTTAAATTTTAACCAATTAATTTGTGTGGCTGACGTCGCAAAATAACCAGTCGGAGATACAATTCTATTGGGGTTCATTATAGTGACAACTGTAGGTGTGTGGTCGGAGGATAATTCTAAGGAAGCTTCAACATGAATAGTTTCTTTGGGGATGTTTTTAATCACGGAAAAATCTATAACATCTGGAATTTTTTGCTGATCAGTAGGCCAATATGTTGGTTGTCCCATCGCGACCACATTTAAATTCATTTTAGAGATTGCATTAAACAAAACACGACCCTTTGGTGTTATAAGTCGTGACCCCCAGAAGGTATGTTTAGCATTATAGTCACCAGCGGCCAGAAAACAGGGTCCTTGTGATTTATAATATTCACAATATTGGCTTTCTGATATTGAAAATCTAACTGGAGAATATAAAGATAAAATTACTATGTTTCGATTTAGCTCTTCAACACAAACGTTTGTTGCTTGCAGATAATACTCACGATGATCACACATTAAGTAGTGTTTCTCGAGGGTCCTTGGTATCATACAGTATATAACCATTAATTTTAAAACTATTTCATGAGGTCAAATGAGTTTCAGAAACCATCATGACATCAATTTGTTTACTTTTAAGAAAATATTCTTATTCATTTTTATGTTGGCGGATGCCGTTTGCGTTCCAAAAACAAATTTTTAAACTGTTTATGGCTTGTTAAGTACAGCTTGCAATAATATCGATTGCATTCTAAGAATTTCCTGCATCATATTACCCATTGTGTTAGTAAAATTATTTACTGTCTTCACTTATGTTTCCATGGTTTTTTCAAGACGACTTAAATTAGGAGTTTCTTCGTTACTTGGCGCAGCACCTTGCATTGAAACATGGTTTGATTTAAGGACGTTAGCGTAGGAGGTTCTGTTACTACTAGGCTGCGAAGCCTGAGTGTCATTAGTGTTTACTTGATTTGTTACCTGCGTTTGAAGGGGATTAGGTTTCGGTCCAGACGACTGCTTGACGATAGTGTATACAGGGCATCCTCTATAATTGGCAGTGTGATTACCTCAACAGTTGCTGCATTTCTTTAGACTTATCGCAAAGAACTGTACCATGTAATTCACCACATACTACACAAACAGGGGGTAAGTAGCAGTATGCCTTAGTATGACCAAATTCTTGGCAGTTTGAACACTGAACGGTTCCATTTCTTTTGTGCGGCTCCTCTATCGTGATTTTCCTGTACAGGATATATTTCAAGCTGTATATAGGATGGGGTTCGTTTTTTTTTTAGCTTAACATCGCCGGGCTCAAACTCCACTCGAAATAGTGGTTGTGGATTTTTTCCCCTATTTTTGATATTTACAACATGTCTTATTTTCAAGCCTTTCTCTTCAAGGAATGTTTTTATTTCTTCAGGGTCCACATATCAATTCCCTTAATCACTACTTGAAGACCTTTGCTGCTCTTCAGTTGGAATGTATAAAAACTTTTTTTTAATGTCTCAAATTGGTTAGTAATTTTGCGAAAGTCATTCTCATGATTTACTTGAATTTTTGTCTCGTTTATACTACCACGTTTGATTGCCGCTACGTAAAACGAATTTTCACCAATTAACGAAACTAAACTCTTTATTAGCTCATTTCAGTTTTTCTCCCTAAGATATATCGGGGGAGGCTTGGACGATCTTATGACATTTGGTGCTTCAGAGGATTCATCCTCCAGAATTGCAAAACGATTTTGAGAATTTATTTTATCAAAAGATGGTACTTTTGAGGCCGAAGCAACTGCTGCAGAGGTAGGGCTGCGACCCCGTTTAAGCACTGTTATGTACCTGTCCATACCAACTTGTACTTGAGGCTTTTGACAACTTTTTACTTGTGATTTTTCCATTGCGCCTGTGTTTGAATTCATGGTAACATTTGTTACTAATATTGTTTTTGCCGTTGCGGCAACACTTGCAGGCACTAGCGAGAGATTAATATTTTTTAATGTATCAGCATCAACCCTCTTTGTAAAAACAGAGGGCGAAAGGGAACGTGTACGAACAATTGGTTTAGCCGTTAGGTAGTTAATATTGTTTTGTTTTATTTATTTCAGTATTGCACTCTTTAGCATTAACTGTTACGTATGCATTTCTTTCATCTAGTTTTATTGTTGTTACATTGTGACTACTCATGCAAAAAGTTGTTTTAGTTTTTCACCGTTTTGCTGTGCTTTTTTATTTTAATTATTTATTGTATTACACAAAAAATAAGAATTTTAAACTAAATGTTTTTGTTCAGTATATGTATACATACATTTATACATATATTTTATTTGTTTTTTTTTTATTACATTTTTCGTTTTTGATAATTGTTCACTTTTATTTTAAAAATTTATTTAAAAAATGCGTCCATTCGCTAAATTGTTATATTAAAATGTTATTAATAATTAAAATTTTATGCGGGGTTAAGAATACGCGTCTGTATCACAACAAAGCACAAAACTGAATATGTTTTTATTTTTGTACACACAGAACTTTACTTTTTTATTTTCAAGCCGTTTAACACTCGCGAATCCTTACTTTTTATTTTCAGGATATGTTTTTCTTTTTGAGCACACAGAGCCTTACTTTTTTATTTTTAAGCCAATATTTATTGCACACTACACATTGGTCCCTGCTCGGGCGCCAATTAATTAATTTAAAGTTTTTATTTTTTTTAAAAAAAAATATTTTCTGAGCTAATGCTCTTTATTATTTGAATTCCAAACTAGAACTAACTCTTACAATAAAAAGCATAATTATAAATACACTTGTTCGAAATATTTATGAAACTTATTTCTTCGTTGTAAGAAAAAATATTTGCGCGTGTGCTTGTTCATTAAATTATGTGTGTTGTTGTGGAAAAAAGTTATGCGAGTGTGCTTGGTCAGCAAAATAAATGATGTGTTAACTACTGCCCCTCTAAGTTTCAAACGTCCTCGTTTGAATTTTTGGTTTTGTTGAATAATTTATTTAGCCCTTCTATTGCTGTATTTGTAAGTTGAATTGATTTATTATCTTTTGTTGATTTCCGAATGTATCTTCCAATGAATACAATAGCTTATATTATAATTATAGCAAGAATGAGATTAATGACATATTTTATTCTGCCTCCTTTTTCTAGGGTTTCGATGTGGTTTGTGTTATTAACGATAACTGATGTAACATCTGTAACGAAAGAATTTCCTCGACAGTGTTGGATATTGTTAAAGGTTGGAGGATTGCTGGCAACGGTTTACTTGCAGATTTT
This sequence comes from Pollenia labialis, assembly GCA_949318255.1. NCBI lineage: Eukaryota > Metazoa > Arthropoda > Insecta > Diptera > Polleniidae > Pollenia > Pollenia labialis. Next base: position 48,344,146 of record OX439140.1, read on the forward strand.
TGTTCATTGTAGAACTTTTTTCCTTTGACTTCGATAGTCGAATTGTTGTAACGTATTAAAAAAGGTCCCTTTAATATGTGTAACAAACCCACAAACAATTATGCTTCGCTGGAACCAAATATTGAAAAAAAAATCCCATCTAAAATTTTAGTTTCTAAAAAAAAACTAAAACTTTGGGGAGCTAAAAAAAATTAGTAGGGGGAGGACTGTGGGAGCCATTGTTTTGCTAGCAGCAGTCGGATTGGGGTGATTCGGTCCTTCCCCAGCTAATCTCGGGTTTCAATACAAGATTTATTAAAGACTCCCTATTTTTATGAACTACGGTGAAAGAACCAGATTGACTAGACTATCTTTATTAAATGTAATTTCGCCCCAAATCTAGCCATATAGCAATTAATATAAGCCTTAGGATGAGGTTAGTCGATGTAGAAAAACAGGTATCTCTAAAAGATGTTACTAGAGATTTGGCTTCAAAACCCACGCCAACCATAGTTTCCTGGCCGATTATTAAGGAAACCCCTAATTGTTATAATTATTATCGCATTAAACGGTTAGATCCATCAAAAGAAAACACCCAACAAGATTAATTTATAATTTCATAATTCAGAACACAATTTATTTAACTCATTTAATAAAATTCTAATAATAAAAAATATAACAAAATATCCTATAATAAGTGAATTATGTTAAAATTATTCCTAAAAAAACATGGGAAAATTTGTAATTATTTTTAAGTTAGTAATTTAGAATCGCTTCATAATGGGTTAATTTATTTTGACAATTTATAATGTTTTCAAGAAACAACATTCAACATAAATTACCCTTTTTTTAGTTTTTAACAGTGATAGATAAATGAATCATTAAAACAAACTGTTAAAATTTAAACACTCATCAATCTACATAATTTTGTTACATAGTATTACTCTTGATTTCACTTTGTTGACTGTTGTTTCCTTTCAATTAAATGCAAATACAAGTAGAACCAAAGAAAAGAAAAATGTTTGTAAATGACTAACCACATCACACCAATTTGATGAAGGCCTCCAACAGGGATTCGTTGATGGGAAATTGCTGAATTTAACATGCTGTTTTGGAACTTTAAATTTTTACTTGCATTATGTAGGTTGCCATTTTTGTTAGTTTAGTAATAATAAGGTATAAGCAAAATATAAAACTTTACATAGTGCATGGTAGCTACATATGAACAATGTTACTAGTGTTGGAAATGCAATACAAAGTTAATGGGTTTACACTTAAAATAAAATAAATGATTAACGTTTATTCACTTTTAGTTAGAAAATGGTAGACATTTGAGTTAGCATTTTTAGGGTTAATTCTTCCGACAAAAGTTAGTGTGGGTTTTTTTTAGGCATAAATTGAAGAGCTAATGCAATTATTTTCGTTAAATATTTTAATAGTAATTTTTAGGTTATATATGTACATTCCGAAATTAGGGAATTTTAGTTAAAGAGTTGGTTAAAATTTAAAATCGTTAACTAGTTTTAGATTTGGGGTTTAGGATTTCCATCGATATATGTAGCTCTAGTTGTAGGTTAAGTTAGAGAATAATATATAACTTTTGTGGCATTTTATAGTGTTTTCACACTTAAGGTTTTACCACAAATTTTGGTTTTAACGATAAAACCAATCATTAAACCAGGTTTTACCATACAAAATAATTTTGTTAAAACCATCTTAAAACCTCTTTTGATTTGGTTTTATGCGCCCCATACACTTTTCAATTCAATTGTCAACTGAGTCTTTCAACTGAATTGATAATTGGCCACACACTTCTTCAACTGAATTGAACGATTTTAATTCAACTGTCAAATTTAGATTTTTTTACAATTTTACAAAAATTTATTTTCTCTCCAAGTATCCATGTTTGCCACCAATGTCATTTTTTTATTTAAAATTTTATTGAAATTAAAGACAATTTTAAAAATATTTCACTTTTTCTTTGCAAAAAAAAATTACAAACATAAATTTTGACAGCTGATCAAGAGACTTAAGCACACACAGTACAATCGAATTGAAAGACTTGGAGTCAACTTGAAAAAATCAAAATCTTTTGATTTTTCTTCAACCAACTCGACAACCGTCAAACTAATCAACTGACAAGGCCATACACGCTTTGATTTGGACAACAACCGACTCAGTTGACAATTGAATTGAATCGTGTATGGTCTGCTTTAAGTAGATTTTATGAAATACAACCATGTTTTAGTTGTACTAAATTCAGTGGTACCAAGTTAAAAAGATTGAAAACAGCTGATAATGTTTAATCCCAGCTAGCATTTTATATCACAATCGAATCTTTTAGGAATGAGCTTATATTTCGATCATAAATTATACTCTTGTTGGTAGAAAAAGCTACACTACCGATCAATCACCTCAAAGAATTATTCGTGATGCAATTATCCGATTCTTTTTTGATCAATTTAATGGTAGGTTTTATAATCATCAGTTAGTATTTTTCGTCGCAGTTTTTAATCGTAAATTATAAAGCTTTTAATTATATTTTACAAAATTTTTAAATTTTCATGTTTTGAATGTATTTTTGGATTTCTTTGTTAAAAGTAACCCCTGATTATTTGAACAAATTTTATTATGAGCCAAACAAATTTTATTGGGTTCTCGAAAAGGAAATAAGAAACTATATTTTTCTCTTTTAATTTGACAAGACGAATGAACAAAAATACAAAATATAAAGAAATAATTATTATAACATATTGACGATTTTAACGGTACCAAAAACGCAAAAGACCCTATCTAACATCTGGAAAGTTTTACATGAGAAGCAAAAAAACTATTTAAAATCATAAATTGAGAAATCTACTTAAAATGTTTATAATTAATTTTTCATCTATTTTCCTAGTAAAATCCCTTTTCAGCCATTTAGCGTTAATCATTTACGGCCTAATTTATAAAAACATAAAACAGGTTAATAAAGAGTTTATAAATTGGATTTTCATACAAAATCTGTTTCATAAACCCTTTATTAACATGTTTTGTTTTTTATAAATAAGGCAGTTAATCTTTTGCATATTGGGTCGTTGGTTTTTTGTTTATAAAATCGCAACTTTTTGTCGAAAGATTCCAAAATTTCCAAATTATGAGTACATTTGTGTTAATGCAATACATCAGAATCAATGATTTTCAATTTTTTGTCAATAAGGCCTTTTGCGTTTTAGGTAACGGTATATGAACTAGCAATCGTTCAAGTGATAAATCAGGATTTAATCATCAAATAGGATCTAAGAAGACTCATTTAGGTAATATTTACAAAATATTATCACCCAAATGCTAGCTGGGATGGCGCTCAATAAAAATAAATAAATTTAAAAAAATAAAAAACGTCAAACCGATGAAATATTCTAAAATTAATTATTTATACAAAAATGTTTGATTTCCAAGCATTCAATTCATTTACTTCTTTTAGAAATTTTCTTATTCCTACTAGAAATTAATTTTATTTTGGAGAAAATAATTAGCCAAACTGTGATTTAAAACCTGATTTAATAAAACTTGTAATGTGAACGCAAAATCAGCTGTTAATAGATTTAATGTTAAAATCAGGTTTTAACTTTAGGTGTGAAAACACTATTAGGCACATACTACCTAATTGGTATTTTAATTAGCTGATTACCACTGGAACGTTTCTATGGCCATATTCCACTCCCAAATGTAGCTTCCTATCCTCTGATTAAATTTCATGGAAATAATATTTACGGAAGAGCTCGTGGTGCTCATATTCTTCACTTATAAATACGATACCATACGGAAGAGTTTGTCGTTGGTTTATACAGAAAGTTTTTCTTTGATGGGAAATGATGTTACACAAAATAATCTATGCAAAATAATGGTTAAATAGCAGAAATTAAAATCGTCCTGTTAAAGAATTATTTAAAGTTACCTTAGGAATTAAAACAATGGTTGAAGTTATTTCAGGTCCTAGGCCTAAATACCTGTTATTAAAATTGGAATCTTAGAAACGTTGTAAAATGCGTCTTTCAGTTTAAAATATACTTTAATTTTCTATTCCTGGACCACATTAATTAAGAATATGTTAATTTAATTATAATTCTGAGTTTCATTAATCATCAAAAATTTGCTGGATTTTGAAAAATAAGTTTCAAAATTGTATTGGCTAATTTTATATTTTTTCCACTTTTAACACTATTTTTATGTTAGATTTTACCACCGTGAAGTTTAGAAACCAAAAGAATCACGCTATCTTTTTTTTCTTACTTTAAAATAGCTTATAAACTTCTCGAAAGGTCCACAATGCGACAAACAAGATACAAAGAAAAAATGAAATAGTGTTGTATTAAAATAGTATTTACTCCCTTTGGTAATAACATGACCATTTGTGTGAAAATCGCTAACATGGATGCTCCCAGTGGTTGCTTATAATCGTTTACATATTAGTGTAAACATGCTAATTTTATTAGCCGCACCTTTTTATTACAAAGCTAATATATATTTTTAACGATATCTTGATTTGTACAATCTTGGACATTTCGTTTAATTTATTCATTTACTTTCTTATTATGACATGGCTTGGTTATCTCATGATATCTATCAGCCATTTCATCAGACATCTACCCCTGGAAATGATAATGCTGTACCTAACTAACAAACCTCACTGCATGAATGGTTAAAAATAATATTAAAACAACAACACCAAAACCAACAGCTTAATAGATCTGTTTAAAGGGTAAAGAAAACAAAAATAAATAAAAGAGATGTAAAAAAAATAGTTTGTGATAACCAAAATTTTAAAACCCCTATTCAGTGTTTTCTATAAACTGAAAACAATATCCTCTACTATAGTGTTAAAAAGTGGCGTAGAGTATTAAATAATGATCATTATCATTTTGATTATCTTTCTTTTATTCCCGGTAGGCAGTCTATCATAAGCTAAGGCAAAAAATAAAAAATGTTACCAGGTTTTAAAAATTGCTTAAATTAATGTTGCCATTTTTTCAAGAGCTTTGTTACTGCCCGTCTATACCAGAGATCAGAAATGCGACATAAGTTGCCGTAAATGACAAAATTTTGCTATCTTTAATTTAGACTTTTTTGTACGGATGTATTTATTGCCGGCAATACATATTGCAATAATTGCTAGTCCATTTTCGTTGGCAATCAACGTCAAATTTCGTTGCCATTAAAAAAAAACGAAAAATGGGGTTACTTCTTTTATACAGCGTTTAGAACTGAAGTCATATTATGCTCATCAAGCATAATTAAGGAACCAACTTACGCCTAACGTAAAGATAAACAAAGAAATATAAATATAGTTCGCCACGACCATTACATATGGTAGTTTCGTTGTCAATATAAATTTCTCCATCGAAACTGTTTAGGAATAAAATTCCGGGCGTTATCTCTTCGGTACTAAGTACGTGTTGATTGTTGACCTTGGTGCATTTTGGGGTGCGGCTTTTTAAGAGGTTGCTGATACAGGTGTCGTTACTTAAACTTTAATTCATCTCTTAAACATATTTTCAAATCATTATAGTGTTTACAATCATTTTTTATTCCATATATTTCTTGTTCACAAGTCAATATTTTACTAAAGTTTATTTTATTAATTTTATCTTTTTGTTTTACTGCTCTTAATTCTTACAAAAGTTGTTTTCTACGGTTGGTAAACTTATTACATAAATTATTATTGTTCCGTTTGTTACAATTTTTATTTCCGCGAATTCAAATATTTCATCTACGTTTATAAAAGGTATATTTTTTTTATTAAAAATGTCTTTAGTAATATCAAATTCTTTATTGGATAAAATATAAGAGTTTACAATGTTGGCTTTTGCCCAGTGTATAGCATATGCAATATTAACAATTTCTTTCTTCATTATTTCTAATTGAAATTTAAGCTTTAGGATTAAATTAATTTCTGTATTCTCTTTATTTTCTTCGCTCTTCAAAATTTTATTTGTTATGTTTGTTATTTCATTAATTTTTTCTATACTGAGCCTATTAATGATTACTTGATTATTATTATTTTCTAAAACATTATTTATTTTATTTAAAACTATTTCGTGGTCTTGACGATCTTGACTACCCGCTATCCATTTCAACGCGCTACCTAAGAAATAAAGATCTTTTGAACCTTTTTACTTGCAAGTTCTTTAGATGTGTTTTTATTTGGCTTATTAATAGTGAGATGAAAGGATAGTGAGGATTTTTGTGGATTAAATTTGTCTCTGTCACATTTTCAATATTTGCTATTATGTCCGTGTATTTTTCGATGTCTATTTCGTGGTTATTTTCGAAGTTTCCTATTTGTATTCTGGCTGTCCCTTCTTCTATGGTAACCAGTTGTGAGTTTGAATAGTCAAGAATCTGTACAGCCGCATAGCATAGCGGTATGAATAATCTGAAAATTTATAAAAATGAACTTATGTCTTATTTTAATTACGTATTCTGCTTTTATGTATTATGTGTCCTTTTTTGTTAAGACTGTACTATTTCTGTCTTCCCTTACTATTTCTTTGGAATATCGTTTAGAAAGTTTTGTACCTAATCTTTTATTTCTTTTTACAAATATAATTTGTCCTGGTAAATATGTTTTTAATTCCTGCCTGTTTTTGTTGTGAAATTGTATGTCTTTTTGCTGTTTCTTGGTCAGTTTTTCTAAATTGTCGCGTCTTGTCTTTTCTACGTCGTCGGGTTTAAAATTTACATTTCGTCCGAAAAATAGATCAACCGGTTTTTTCTTTGTAACTGAATGTATGCTATGGTTGTATTTTGAGACTGCTCTTTCCAGAAATTCCTCAAAGTCTATATGTCCTCCGTTTTCTTTAATGAATCGCATTATTTCTGTGATGGTTGAGTAGAACCTTTCAATCTGACCGTTGGCCTGACTGCTATATGGGGGTGTCGTGTAGACTCTTATTCTTAATTCATCTTCCATCATAAATTTAATTGAAGTTGAATTTAATGATGGTTCATTATCTATTATTATGAATTTAGGTACGCCAAAACTAAATATTATTTCTCTAAGGGGTTTTCTAATGTCTGCTATCGATCTGCTTTGTAGCATTTTCGTCTGAGCATATTTTGTAAATTTATCAATGGCCGTTAGTATTACTTTTCCTTCTGTAAAAAATAGATCTACATATATGGACAGTGTGACCGGGGTATGTTTGCAATGGTGTTTTTCCTAGTTTCGGCTGATTAGGATGTCGGTCGTATTTATTCTTCTTGCACGTGATACAATTAGCTACTATAGTTTTAATTTTACTTAACATTCCGGGGAAAAAAATCTTTTCTAAAATTTGGGATTTATTTTCTACCGCGTTTCTATGGGCACGCATGTGGGTTTCTAAAATAATATTTTCCTGATCCTGTTCGTTAGTAATGTCGTTGACTAATTTTTGCGTATAACGAGCTTTGTAGTAACTAAAATGTTGAGGGTAAATATTTTGGATAATACCCATTATCCATTCTTCTGAATGAATGCCGTTAATTACCGATGGGTTAAGGTATCTCTTCAAGTGTGTTAAGAGGATTTGCTCATTGTATTCTGGTTTCTCAATTATAAGTCTATGGATTGTGGGGAACATTGATTGTGGGGAAATATTTGATTTTTGAATACGTTAATTGGAACTTCGGCACATGGTATTAGGTCATGTGATGAGCTTTCGGTACTATGAGCTGTGGATGTAAGTGAATTAATTTGAGCAGGTATTCTTGATAGAGCATCTGCAACTACATTAGAGTGTCCTGGTTTGTATTTGAATTCATGATTGTACTCCTCTAGGATGGATTTCCATCTTTTCATTTTGGAGTTCGTATTTTTAGAGCATAGCGCATATGTAAGTGGCTGATGCTCGGTGTATATTTTAATTTTTTTCGAGCCGTACAAAAAATTTCTAAGGAAGTGTAGTGACCATATGATGGCTAGCATTTCTTTTTCATTTACCGCATAGTTTTCCTCAGTTTTAGAGTTCTGGAAATAAATGTTATTGGCCTATTGTCTTGTGATAGTACTGCGCCAATCGCATAATCGGAAGCATCCGTAGTAAGCTCAAAATCTTTTTTGAAGTTTGGATGGGAAAGTATAACATCTCTGGAGAATAAAATAGTTTTAATTTTATTAAAGTAATCTAGTGCTTCTTTGGTTAGTGTAATTTATTTTGCTCCCGATGCATTTTTGGAAATATTTCCATGTTCACCTCTCAAGATTGTAGTAAGTGGTTTGGCAATTTTTGCATAATCCATGATAAACCTTCGATAATAACCTGCCATTCCAAGAAAAGATCGAAGTTCTTTGAGATTTCTAGGCGGGTAATTTTAGCAATCGCCTCTACTTTTTTTACATTTGTTTTAATTCCTTCTGCACTAATTATATACCCTAAAAACTCTACCTATTCTTTTAAAAATGCACACTTATCCATTTGTACTTTCCTGTTGGCATTCTCTAGAGTCCTAGAGAGAGGCAAGAAGCTCTTCGACTTGGCGTTCGACTTGTCCCTTTAATACAATTGGGTATGGATAAGGTTTGGAATAGATTGGGGTATCTGTAGTTGTACGGATTTCACCTTTTACTATGGTTGTAAATGTTAGCCTTTCGTCCGGGGCTGAGAATAAGTTCGGGAATTTTTCTATAATTCTTTGTAACTTTTTTTGTTGTTCCTGTTTTAGCTGGGGTAATCTTACTTCTACTGTGTTTACTTCCTTGGATATTCTTTGTTTTAATAGAAGCTCCTAAGTCTCTTGAAGTGTCGTTGCCTATTATTCCATGAAATGAAGAAAGTGTTGGGAGGATGTAAAATCTGATCTTTGGAATTTGTGGTCCGAAAATGTTTATATATGTATGTGTGGTGAGTTATTTCTATATCTCCTGCAACTGAACTAACTTTGAAGGATTTTTGTTTGGTATTGGATTAACAACGCGAGTTGATTATACGTAATTTTTGTTGGAACCTGTGTCAATTAGGAAGTCTACTCTTTTTCCGCATCTAGTATTGTATTCGAAACAGGGGAGCGAAGACGTCGCTATTCTATAAAATTTACATTGTCATATTCTGAAGGATTATTGTTGCTTGATGCTAAATTATTTTCAAAAGCTATTTCGGGAAATATTCCATTTTGGTCTTCATCAAATTGTATCGGGTCCCTAATTTCCTCGTTAAAATATTCATAATTTGTCTCATCCGGATATGTTGTGTCCAGATGGAAGTTACGTTGAATCTTATGGGGAGGATGTGAGTTTTGACTATTAAATGGGCGTTTGAAATTTTGGGGTTGCCCTGTGGGGCGACTGTTGTGTCTTAATTGACTTGAGCTATCGATCTCCATTGGTACTGGTCGTGGAGGTGGATTGGTTGGATTATTAAACGTAGGAAAATTTGGCCTTATTCCTCTATTGTAATTGGGTTGGTTAAAATTGGGTCTATTGAAGTTAGGTGGGTTATTGTTGAATCTATTAGGTGGTATCATTTGGTTTGGTGGAAAAACGTTAGGTCGATTAAAGGGCTGATTATATTGTCCATTGATGCCATGGAAACGTTGGGGTGCAGGTGGCATGTAAGTCAATTCAGGATAAAAGTATTGTCCCTTAAAATTTGTTCCCTGCCGTACCGGCTTTTGTTGGGCTGTGCCTACATTATGTTTACTTATACCCTGAGCGTAATTTAAACGGAAAGTCATATTGTCTAGCTTTTGGCATAAATGCAATGCCAGAGGAAGTGTAGATGGTTCACGAATACTTAGTAGCCGAGGTAAGTCACCGTTAAGACCGCGGATAAAAGTGTCTAGTGCTTTTTCCCTATACGAATTGGTCATAGCACGTATCGCTTCCTCACTAATGTCAAGGCACGCTACCTTGTCCAGAATGAGTGATAAGTGTTGGTATACCATTTGGTAGAAAGTCGATATATCCCTATGTCGTTGTGTCGAAGTCGTCATTTGATATTCGAGGGTACCTATATCTCTTTTGTCCGAGTAGTGTGGCATAAGGCATTTTTTTTATTTGTACCCAGTCTAATGGAGTTCGGTATGACTCCAGTGCTGTGTCAGCTTCGCCGACAATCTTATGTCTTATTGCATGTAAAATGGCGAAATATTTGGGAGTGCCCCTAAAGTTTATGTATGCGTCTAGTATTCTACCTACCGTTTTGCGCCATGAATTGAATTCTCCAGAACGGCCGGAGAATTCTCTGAGGCATTTAACCATATCAGGTATACGATCTAATTCCCCTGTGTTTGTTGCGTCGACTGTCACCTGATTATCGTATGGGTCCTGATTAGGTTTTTTTTAGCCATTTGGCTTAGCACTTGCTGAACTATTTCGCTAATAAATTTCTCATTTGTAGGGGTTAACAATTGGTTAATCGGAACTGTATTGGGTCGGGAAATTGATGGCTGGTTGTTTCTAACCTCATCTGTTCTAACTGATTTATAATTTCTTGTTCCATTTTTTTTTGTATAATATTTTCTTATTAGTTTTATCTATCTATAGCTTCCTATGCTTTTTATTTGTTTATTATTTCTGTATAAATATCAATTTACCAATCAGAAAATATGAATTGAAATTGATTATGCTTATTAAATTTTGTATTTTTTAAATTAGATTCAACTTTAAATTTATTTTTTCTTTTAATTTCATAAATTAATTATGTCTTGCACTTGATTTTAATTCTCACTCACGAAAAAAATAAATTTTATTTTATAAGACTTAAAAAATTACAATTTTTACTATTTTATATTCTATGTATATATTTAATTTTTATTTCAAATATCTCTTTCCACAGAAAATAATTTTTATTATCTTTTCAATTATTTAGAAATTCGTAATTTTAACACACCATAAAAAAAAATTTTAATTCTTACTTTGGAAAAATGTTATCTTTTTTTGTTAAATATTAGAAACTAATAAATTTCTTACTTACAATACTATTATTCTTAAATTTAACATGACCAATGTTGGGGCTCTGGTTTGAGTTTCCCTTTCTTGAAGTACTTGGGTCCTTTCTCGATACTTAACGCCAGTCCTCCTTGTATCTTGCAACCCGTTGTTTTTTTTTTTTGTTGTTATCACGTAGCCTTTTTGTTTTCAGATTATTCCTCGTTTAACATTTGCAAACCCTTATCTATTATTTTCATGATTTTGTTTTTGCACACACAAAGCTTTACTTTTTATTTCCCAGCTGTTTAACATTCGCGAATCCTTACTTTTTATTTTCAGGATATTTTTTTTTGTTCATTGTTTATTTATTGAATCTTCATATATTAAATATGAACTAACAATAATTAATCAAATCTGATCCTAATTCTTAATTTTTGTCCTGCCGGTGCCAAACAATAATTCTTTTTCTTCACGGGTTCTGTTCACCAGAAAATGCATTATATTCTGCTAAGGTAAAATGTAACAAGAAAATACAATATAATAGTCTGGTAGTGTATAAAGTCATTTCTGAAAAATTGAAGGAATAGGACTATTACAAAAAAGCTTTATAAAATACATAACTGAAATTAAGCTCATAGAATAAATTCGAAAAAATTAAAATGTTGAATATAATATAAAGTAACCTTCGGAAGGAAATAATTCCCAGTTTCTATTTGTTAAAATAGTTGAGTTAAATACATTCAATTTATAAAGTATCACTGTGTGTGACAAAAAGAATGATGACGAAGGCTTTAGCGGGCCAGAAAATGCATTACATTCTACTGGTGTCTAATGATTGTAAATTTTTCTGTACATACAATATACCTCATTGGTTTCCAAAGGAAACCTAAGGTAAAAAGAACAAGAAAATACAATATAATAGTCTGGTAGTGTATAAAGTCATATCTGAAAAATTGAAGGAATAGGACTATTACAAAATACAAAAAGCTTTATAAAATATATAACTGAAATTTAGCTCATAGAATAAATTCGAAAAAATAAAAATGTTGAATATAATATAAAGTAACCTTCGGAAGGAAATAATTCCCAGTTTCAATTTGTTAAAATAGTTGAGTTAAATACATTCAATTTCTAAAGTATCACTACCCAGTGTGACACAAAGAATGCTGACGAAGGCTGTAGCGGGCCAGAAAATGCATTACATTCTGCTGGTGCCTAATAATTGTAAATTTTCTGTACATACAATATACCTCATTGGTTTCCAAAGGAAACCTAAGGTAAAATGTAACAAGAAAATACAATATAATAGTCTGGTAGTGTATAAAGTCATTTCTGAAAAATTGAAAGAATAGGACTATTACAAAAAGCTTTATAAAATATATAACTGAAATTTAGCTCATAGAATAAATTCGAAAAAATAAAAATGTTGAATGTAATATAAAGTAACCTTCGGAAGGAAATAATTCCCAGTTTCTATTTGTTAAAAAATCTACCTAAATTTCTCTCCAAAAACAACTAATCGTCCTATTTTAATCAAATAAAATTTTCTACCACTTTACTGGGATAGTTCTCTTTAAAATAAGGTATGGTCCATCATTCCCGGTCCCCTGGTTGGTCTACATTCGTCAAAAGATTCACAAAACACCATACATACAAAAAAATACAAAAAAAAATAATTCAAAAAACTACATAAAGTTCTTTCAAAAAATAACTAATCGGCCGATTTTAATCAAATAAAATTTTCTAACACTTTCCTGGGATAGTTCTCTTTAAAATAAGGTATGGTCCATCATTCCCGGTCCCCTGGTTGGTCCACATTCGTAAAAAGATTCACAAGACAACATACATCCAAAAAAAAACAAAAAAAATTAATAAAAAAATCTACCTAAAGTTCTCTCAAAAATAACTAATCGGCCGATTTTAATCAAATAAAATCTTCTACCACTTTACTGGGATAGTTCTCTTTAAAATAAGGTATAGTCCATCATTCCCGGTAAAAATTTCGATCTACTAAAGGTTTAAAATACAATTTGGTTAAAGGATTGATGTTTGACTATTGACGTCAGCAGTCGTCGCTGGCTGCGAGTGTAAGGCGACAAATCCCTCTGAGGAGATCGAGTGGTAGCGATCGAAACATCTCAGGGTAACCAGCCGCCTGGGTTCGAATCTCAGGTCAGTCAAGAATGAATGATTATCAATAACAATTTTAATTAATTTTCATGTTGTAAAATTCCTTTCTTCATAAAAATAATTTAATGAAAATTAAATTTAATGAACTTAAGCCTGATTAATAATATTGAAAATATGTATTTATATTTAAGTTTTAATGCATCAAAACATATCTATGTTTCTTGTATTTTGTTAGTAAAGTACTTTAAAATTTAAACTCAAATCATGTTTATTATTTTACCATTCACCGAACGTGTAAGGTTATATACATATAAGTTGATCATGTCCGTCTGTTGAAATGGCTTTTTCGAAGACGGGGTCTTGGTTGTTATAAGCTCCGTTAAGATCGACTGCCTTTAATTTTTTTCATAAAATTCCATGTTGCTGTTGTTTTTTATACCTATCACAAAAAGTAACGATTTATATGACTTTTTCGTTTTGTTACACATAACAAATACATACATGTACAGCGAAGTTTATTTAACGAGGTCCGTCTATTTTCCTGTATGTATGGAAAGAGAAAAAGTTTCCAAATTTGGTACAAGCATCTTGGTTATTAAAACAAAACATCCGACATAATGTGGACGGTTTGGATAAGTAGGCGTGGCTCAAAATATAATTATTTATATCTTAATGACGTTTACATAACTTTTTGTTCTTATTGCACCGTGGTGAAGGGTATATAAGATTCGGCATAGCCGAATATAGCACTCTTACTTGTTTTTTATAATACCGGTTTATATCTTAAAGATCAGAAAAACTATTCCTAATTTTAGTATTCAAGGAATTTCATATGTAACATTTGATATTAAAGATGTTGTTTTCAATCGTTTGCTGGGATATATACTTATGCAATTACGCATGTATGCTCTTTTTATAGTGTAAGAGCTAATGGGAATCTCATCTAGAGCGTCTTTTACCCTCGATGACTGCCTTTTTTAAACCTAGAAGATTCCTCATATGGGAAAAACTGTAACACGAGTGAGATTCTTCCATAGAACAGCGAAAGACGATTCTTCAATCGTGGTCGGAATCGTTTAAGACGTGGGTAAATATAATCTAACGAGACTTTCATGGCAAGAATCGTATGAGACTCATGTAGATATTCTCTTAGTCTGCTTTTACACGTTTCATCTTTTGATGCTCAACTCTTATGTTTTTAGGTGAGAGAAGAAAGAAGAAAGGGGGTTAGTACGGAGATGCCTGTACTCGGTCAGTACGCTTTGTGTTTTTATTCTTTGGTATATGCACAACGATGACTGCATGTAATTGTTTTCTTTTCTTTTTCTCTTTGATTCGCTATTAATAAAATTGTTGTTGTTTTGAACCGAAAAAAGTTGAAACCGATTGCTACGTGTGAATATATTGGCATCTTTAAAAGGGAATTGCAAAGAAGTTGAGCATCAAAAGATGAAACGTGTAAATTCAGACTTACAATTCTTGAAATGTCCGCCGTACATATAATTGTTGAAAATATGATTTATACAGAGAGTCGTAAATGGTTCATTCTATGATGGTTTGACGAAAAATAAACAAAGTGTAGCATTGTTGTTTTTGTACTCTGAAAATAATCAAAGATAACAGCCTTACATGAGCAAAAGCGGCACGCGTTTTCTAGTTTTTGAAAAGTGCGGTCTGAACGCTTTGCAATTAGAAAACGCGATTTTGGCAGCTCGTTTAATATAAAGTTTTCCGCTATTTTCAATTAATAATACCACTTTAGCAATTTGTTGGTCAATCTAGAGTTTTTATCTCCAATTTTATTTATAATTTGAGAGTTTTATTAAACAAGGGAACTATCACTACTGTTCGTGAAAAAAAAGCACTGGCTTTGGTATGGCATATCAGCGTAAAAGCTAAGCGAAAGAAAACGTTCCGCTCTTGTTAAGGTACGGCTGTTAAACATTCAAAGATTTAAAAACGAAATTGTCAGAAAATTTAATGTTTTATTCAGACTTTGAAAACTGAAAAAAATCGTCAATTTTTAGAAAAAAATCAGTAATTCTGCACTTTGCTAATTTCGGAACGAAAAATCGTTAAAATGACAATAAATCGTCAAATCTGGCAGCCTTGTAATGCAATTCACTTACTTTTAACACTTTAAAAAGTGTTAACTTTAACCACACATTTTGATGTTGATGCACTAACCACTCTGTGATTCACTAACTTCCCTACAAGAAATACATAACCAAAACTTAAAAAAAAAAAAATTTTACTAACACACTTGCAACAGTTTTATATTTTATGTTAGAGTGAAACAACTAACATTTTATAAATAAAGCCATTTTTTTAATATATTTTTGTCAAACGCTTGTAAAAATGTGTGAATTGTGAATCAATTCTATAATTTGTATAATTGGAATATTAATGTAGAGCTAAAAAAATTGCTAGAATGCTAGTGGTAAGGTACTGATGGCGGTTTCAAAGGACGTGGTGGTAGATTCTTCGAAAACAACAGAGGTCATGTACAAAACGGTAGTTTACAAAGGAGTGGTCGTCTAACAGGTAGCGGCCATATGGGTGGTGGATTTGACCAGGATCATCGTTTACGATTTACCGGTGGTAATAAAGGAACAAATAATGTTATTAAAAATCCTGATAACTTTAAAAGTATGTACTTGATTTTGTGGTCACAATTAATTGGTCACACGTACGTTTACCTCCATTTTCAGACCCATGCAAGAAGTGGAAAGTCATAAAGCAGCCGCAGAAATAACGATGCGTGTATATACTTTTCTGAAGTCTTATTTCCTATGTATTTGATTATAATTTTTTCAATAAAAAATTTAATTCAAAATTAAAATAAAAAAATGTATTGTGTATTTAATAAAGGTTAGTACTAACCAATTTTTACGTTATAAATTACTAGTTAGTGCTAACCAATATTTACGTTATGACTAACTAGTTAGTATTAACAACTATTTTGGTTATCATTGACTTATAAAAAGCAGGAGAGTAAGCAGTACAGATATATGTTCCGTAGTCGAGTGGAATTCATTAGTTAGAAAGAGAGGCAAAATCACATGTACACAAGAGTTTCGGTTAGTTTTTTCATTTTGCTCTTATATGGGGTCTTCACCTGAGATAATATCTGATATAATATGTGAGAGAACGTCGGCAGAATAAGTGAACAAATTTCTTCATGTTAATCTTAAACAAGGGGAACACGTATGTTATAAGATTTCATAATCGAATGATTCTCGTACAGTCAACTTGTGTCGTTTTTATTATTTTTTTTAGTTTTTTCTATTTTTTTTTGGTTAAAAATATTGTTTTTTAAACATTTATCACAAGATTTTCACTGAAAAATTAAACAATTTAATGAATGCGTCTTATTTTTGTTTTATATGTATGTATGTATGTATGTGTATTTTTGACAGCTCATCTTATAAGATAGTTGTTATAAGATATCTCATAACAACTGTCTCATAATATTTATTATAATATTAATATTAACACTATTTGAGAGTCTACACGTAAGATAATACTCTCTGCGATTGAATTTGACGTTTGCTGATATAAAAATCTTATATCTTATCCCTGTGTTAATAAACTAAAATAAACTTTAACCAATATATTGGTCATCACTACCGGTCAAATAACTAGTAAAATGACCGGTAGTCTTCTTGTAGGGTTATTTATAATCACGGTAAACAGTTTTATATATCTCTCTCGTCAAATTGATATATCGTGGCAACTCTGCCAAGACAAATATCAAAATAGGATAAATAACAAAGAAGAATAAAAAATTTAGAGATTTTAAATGATATTGTGCAAAGTGCGTAAATTATTACTAATTTTTATTATTGTATTAATTATTTTATTAATTTAATTTTAATTAAATTAATTTTTTTAATTTCTAATTTTATTTGATAAGAATATTAAAAATAAATAGGATAAATTAATAAGAATAAATACCTTAAAGCCATATCATTTATCGACTAGAAAAATAAACAATTTTCTAAGCGGATTTAACCACACCAAAAATATTGGTGTTAATTAGGGACGCCAATCCAGAAATCCCGGGATTATTCTAAATATGGAAGTCTCGAATCCCGGGATTTTTTGTGTAAAAATCCCGAGATTTTGGTTTTAGTAAATATGTGGTATTTTTTTTTTTAAATACAACTATATTAAAATAAACGTGACACTGTTAAAAATACCTTAAAAAATTTAAGATTAAATCAAAATGGCAATGAATCTAATTTTTAACTGGTTACAAAAAGAAGTCGCAAGTGAATAAATGTTACATGCAATGCATTTTGTACCACATAAAACAAAATCAGAAGATAAAGTTCGGTGTGGTCTTTTTCTAAGTAAATGATAATAGAACTACGCACGCAAAACGCAAGTTCTGGAAAAGGTGTTAAAAACTTTAGCGGGTTCTACCAAAGGTCTTTCGACACATATTTGCTTAAGTTTATTTTATTAAATTTATACTTGCATATATATTTCATATAAAATAAATTAAATATTGTCATATAGCATATGGGCATTTCCATGTCATCGTACGTGACATTTGTACATCTTCAGAGAGATAGAAATTTTGCCAAAATAGTATTAACTGGAAATTTTTTTTATCATTATGTTTCATTTAGAGGTTACTATATATGAAAAGAAAATTATTAAATTCGAAACCTTGTTGTCCAAAATATCGAGCAAAGTAAGTGCTTATCGTACGTGACATAAAACGGAAGTGATTTTGGGGTGAATGTAAAAAAATACGAAAATCTGCGAATTGTAATTTTTAACATTAAACCAGATATTTTACCTTTATAATCCGTAATTGGAAATTTTTTTGTTGATGATTTAATAATGAACAAACTGTTATATCGTTCGTGGCATACCGTACGTGACAGATTTTTCTTTTATTGTATTTACAAGGCATGAAAAATATTTTTTGTAAATATATGTATGTAAATATATAAAAACTTAAAAAAAACAAGTTAGAAAGTATAGTCGGTCAAGCCCGACCATATGACACCCTACTCTATAATATTAAAAAAAAAAATTTTTTTGAGAGTGTACCCTATTTGGGACCCATGGCAAATCAAGATCGCCAGAAGAGAATTATGCTATGAGGTTAAGAATTAAATAAAAGTAATTTGTGCCGAATATTATTTAGTTATCTCCATGTACATGAGATTTGTGTGCCCCTAGCCTATTTAAGAAAGTGTGTTTATATGGGACCTATGGTTAATTTTTGGACCTACCCGTACAACATTTTATCATGATATAGTACCTATCGCAAAAGTCATTGTAGCCAATTTTTATGTAAATGCCAACATTTCTAAGGAAGTTATGACATTAAAAGCTATTTTCTGGAGTAGCACTTGTATGGGAGCTATGGTCAAATATGGACCGATTCCAAACAAATTCTGTAAGACGATTTTGATTGTAATAAAATAAGATTTGACCACATTTAAGCTTAATTCTAACATAATAAGATGATGCATTTTAGTACTTACAATATCGTACGTGACGAGCTTTAAAAGCTTATAAAATTTTGATTATACCAATTTAAAAAAAAATTCCGATCAATATTTTTTTGAGGCAAATATCTTGCTTTGAACTTTTATTTTGAAACACCTAAGACTGGCCAAATAGAAATGACAAAGACAAATGTTGTTTTTGCACCACGTACGTGACATTAGAATAGCATCCAAAACAAACGAAAAAATATACCGCTAGTCGAACTATATACTTGGTCTTTCTTCATGGATCTTGTTCATTGTTGTTGTAACACTAATTTTAAAGCATAATTCCAGGGTTGCCATTATCTGTATTTAATCGGAAGAAAATTTAAAATTGTTAATTGCAGTTACTAAAAATGAATCAAAGAGAAAGTCAGTTTAAACTTTAATTGTTTGCTTTTTAAAAATTGTAATAAGCTATAAGTACGTCTGCATAGTAAAATTTGGGTGTTTTATTTTTTTTTACCATATTTGAATAAAAGTTTCAAGCGTTTTTATTTTTTGAGGCGTGGTTGACATTCTCATGGAAATGCCCATATATGTAGCTATTTATTTACGATACCACCCAGAAGTGGTATCGAGCATTGTTTTCGTCGGCAGCATATGTTTTCAATAAAATAAGGTATCGATTATCAGACGCAATTAATTTGTTTTAGAAGCTATTTAAAATATAAGTTTTAATACATCATTTTTCCATATTACTTCAAAAGAATATAATTAACTGTTTTATTTTGTAATGAGTTTAATATTCTTCATGAATTTATTTGTTTTAATACTTATACATAAACATTTTATTATAAATATGTATATGAATTTAAAAAATTTGCCTTTTTAAATGAAATCCCGAAAAATCCCGGGATCCCGTTTTTATGAATAAAAAATCCCGAATCCCGGGGTTCAAAAAATCTGGTCTCATTTGGCATCCCTAGTGTTAATAAACCACAATTTGTTTTGTTTAAAATAACAGCTGACTGAAACAGCTGGCTTTTAACACCAGCAGATGTCGATAAAAGTGTTATGCCATAAGCACATTCGAGACAGTAAGCTACCGACTTCAATATGTCAAAAATTGAATACATGTACATATGTATATGGAAATGATTATTTTTACGACGACACGGCTACATGGCTGCAGGTTGTTGTCTCTGCTTATTTTGTCGTTGTAGTCGAATTAAACTAATTTCTATTTTTGGCCACTACAAAACAGAAAAAGTGTTGCTAATACATATTAAAAAATATTTAAGGAATATGTGCTTAAAAATATTTTTTTTGTTTAACAGAAAAGAATACGCTTGAAATTGAAAAAATTATATAACTTTTTAGTATCCTTGAAAGAAGTTCTATAGGAATATTTTTTCGTTTTACACTTTCTAAGTTTAGGAGTTATGGGACGTAAAAGTTGTAAAATACTTTATCTATATCTCTTTAGCTTTGAAAAGAATCTATAAAATATGGGAATCATTGGAAAATTATTCAAAGTATTTTTCACATGGCGTTTAAAGCATACCGATTAACCAATTTAGAGCCAATTTAATATCTATATTCGTACTCCGTGGCTGATTTTTTTTTACAAAATTAGCTTTTAAAATTAAAATTATATCGATATAGCATATTATTATCTAGCCCTTAGATTTTTGCTTAATAAAGTTTTTCTGTATTGCAGGTTTTCAGCCTTGCGGAACACTTATTAATTATGTACATACCCTGTAGTAAATTAAATAGTCAGTTGCAGAAAACACTAACTATAAGTTAACTATTTTTCAAATGACTACAAATTGGTTTAATTCACATGCAGATATCAACCAAACATATTGCATAGAAGCACACGTAAAACACAAATAAAAGCAAAATAAGTAAAACAAGCAAGCCATGAAGTCAAATGAAAAAAATATATAAAAATTTATTAAAATAATTAAAAATTAAAACGATTCAAATTTGTTAATGTACTAGAAATTATGTAGCGTATTTATTTCAGCACTATTATACATTATAATTTAAAGCAATTTGATGCAAAATGTTCTTAAATATTAATTTCTATATAAAAATATGCATGTTTGTTCATAGGAACACATATTTTTTTGACAAAAATTATTTCAATTTTAAATAATTTATTATAAACCGACTATACTATTAATTAACTACAAATTGGTTGAAAAATAAGTAGTTAGTAGTCAGTGTAAAAGTCATGCAAAAATGGTCAATTGACTACTGCCTATGACATGCATATGTTAAAATAATGAGTCGCCGACAAGGAAAAAAGTCACTTAATCAACTAGATGTGGTTATAAAAAAACCAGTTTGAAGTTACTTATAAATGTGTTTGACTTCCTACAGGGTATTACAATAATAAAATATATAACTAGTACATAAATTATTACCACATATATATATTTTTACTAAAACTTATATATATGGATATAATTTTTTAAACCTTAATAAATTAAAAATTTTTTTGACAAAATTTTAAGTGTTGTTGAAAAATCTATCAAGAAATATTAATATTTTAAATTGGTTCTTAACGGGCTAATAAATCGGAATTTTAATCCATCATGTGAAAGATATTTCGAGGTAGTTTCTTATAATACCAATACTTTTTAGATCCAGTTTTTCCTATAAAGTTATTGATAAGGGACATGTTCGTAGATGCACTTGTTGGGTATCACTTGCTCAGAAGTAATGCTATAAACACATTCGAGACAGCAAGCTACCGACTTCAATATGTCAAAAATGGAATACACGTGTGTATATGGAAATGATTGTTTTCACGACGACACACAGTGCTGTGGCCCATAGACATACAGATCGATAGATAGCAAAATAAATCAAATGAATTTTGAAGAATTTTGAAGATTTAGGTCTTTTAGGCGGCGCAAGAGGGCGCCAAAGTTTGAGAATTTATAGTAAAAATGGCTAAACAACTACTTGAGTTTTACATGCTTCAGGAATACTGTTGTAAAACTGTTGTTTTTTAAAGCACGAGATTGAAATTTTTTTCTGTAGTAGTTTACTATATTTAGAGCTTACTTAAAAAAAATTTTTTTGAATTATATTCTCATGTGTTTTTTTTATTGATTTGAAAAATGCTTATTAATTACTTAAGCTCTAAAAATTTCTTAACTTTGGTGGACTATTAAAAAAAAAAAGAAAAATAACGTCTATGGGTTCTTTTCTGATTTCGAATATTTAGACTGGTTTCTAATAACTACAAGAAAAACAATTGAAAAAATGTTACCACAACTTGAAAAAAAATTTTTTTTAAATGGCTATTTTCATGATTTTTGCTCAAATTTTCATAGTTTTTAGGAGTTTAAAAGACAATTAACTACAAATACTGTGAAATATTAATTCAAACTTATACCGTTCAATAAAAAACAACAAAGATCAAAATATGTATAAAAAAATGTTTGTGTTTGTCTGCATTTTACGGCATAAGAGGGCGCTGAAATCACAAATGCCCTTGGTTTTTTATTTAATTCATTTTCTGGATTACGAGATTAAAATTTTTTTCTGTAACACCTAACTATATTCTAAAACATCTATAAAAAAATTTTAGGTGAATTATGCTCCTATACATATTTTTTAATGGTTTGAAAAATGCTTATTATTTACTTAAGCTCTAAAAATTTCTTAACTTTAAAAAAATTAAAATTAAATTAAAAAAAAAAGAAAAATATCGTCTGTGGGTTTTTCTCTGTTTTCGAATATTTAGAATGTTTTCTAATAACTACAAGAAAAACAATCAAAAAATTTTTACCACAACTTGAAAAAAAAATTTATTTAAAAAATGCTATTTTCGTGATTTTTGCTAAAGTTTTCATAGATTTAATTAGTTTAAAAAAATAAACTAGAAGCATCATAAGAAATAAATCCAAATATATATACTATTGAATTAGATAAATTGACAAGATAAATTAAAAAAATTAGTATACAAGTTGTGTCTGTTTCTATTTGTCGCTGCAAGATGACGCTAAATTCACAGATGACGTTGGTTTTTCATCGTTTAAAGAATGTTTTCAAAATGTGACTTAGTGCCGTTATAAATAAGGAATATAATAAGAAATAACTCCAAATAATTCGTTAGATCGGTTCAGAATCACTTTCTGAGTCGATCTATCGATATCCGTCCGGCCAGCTGGCTGTCCATGCAACCTTGTGCATACAGATCGCAAATTCGGAGATAATTTGATGAAATTTGTCACAGAGGCTCTGACAGGTACAAGGACCAAGCCTATTGAAAATGAAACGAATCGGTGCATAATTTTACAAAAACCATCTTATTACATCGGCAAGATTAAATTTGGTCCAAACCAAACTAATTTTATTGCAATCAAAATCAGGTTATCAAATTTTATTGGAATCTTTCTATTTTTGAACATAGCTCCCATACAAATCATTCTCCCGAAAATAGCTTTAAATTCCAGCTTTCTTAAAATTATAAGTATTTACATACCAAAATAAACCATAGGTTCCATATAAACCCTCATCCAAAAAACTCATATATGAAGATGAAGATATCTAAATAATATTCGGCAGAAAGAACTTTTAAACGAATCTTAACCTCATAACATAATTTTGTTCTGGTGGGTCCATGAGTGCCCATGGGTCCCAAACAGATTACACTCTAGGAAATTTGTTTTTAAATACTATGCTATAGTGCTATAGGGTATCAAATGGTCGGGCTTGACCGATTATACTGTCTTACTTGGTTTTTTTGCAAGAGCATTTTAAGCGTTTTTAACTCATTTTTCATTAAATGACGTTTTTGTATTTTTTACATTAATAATCGGATTCTACCAAAATTTGGCATACAAATATCAATTTTCATAACAAATGTTATTACGATTGGACAATTTTTGTATGTGTTATAGCATATTTAAGAAAAAGGATATATGGCAGGACCTTGAGTCCTTGTTCAGATTTAAATGAAAACTTACACAAACGTTGCTAGTTGTGTGTGTATCAGCATGACCACTCTTTGTAGTTTTGTGGGCATTATTGAAGCTAAAATTACATTTATCCATTTCAGGACACATGGGGGGTAGGCGTATCCTTGGACCGATTTCTCCAAAAATCCATATTTTTCTTAACTAAGCTATTTTATGCTAGTGTACCAAATTTCAAAAATTTCTGACAACTTCTTCTATTTATGTCCCTTCGTTATATGGGGACAAAGCACTGTGCGACATGGGTACATGGCTGCAGGTTGTTGTCTGTGCTTATTTTGTCGTTGTAGTCAAATTAAACTAATATCCAAGGTATATTTACACAAGGTAGACTCATTTGGGAGTGTAGACATGCTGCTCTATAAAAATAACCGAGTGGAACGGAATTGTCAAAATTGTCTTCATATAAATTTAACGCACACATGTACAAATTTTGGCTCATATACACGGAATTTGACATTGGTGTTCCAACTTAGGTAAACAGCTGACAAACATATGGGCCAACGAGTTTACCTTGTGTAAATATACCTTGCTAATATCTATTTTTGTCTACTACAAAACAGAAAAAGTGTTGCTAGTATAAAAAAATATTTAAAGAATAAGTGCCTAAAAATATTTTTTTGTTTAACAGAAAAGAATACGGTTGAAATTAAAAATATTATATAACTTTTTAGCATCCTTGAAAGAATTTCTATATTAAGATTTTTTCGTGCTTATGCTTTCCTTGTTTAGGAGTTATAGGACGTAAAAGTTGTAAAATACTTTATCTATATCTCTTTAGCTTTAAAAAGAATCTACAAAATATGGGAATCATTGGAAAATGATTCAAAGTGTTTTTCAAATGGCGTTTAAAGCATACCGATTAACCAATTAAGAGCCAATTTAATATCTGTATTCGTACTCCGTGGCTGATTTTTTTTACAAAATCAGCTTTTAAAAATAGTGTATTCGCTGTCTACGCATCGAATACAAATTACAAGTTCACACAGATCATTTATGTCAGTGCTTTCGTCTAAACAAATTGAAAAAAATTCGCAATTAACTACTTTTTCCCTAATTGCAGATTCTACACCAGTTCCTAATTGAACAGTACGACGGCCTTCCGTTTGACTGGACAGGGAAAGAGACTCTATAAATTTTGTATTATAATTAAGCCTTTCCCAAATTTTCTTCAGCAATTGCTTGATAGAAACACCATCCCACAATGGTCATCCTTTCTTAACCATTTCCAAAAATACTAAACTTGAAATCTCCATTTTCAGTTTGGGAACTGATTTTGGTTCATTAATTTCCTCTTCTAATAACCATTTTTTCAATTCAATATGAGAATTATAACGTGAAAAAGTTATTTTAGTAAATAGTTAGGGTATTCATAGTGGTAAGTAATATAGAAATGGTATTCACGGTGTTGGGTTGCTCATACTTCAAACATCTGTGCATACATTTTTATTCTAGCTAATGGTATATCATAACTTTTTAGAAAATACCAAATGCACACATGAGTTTGCCTGCAAAAATGTATAAAGTCATTATAACAGGTCAAAGTTACGTTAAATAGTTACCATAAATTAGTAAGGTTAAAGTCAGAATTAGTCTTTACTTTCTGTTTCTGTTCTGTTCCGTGCCGTTCTGTTTCAAAATTGAAAAAGTTACTTTTTCTGTAGCAACTTATTAGCCATTTATGACAAATTTATTAGTTTAGCACCATCCATTGTTTTATTTCAATAACTTTTATGCACATAAATTTGAAAAAATAAAATTTAATTAACGTATTTTTATTATTTATTTTGCGGTCACTTACAATTACTTTACAAGTTTTTGATTTTATCAAACTGAACCGCAACAGAACAGAACAACTAATCAATTTCACAGGTTTTTTAATAACAAAAACAAATCAGCTGGTTCGTAACAGAACAGAAAGTAAAGACTTACTGAGCCTTAACTATTTGGGCTCGTTCAAATAATTGTAGCATAAAAAAGTAAGCAATAAAAATAGTGCGAAACAATAAAGTTTCATTAATACATCAATAAAACACATCTTCTTACCCAAACATTTTACCTACTGTCACATTTGCTTTTATGTGTACAGGTTATTTACACATAAATTGTAGCAAAACAAGACTTTTTAACTTGTTTTTTAAATATTTCTACTTACATACTTAAGAAAAGTGTTTTCAAAGAAAGAAAAAACCCACCGACGCGATTGGTACAGAAACCAAAATACCAACAAATTCTTTTGGCTTTTTTTTTCTTAATAATTTCTGCATTTAGGTACGTCTTTTTAAAGAAAGCAAAAGGAACCCTTTTACAGGTATCAAAGAATTTTTTTCACAAACAAAACCCATATCGTTAGCTTAAACGTTGCAGTAAATGTTATTGTTAAAAAAAGTTACTTAATGAAATTTACGTTAGCTTTGCTGTTAAATATTTTCAACAATTTAAATTATGTTAAAATTAAATAGAAATGTTATATTACTCTGCATTTAAGTCTTAAAATTTAGAGTCTAAATATTGCACGCAAGGCATTGGATGTTACCAAAAGCATTTTTGACCGCACAATATTTTTGAGTGTAAGCTGAAACAAAATAATATAGCATCCGCTAAACATGTACACTTGTCGAAGTCACACCGACGACTGAATTGAAGAGCATAAAAATATGTGTTTGTAGTGGTTTGCACAATTGTGCAAAGAAATGGAAACCCCTGATTTAAGCAAACTTAATTATAAAAAAAAAAACAAACTTAATTATAAAAAGAGTAATTTTTGGGATTTCAGTATTTTGATTATAACTCAGTCATTTTTTAACCGATTTGACAGATTTATATACCGACGTGTTTAAGAAGAAATTTACCATTTACTTGTGCTATGAAACTTGGACTCGAGGAGATCCATGGTTACCGAAAATGGGTATTTTTTTTTGGTCATAACTTTTTTGTATCTGAACCGATTTTTCCGAAATTTTCAGAAAATATTTTCTACTAAAGATTTCCGATCTTTTGATATATAAGGCGTAGCCATAGGTCATATTAAAGTCAAAAAATTCAGGATTTTATACAATTTTTTATATTTTTTGTATGGGAGGTACCACGCCCACTTCTTCAATCCCGCCCACATTTTGTGGGATGGTGTGCGTTTATAACCTTAATGTTTGTACCTAATTTGCAAACTTTGGCTTTTGCCGTTCCCCAGATATACAGCAAAAAGTAATAAAATTATAACAACCACAAGGGATTTTTGGAAAATATTAGAGGTAGTCGTTGTTTTTTGCTCATATCTCAGCCATTTGTGGATCGATCTTGCTGATGGTAGACTATATGTGACATAAATGTAAAACAACCTAGCCGCTATCATGTCTGGAGTCTCCGGAAAACACATATCAAACGTAAGACGGACAGACGGACGGTCGGACGGACGGATATCGTTAAATCAACTTCTCTCCTCATAAGGACCCAGAATATATATAGTTTATAGGGTCTAAGGTTAATATTGTTGAAATTACAAACGGAATGACAAACTTATATATACCCTTTTCCACCTGAGGTGAAGGGTATAAAAACAGCTGTTTTTAATTTTTCAATTGTAGCTGTCGTCTTCAAAATAATTCAGTAGCTGTATACACGACTGTAATTGCACCCAGCAGCATTTGTAGTCGTGTGTTCGTGTATCCTGCTGTGGTGAATGTGTTTAATGCATAAAGTTAAATGTTCCTAAAAGCATCACTTGTAAGAAACTTGGCATCACTCTCATATGTCCAAAGTTGTTTATGCAGTCATGCCGCAGTTCTGAAGCAAATTTTTTTCTTAGGCAATAAATTTTGACATAAAGAAATCGTTTTATTTTTCTTTTGTGATGCTTTTTCCTGTAATTTATAAGAACACTGTCACTTTTTGTTTCAATATTTTCAATAGAATTTGTCATCGTTATTGTTGATAACATTTTTATTATTATAATTTATGTTTGCCTATTAAACTCTTGAAATTTAGCTCGTGTTCAAAATTTCAAACTTTGCACAGCTGTTGTGCAGTAAAAAAGTATTAAGGCCCAAGCATAATGTGCTTAAGTTGGCTTAAGCATATGTGCGAATACATGTAAATTAAATAAGGCAAACCATATTGAACATAAGGAAACTTTTTGTTAAATTTAATGAAACTGTCATTTGCATCACTGCAGCAGTGATGCATACCTTTTATATATTTACGTACGTACCCAACGTCTTCTGAAACTTTTATGACGTGCGTTGACGGAACAAAATTTTTATTTTAAAAGCAGTATATATTTTTTTATTTAATCTGCTGTTAAATTTATATTGTTTATTAGTTCCAAAAAAAAACCAAAATTAAAATATTTTAAATGATTTTTAATATATTCGTTTGTTTTTACGCATGTATTTTTATTATATGAATTATATTTATGAATAGCAAAATAACATTTTTAAACGAAACAATTGTGGTTTAAAAAGCATAGTGCATCGCACTACTGGTTGTTATTGGGGTTTGTTTTAGAAATGAAGCGTGTTTCTATTTTTATGTCTTAAGGTAGAAGTACATAACACGCGTTAGTGCGCGCGCGCTCTGTAGAATTCTGTCAAAAAAAGTTAAACTAGTGTATTTTAATAGAACAAGATACATGCAAAATATTTGTACGCGTTAGCGCCAGAAAGTTGATTATCTTTGAACTTTTTAACGCGTTGTGTATGTTTGGCAAGTAATCAGCTGACAATAAAAAAAAATGTTTAACAAATTTGCGAATCGTGAAAGAAAAATACAATATTTATATAAAACATGCAATATTTATATAAAAAGAATAAATTCAATAAAATAAATAAATCTTGATATACTTTCGAATTTATTTGCACAAATAAGTAAACAAATAAAAAATAGCTGACAGGAACGGCTTACTTATTTGTGCATTGAAAACGGATTCGAAAGTATATCAAGATTTATTTATTTTATTGAATTTATTCTTTTTATATAAATATTGTATGTTTTTGAATCTCTTCAATAAATTTTTCTTTCACGATTCGCAAATTTGTAAATTTATTTTTATTGTCATCTGATTACTTGTCAAAAATACACAACGCGCTTAAAAGTTCAAAGTTATGCTATAAACACATTCGAGACAGCAGGCTATACGAACACACGACTAAACATGCCGCTAGGTGCAATTATAGCCGTGTAGTCAGCTACTGAATTATTTTGAAGACGACAGCTACATTTGAAAAATTATAAACAGCTGTTTTTTGTTGCATCAGAAAATTAACTTATGCAATAATTACCAAAATTTGCTGCAGAGCTGTGGCATGACTACATAAAAAACGTTTGACAATAATTTTATAGGTAAAAACTGGATCTTATGCCCGTAATTTCAACAAACAGATATCTGGTCGTGTTTGTACCTAACAGTTATCTTTACCAATCCGGTAAAAGTAGTTTGGTAATTTCAACGGTTATTTTGCCTACGTGTTTTTTCCTTTAAGTTTTCTTTTAAAATATGGCAGCATTTGTATTTTTATTAATATTTTTAATTAACTGTCAAAAATCGATGGTGTAAAATACACTACAGTTCAACCAGTAGGTAAGACAAACATGTTAAAATTATCAAAAATTCGTAACACCATAGATAACTATACACAGCTAGATATCTGTTTGTAGAAATTACGGGCATAAGAAGAATTGGTATTATTACAACTACTTCGAAATATTTTTCACATGATGGATTAAACATTTCTTAGCCCGTTAAGAGCCAATTTTAAATATTAATATTTCTTGATAGATTTTTCATCAAAACTTAAAATTTTGTCAATATAGAGCAATTCCATATGAAAGCGGTCACCTTTTGGACGACCCCTCTCCGATTTTAAAATAAATAGTCTCAATCGATTGCCCAGCAAAAAATAATGTACCTACATTTTTTTTTTTTTTTTATAGTGACTGGTTTAGTGGTGGTGTACACCACTGTCATGTGACAAAATTGAAGAATTCTTCATAAGGGACCTACTAAAGCGATCGCAACGAGTGATAGCTCGTTGGAAAGGTATTGAATCAGGCTTTAATTGAAAAATAAAATTTTCCTAATTTTTCTTAGAAATTTACCTTTAAATTTTCCCATGAAAATTAAATTTTCCGAATTTCCACAGAAGCTCCTAAATTTTCCGGCTATTTTTTTTTTTGGATTCCTCATAATTTTTGCTTTAAGAATCAGCAATAAAAAAATGGGCCCCGACTCCTTGTTTGGACAGGAGAACAGCATTTAAGAGACCACCTTGTTAAAAATACATTTTAAAAATTATTTTACAGTTAAAAATACATTTATGAAAAAATATTTCTTATTTTGCTGCTTATACTTAATTACAATATTTATTAAAAATTTCAATTGTCTTGGCATCATTATAAAATTAAAGTAACTTTAAATTAAGCACGTCGGCAGACGAAGAGTACCGCTTTACATTAATTGACATATCAGAAATATTTGGTATGAAGCAATGAAACTTCTGCGTTCCAGTTATAGTTTTGACATCATTATATCTGTTTTGAATTCGTCGCTCCATGGCATCGTGTTCTTTTTGAGTGCATAAAACTGTGTTAATGGCAATTTCCTTGCTTTGAATCCACGAAAACAAATGTTGTACATTTAAGATCTGGTCAGTATATGGCCTTTGCAAACTTGCCTTAGTCGCCATGCGTTTTAGGGTTCCCCCTAACGCATCGCATGGGCCCTTACCGTGGGACGTCGCGAAAAAGTGCCACTCGACCTTGCAGTTTTGTTCTTCTTCAATTATGCAAAGATTGTAAAAATTTTTTTTATTCTTGTACTGAGAAGCCGCGCCGTCTGAGAAAAACGTTACTTTGTCGATTGCATCGAATTTTGATCTTAAGAATTCAAACAGTTTCATTTGAAATAAATAAACGGACACATAATTATGAGCTAAACTCTCCGCGACAACAACAAGGCTTACGGTCTGTAGTTCGTTATCTTCGTTTTTGAAATAAATGCAAAAAGGATGCACCGTGCACTGTTCGTTTGCCCAGTGATAAGCCTGAATTTCATCCTGAACGAGAAAAGTGTAATTCTCGGCAAAGTCGCTTATCACAATGAATTCATTTTGGGCTAATTTCTCCTTACTTTCCTTTAGAAATTTCGATTGCATCACGGATATGAAATGGTGCGCCTTCAGTTCATTCAACTTGAATCCGAATTCCTCGATGAATTCCGGAATCTGCTTTACCACGGTTTCAAGGAAACATCTGCCGCTGCTAATTATCCACTGTTTGAAATGCACCTCCTGAATTAACAGCTGTTCAAACTTTTCCGCCAAATATTGCTCTAGCTCGTCAATCTTCGGACAATTGTCGCATTTGGACAGATGACAATTTTCCGTGGGGTATGCGCACAACGACTTCGACAGGAGGTCCCTATATGTTTCAATTTCACCGTGAAATACGCAGGCGCGGCTGTTGTCATCATTGCAGTAAAAATCTTGAATCAATTTCACCGTTGCTTCGCTGAGGGTCCTTGAGCCAAATTTCTTGTTGGGAGTCGCCAATATGCCCTTCTGTCGAACTAATTCTTTGCTTCTTCTCGCGATGTAAAAAGATGTTTGAAACTGTTCAGAAATCTTGCGTATAGACCATGATTGAGGCAGCACAGATAAAATGAGATATTTCTCCGGAAAAGTGGTCGCTAAATTGAATTTTCTTTTCAACTGCTCAATCATTTGTTTGCCGTCATCAACGTCATCTGCTTGACTGCATTCGTTATCATGTATGTATGTTTCACTTCGCAACTTTCTTTTTCTAATAGGCGTTTCACCTAAAGTGGTAATAGCCTCATTCAAAGGACTCAAAGACATATTGACCATCGGAATGTCTGCCTCACTATCAGATGAAACATTTTGTTCACTTGTCATTTCACTTTCGGATTGCATTTGTTTCAATGCATTTGCTTGTTGAGACAAATCGATTTTACACTTGGGGCAAATAAATTCTGCTTCTTCACCGTATTGTATATTTAGTTCATTCATGTATCGCTTCGAAACACCAGTTAATTTTAATACTTTTATCTTTTTCGAACGATGTCCATTCTTGTTAAACGGATTGCAGCAAAATTTATTAATTTTACTTTAAATTGTCTTTACAGCTTCACTCTTTACTTTACAAAAAAAAAACACTTTCAAGTTTAGTATTCAACTGAAATTTGACTCAGAGTGTGTGAAGTATTTATATATATTTTTTGGTAAAAAATAGGTTAACAAAATAAGCGATATTTGCTTTTCTTTAATAGGAAAATTTGCGTGAACTACTGGTCATAAAATGTTTTTTAAAGAGGGACTTAATTGGTTACTGCCAATAAGCCGACCACAGGTCATAAAATGTTTTGCAAATTTTTTAAATTACCAGGTAATAAATATTTCGCCATATTTATGGAAAATCCGTGTTTTATGACTTGTGTCTGCACGTGTCATTTTAGGCGAAATATTTATTACCTGGTAATTTAAAAAATTTACAAAACATTTTATGACCTGTAGCCTCAGTCGGGTTTGGTGTGCCATTACATTTTTAATAAATATTGTAATTAAGTATAAGCAGCAAAATAAGAAAGATTTTTTCTTCATAAATGTATTTTTAACTGTAAAATAATTTTTAAAATGTATTTTTAACAAGGTGGTCTCTTAAATGCTCTTCTCCTGTCCAAACAAGGAGTCGGTGCCCATTTTTTTATTGCTGATTCTTAAAGCAAAAATTATGAGGAATCCAAAAAAAAAAATTAGCCGGAAATTTTAGGAGCTTCTGTGGAAATTCGGAAAATTTAATTTTCATGGGAAAATTTAAAGGTAAATTTCTAAGAAAAATTAGGAAAATTTTATTTTTCAATTAAAGCCTGATTCAATACCTTTCCGACCGCTTTAGTAGTTTTTTTTTTAACAACTTTCAATGAGGTCCCTTATGAAGAATTCTTCAATTTTGTCACATGACAGTGGTGTACACCACCACTAAACCAGTCACTATAAAAAAAAAAAAAATATGTAGGTACATTATTTTTTGCTGGGCAATCGATTGAGACTATTTATTTTAAAATCGGAGAGGGGTCGTCCAAAAATTTGCCAATTTTGATCGTTTTCATATGGAATTGCTCTATATTTAATCAAACATAATAATTTATGGAAGAACACTTCAAGCTTTAATATACCCTATTTTTAGTAACGCCATCATATAAAATTTTAAATTTATTAGGTTTTTAAAAATTATATATTGAAAAATTACTCAATTTATTTATAAGTTTGAGTAAAAATTTGGTAATAATTTATGTACTTGTTACATATTTAATTACCCTACAAGAAATGAATGAGCGAGTAGTCACATTTTTCATTTTGGTGTTAAAAAAATGATAGAACGAAATGACCGAATGTGACCGAAAACTTGAATAAGGTCATTTCTTTCTATCATTTTCTTACCACCAAAATGAAAAGTGTGACTACTCGCTCATTTATTTCTTGTAGGGTATTGTAGTACATATGTAAATAATTAATAAGTGTTCCGCAAGGCCGAAGCCCCGCAATACAGAAAAACTTTATTAAGCAAATATCTTAGGGTTAAATAATTATTGTTATATCGACATAATTTTAAGATAAAGCCAATTTTGTAAATAAAAGTCAGCCATGGAGTACGAATAAAGATCCGAAATTGGCTCTTAATTGGTTAATCGGTATGCTTTAAACGCCATGTGAAAAAAAATTTAAAGCATTTTCCAATGTTTCCCATTTTGTAAAGATTCATTTTATAGCTAAATAAATATAGATACAGTATTTTGAAACTTTTACGACCTATAACTCATAAACTAGGAAAGCGTAAGCGCGAAAAACATCTCATATAGAACATCTTTCAAGGATACTATAAACTTATAAAATTTTTTCAATTTCAAACGTATTTTTTTCTGTTAACCAAAAAAAATTTTTAAGCACTTATTCTTTAAATATTTGTTTATACATATTAGCAGCACTCTTTCTGTTTTGTAGCGGACAAAAATAGAAATTAGTTTAATTTGACTACAACGACAAATAAGCACAGACAACAACCTGCAGCCATGTAGCCGTGTCGTCGTGAAAATAATCATTTCCATATACACACATGTATTCTATTTTTGACATATTGAAGTCGGTGGCTTGCTGTCTCGAATGTGTGTATAGCATTAGCCAACTTTCTGGCGCTAACGCGTCTAAATATTTTGCATGTAGCTTGTTCTATTAAAATACACTAGTTTAACTTTTTTTGACAGAAGTCTACAAAGCGCAAATTACATCCTTCCCACAAAAACTATCATTACCGTCCATAAAATGTAGGGTGACAACAAAATATTAAATTACATTTCCATTCCCACATTTTATGGAGTGCAACGTAAGCAGTTTTGCGAACGTTGCATAGCTTAAAAATATTTTAAAATAAAGTTTAAGTGAGTCTTAAGATTGTTTTAAATAAATAAAGTAATCCCTCCGAAGAGCGGACAACTAGAAAAAACTAAATTGTTTTAATACATTTCTGGCACCCAACGAAAGGAACCTTTTCTGAAGAAAAGATAATATTGGAACAGAAGTTTCATAAAAACCAAATATTTGAGTTGTACTTATATAAAAGCAAATATTTCCTTTATACAAGTTAAGCATTATTAAAAAAAAGAGGAAAAAAAGAACTAAGACATTCGCAACAAAAATTTCAAGTTCCTAAAAATAAATAAATAAACAAATAATTAAATACCAAGTGAAACCCATGAACCGAAAAAACACTTTTGACAACAACCGAAAAATCAACATGGAGGAGGAACTACAATAAAGAGTCGTAGAATTGGAAACTATTCTTAAGCAACAAGAATTAAAAATTAATTTACAACAGCAGCAGCTTGAGCAACAATTACTGCAAATTAATACTCCACAGCAGCATGTACACCAAAGTCAATTGCAACAAGTTAATGTAAATCAACAGGAAGAACCAGTTCAAGTGCAGCAGGTAATTGTTTTTCAACCTGACCAAATTGTAAGGGAATTTAGAAGCATCAAACCTTTAAATGGAAATCATAATATAAGACAATTTATACAATCAGTGGAATCAACAATGGCTTTAGCTGTTAATAATCAGGCTTTTCTGGCATATGGGGTGAGAATAATTATAAATGAGAAGCTTGAAGGCAATGCAGGAAGGATAGTTAGAGAATTAGACAATAATGCCACTTGGGAACAGGTAAAGGAAAAATTATTGGGCAGCCTACAATCAAGAAAGACGTATGCGGAGATATTCAACTTCTGTAGAAGTGTTAAAGTGAGTAACTTAAATGAACTTTTTGATATATTTATTAAGGCTAAATATGAAATTAATGAACTATATGAAGTAGATGTAAGAAAACCACGAGTCTATAGCCCAGCTTATGTGGACAGAGATTTGGTAGACCTATTAATGGAGAAAATTGATAGACCGATAAGAGCCCATTTAGATGAACATGAAACATTGAATAATATAATCACAAAATATACAAAATTGAAACTTTTATATGATACTAGAGCTATAGCTTTTGCTCACAGAATTGATCTTAGAAATAGACAAAAATCAAGTTACAATAAACCCTTTGCTGATGTTAAGACAAACAATGGTTATCGTACACCTAAGGAAAATTGGAAAAATTTGAGGTCAAATAATTTCCAAAGCCAAAATGGCAGATTTCAAAACACAAACAATAATTTTAGGACCGATAACATTCAACAATTAGATAGAAATTTTAGAAGTTCAGGTCAGGGCTTAAATTAAAATATACATCTAGGGCATCAGAATATGGGTAATCGTCAGACAAGATCTAACCAAACCAGAAATTATAACCAAAGAAGACAACAACGTCAATCACACTTCTCAGGTCAGGAAACAGAACCGATGGATATAGGCACAATTCATGAGGAACGGGACATAAATTTTCACATACCGCCTCAAGGACCACCTTGCCCATAAAAGTAATCTCAATAGGGAAAAAATTAGGTGCCTAATAGATACAGGCTCAACGACAAGTATCATTAAACAAAACAAATTAATTGATAACTATCCGGAACAGAAACTCGAAAGACCAATCAAATATCGAACTTTAAATGGACTTAATGAAATATATTCTTACTTGATTACACCTTTTCCCAAAGAATTCTGTTGTTTGGGAACACTTAGTTGGAAGGTTGTTAATTTTAAGAATGATAATTATGATG
Source organism: Pollenia labialis (assembly GCA_949318255.1). NCBI lineage: Eukaryota > Metazoa > Arthropoda > Insecta > Diptera > Polleniidae > Pollenia > Pollenia labialis. Next base: position 48,379,832 of record OX439140.1, read on the forward strand.
CCATAATGGGACAAAACTTCTTGAAACCACTCGGGGCAATAATAAATAGTAATCATGGTTATGTTGAAATTTTAAACAAAAATATATTTTTTGAGGAAATGAGTTATCCTTTTTATATCGACAATATATGTTCCCTAGAACCAATTTCTATAGAATCAGTTTTCGATAAGATTAATTTTGGGCATCTAAATAATGAAGAAACAAAGAAAATTACAAATCTTTTGAACGATTTCAAGGACTTATTTTATATTGAAGGTGATGAACTTTCGGCAACAACTGAAATAGAACATAAAATTATTACTGACACAGAAAAGCCTCTTTATTCGAAGATTTATCGTTATCCTCAAATTCATGAGGATGAAATCAGGAAACAAATAGATAACATGCTAAAACATAATATTATTCAATACATACAGTTGAAGACAAATTCCCAATACCAAACCTAAACAGCTTATTAGTTAGATTAGGTAGAGCCCAATATTTCTCCACTATAGACCTGGCGAAAGGGTTTCACCAAATACTTCTCGCATAGGAGGATAGAAAGAAAACTGCGTTTTCTACTCCATTTGGGCACTTTGAATTCATCCGAATGCATTTTGGACTACGAAACGCACCTTCGACCTTTCAAAGGTTGATGAACTCGGTGCTGAGATATCATATAAACAAAACCTGTGTCGTCTATATGGACGATATTTTAATATTTAGCACTTCGCTAACAGAACATATTAATAATATCAGGAAAATATTCAAGACTTTAAGAAAGACCTAACTAAAAATACAGATAAACAAATGTGATTTCCTACAAAAGGAAACCCAGTTTTTAGGCCATATGTTAACAACTAATGGCATCAAACCAGACCCAAATAAAATTTCAGTAATACAGAAGCTTAAACTTCCAACTACTGAGAAACAAATTAAATCGTTTCTAGGTATGACTGGATTTTACCGAAAATTCATTCACAATTATGCTAAGATAGCGTATCCAATGACGAAGTTTTTAAGGAAAGACGAAAAAATAAACACAAATGATCCTAGCTATATTACATCTTTTGAGAAACTCAAAGAGCTCATAACAAATTCACCCATATTAAGATACCCAAATTTTAACAAACGTTTTAATATTGTAACAGACGCAAGCAACAATGCAATTGGCGCTGTCTTAACACAAGACGGTCACCCAATAGCATATGCTTCGCGAACCTTAAATAAACACGAAACCAACTATGCAACAATTGAAAAAGAATTGTTAGCAATAGTTTGGGGTGTAAAATATTTTAGGCCTTATATATATGGGAAGGAATTTGATTTGAAAAGCGACCACCAACCCTTAAAATGGCTTATGAGCAAATATTCAGGCAGAGATATAAGTCCTAGACTACAAAGATATCTCATTGATTTGGGCGAATACCAATTTAAAATAGAACACATAAAAGGAAAGTGTAACTACATTGCCGATTTTCTTAGCAGAATTAACGTTGAGACAAATGAAACAAATACAACAAAACCAATTAAAGAGGATTTTGTATATAATGGAGAAACAAATAGCGAGGCAGATTCTTTGGAGGTACAAACAATACACTCACAGGAGGAGGACCACGGCGATGGTGTTGGAATATTGGAAACAATCGTAAATCGCTTCAAAATTCAGATCATCGTTGTGGAAGAAAAAGAAAGTAATGTCAAAACAATTTTCGGCAATAAAAGAATTTTTATAGATAGAAATGACATTGAGCAGGAAAATGTTTCTAATATCTTAAGAAGAGAAGTTACAAAAGGAAAAATTGGGGTATATTCGGAGTTAAATGATCATGATTATTACAAAGTGCAATAACAGTTGACTAAAGAGTTTTCTGATAGGGATAAATACAAAATAGTTAAATGTTCCTACTTTGCTAAGGACATGGAAAATGAGAATGAACTAAATAAACATATAGCTCTCTTTCATAAATATGAAAGCGGTCATTCCGGAATATTAGCTACTTATGAGAATATCAAACATAAAATATATAACCCAAATTTAAAAATGGCCATACATAAGATAATAAATAATTGTCATATTTGCTCATCGGCAAAGTATGACAGAAACCCTGTAAAGAAAAAGTTCCAAAGAACTGAAACACCAACAATCGTAAACGAAATAGTACATGTGGACACATATGTAAATAGTAAGCAGTCTTTTATGGTTTTCATCGACAAATTTTCAAAACATGCAGTCTGTTTCCACATGCCTGACAGAAATAGTACAACCAAAGACTATAGATTTATAAAGATATTGCACGACCATACAAAGTTCATACATTTTTCTGTCTATATTAATTTTTCTGGTGGATTTAGCCGCTAAATCCACTTGTGAGAGTAAATTACAGTATTTATTATTACTCTCAGAGAGCTTTTCTCACTTATCAGTGAATATGTATGTGCACACGCGTGTGTGTGTATGTATGTGTATACATTGCATTTAAAAAAATACAAACAAACTAAAAGAAATCTCGTTTTCTCGTTGAAAACACATTTAAATAATAAAACATGTTTTGTTTGCATCCCATTTATGTGCAAATAACATAGGTACGTTAAACCAAATGTGACAGATTTTAATTGTAGGGCAATAATATGTGTTTGATTGTTGTACAGATGAAATTATATCGATTCGCACCGAAGTTCAAATGCTGTTATTGTCTAAATTTAAACAATTGTAGGCATATAAAAAATAATTTTTCTGAAAGAATAAACTGCTTTGTTCATAAAAGATATTTTATGTTTTCTAAAGCGACAAGGCCACACATTAACATGCCTCATCAAACTCACAACTTTGTAATTGTGTAAGTAATAAAAAACTCATGGTTCAATGTGAATTTGATGATAATCAAATTACTTTTAATTTTTATAAAAATATGCCACCAGTTTGATGTGTATGAACGTAATTTCTTTCAATATTATTTATTTTTGTTTAAAATTTTTTTTTTATTAAAATTGTATTATTTGAAAAATTATTGAATCGTTTCCGCCGAAAAATCCAATTTTATTTATTATTACAACAAATTATTATCACAAATTATGCAACAGATTCAGGCTTTGGAAGTTTGTGTGCTCCTTCCGTCTTACTTTTTGAAGTTTGTAAAATTCTTTTAAAGGTCTGCAAAAATTTTTTTGTACAAGATAAAGAAATAAAAAAAAAATTTATTATCAAAGTTATTTTCGGGAATACAAAATTTATTATTAATACGATTTCCGTATGACGTGCTAAATTCCCAGTTTTTCATATTTGATAAATACACTGAAATTTATTGTTGAGGGAAAGCTAGCTTCTATGCGCATTTCACTGGTTGCTTAGGCCAGCTCATCAGGGAACCTTTTCCAAAGATTTTAGAAAGGCCAAAAATATTATACAAATAAAACCCTAAAGCGAATAAGAATTATAAACACTCAAAGTCTTACTTGTAACAATATCAAAGCCAAAACAAAACACCACCAATAAACAGTGAGTTTATCTTTTCTTACATTCCCCTACAATTGGTTGGGTTCTTTCCGACTCGAATTGTAGTTGTAAGTGGGTAAAAAGAAAAAACAAAATTGAAAAACAAACTGCTTTATTCTACTGTCTTCGTAAGAAAACAACAAAAAAAACCAATTTGCCAATTCAGTTTTTTTGCACGGGCACATGCAAGTATGTATATTATCAAAGTTATTTTCGGGAATACAAAATTTATTATTAATACGATTTCCGTATGACGTGCTAAATTCCCAGTTTTTTCATATTTGATAAATACACTGAAATTTATTGTTGAGGGAAAGCTAGCTTCTATGCGCATTTCACTGGTTGCTTAGGCCAGCTCATCAGGAAACCTTTTCCAAAGATTTTAGAAAGGCCAAAAATATTATACAAATAAAACCCTAAAGCGAATAAGAATTATAAACACTCAAAGTCTTACTTGTAACAATATCATAGCCAAAACAAAACACCACCAATAAACAGTGAGTTTATCTTTTCTTACATTCCCCTACAATTGGTTGGGTTCTTTCCGACTCGAATTGTAGTTGTAAGTGGGTAAAAAGAAAAAACAAAATTAAAAAACAAACTGCTTTATTCTACTGTCTTCGTAAGAAAACAACAAAAAAAAACCAATTTGCCAATTCAGTTTTTTGCACGGGCACATGCAAGTATGTATATTATCAAAGTTATTTTCGGTTTTTTAATTTTGTTTTTTCTTTTTACCCACTTACAACTACAATTCGCGTCGGAAAGAACCCAACCAATTGTAAGGGAATGTAAGAAAAGATAAACTCACTGTTTATTGTTGGTGTTTTGTTTTGGCTTTGATATTGTTACAAGTAAGACTTTGAGTGTTTATAATTCTTATTCGCTTTAGGGTTTTATTTGTATAATTTTATTTGTATTTGTATAAATTTTTTCTAAAATCTTTGGAAAAGGTTTCCTGATGAGCTGGCCTAAGCAACCAGTGAAATGCGCATAGAAGCTAGCTTTCCCTCAACAATAAATTTCAGTGTATTTATCAAATATGAAAAACTGGGAATTTAGCACGTCATACGGAAATCGTATTAATAATAAATTTTGTATTCCCGAAAATAACTTTGATAATATACATACTTGCATGTGCCCGTGCAAAAAAACTGAATTGGCAAATTGGTTTTTTTGATGTTTTCTTACGAAGACAGTAGAATAAAGCAGTTTGTTTTTTAATTTTGTTTTTTCTTTTTACCCACTTACAACTACAATTCGAGTCGGAAAGAACCCAACCAATTGTAGGGGAATGTAAGAAAAGATAAACTCACTGTTTATTGTTGGTGTTTTGTTTTGGCTTTGATATTGTTACAAGTAAGACTTTGAGTGTTTATAATTCTTATTCGCTTTAGGGTTTTATTTGTATAATATTTTTGGCCTTTCTAAAATCTTTTGAAAAGGTTTCCTGATGAGCTGGCCTAAGCAACCAGTGAAATGCGCATAGAAGCTAGCTTTCCCTCAACAATAAATTTAAGTGTATTTATCAAATATGAAAAACTGGGAATTTAGCACGTCATACGGAAAACGTATTAATAATAAATTTTGTATTCCCGAAAATAACTTTGATAATATACATACTTGCATGTGCCCGTGCAAAAAAACTGAATTGGCAAATTGGTTTTTTTGTTGTTTTCTTACGAAGACAGTAGAATAAAGCAGTTTGTTTTTTAATTTTGTTTTTTCTTTTTACCCACTTACAACTACAATTCGAGTCGGAAAGAACCCAACCAATTGTAGGGTAATGTAAGAAAAGATAAACTCACTGTTTATTGTTAGTGTTTTGTTTTTGCTTTGATATTGTTACAAGTAAGACTTTGAGTGTTATAATTCTTATTCGCTTTAGGGTTTTATTTGTATAATATTTTTGGCCTTTCTAAAATCTTTGGAAAAGGTTTCCTGATGAGCTGGCCTAAGCAACCAGTGAAATGCGCATAGAAGCTAGCTTTCCCTCAACAATAAATTTCAGTGTATTTATCAAATATGAAAAACTGGGAATTTAGCACGTCATACGGAAATCGTATTAATAATAAATTTTGTATTCCCGAAAATAACTTTGATAATATACATACTTCCATGTGCCCGTGCAAAAAAACTGAATTGGCAAATTGGTTTTTTTGTTGTTTTCTTACGAAGACAGTAGAATAAAGCAGTTTGTTTTTAATTTTGTTTTTTCTTTTTACCCACTTACAACTACAATTCGCGTCGGAAAGAACCCAACCAATTGTAAGGGAATGTAAGAAAAGATAAACTCACTGTTTATTGTTGGTGTTTTGTTTTGGCTTTGATATTGTTACAAGTAAGACTTTGAGTGTTTATAATTCTTATTCGCTTTAGGGTTTTATTTGTATAATTTTATTTGTATTTGTATAAATTTTTTCTAAAATCTTTGGAAAAGGTTTCCTGATGAGCTGGCCTAAGCAACCAGTGAAATGCGCATAGAAGCTAGCTTTCCCTCAACAATAAATTTCAGTGTATTTATCAAATATGAAAAACTGGGAATTTAGCACGTCATACGGAAATCGTATTAATAATAAATTTTGTATTCCCGAAAATAACTTTGATAATATACATACTTGCATGTGCCCGTGCAAAAAAACTGAATTGGCAAATTGGTTTTTTTGATGTTTTCTTACGAAGACAGTAGAATAAAGCAGTTTGTTTTTTAATTTTGTTTTTTCTTTTTACCCACTTACAACTACAATTCGAGTCGGAAAGAACCCAACCAATTGTAGGGGAATGTAAGAAAAGATAAACTCACTGTTTATTGTTGGTGTTTTGTTTTGGCTTTGATATTGTTACAAGTAAGACTTTGAGTGTTTATAATTCTTATTCGCTTTAGGGTTTTATTTGTATAATATTTTTGGCCTTTCTTAAATCTTTTGAAAAGGTTTCCTGATGAGCTGGCCTAAGCAACCAGTGAAATGCGCATAGAAGCTAACTTTCCCTCAACAATAAATTTAAGTGTATTTATCAAATATGAAAAACTGGGAATTTAGCACGTCATACGGAAAACGTATTAATAATAAATTTTGTATTCCCGAAAATAACTTTGATAATATACATACTTGCATGTGCCCGTGCAAAAAAACTGAATTGGCAAATTGGTTTTTTTGTTGTTTTCTTACGAAGACAGTAGAATAAAGCAGTTTGTTTTTTAATTTTGTTTTTTCTTTTTACCCACTTACAACTACAATTCGAGTCGGAAAGAACCCAACCAATTGTAGGGTAATGTAAGAAAAGATAAACTCACTGTTTATTGTTAGTGTTTTGTTTTTGCTTTGATATTGTTACAAGTAAGACTTTGAGTGTTATAATTCTTATTCGCTTTAGGGTTTTATTTGTATAATATTTTTGGCATTTCTAAAATCTTTGGAAAAGGTTTCCTGATGAGCTGGCCTAAGCAACCAGTGAAATGCGCATAGAAGCTAGCTTTCCCTCAACAATAAATTTCAGTGTATTTATCAAATATGAAAAACTGGGAATTTAGCACGTCATACGGAAATCGTATTAATAATAAATTTTGTATTCCCGAAAATAACTTTGATAATATACATACTTGCATGTGCCCGTGCAAAAAAACTGAATTGGCAAATTGGTTTTTTTGTTGTTTTCTTACGAAGACAGTAGAATAAAGCAGTTTGTTTTTAATTTTGTTTTTTCTTTTTACCCACTTACAACTACAATTCGCGTCGGAAAGAACCCAACCAATTGTAAGGGAATGTAAGAAAAGATAAACTCACTGTTTATTGTTGGTGTTTTGTTTTGGCTTTGATATTGTTACAAGTAAGACTTTGAGTGTTTATAATTCTTATTCGCTTTAGGGTTTTATTTGTATAATTTTATTTGTATTTGTATAAATTTTTTCTAAAATCTTTGGAAAAGGTTGTGACGAGCAAAGTCACCGAGGTTCGTTTTGCCCCACACCAGAGGACTGTTGTTGTAGTTTACATTTATGTTCTTTTATTTTGTTTTATAATCAAATGAATATGTACTTCTTAAGTATAAGTTATAGTTAAGTTATTATTAGTTTGTATTGAATACTTTCAATTGTTAGTTTGAATTTAACGGCTCGGAACAACGCCACCTGGTTGTGAAAGACAGACTTAATACACCACACTACAACACTGGGCAGTCACAGCTGTTTAAATTTCATATGTTGGTTTGTGTGTGTGTGTATGCCTGTGTGTTAAACCAAACAGTATAAAAGGGCGAGCATCGACTGGTACGAGACAGTCGGTGACGAGATCGACATAAGGTAAGAACTACTAAGGCCAGTGGCGAATTCACAGTCGAAGTAGTTTTTAAATTATTAGATCTCACTCAGTGGCATACATGGTAGTGTGAGTATTACCTGTTGGTTATTCCGGGCAAATACTCACAACGCCTGCGCTGAAGAGAAGTACCACTGGACAACACTCGAGTGGTCAACCTTGTGCCGTCCCAGTGTGCTTCCTTAGCCTTCCCCAGCGTGGTAGCAGAGGCTTTGGTCAACACCCGAGTGGTAAACCTCGTGCTGGCCTCTGGTTCTGCTCCCACTGCACCAGGTGGCGCTACTGAGCAACCGACATAAATTAGTTAAATAAAGCAATACGTATTATAACGTGGTAAGCGAAGCGTCTTATTATTTCGCTCCCCTACGACCCTGGCCACCGCTGAGTCTACCCCAGCCAGTCAGTGGAAACGTGTCGTTCCATTGGCGCCCGAGCAGGGACCTAAGGTCCAACCACAAAAACAAAAAAAAAAAAAAACCAACAACAACAACAACAAAATCACAGCAACAACCACAACACTAAAAACCACAAAGAGCGACTAAAACCGAGAGGCGCAGCGGCACCCCATTACCATGCTGAGGACTCAGACTGGAACGACCAGCCAAGCCAGTCCGGCCAACACAGAGGAGCCCGTGCGACCATGCTACACAAGCGTTCCCAAGGAGAGGAAAGAAGGCCGGGTGATAGTTATAGAGACGGTGCGCAAGTGGGGAGTCAGCTACAAGGGTGGAGATGGTGCACTGAGTTTCGTTGAGCGCCTGGAGGAATTAGCGGACATGTACGAGATTCCCTTAAATGATATCCTGCCAGTACTATCCAAATTCTTCCAAGAAAAGGCCTTGGTGTGGCTCCGAAACAACCGCAAGACTTGGCCGCAGTAGAGTACCTTTAAACAGGACTTCCTCACTTTCTTCCTTCCCCCACGATATTTTGAGAAGCTGGACGATGAAATTCGGAAGCGTATCCAGCGCCCACGCGAACGATTCAAGGACTATGTACTCGCGCTGCAGGACTTAATGAGGCACGCCGACATGACAGATGCCCAGAAGGTGGAGCGGATCTTCCGTAACTCGCAGGCTGACTATCAATGGTACATTCGAAGACAGGACTTCATCACACTTGAAGAGCTGATCAGGTTAGCTGCTGACCTAGAATGTATACCTAACCGACCACCGACTCGGAACGAGCACCACCGGTCGATCACTACCGTCACCCCACGACGGGGCACTAGAAGACGGTCCCGTCGACCCCGCGCAGCTGACCGTGCAAGAACAGCACTCCGCTGGATCGGCAGCAAACTAACGGCTGACATCCTTATCCAAGGAAAACGGTTTCCCGGCATCGTAGACACCGGAGCGACCAAAAGCTTCGTGACACCAGCAGTGATGCAGAAGATACCAGCCAACTTGAAGCGGACCGATGTAAACATCGAAGTATTTTTGGCTGATGGTTCGAGCAAAATTTTTACCCGAGCGGTCACATATGATGTAACTTTCGGCGACAAGACCATGCGGAAAGATTTTCTTGTCATGGATGGAGCGACGGAAAATATTGTACTAGGTGCCGATTTTCTCCAAACTTTTAATACCTCCATCACGTGTGCAGGTTTGGTGGCGAACACCCGATCTAAGGCTGTGCAGCAATCATCTTCCTCATCAGCAACGTTGTCAGTGGTATCTAGTACCACGCCAACACAAATTCAACAAACAAAACTCAAACAGATTCAGATACAGGCATCACCGCATGTCTCCTCTCCAGCTGGGACCAACGGCAGGTTAAGTGCAAACTCAGTGAAGCTATACAACGTCTCTACAACGTCAAATATTGTTGCAAATGGTTCACCGCGAATAACCCAATCGCAAATTATGAATCTACCGGCGCAACAGTTGTCACAATTGCAAAATCCTCAGGCTCCAAGGGCATTACGAAAAGCTCAAGCAGGTGCAGCATCTGCGAATACCTCTACAAATGTGGCAACGATAACAAATAAAATAATTCCTGCCACCGTCACTGGAAATATGGTCATACAGCAACCATCTGCTCAACAAATCTGTACCGGCTCCTCTACGAATACAACGATTGCAGCAGCCAGTAGCCTCGATAATAATTGCAATCAGAATCGCAACAATTGGAAGGCAGAACCGGGGCTGAACAAAAGTAACCTGCATAACCGTAACGGTGCACCACGTGCCAAGAGTCGCAACAGAATGCAGGGCCTTAAAGCGCCTAGCGGCCCCGGTGTCATACTGAAGTCGAAGACATCTTATAGTGGACTTGGTGGCAATTATTGCAATAATCACAAATTCGGTGGTAACTACAACAATCGGAGCTATCGCGGCAACAACTATCATAACCGTAGTAACGATTGCAGTCAAATGCGTTACCATCGTGAGGGCAGCACTTCATATGGTGCAGCTATTCCGTACAATATGGCGCCGATCGCCTGTCGGGTAAGACCTAGTGATGAGAATTCTGCGTCACGAAGTAGAGAATCACCCATACCAACCGCGACTAGAGAGATCGGACTTACGCAATTGCCTGCCCAATTGCAGGAAAGGATCAGGGAGATGGCAGTAGCACAAACTCGAAGACGCGCCTTGTTAAAACACGGAGGAAAGCGATATTGAGTTAAAGTCCGTCGGGATGGTACGCTGCGAATCGTGTGTTTGACACCCTAATCCGCCCGGAGAGAGGGGAGGTAGTGTGACGAGCAAAGCCACCGAGGTTCGTTTTGCCCCACACCAGAGGACTGTTGTTGTAGTTTACATTTATGTTCTTTTATTTTGTTTTATAATCAAATGAATATGAACTTCTTAAGTATAAGTTATAGTTAAGTTATTATTAGTTTGTATTGAATACTTTCAATTGTTAGTTTGAATTTAACGGCTCGGAACAACGCCACCTGGTTGTGAAAGACAGACTTAATACACCACACTACAACACTGGGCAGTCACAGCTGTTTAAATTTCATATGTTGGTTTGTGTGTGTGTGTATGCCTGTGTGTTAAACCAAACAGTATAAAAGGGCGAGCATCGACTGGTACGAGACAGTCGGTGACGAGATCGACATAAGGTAAGAACTACTAAGGCCAGTGGCGAATTCACAGTCGAAGTAGTTTTTAAATTATTAGATCTCACTCAGTGGCATACATGGTAGTGTGAGTATTACCTGTTGGTTATTCCGGGCAAATACTCACAACGCCTGCGCTGAAGAGAAGTACCACTGGACAACACTCGAGTGGTCAACCTTGTGCCGTCCCAGTGTGCTTCCTTAGCCTTCCCCAGCGTGGTAGCAGAGGCTTTGGTCAACACCCGAGTGGTAAACCTCGTGCTGGCCTCTGGTTCTGCTCCCACTGCACCAGGTGGCGCTACTGAGCAACCGACATAAATTAGTTAAATAAAGCAATACGTATTATAACGTGGTAAGCGAAGCGTCTTATTATTTCGCTCCCCTACGACCCTGGCCACCGCTGAGTCTACCCCAGCCAGTCAGCGGAAACGTGTCGTTACAAGGTTTCCTGATGAGCTGGCCTAAGCAACCAGTGAAATGCGCATAGAAGCTAGCTTTCCCTCAACAATAAATTTCAGTGTATTTATCAAATATGAAAAACTGGGAATTTAGCACGTCATACGGAAATCGTATTAATAATAAATTTTGTATTCCCGAAAATAACTTTGATAATATACATACTTGCATGTGCCCGTGCAAAAAAACTGAATTGGCAAATTGGTTTTTTTGATGTTTTCTTACGAAGACAGTAGAATAAAGCAGTTTGTTTTTTAATTTTGTTTTTTCTTTTTACCCACTTACAACTACAATTCGAGTCGGAAAGAACCCAACCAATTGTAGGGTAATGTAAGAAAAGATAAACTCACTGTTTATTGTTAGTGTTTTGTTTTTGCTTTGATATTGTTACAAGTAAGACTTTGAGTGTTTATAATTCTTATTCGCTTTAGGGTTTTATTTGTATAATATTTTTGGCCTTTCTAAAATCTTTGGAAAAGGTTTCCTGATGAGCTGGCCTAAGCAACCAGTGAAATGCGCATAGAAGCTAGCTTTCCCTCAACAATAAATTTCAGTGTATTTATCAAATATGAAAAACTGGGAATTTAGCACGTCATACGGAAATCGTATTAATAATAAATTTTGTATTCCCGAAAATAACTTTGATAATATACATACTTGCATGTGCCCGTGCAAAAAAACTGAATTGGCAAATTGGTTTTTTTGTTGTTTTCTTACGAAGACAGTAGAATAAAGCAGTTTGTTTTTAATTTTGTTTTTTCTTTTTACCCACTTACAACTACAATTCGCGTCGGAAAGAACCCAACCAATTGTAAGGGAATGTAAGAAAAGATAAACTCACTTTTTATTGTTGGTGTTTTGTTTTGGCTTTGATATTGTTACAAGTAAGACTTTGAGTGTTTATAATTCTTATTCGCTTTAGGGTTTTATTTGTATAATTTTATTTGTATTTGTATAAATTTTTTCTAAAATCTTTGGAAAAGGTTTCCTGATGAGCTGGCCTAAGCAACCAGTGAAATGCGCATAGAAGCTAGCTTTCCCTCAACAATAAATTTCAGTGTATTTATCAAATATGAAAAACTGGGAATTTAGCACGTCATACGGAAATCGTATTAATAATAAATTTTGTATTCCCGAAAATAACTTTGATAATATACATACTTGCATGTGCCCGTGCAAAAAAACTGAATTGGCAAATTGGTTTTTTGATGTTTTCTTACGAAGACAGTAGAATAAAGCAGTTTGTTTTTTAATTTTGTTTTTTCTTTTTACCCACTTACAACTACAATTCGAGTCGGAAAGAACCCAACCAATTGTAGGGTAATGTAAGAAAAGATAAACTCACTGTTTATTGTTAGTGTTTTGTTTTTGCTTTGATATTGTTACAAGTAAGACTTTGAGTGTTTATAATTCTTATTCGCTTTAGGGTTTTATTTGTATAATATTTTTGGCCTTTCTAAAATCTTTGGAAAAGGTTTCCTGATGAGCTGGCCTAAGCAACCAGTGAAATACGCATAGAAGCTAGCTTTCCCTCAACAATAAATTTTAGTGTATTTATCAAATATGAAAAACTGGGAATTTAGCACGTCATACGGAAATCGTATTAATAATAAAAAATTTATTGTTGAGCTATGCGTAAATTGTATCAAAATTTTAATTTATTCTTTTTGGTTTGCGTACGTATCTACATATGTCCTAAACACAGTATGGAGATGTTAAATTTACTAGTCCTTATATTATTTCGGAAGCATTACATGCAGTCTACAACTGACATAAAATGCTTAACATGGGATCTTCACCTGACAATTTTTTGTCTTACCAAACGTCAAAGTCTATATAAAAAAAAATTTTAAAATTTTTGTCAGCGTTTTTTTTTTACATGAAGTTTGACGTTTATTATGACAAAAAATTGTCAGGCAAAGACCCTATGTAACTTAAACACTAATATGATGTTAGTGTTAAGTATAGACTCATCATGTTAGAAGTTTTCTCATGTTATAACACGGTTGTTAATGCAAATTTTTTAACAACGCTTTTATAACTTCAAGTTATAACTGCAAGTCATGTCAGTTGTAGACGGGCAGTTACAAATAAGAAATATTAAAAAACATATCTACAAATCATCGATAACATACTGAAAAAGCTAAACATTGTAACCATTAAACTTGTATGAGCCAGCTTATATGAGCAAATATTATAAGAATTAGAAATGTTTCTTTCCTGCAGACAAGCGAAGAGCTTCGCGGGATAGGACAAAAAAATATGTGGATTTCGCTACATACAATATATAGAATGAAATCCAATAAAATCAAACCCATATTATTAAAATTGTTCGCATATTATAATTTTATTTTTATTTATTTATTTAAAAAGTGTTATATTTTACAGCAACTTAAATAATATTCAACAAATTCAGACAAATAATTATGTATTTTGATGACATAGCCTCGTACACGGATTGTCAAAACATGCGCTCTATTTATCAGATATAATTTTGCAACACATATTAATTTTTTTTGGTAATACTCGTAAAAGTATACGATTCAAGTTTTTAAATCTGAAAAATCGCCAATAAAGCTTTCAGATTATAAAAGTTATTATTAGACTGGAAATAATATGGAATTTTATTAGATATATTATCATACATTTCTCTTTTAGTCGTATTAAAGTGCTTTTCGGATAGATTGATCCACATTATGCAAATTCTGAATCGAATAACACAAAAGCCTTTAAGTGTGATTTCTAATCTCAGGAAATCAAAAGCCTAAAACCTATTTTAATGTCCCTTTCCGTCAATCAGAGAGTACTCACACCCCTGAAATAGAAATCGCAGATACATATATATGTATGTACAATGAAAATTAAGAATATTTTAATGAAGATGCCGATTGCTTTACATCCAACAATGTGCCAATAGAATTAACATCGAGTCGATATTTTGTTGGTTACATATCACAACGAATATCATGCGTTAAATGTCGTATGGATATAAAAAACCCGCGCAAATTTTGTCATATCCTTCAGAAATGTTTGTTCATGCAAAAAATTGTCAAAAAGAATCCGACTTTGGAGGTTTGTGTGCTCCCTCTGACTTATTTTTTGAAGTTTGTAAAATTGATATAAAGGTCTTTGAAAAAATATTTTTACAAAATAAAGAAATGAAAAGCATAACAAAATTTATTGTTGAGCAATGCGTGAATTGTACCAAAAATTCAATTTATTCTTTTTGGTTTGAGGAGAATGACGTATGTTATAAACACAGGATGGAGATGCTAAATTTACTACTAGTTCTTATATTATTACGGAAGCATTCCACATGGGAAACTTACAACTACAAATTATCAAATATTGAAAAAGTTAAAATCTTAAACCATTTAACTTGTAAAGAGCTCATAAGTAAAATTTATAAATACTCATAGTAAATTCGTTTGATATATAAATAAATGCACACATGGTAAGTGCATAACAAAATAATCTAAAAAATGGAATTATAATTCGGTGCAAATCGATGTAGTTTAAGTTTTACCAAAGAATATAAATCATATAGAATGCGCATCATGTAGAAGCAAAATTTCTTATGGCGGGGTTTATCATTACGCCCCGGTCTCATATAATTTCGCTCACAAATTTTGCAAAGGCCATTTGTTGTTGGTTTGTGTTCTCACTTAGAGAACTGAAGAGAGCAAAAATCAACGTGCATTAATATATACACATGTTTGCTGTTCTTACCATCCAAAATGTGCAGTGTGTGTGTTTTTTGTTTTTTTTTTTTGGTAAAAACAGGGTTTTGATATTTTTTTGGTCTTTAGAAAAAGGAAGTTCCAAGAAAAGAAAAATACAAGTTTTATCAAACGAATGATTTAATTTATTAAAATATAATAACTTTGTTAATTTTATTAGGGTGGTTCATTTCCTCATTAAATTCTTTTTAAATATGTACATATGTATGTATGTATTTGTATCGCTTTGGTTGATTGAAAATTTAATTAGAAATAATTTTATTTTTGTAAATATCTTTTTTTTACATTTGTGAATAGACATAAAGTTAGAAATAAATTAAATTTATTTCGAATATATGAGAACTAAATTGTTTTAATTTCCTTTTAACTATTGGCAAGTTGTAATAATGGCCCTAAGAAGGAATAATAATACCTATGTTTTATTTTAATCTATTTTTAAATATCTTTAATAAGAATATTTATACTGCACAGCTATGAAATAAATAAATGTGTGACCATATACATATATACATATTCCTATAAATCTTTAATTTTACAGAAAAACAGCATCTGAATTTCGGTGCGAACCGATATAGTTTTATCTGTACAACAATAAAACACATTCTCTTACCCTACAATTACACAATCGGTCACATTTGCTCTTACGAAGGTTATTTGTACAAAAATTGGAAGAAACAAAAATTCTTTTGTTAGGTTTTTGTTTTATTTTTACGTTAATGTGTTTTTTTTTTTGACTTGGCAATGCCCTGCAAATAATAGGACCAGACCAAACACGCGTGTAAAGAGTAGCCCACAAGGGACTAGGACTAGTCCAAAAGTAAACGTATGGAAAAAACATGGTCTATTTAACATTACGATGTCCTAGGGCAGGACCATATAACCCATCTTTGGACTACACTCCATTGTGTACACAAGAGGATTAGTTTTAACTTCGTTTAAAAACGAAAACATGTCGTTAGAAAACGAAGACATATCGTTTCACTACAAACACTTTGTAACAATGACATGATCCATGCTTGCATTACATCGGAACAGTCCATGGAGTAGTCCATTTTATAAAATTGGATCAGGTGGTCCAATAAAATTTGCAGGGTGTACATACACACACACTCGTGCACGCACATATGTATACATACCCTACAAGAAATGGCTGATGTAAACTAACACATACAAAACTTGTAAACTAACCCACTCGCAATTTTGTATTAAATTCTCGTATATATATTCAAGTTCACAAGTATGAGTGGGAAAAAATGTTACACGTACACAAATGTTTACATCAGTTTTTTCATATTGCCCTTAATAAAATGATAGAAGCTTCTGATGTATAAACACATCAGCAATGCCCATCAGATGATGCATCAAATGACTGTCATTGTTCTTGTAGGGTATATACGCTGATAAATGAGAATTAAAAGTTCTCATAAACAACGAGAGAACGATGCATTGTTACGCTCTTTGTTTTTGCTTCTTTCCCTTTTGTCTTCCCGCCCGCATCATGCATTTTTTTTAAAAATAGTTTAGTTTTCCTTGAGATGCGCATTCTATATGATTTATATTCTTTGGTTTTACAAAAATAAAACAAATACTGTTGCCCTACAATTACACAATCGGTCGCATATGCTCTTACGTAGGTTATTTGCACATAAATTGTTTGAAAATAAAACGCAATCAATTAAAAAAAAATACCAAAAACCGGTTTCAACCAAAAAAAAAGCACACACACACACACTTTGGCTGGCAAAAACAGGTTATTTGCACATAAATTGTTTGAAAATAAAACGCAATCAATTAAAAAAAATACCAAAAACCGGTTTCAACAAAAAAAAAAAGCACACACACACACACTTTGGCTGGCAAAAACAGCAAACATGTGTATGTATTAATGCATGTGGTTTCTTGCTCTCTTTAGTTCTCTGAATGTGAGCAAGAAGTTTTTGCTTTCTTGCTACTTCCCCCCCTCATCAATAAGAAGAACAACATTTTTTAAAATTTCAAATGTACTAAGTGCAACATCTTAATAAATCTATAGACTTTGGTACAACTATAGAACAAAAACTCAGGGAATTCTTAGCAATAAAAGGTAAAACGAAAAAATTTGTGTTTGACAATGAATTCAATTCGAACAATGTCAGAAATTTCTTAAATGAAGAAGGAATTGACTTCCATATAACAAAACCAAATAGTCATACCGGGAATGCTGATGCAGAACGGTTAAACAATACCATAACAGAGAAATTAAGAGCACTTAACCTAGAAGAACAGTTATAATAGAAACACAAATAATAAAAGCTATTAATTTCTATAATAATAGTTATCACAGTACAATAAAATGTACCCCTTTCGATGTAGGTAATAAAAAAATAAACTATGAAATAATTAAGAAAAGAATGCAGTATAAGGATAAATTGGATGAGAAACGAAACCCAAATAGGGAAAATTATGTAGAGAATAGGGAAGAAAGTTATATAAAAAACTACAAGGCTTTACGTCATAAAGAACAGCCCTAATACCGAAAGCATTCCTTGAGAAACATTCATGAATCTAACATTAAAAGACCGTTCAAATTTGCAGAAAATGGAGATTTCTCTGACAACGACGATATTGAATTTGAGTAATTGTCTGAGCGTTTAAAAAATCTTATGGGCCGCTTTTTGAAAAATACAAATGATAATGATTAGAGAATTTTGTTGTTTCTTTTGCCTTTTGTAGATCATCTTGCTCTCGATGTTACTAATGTTTACAAGAAGTTCTGCATTCCTGCAGATTAATCAACTACCGGATAATAATGGTTATATCGACTTAAAAGTTGATGATGTAGAGATAGTAAACACGACGAATACAATTGTTCATATTATAAATGTTGGCAAAATACTTGAGACTCTGAACCTTATAGAAACGAATATCAAAGCACTAGATGTAAGTAATAAGCAAGTACTCTTGAGTGAGATAGAGAGCATATACGAAAAAGTTCAGACTATAATTCCTAGGGTAAAGAGGAATAGAATAGGCTTATTGAACGTTGTCGGCAAGGCACAGAAATGGTTGTTCGGGACTATGGACGACGAAGATAGAACCGACATTTTGGAGCATCTGCCAGCTACGGACGAAAATAACAGAAATTTAATAAAAACAGTAAATAGGCAAATAATTGTAAATGATTCATTTAATAAATCAATAAACAGTTTAAGGGATTCGATAGAAAAAGATAGAATAAACATTAAATCTGCATTTCAAGAGATTCGGAAAAGTAATAATGAAATTGTAAAAAGATTGTTATATTTAGACCAATTGTCAAAGTTGAAGGTTATTGAAGACAAAATAGAAAAAATACAAGACAACATCGCATCGGCAAAAAAATAATTTTGTACATCCTAGTATTTTTACGAGACAAGAAATTGAACTATTTGAAATCGATTTTTATAAGTTAAAATTGTTGAGGATCGGTGTGATGAGTTTTAGTGAAGATTCAATAATTGTGGCTGTTCAAATCCCTGATGAAATTATAGTTACACAATTGAGATCGTTAGTTCCGATGCCAAATAAAAATCACCTAGAAATTTATGAATATAACGTAAAAATAGTTGAAATAAATAATATTGTGTTAGAATACAAGTAGAATACAATTCTAAGGCATTTAAAACCATCAAAACATTGTTCTCTGACAGGTAGCTGCTGCAAATACAAATTCAATAATAAAACAAATATAGTATGTTTAGATGACGAAATTATTTTGTTGACAAATGTAAGAAACGAAAAACTTGGGCAGACTTGTGACAATAGGAACTTAAGCTTATCGGGAAACTATCTAATAAATTTTAACAATTGTAATCTCACAATTTTTAATCAGACCTTTAAAAATAATAAAAATGTAATATATGAAAAGTTTTTTTATCCACCGGACAAAATCGCTAACTTGACTCATAATGAAATAAAGTTTGAAAAAATTATGTTAGAACATACAAAAAATATTGACGAAATAAAAGAATTAAGATTTCATAACAAAATAGTATATGGACTTAACTCTACTGTAATAATATTAGTTATAATTATATCAATAATAATTTATACATTAAAAAGAAGAGAAAAAACAAATTTAAAATTAAAATTAAATGAAACTAAAAATATTACGGTTCTAAATACCGAAGATATTATAAAGAAATATCGTGTTGATATCGTGTTGATCAAAATCAGGAGTTAAGGAGCATGCTGAGTTATAAATTAATTATATCTTAAGTTGTGGTATATTATGAAATTCAATATATTAACGTTAATACTTATTTTATTTTGAATATTGTCACTCATTGTAAGTAATGTTTTATAGTTGTGATACACTTGTATTTTCTGTATGCAGTATGAAATGTATGTATGCAAAACGAAAGTGTATAATTTGATTTATGTTTTAATTTCACTCATAATTGTGGAATGTTCCTAAAGCACTTAAGCTTGAAGAATATTATTTGGATAAAATTACTAATTACCTTTTATAAGATCAAAATATATATAACATATTAAGCAACAAATTACATACATTTTGATGATAGGAATTAAGAGATTTTTGTTCGTATATATATTAAGAAAAGGCAAAATTCGGGAGAATTTTAGCTAAAGGTTGGAGGAGTTACATCCTTCCCACTAAAACTATCATTACCGTCCATAAAATGTAGGGTGACAACAAAATATTAAATTACATTTCCATTCCCACATTTTATGGAGTGCAACGTAAGCAATTTTGCGAACGTTGCATAGCTTAAAAATATTTTAAAATAAAGTTTAAGTGAGTCTTAAGATTGTTTTAAATAAATAAAGTTATCCCTCCGAAGAGCGGACAACTAGAAAAAACTAAATTGTTTTAATACATTTCTCGCGCGCGCACTAACGCGTGTTATGCACTTCTACCATTATTGCAATGCCTTTAGGCATTGATTTAGTAGTTGTTGTTGTTTGTGTTTTTTTAGAAGCTGTTGCTACGTTTTAAGTTGGAGGTCCAAACCACGCGTTTTCGCCTCCACGCAGTTCATCCTTTTTTAACCTTACTTGCGTTCTACGTTTTAAGTTACATGCAACGCTTTTTATGCAGCAGCACCACAAGTAAAAATAAAATTCAATTTGTCAAAATCAGCTGATTTGTTCGAACGCTGCTTGTGACGCTTACAAAAGTAGAAAGTAAACCTACTTTTCGCCTCAAGGCATCGACGCTTTTGTGCATGGAACTTACTACGTATAACTACACAGGTTCTACTTTTTTGCCAGCTGCGTATGCTGCGAAAAAGCGAGTAACGCGTGGTGTGGACCTCCAGTTTTATTTCTTCATGAATTTTTCTTGGTAGTGGTTTTTTATATCCTTCACCACAAGTGGTGGATTTTATTTTAATGTGTTTAATTTTACGCATATACATACACATTAATGTATTCAATATATTTTATTTTAACACTTTTTTGGTAAAAGCGTTGTAGGCGAGTTGTGCCTGCCTGTGACTCATGAGGTTGCCGGTTCTAGTCTTGAAAAGAAATTTTTTTTATTTAATTTTTTTATGTTCTAAAAAACGATTTTAAGATTATAAAATTTTAAAACGAATTTCAAACATCTACTTTGTCAAAAGAGGAAACGGACTTAGGTACATATAAATACACATTTTTTTTGATTTTGTCATATTCTTCGGCATGACGAAATGAAAAGTTGGCGTGGCTCAATTCATATTTATTTATATCTGAAAAACATTATTTATTTAACTTTTTGTTCTTATCTCACCATGGTGAATGGTACATAAGATTCGGCAAAGCCGAATATAGAACTCTTACTTGTTTTTGTTAATATTTATTTTTAATATGATATTTTGTCACGCCTTTGTGTAACTTCTTCAGGGACAAATAACAATTTTAAATTGTTATCGGATCAAATAAAAAAAATACTTTTATAAAAAATAGACCTAAAGCTTAACAAAATAGATATAAATTTTAAAAAATTTTGTTCGAACAATAGACAATTTATATGTACATACATATGTATGTATAAAATACCCATGAACTTTGACTATATTTTTGTTTGATTATGCTTTAATAAAAAATTGAACAAAATTTGTTTAATTTTAAATTGTCCGATTTTTTAAAACAAAAAGACCTCCTTTTATTTTTCTCAAGAAATTGAGAATTGTCAGTTTTTGTAAGAAACTTTTCGCAAAATATTATTACAGAAACACTTTTTCTCACATCCTTCCAATAATTGCTGGAAAATTATTTAAATGACAGATAATTCTCGCAACAGAAAGATACAGAAACACGTGTGTGAGAAAAACCATTTTTTGTTTCATTTTGCACTGTTTCTGTTCCGATTCACTGGTTTCATGCGGAAATTTTAAGATGCGAGAAATACAGAAACGGGCTGCAGAATACATTTCAAACTGTAAATAGGATGCGTTTCGTTTTTAAGCTTAACGTCGCCAGGCTCTAACTCCACTCGAAATAATGGTTGGGGATTTTTTCCCTATTTTTAATATTTACCACATGTTTTATTTTGAAGCCCTTTTCTTTCAAAAAAGTTTTTTTTTCTGGGCCCACACATGAGTCAATTCCCTTAATCACTACCTGAATTATCTCCCTCTTCAGATAATAGGACTAGTCCAAACACGCGTGTAAAGTGTAGCCCACAAGGGACTAGGACTAGTCCAAAAGTAACCCAAACGTATGGAAAAAATGGTCCTATAATTTGCAGGGTTTAAACTCAACTATGTTTGCGCATAGGTATATAAACATATGTATGTACATTCATACATACGTATATATTTTTTATTTTTCTTTAATTAATGTTTTCGTTTTTGATAATTGTTCACTTTTATGTTAAATAGTTTATTTTAAAATCATTTATGTTTTGCGTCCATTCGCTTAATATTTATATTTTTTTTTTATTTTTCGAATTTATTCTATGAGCTAAATTTCAGTTATGTATTTTATAAAGCTTTTTTGTAATAGTCATATTCCTTCAATTTTTCAGAAATGACTTTAGACACTATCAGACTATTATATTGTATTTTCTTCTTAATTAATAATTAAAATCGTATGCGATGTTAAGAATACAGGTCCGTATCACAACAAAGCACAAGTTTGAATAAAGCCAAAAAATACGTTATGAGGGGAAGGAAGTTAGAGGGTTAATATGTTCCAACATTTAACTGAGACAACATTTTCTACAAAGTTGCTAAACATACACTACCCCTGTAGATGTAAAGAAAACATGGTTTTATATACCGATACCGATATGCTGCATGAACAGGCCAAAGCTGGAAAACTTCAACCACCTCTAAAATAAAATTCCGATGTGATCTTTCAAACGCAGACACAAGTGTTTTTTTGCTCTTCTCTAAAAGAATCCTTTATCAGAACCCCGTAATTTAAAAAAAAATTTTCGATGTTATTGTACAGTGTTATTGGAAAACAAAATAAGGTCAAGGCAAAAACGGTAATCAAATTCTAGCTGAAATAAATGTAATTACTTTATCTTCCTACTAACTAACTTCAAAGTTTCAATAATTAAAATCTATCAATATCTGCAGAAGTTACAAGCTTAACAAAGTTTACATAGCCCTAGGTGGTCAACTTTTACAACCTGCATCTCACCTTGTATTCCTTCTCTCTTACTCGATAATATGTACATAATTTTTAATCCAACCAGTTGTTTAAGATTTTCACTTTGGCTTTAAAAAATCTTGACATAGCTTTTTTTTGACGAGCACTAAAATTTTTGGTAAATCAAGAAAATCATGGGCCTCTGGCGGGCCCACCTGGTAATGACATTATATTAATTGCAGCAATTTCAAGAATAAATAAATATTTGTATGCAAGTTTTTAACGTTATCTCTGACGATAATTAAAAAAAATTAGCTATTCTGACAATCGCTTACGAAATTTCTATAAAGAGTAAACATGTTAACCGACATATGTATGTATATGGGTCAAGAAAAATCACATTTGAGCAGAGTTTGCTGAAAATATGCTCTAGTAAACCTTACTTTGTTTTATAAATTTTTTACAATACAAAGACAATTTTGAATAAAATATGAGATTTACTTCAGAGTGTAAGAAATTATATCTGAGTAGAAAACATTTAGCAAAAGCAAACAAAATCAATTTTCTGCTCGGGTTCCCTTTATCTGATTCACTTAAAATTTAACATTCGTAATGAACAAAAGAAAAAAATTAATTTTTATGGGCGGGTCTAACTCAGTTCGTGCGTTAGAATGTTATTTGGCTTCGACTCAGATTACTGTTCATTAGTTTTTTGTTATTCATAAAATGATCATCAAAAGTTTAACAATTGTTATTGAATTAATTTTATTTTCGTCGGTCAATTTGTGCTGGTATATATTTATAATTTAGTTAACAATTAACATATTTATGTATAAAAAACCAAAATTAAAATAATTAAAAGGCAAACAAATTTTAAATCAAGTATAGTGGGGTTTGTATATACATATACTATGTTTATTTTATTATTTTTGCAAATAATGTAATTGAATCGAGAACTGATTTTTTTGCATATATTAGCTTAATCATCGGACAATAAATACAAGGTTAGTGCATTAGAAATTTAGTTTTCAATTATTA
This sequence comes from Pollenia labialis, assembly GCA_949318255.1. NCBI lineage: Eukaryota > Metazoa > Arthropoda > Insecta > Diptera > Polleniidae > Pollenia > Pollenia labialis. The sequence continues at coordinate 48,403,490 of OX439140.1, forward strand.
AACCCGATAAGTCTAAAAGTGACCCCAACTTAAAAAAATTAAGCAACCGTGGTAATCACACTTCCAACTAAAGAGAATGCCCGGTAACTAACCGCAGCCTAGAAATAACCAAACCTTCTACGCTAATGTCTTAAAATCTAACCATGTGTCATCGCGAGGTGCTTTGCAAATAATGATGATACTTCCGTTTCTAATTTAAGGTCGCTAGCAAAAGCGTTGGCAACATTAGTGCAGTTAACTATTTTATGAACTGTCTAAAAATTTGCAAACGGCATCCGTTAACAAAAAAAATAAATTAGAATACTTTCTAAAAAATAAAATAAGTTGATGTCATGATGGTTTCTGATTCTCATTTGACTTCAAGAAATACGATTAAAATCAATGGATACATACTATATGATACCAAGGACCTTCGAGACAGCTTGTTGAAGTTTAGCAATTTTGATAAAAGCCTGAATCAAACATTTCCTTAAGTGTGATCGTTGTGAAGAGTATCTACAAGCAACGAACATTTGTGTTAAAGAGTTATATCCAAACCTTATAATCTCATCTTTATACTTCCTCCCTCCTTTTCAATATCAGAAAGCCAATATAGGTACGTGATTCCTTGCTGCTGCCGATTATATCCTGGCTGCTGCCGATTATAACGCTTAACATACTTTTTGAAGGTCACGACTAATAACACCATAGGGTCGGGTTTTGTTTCAATTCTTAAATGAATTTTAATGTGTTCGCGAGTAAACAGCTAACATATTGGCCTAATGATCAGCGAAAACTTCTAGATGCCATACATTTTGGCGTGGTTAATAACATCCTCATAAAAATAATTCATATCGAAGCTTCCTTAGTGTTTTATTCCGATCACACACTACAATTGTGATAAACCCCAATATAATTGTATTTCCGTTTGTTTACTTAGCAACTTCAGCCACACAAATAAATTGGTTAAAATATAAAAAAATATCTCAGTACCTATTTATTGCACAGAAAATATTTCGTGCATCTCTCTTTTGGTAATTTTGACAATTTTCTTAAACTAGCTGTTCAACATTCCAGTATAACCCAAAAAAAAATTTAATTGCAAATCTGGACGAATTTTTTTTTTTCATTTTTTTTCATTGAATCTATATATATAAAATAGGATGTGTGTATGTATGTAACGTATGGACTCCAAAACGGAGTCCGATTTTTGATGAAATTTTCAGGGAATCTTCAGAATATTCAGGCGGGTGACACTGTGAAGTCTGATTTAAGATTTTTGGTCTGGGGGTGGAGGGGCGTGGCAAAATCCATAACTTGAGAACGGCTTGACCGATTTAAACTATTTTTTCTTTAAAATGATCGCAATGGTCCAACTTAGGTTTTCACTGAAAGAAAATTTTGACCCGCCCACTTTTACGCCCACTTTTTTCGATTTACCTAAAATCAAAAAACTGCTCCATCGATTTAACTAATATTTCTTTTAACTGTTCGTATTAATCCATTTTACGTTTTCATCGAAAGAAAAAATTACCACGCCTACCTTTACTCCCACTTTTTCTATTAAGCGCATAATTTGAGAACGGCTTGACCGATTTTTCTTAGGTTTTTACGGAAGGAAAATTTTGCCCCGCCCGCTTTTTTCGATTTACCTAAAATCAGAAAACGGCTCTTTACACCAAATAAAAATAAAACAAAAAACATTGTCTATGCGCTGGCCTTAAGATGTAGTAATCAATAAATATAATTTCCAGTTTGCCTTAAATACATGCTTTTCTTTTTTGATTGAGCCCATATCTACACCATACAGTGTTACCGTTATGCGACTAAAGTCGCATTTTTTCCACTTTTTGACTGCCGTGCCACTTTTTTGACCCCTTTGTTTTAAATCCCCTTTTGTATCATTTTGTAGTTTTTTGTGCCCCTTTTGCCCCTTTTTGAACCAAATTTTTTTTATACTGTCAATCAATGAATCCAAGCTCAATTTGAAGAGAAAATAGCATCTAATTTGGAAAAAATTAAAATAATTCAGGAAGGGCTAACAATAAAATTTACCTCAAATTTCTAGTATATGTATTAAATATTATGAATAAATTAAACCTTAATTTTCAAAACGAATCATCACAAATTATATATTAAGTTTCATCCACGAAAGATATTGTATTAGAAATTTTTAAAAATTTTTTTTAAAAAAGAGTATGTTATGCAAACAAATATAGAACAAATTGATTTTGTTGATGTTCTGCATATAAAAGAAACTCTTAATATATTATCGGCCACGAAGCCGAGCTAGAAATATGTACTAACAACATCTTAAGTAGTGGTATTGTAGAAATTAAAAACAACAATTTACTTTTTTACCAAAAGCTGTGCAAAGAAATTTTATCAAGAATTAATATTAACGATAAGAGGCTGAGTTCATTAAAGGTTTTAGATCCAGTATTTATTAAGTCAGCTGAAGCCATAAATTACTTTGAAATTGTTACCGTTTTTATTTATATAATTACTAACCCAGATGATTTTGTAAAAGAGTTCAAACTTTTAGAAACCAGATCAAACGATAAAAGCTATGAAGCAATTTTTAAAATATCTAAGCCTGAAACATTTTGGTACGAAATTGGCAATTTAAAAAACTGTTTGGGTGACAATTTATATCCAAACTTGTATAAATTTGCTTCGTATGTTTTTACTTTACCACATAGTAGTGCATCCGCTGAGCGGATTTTTTCTAAGTTAGCATATTTAAAAAATAAAGTGACAAATAGACTGAAAGTAGATACCTGTCAGTCTATGTTATCCGCTTTAAATTTGTATCAAAATGACTTGGATTCCAAGTGATGAATAGATTTACGTTTTCAAAAAAATTGATATTTAATAGTTGAAGAAACAACATAACACTGCAATTTATAAAAAAAAGGATCTGTACCTGATCTGTATCTTCCTATCAATACTTTTATATGCTTTTTCCTCGAGGTTTTTTCGTAACCTAATTTTTTTGGTAAAAAAGTAAAATAATCCAAGTGCCAAATATTTATGTACATATACTATATACCTATAATGTATTTTTTTATAAATATGAAGTTTATTTTTTGTTATGTTTAGTTTTCGATGAAAATAATTTAATAAATACATACGTTTTTTTTTAAATTTTCCTGTTTTTAAAGTTGCCCCTTTTTTTCTCAGAATTCCCCTTTTTGTGACACTTTTTTTTTGAAAATCCCCTTTTTGTGCCCCTTTTTGAAAATTTTGAACGGTAACACTGACACCATATGTAAGTTATTTTGTAAAAAAACTTTATGATAGGTATTCCATGGATTTTTATTTAAAGGCCGTAAATGTCGTTTAAAGCTATATAATACAACACTAATGTTTGCTTAGGGCCAGCAACGCGGACCGGGTCAGCTAGTCTTCATATATTAACCATGAACTAAAAATAATTAATAGAATCTTATCCTAATACATTATTAGGAAATCCCAAATACGGAAATCCCGGTATAATTCTAAAAAATTAAGTCTGGAGTCCCGGGATTTTTTATGTAAAAATCCCGAGATTTTGGATTCAGTTAATATGTGGTATTATTTTTTATTAAATACAAGTACATATATTTAAATAAACGTAAGTCACCCTGTTGAAAATAACTTAACAAATTTAATATTAAATCAAACTGACAATGAATCTAATTTTTAACTGGTTACAAAAAGAAGTCGCAAGTGAATAAATGTTACATGCAATGCATTTTGTACCACAGAAAATTAAATCAGAAGATAAAGTTCGGTGTGGCCTTTTTTCTAAGTGAATACTAATAGAACTGCGCACGCACAAAGTTGTGCAAAAAGGTGTTAAAAACTTTAGGGGATTCTTCCAAAAATCTTTCGACACATATTTGCTTAAGTTTATTTTATTAAATTTATACTTGCATATCTGTGGCCTTTTGACAAAACATCTTAAGTCAAATTTAAAAAGTTGGAAAAAATTCTGTTAATTATACTAATTTTCCTTCAAAAAACATTTTTGTTTATGATTTTAAAATTTTGTAATATAAACGAATTTTTTTTTAATTTCGGTTTATTTTATTATTTGATAAAAATGATATTTTCACTGAGTATTTTTAAAACATTTTTTTCTATCTTATTTCGACTTAAGATGTCTTGTAAAAATGACACAGATATATATTTGAGATAAAATAAATAAATTTTTGTTATATAGCATATACATATGTAGCTACTTATTTAAGATACCACCCAGAAGTGTTTAATGCAAACATTGTTTTCGTCGGCAGCATATGTTTGATATAAAATAAGGTATCGATTATCAGACGCCATTAATTTGTTTTAGCAGCATATGCTATTATATATTATATAATACTTCCATATTACTTTAAAAGAATACATTAAACTGTTTTATTTTGAAATAAGCTTAATATTCTTCATGAATTAATTTGTTTTAATACTTAAACATAAACATTTAATTATAATTATGTTTATGAATTTTAAAAATTGGCATTTATTTATGAAATTCCGATCCGTCCCGGGATCCCATTTTATTGAATAAAAAATCCCGAATCCCGGGTTTCAAAAAACCTGGTCCCATTTGGCATCTCTATTTTATACATACATGTACAGCCAGTGCCAGACACAATTTACCCTGCCCAAGGTATATCCAATAGGTCTGCTTAAGAAGCCAGATGTTTATTTTGCTTGTTCCCTAAGGTTGTCAAAAGTTGTTTACTTTTTCCTTATACATGTATATTTTTGTTTACGTTTTTTATTTTTTGCAACACATACATGCACACAAAACACATTTTTCCTTTTGTTTCGCCTATGTAGTAGTAAGATTTTGACAACGGCGGGGAATTTTACACAAGCAAAATGCCTGTTGTTTTTTGTGTTGTTGAATTGTTGTAGAGGTAAGCAGACCTATTGGTTAGGCCATGACCCTGCCTTTACACATGCAGGTAGTGGCATGCCACTACATTTCTTTTTTCAAAGAAAATTTGTTCGAAATAGTCGAATCTCATGCCATTGGCTTTTGTGATTACACATGCCACTGCGAGTTAATTTTCAAAATGTCGCTGAAGCGTCAACATGAGCAAATTTGTTTACTTCTCAAATTAAAAAAAAGTACCAGAAAACAAAATAGAGTTACCGAGTTAATCATGTTGGCACATTTTTGAGGAAATGTTTTCATTTATTTATATAAACAATATTAATGCTCTAAAATTAATCATAATAATACATTTATCAAGTTCAAATTTTAATTACAATTTAACAATAATCCAGTAAATTTGCATAAAATGTTTAACAGGGTAACATTGCTTATCGTTTTGACATTTAGTGGCATGCAAGTGCCAAATTTCCACTCGCATGCAATTTTTGCTGCCACTGGAGCTGCCATTGCGAAAAATGTGAGTGTATTAGTAAACAAGTGTGAGTGCCGCCATGATTTAAAATATTTCGAGCTAGTGGATTTCGGTGTTGTTCAAGCCTTTTTAATCACAGTGTTAACTAATGGCACATTGAGATCCTTGTCAATATTTGAGTTTTTAACATGCCAAGGGGCAGCTGTGATTATTCGAAGAAGTTTATTTTGGCGCCTTTGAATTTTTTCGATATTAGAGGCCGAGGCAGTGCCCCATATTGAATACCGTAGCACCAGATATGCTTTAAGATAGAGTTGTAAAGTAGAAGCTTGCAATCTTAGACTTAGGACAGAATTCTAACAGCATGTATGTTTTTGCTGGTAAATTTTGCTTTAATTTATGTAATAAGCCTTCATGTCAGACTTTATGAAAAGCTTGTGAAACATCAATGTATAGTGCTGAGCAATATTTTTTTTACTTCAAATGATTTTCTTATGACATCTAATATTCAATGAGCTTGTTCAATTGTGTTGTGTTTTCTTCTAAATTCGAATTGATGGTTTGGAATACATCTATTTAAATCGTTGTTAATTTTGAAACTGTGTTAAAAAAATCGGTGTTAATTTTGAAACTAATATTTACTATGTTCACACTTGAGTTTTTAAACGCGCTTAAGCAAAATGTTGATTAAGTTAATCAAAGCCGTTCACATTACTGTTGTATAATTAACTATTATAAAGTTAGATATTTATATTATTAACTATTACTCTTATTAATACATGTTTTGTATCAACTTATCATATTATTTAATATCAACTATCATATAATGTTACTTTAAAAATATGGTCAGAATTAATAAATATAACATGGTGCCAGGTGTCAATGGGTGAACAAATTTTTTAAAATTTTAAATACAAAAAATATAATAAAGAATTGGTACAAGTTATCAAATAATGGAGACCGGAAAACAAATATTTTCATTTGCTGCTAGTATACAACCATTTAACATGAGAAACACGAACTTGTGGTTAGAATGGCGAAGCTGAAGCAAACAGTTCAGAATTTTTCTATTGGCGTCTAATTTAGTTGAACAGTCTGATGAAAGGAAAGTCGCAATTCTTTTACATCATATGGGTTCTGAGGCACTAGAAGTCTTTAATTCATTTAACGTTGAAATTAATGCTATAAAATTTGACAACTTATGGACAAAATTTGAGGCTTACTTTATTCCCAAAATTAATATTGCCATCGAAAGGAACAAGTTTTTTACACGGAAGCAGGCAGATGAATCAATAAGTCAGTATGCTACAGTATTACAGAATTTTAGTACGACCTGTGAATTTGGAATGCTGCGCGAAGATTTAGTAAAGGACATTTTTATATGTGGTCTGTCACAAAATTTTAAAAACATAAAAGAAAGACTTTTAAGTGAAGGAGATATTAAATTGGAAAAAGCCCTATCTATTGCAAAAAGTATTGAAATGGCAAAAGAGAACACAGAAGAAATTCAAAAAACGTCTGAAAGTATGGTAGCTGTGTTAAGTATGTACTAGAAAAGGATTTTCCAAAGAAGTAGGCAATAAAGAACAAAAACAACAAACAAAAAGGTGTATTAAATGTGGACAAAAACATATGTTTAAATGTCCTGCTGAAGGGGTTATATGTTATTTTTGCAAAAGCCAAATCATTTTGCAATAATGTGTTTTAGGCGACAGGACGAGCAGTTTCAAATGAAAAGAGGAGAAAAATATTTTGTAAAAAAAGTTAACAAAGAGGAATGTGTTAGCTCACAATCTGAGGATGATGGCGAAGATAATAAAAATTTATTTGTTGGTATGGTGTATAATGATGTTGGAACAGTTGGGAAGGAATGGAAGGTGAATGTGAAAATAAATAACGTGAAAGTTTCCTGTCAGGTGGACTCTGGATCGCAAGCTAATTTGATGTCCAATCAAATGTTTCGTAAGCTTAATATTAAGAAATTATCTACTAGTATTAGAAATAATATATTAACATTTAGTGGTGAAAAATTATCGGTAGTAGGTGAAGTAGATGTTGTGTTCACATTTAGAAATGGTGTATACAAAACAAATTTTTACGTTTTATATATGGGATGCAATGTCTGGACATTGCAGTTAAAATGGGTTTGATAAAAATTGTCAGTGTGGTGAAAAAGAAAAAATTTCGCAAAAATATGCAAAGGTGTTTGATGGCCTAGGGCACTTAGAAAATTAATGTAGACTACAACTTAGAGAAGATACCCAGCCGGTTGTGGAGCCAACTCGTAGAGTACCTTTTAAATTTTTAGAGCCACTTAGAAAAGAGTTAGAAAGATGAAGAATTTAAGTGTACTTGTAGAGGAAAACGAACCAACAGAATGGGTTAGCTCTATAGTTCTGATAACAAAGCCAAACGGATCATTGCGATTGTACTTAGATCCAAGAAATCTGAACAAAGTTATTGTAAGGCCAAGGTTTTCTTTTCCTAACACAGATGAGTGTACGGCTCAAATGAGTGGTTCGAAGTTTTTTTTAGCTCATTAGATGCAAATTCGGGTTTTTGGATGGTGCCTTTGAGTGAGGAATCATCAAAGCTTTGCACATTTGGAACTCCTTTTGGGAGATATCGTTTTCTAAGATTGCCATTTGGAATAAATGCGGCACCGGAAATATTTAATGCTGAGATGGTCAGACTTTTTTCTGATATAAAAAGTCTCATCATTTACATGGATAATTTTCTTATTCATTCCAATAATTTAGAGGAATCTAATTAGATTTTGTGCCGGGTACTTGATCGGGCTATGGCGGTAGGTTTGCGCTTCAACAAAAATAAATGTAAAATATTGGTAAGAGAAATCAAATTTATAGGACATGTTTTTAGTGAAACGGGTGTAAGACCAGATGAGAGTAAGGTTAATGCTATTTTGGAAATGCCAAGAAATGCTCAAGAACTTCAAAGATTTTTGGATATGATTAATTATTTGGGCCAATTCATTAGAAATTTATCGGCAAAAAATAAACATTTAAGAGATATGTTAAAAAAAGATTCACTTTGACAATGGGGTAAAGAACAGGATGTGGAATTTAATAATTTAAAAATGGAAATAACAAATGCGCCTGTTTTAACTTATTACAATCCGGAAAAACAAATAACTTTATCTGTCGATGCACCAAAGTTTGCTATGGGCGCTGTCATTATGCATGATACAACACCAATAGCGTATGCATCAGCATCTTTGACAAATTGCCAATGTAATTATGCACAAATAGAAAAGGAGTTATTTGCTATTCTTTTTGGTTGTACTCGATTTCACCAATATGTATACGGACATAATGTCATTGTAGAAACTGATCATAAACCCTTAGTGTCACTTTTTAATAAACCATTACATAAGATTCCGGCTAGACTTTAGCGTTTGACTACTTAAATATAATTTGAAAGTTGTTTATAAACCAGTGAAATATCTTCATATTGCTAATACATTGTCTAGAGCTCCTTTGAAATCACACACTCTTACTGAAATCGACAAGGACATCGATTAACATTGTCATGCTATTATAAATAATATTGCATTACCGGAAGAAGAAGTAAACAAAATTAAGAAAGCTGTTGAAAAAGATGAAATTTTTCAAAAGATAAAAAACTATATACAATTTGGGTGGCCTAAGGATAAGAAATCTTGTGATAGGGAGTTAATACCGTACTTTGTTGTTAAAGATGATTTAAATGTTATAGACGGTTTACTCTTGAAAAATAATAGGCTCATGATACTAAAATGCTTACGATCGGAAATGTTGTCTAAGTTGCATGAGCGGCATTTGGGTATTCAGAGGTGTCACAGTTAAGCAAAGGATACTATTTTTTGGGCAAATATAAATAATGACATAAATAATATAGTATCTGTGTGTGAAACTTGCATTAAGTATAGGAATGCAAATTATAGAGAGTCCCCTTTAAATCACGAGGTCGTAAAAATTCTATGGTACAAATTAGGCATAGACTTGTTTGAATCTGACAGAAAATATTACCTTCTCGTTGTTGATTACTTTTCTAAATATATAGAAATTGCTCGTTTGGATACAGGATTTTCAAGTCTATATGTGATAGCTCAATTGAAAAGCATTTTTGCTAGACATGGTATTCCGACTGTAATGATTTCGGACAATGGTCCACCGTTTAATTCTATAGAATTTACACATTTTTGCTCTGAATGGGGAATAGGTCATCTAACATCAAGTCCATATTTGCCAAGATCAAATGGCCTTGCAGAAAGATCTGTTCAGACGGTTAAAAATATTTTGAAAAAATAATTAGAATTGTGGTTATTTTGTTGAACTATTTATGGTTTTTAATCCAAATTTTTAATATTTTAATCAGGCTTAAGTTCATCAAATTTAATTTTCATTAAATTATTTTTATGAAGAAAAGAATTTTACAACATGAAAATTAATTAAAATTGATATCCTCAGATGGATTTGCCGTCTTACACTCGCAGCCATCGACGACTGCTGACGTCAATAGTCAAACATCAATCCTTAAACCAAATTGTATTTAACCTTTGGTAGATCGAAATTTGCTTTTTTGAATGATTATCCATTTTAATTAATTTTACATGTTTTTCCTAACTTCTGTTTTTTCCGTACTTATGTGATGTTTGACTATTGACGTCAGCAGTCGTCGATGGCTGCAAGTGTAAGACGGCAAGTCCATCTGAGGAGATCAAGTGGTTGTGATCGAAACATGTCATGGTAACCAGCCGCCTGGGTTCGAATCTCAGGTCAGTCAATAATGAATGATTATCAATAACAATTTTAATTAATTTTCATGTTGTAAAATTCCTTTCTTCATAAAAATAATTTAATGAAAATTAAATTTGATGAACTTAAGCCTGATTAAAATATTAAAAATTTGGATTAAAAATCATAAATAGTTCAACAAAATAACCACAATTCTAATTATTGCTAAAGCTAAGGCACGAGCTCTATGTGTACATTTGTCCTTCAAGTTGTGCTGAAAAAGGTCAACAAGAAAAAGAAAGACAAAATGAAAAAACAAAAAAAATGTACTTTGGACTTCAAGAAGAATTCTTGACATAAGTACGGAAAAAACAGAAGTTAGGAAAAACATGTAAAATCAATTAAAATGGATAATCATTCAAAAAAGCAAATTTCGATCTACCAAAGGATAAATACAATTTGGTTTAAGGATTGATGTTTGACTATTGACGTTAGCAGTCGTCGATGGCTGCGAGTGTAAGACGGAAAATCCATCTGAGGAGATCAAGTAGTTGTGATCGAAACATGTCATGGTAACCAGCCGCCTGGGTTCGAATCTCAGGTCAGTCAAGAATGAATGATTATCAATAACAATTTTAATTAATTTTCATGTTGTAAAATTCCTTTCTTCATAAAAATAATTTAATGAAAATTAAATTTGATGAACTTAAGCCTGATTAAAATATTAAAAATTTGGATTAAAAACCATAAATAGTTCAACAAAATAACCACAATTCTAATTATTGTTAAAGCTAAGGCACGAGCTCTATGTGTACATTTGTCCTTCAAGTTGTGCTGAAAAAGGTCAACAAGAAAAAGAAAGACAAAATGAAAAAACAAAAAAAAAATGTACTTTGGACTTCAAGAAGAATTCTTGACATAAGAACGGAAAAAACAGAAGTTAGGAAAAACATGTAAAATCAATTAAAATGGATAATCATTCAAAAAAGCAAATTTCGATCTACCAAAGGTTAAATACAATTTGGTTTAAGGATTGATGTTTGACTATTGACGTCAGCAGTCGTCGATGGCTGCGAGTGTAAGACGGCAAATCCATCTGAGGAGATCAAGTGGTTGTGATCGAAACATGTCATGGTAACCAGCCGCCTGGGTTCGAATCTCAGGTCAGTCAAGAATGAATGATTATCAATAACAATTTTAATTAATTTTCATGTTGTAAAATTCCTTTCTTCATAAAAATAATTTAATGAACTTAAGCCTGATTAAAATAATAAAAATTTGGATTTTGAAAAAATGTCGTGTAAATAAAACAGATTATTATACGGCATTACTGCATTATCGTACTACAAAGAAAGACAATTTGGCTAGTCCTGCCGAACTTCTAATGTCCAGAGCTCTAAGAACGAAATTACCAAAATTGAAAAAGTTTTTAAAACCGAAATTGATAGGATTCAAAGCGCTTCAGAAATCATCTGAACGATAACAAGATAGAGTTTTAAAAAATAGAAAGGAATTTAGTTCCATTAAAGTTGGTAAACAAATTTATTTCAAGAAAACTCCTTTGTCAGTATGTATTTATATTTAACTATCATAAAAAATATATATATATATATATGTGACAGAGGATTAAGAAAAAAACACAACAAACAAATTTATAGTTCTTTAAAGTACAGTTAAATCATGATAATTCGTACACTGACAAATCGTAATTCCTGATAATTCGTAACGGTCGGTCCCTTAAACAAATCCCGTTAGTTCGTAAAATTTCCATACATTTGGTCCCCTCGCTAATTCATAATTGTTTTTTCAAACAACCTCTTCTTTCCCTCTTGTAAATCGTAATTGATTGCTAACTACCACTTATAATTCGTAAAAAAAAGAACAGAAACATGGAAAGAACGATTTTTACCGTTATTTTTTGCGTGGATTTTTGTTTTCTTGTGTGTGTTTATTATCTTCAGATCAGTTTGTTAAATGAATAATTTTTATATATTTTATTTTTACCAATGGTTTTTTATGTTTTTTTATCGTTTAAATAAATACAGTCAAATCCCGATAATTCGTAATCGCAAGGGACGGGCCATTTGTTACGAATTATAGAGGTTTTCGATTTAGCGGGGTTAAAATAAAATAAATACGAATTAACGGGCTTTTTCAATTTTTGTACTTTTTTACATTTTTCTTTATAATTCATGTAACAAACTGATCATAAGAAAATAAACATACACACAAGCAAAATCCCACGCAAAATATAGCAGTAAACAAAATATCATTCTTTTGATGTTTATGTTGTTTTTATTACGAATTATAAGTAGTAAGCAAACAATTACGATTTATAAGAATAAAAGAAGATTTTATTTGAAAAAAAATTACGAATTAGCGAGGGGGCCGAATTGTATGTAAATTTTACGAATTAATGAGATTTTTTCAAAGGACCGACGGCTTATTACGAATTATCGGGAATAACGATTTATCGGGGTACGAGTTATCGGGATTTGACTGTAAATTGAAAATCCCCCGTTAATTCATATTAATTTTATTTTAACCCCGTTAAATCGAAAACGCCTATAAATCGTAAGAAATGGCCGGTCCCTTGCTATTTTGAATTATCGGGATTCTACTGTATTAAAAATGTATAAAAATACTTTTATTAAGTTATCAGAAGATTATTTTAAACATTTTAATGATGAAATTGTGAAAATTTATGAATTATTTAAGGAAAAAATAAAAACATTAAGCAGAAATCGTGGTCGATTGTGCACTTTCATGTTTGCCTCAGTGATTAAAAAATCACTTCAATGTATTGGTAATCATCTCGATTTTGATGTGATTAAAGCTTAATCACGTTCGAGTTGCTTAAACGCGCTTAAGAACCCAAGTGTGAACATATGTAGTATAAAAATTTTTTTTTTTATTAAAATAGTGAACCAAAAGGATTAGAAAGTTACGTGCAGCTAGAAATCTTAAAATACCAGCTATCTCTAAGCCACCAATAAGAAAATTAAATGGAAGCTGAGTAAGAAATTATATTGGAAAGGAAATCTTTTTGCTAAACATTTGAGAAACGTGCGTTAATTTCTGTCCAACAATACGAAGCATGTCCATATGATCTTTGAAGTTTGATGACACTACCAACAAATCGTCCAAGTTGATGAATACCCTGTCCTTTAGCTCAGATGGCACAACTTTATCCATCAACCGACAAAGCCTCTGGGCAGCGTTGCACAATCCAAAAGGCATCATTTTGAATTGATACTGGGGCCTCCCCGGAACTGTGAACGCTGTCTTTGGTCTGCTTTCCTCGTCCAACGGGATTTGCCAGAAGGCGTCCTTGAGGTCAATTGATGAGATAAATTGGGTATCTCATAGCCCTGCCAGTAAACCATCTATATTGGGCAGTGGATAGGCATCTTTTCTAGTAACTTTATTTAGCTCCCGGGCATCGAGGCAAAGTCTGTTCCTGTTGGGCTGAAAGCAGTTGGAAAACTAGTTATGAATAATGGAGAAGACCTATAACTATCTATGAACTATTTTTTAGTTTTTGTTTTGCTAGTTGCGACTTTAGTTATGATATCTGAATATGCGCCAATGTGCTTAATTTTACGCATACAAACCCATACACATTTATGTATGTTCAAGATTTGCCGCTCAAATAAAGAAGCAAAATCGTAGAACCAATATGTTTTAATTAAACGCTTCTTCAGTAAAAGCGTTCGTAGCCGAATTGTCTAATGCCCCTATTGCGGTTCTCCACTCAACTCAGTTTGGTTGTTTGATAGTCAACCCAACTTATGCACAACCAAACTCATTTTAGGTATTGTGATACTCAACTGTTTTTAAGTTGCCAACTTAAAATATCGATTTGCCAACTTTAAATTTAACGTTTGACAAGTGAAAACTTTATAAAATTCAATAATTTTTTAAGCTAAAAGTATTTTTAGTTGTTGCGTTGAAAAAAAAAATTATTTATAATGGATATTAGTGTCGATTTATTTTATGATGATGAAAATGAAAACCCTCTTGAACTTCCTAATGCCAAGTAACTAAATAATAATTAAAAATTTGTAGATTTAAAAGTAATTTCCGACTAAACTAGGAAGCGTTTTGTTATTTGCTGTTCGCGTAGTGGCTATTCTCCTTTATTAAAGTTATGCGTGGCTCTTCCATTTTTCAATGACGGGAGCTATCAAAAGTGCAGTGGTAACGATTTTAATATTGAGCTGCTAATCTACAAACACTAGAAGCGCAAATAAAAATTAAATTCATTTTCTGATCATACAAACATATTTTAGAAATTCAATCCTCTCTAAAAATTTCCGGGGCAACTTTATTCTATACAATTATTTAAGAACAAAGGTGTACCCCTAGATGGTCAAATGTATGATCAACCCCACTTTATTTTTCATCTCAATCATTTATTTCTAACATACCAACCCGTTATCACCGTTTTTTATACCTCTGGAAAAAATTAAAAGGTAGCAGCATTTTCCAATTTTTTATGAATTTTTAAAAAACAAAAATGTCGAAATTTTGATTAAAAACATTATGTTTCTAAAAAGACTGCGCATATTAGAAAAAGTAAAGGAAATTTTATTGCGGAATTTCAGTTCTTAAGTAATTTTAATAAACTAAACCGTTTTTTAGTTACGGGAACATATGTTGTGCAACCTCCTCCCTTTTCGAAATAACGGTATATCTCGAAAACAAGAGCTAACCTTAAAAACGGTTAGCAGTATTGGATTCAGCGAACCCGAATTATGTTAAAACGCCATGTGCCCGGCTCTATTTTTGCAACTAGCACAGTGTTATTAATCATACCTGTTGAGGATTGAACTTTAAATTTTCAATACCTCAAAGTTAACACGGTTCACTATATTTATACCCACACCACAATAGTGGAGATGGTATTATGCATTAGTGCTGATGTGTGTAACGCCTTAAAATATTGGTCGTAGACCCACCTTAAAGTATACCGATCTAACGATGTCCGTTCGGCTGGCTGGCAGGACCACGAGGGGAATGGGGTGCAATATTTGCATCTCAGAAACTATCAAACCGATTTAAATGAAATTTGAAACATAGATAGATCCCTATTCACATAGCCACACACTTTCGTAATTTTGTTTTTAAATACTGTGGTGTTGGGTATCATATGGTCGGGCATGACCGACTATACTTTCTTACTTGTTTTAATTTAAATAAAAACACTTTGTTTTATTTTTAGTTTTTTGTATTTTAATTTAATTCAAATGTATTTTGTTTTGTTCACAGTTTGGTTTATGTATGTATAATGTTAGTTTGTTTTGTGGGATCACAATGTTTTTCTCTTGCTTCACTTGTTTATTGTTCTACGATTGAAACTAGAGTGAGTTTTAATGATGCTTTCTCAACATCTACTAGCAAGTTAAATTTAGTACAGGGTCCGCCAAATAATTTTTTTTTTTGAAAATGCTATAAAAAAAAATACTAAATATTTTCTCAAATTTCTTTTTTTATTTGAAAGTACAATCCTTCCGGTTAATAATGGAAAATAATTTCATTCAAATGGCTGCCTCGGCTGGCCATGCGGTAGCCTACACGATCGGTCCAATTTTTAAGCACATTATCGATTGTGTGCAGCTGTATTTCACCAATGGCTTCACGAATATTGTCCTTTAAAGCGTCAGTTGTCTCTGGCTTGTCGGCGTAACACTTATCTTTGACGGCACCCCACAAATAATAGTCCAACGGTGTCAAATCGCAGCTCCGAGGTGGCCAAACGAAATCAGCTCTGCGGCTGATAAAGCGATCTTCAAAAACAGGGCGCAAAACATAGAGCGTAGCTTCGGCTGTGTGGCACGTACCGCCGTCCTGTTGAAACCAAATGTTGGCAATAACCTCCTCTTCAATTGTTGTTAACAGAAATTCGTTCAACATGGCAAGATAACGATCGCCATAACTGTAATTGCCACACCTTGTCCATTTTCGAAGAAAAATTGCCCAATTATGCCTCTGAACCAAAATCCTCACCAAACAGTGACTCGTTTTGGGTGCAATGTATGCGTGCGGGTTTTTTGTGCCCCAAATGCGACAATTTTGCTTGTTTACATACCCGCCAAGATCAAAATGGGCTTCATCTGAAAAGATGTTTTTTTTTTGCAAAATCGGCATCTTCTGTAAGTCGATCGCAGGCCCAATTACCGAAGCGAAAAAGCATATTTCCCAGCGTTGTTCAAACGTATATACAACCATATTCGTTCAGCGGAAGGATAAAACTAATTATCTGTCAAATCAGACATGAGCTAAGTGTTACCATTCACGAAATAAGCACTAGTTGAAAAAAAAAACGTTAGATGGCGGACCCGTTACAAGAAAAATAATGTAATGAGAAAATGTGAAATAAATAAATAACAATTTAAGGACCGCTAATATTTTACAGGGTACTGTGTTTGGAACGAGTCATCATTAAACATTCCGGCCCGCATGACTTGGTGCAGCTTAACAAAGGTCCGCAAAACAGGTTACAATGTAGCAAGGTGTTGTGATGATTTTTGGCAGATATGTGCGGGTCGTGTGGGGTTGAATATGTTGACAGCAATTAAATCTGTTGATGAGAAACTTAGAAATGCTTTGTGGGATGCCATACCTGTAAGTAGGAATTCAGTGTAACATTAGTTGGGAAAATTTAAAAAAATGTTAAGTATATATTAAAACAAAACCACAATTTTTGTAATGGGTCTGGTAACGATCCCATTTTTTGTCTGGATATCGACAACTCGACAGTTTTGATCAGTTCAAATATGAGTCTTAGTGATTCAACCCATTTTCCATTCGTTGGGTGGCAAGTTGTTGTTTTTGATGACCACCATGTCGTTGACTTTCACGTTGTCACTTTGAGACTTCTATTTATATCTTGGATGAAGTTCAGCCAGATACTCGGATTTCCATCTGTGGCAAAATGAGTTAGGCGTTTCCATCGGTTGATGAGGGTCAGGTTTTCGCTGCTTACATCAGGTTCGGCTGGGGTCCATAATGGACTTCCAATCGCTAGCAGGACGTAAGGGTCTAGATTTTAAACACGATTCTATGCAAAAGAGAATTGTTGACAGCTCTTCAAAGGTGAATTTTATATCTGGCATCATTTTCATTAGCTTGGTTTTGAAGGATTTTACACCGGCTTCCAAAAAACCGCCCATATGTGGGGCGCCAGGGTGTATGCATTTCCAAATGATATTTTATTGGCTTTAGATGCGAGTGATTTGTCTATGAAGAGTTTTTATAAATTCTAGACGATCCTTTTTGGTGAGTTCTGCTGCTCCGACAAAGTTCGTACCATTGTCCGAATGATTGCTGGACATCCAAGTCTTCCAATATGCTTGGGTCGATAAATCACTTACTGGTTCTAAGTGTACAGATTTAGTGGCAAAGCATACAAATATGCAGACATACCCTTTTGTGATAAGACAGGCTCGACCAGTAAAGTTTCGAATGTTGAAAGGTCCAGCGTAATCAACATCTGTAACGGTAATGGGTCTTGATATTGTTGTGCACTCAGGTGGTAGGGATGCCATTATCTGACTTTGGGTATGTTTTTTGTAAAGTACACACGTTTTGCAATTATTTATGACTGTTTTTACTAAGGTCAATTTTGATTCGTATGGCAACAGAATTGGACAACGTTCATTGTACGTTAACGCTGGGGACTGCGCTAAACGCCCATTGGCCCTTATGATCCCATTGCGATCGAGAAATGGCTTAAGGGTTAAGAGTTTATTTCGAGGGGAAATTGGACGCTTGTGAAAAAAAGCAGTATATTCGCCAGGAAACAGAGTTTTTTGTGTCCAAACGTAAAACATAGGATATGACTCGATAGGCACGGGATAGAGATGAAATTCGGCTTAACGGGTCTTCTGTGTTTTGGCAATTTTAACCACGAAGGTCCACTCCACCATAGACTATGTGATTCTTACTCACTTGGTGAACAACCTCTGCTGCTAGGTCAGCGGGATTAATTTTTGAGTCAAGAAGATGCCAGTTTTGAGTCCCGAATTTTTGTATTATTTCCGACACTCGATTTCCACAAATGTGTTCCAGGTACATGGTGGTTTTTTAAGCCACAACAGTGCGATTATCGAGTCAGTCCAATAGTGGGTTACTACATTTTGAAATTCACAGGTCTTTAATAGACATGATGCCAAGTTAGCTAGCAATACAGCTCCACAAAGTTCTAAGCGTGGTAGCGATAAGCTTTTTAGGAGGGCTACTCGAGTCTTGGATACCAAAAGAGTTATATGTACGGATGTTTCTTCCTTTTGTAGTCGAATGTATAATGTGGCAGCATAAGCTTTTTCTGAAGTGTCGCTAAAGCCGTGTATTTCGATGTGTTTTAAGGGTGTGTATTTAATCCAACGGGGTATTTTTATAGTTCTAATATTGGGAAAATTGTTTACGATTTTTTTCCATTAATGTTTAGAAATTGATTTTAAAATGTCATCCCAGTCTGTTTTATCTAGCCATATTTGTTGCATTATTACTTTAGCG
Source organism: Pollenia labialis (assembly GCA_949318255.1). NCBI lineage: Eukaryota > Metazoa > Arthropoda > Insecta > Diptera > Polleniidae > Pollenia > Pollenia labialis. Next base: position 48,422,085 of record OX439140.1, read on the forward strand.
TCTATTATTATTGGAGCTATCCATCCACATGGGTCAAGAAATTTGGCAATTGTAAACAAAACTTCTATTTTTGTATATGCCTCTTAACTTCTTTTATATCTTGGGCTGTGAATGTAAAGGAGAGGAGTAAAGAGTCTTGGTCCTGTCATTTTTTGACAGATTTAACCAGTCGAGTGGTAGTAGAGTCTCACTAGGTAAATCCTGAATGACTTGAGGCTCATTAGAGTTCAATTTCTTTAGGTCAAAGCCAGCTGATTTTAAAACAGAAGTTAACTCTTTTTTAGATTTGATAGCTTCTTCTATGGTACGACCTCCTGCTAAGACGTCATCCACATACATATTTTGTTTAAGAATCTTGGTCGCTAAGGGATGAGTCATTTGTACATCTTAAGCTAACTGAAGAAGCGTCCTGATGGTTAAAAATGGGACACAATTACCCAAATGAAACTGTGCGAAGCTCGTAATCTTCTATAGGGTCATTTTTGGATTTTCTGAATAAGATTCTTTGAAACTTTTTTGAGTTGTGTCGAGTAGTATTTGACGATACATTTCTCTAATGTCGGCGTTGAATACAAAACCGAAAAATCTCAATTTTGCTATCAGAAGAACAAGATCTTGCTCAAGAATGGATCCTGGATATAAAATGTCACTAGGACTTTTCTTATTTGACGTTGGGCTAAAGGCAATAAAAACTACTCTAAGTTTAGTGGTCAACCGGTCTGGTTTTATTATTGCGCGATGCGGCAGATAATAGTTTGGAGCTTTGTTTATATCCGAGGGTTAGATTTTTCTCATGTGTCCTAACTCAATATATTTTGAAATAACGTTGTCATATAATTGCTTTATTTCGGGTTTTTGGCTGAGTGTGCGTTCCATTCTAAGGTACTGTGCATTGTGTTCCACAATAGTATTCTCGTCTGACCTCAAAATCTGTTTTGGGTTTTCCTCCACCTCCCAAAAGCGTGTGAGGATTCAATAAAGAAATTCTTGTTCTGGGTTAAGTAGTTTTTGGAGTTGGTCCCCCACAATCCAGACAAATACCGTTTTTTGTGCCAAAAGGTATCCAATTGATCGCATCGGTGTGTCCATGCAAGAAATCGAGGGACCTACGTCGAGGCCTATTAGCATGTCGATGGGTCTGCTTTGATTAAAGTGAGGGTCTGCAAGTTTTTAATTTAGAAGTCTCACTGATCTTTAGCATGTCCAACGTTTGAGGTGGTAAGTTAGAGGGAAGGGTCTTGAGAACTGGGGCCCAAACATCTAACTTAAACGATGTGTCCACCCGTGAGCAAAGGTTAAGCAAACAGGCTTTAGTTGAGCTTTCAGAAACTGTTTGACTTTAACCAGAAGCGTGAACTATGATTCTTTTGGTGGGTAATTTTAATCGGTTTTTTAGTTTGTCCGATACAAAGGTTGATTGTGATCGAGGGTCGATGATGGCTCTAGCCTGGTATCTTTGACCTCTAGTTTCTATTTTGACAATAGCAGTGAAAAGCAAGGTTGAACGGTCTGTTTGATTTGTCGATGTTTGTATGTTTTCGTGCAGGGTCAGGGATGTAACGTTAGGAATACTTGATCTTGAAGCGGACTGTATGTATTGGGCTTGAGCTGCGGCACTTGTACTTGGTTGCTCGTCAGCTTTATTTTGTGGCAAATTTGTAGGTTGGGTCGCTGTTGCCTTGTGCAACAAAGTGTTGTGCTTTTGTTTACACAGTCTACAACTGTATTTACTAGGGCATTCCCTGACACTATGATTGATCGTCAGACAGTTGTAGCATGCATTTGTGACTCTAACGATATTACCTTTTTTTCTAGAAATGTGGGGCATGGTCGTAGGGTGTGTGACTCGCTACAATGTTGGCATGTTAGGGCGTTATTATTAGAACTTCTAACGGGTTAATTTTTGTTCTGATTGTGACTCTCAGATTTCGCAATATTCGTTTGGAATGAATTAATGTTCCGTTTATTTTAGGTATTTTTCGCGACTTCAGACTTAGACGGTATGGATTTGTCCTTTAATGATTTAATATTGCCTACTGATAGGATCTTAAATTTGTGGGTCAAAAACTTGTCAAATTCTTGCCATTTGGGTACTTCGGCACAATCTTCACGAGAATTTTCTAAGTCTTAAACAAGGGCCCTGGGAAGTTTTTGAAAGCAAATATAAATTGAAAACGACTCCCATGTCGAAGTGTCAATTCCTAGTGTGCCTAATGTATGCCTACAATCGTTTACTGTCCTTTGTAATTTTTTAATTTAGGCTCCAGAGTCCATAGAGGCATGAGGCAGATCCCAAATAATTTTTTATTGCTCATCGATTTGCATTCATTTATTTTCGTACCGGTTAACTAAATTTTTCCAAGCCATGATAAACCCATCGCTTATTATAGGGACGTGCGTAATTGCATCTCTGGCGTCTCCCCCGTTTTTTTGAGCCAGATAAAAAAAGCCTTCAAACATTGCTAATTTTAGGATTTCTTATGTATATGGCTGTGAACAAGTCACGAAAAAAAGGTGTCGGTGTCGCAAGGAGGGAGTCTTATTGATGAAAGCTCTCTTTCTAACGGAATATTTGGCTGGCGTTCAACTTTTTCCATGGTTGTGTCCGAAAGCGCATGGGTTTCAGCGTTGATTGAAGAGAGACAATTTTTATAAGCCATTAGAGCAGTTTAATATCGCTCCTGTAATTTTTTTTGTCAATTGGCTTATCACCATCCTGATCTAAGTCCCTACAATCTTCATATGATCATAGTTGGGTCCATATGGAGTTTAATTCTACTCGAATAATTTCCAACGCGTGTACATTATCTTCAGCACGAGCTTCTGTTTGAATCTTCTCGAAGTCGACTAAATCGTTTGTGCAATTGACGAATTTTTTCAGGGACATATTTGTAAATTGAACAAGTAAGAGTGCTATATTCGGCTGTGCCGAATCTTATATACCCTTTACCATTGTGCGAGCAGTATACAAAGCAACTAGACAAAAATTAAATAATTTTTACATATGCATTAGTGTGGCCGCAAGTTATATGGACATTTTTTTTTTCGTATTTTCACTTTTGATTCCAAATTAGAAAAAAATAATATATAAAAAATTGTAGATGGTTTGCATAGTTATTAGGCGTGCCTTGAGCCCACAAAGTTTGCTAAAAATGCTTTAATTGTTTATAACTTCAGTAATATTTATTTTAGAGAAAAACCTTGTTGACAAATATTCTAGGGCTATATCTTATGAACAATGTTGCTCTGTATCAGTTTTCTTTTTTTTTTTTCTTTTTTTTTTTTCAATATTATTTATTGAATCTTCATACATTTAATATGAACTAACAATAATTAATCAAATCTTAACCTATTACTTTATTTTATGTCCTGCCAGTGCCAGACAAAAATTTTCTTTATCACGGGCTCTGTTCACTTATCTAGGTGTTTATCGCTTATCTAATTGGACAAGTGCTGCAGTGTCTCTTCTTCTTAAGCGAGTGTGGCCGCTATCATTTAAAATACTTCGAGCTAGTTTGTTCGGATGCAATTCGAGCCTTTTTAAGTATTTTACTGCATATTTCGTAATCACAGTTTTAACTAATGGAACATTGAGATCCTTGTGAATATTTGAATTTTTAACATACCAAGGGGCAGCTGTGATTATTCGAAGAAGTTTATTTTGGCGCCTTTGAATTTTTTCGATATTAGAAGCCGAGGCAGTGCCCCATAACTGAATACCGTAGCACCAGATAGGCTTTAAGATAGAGTTGTACAGTAGGAGTTTACAGTCGAGACTAAGGACAGAGTTATGGCTTTTCCACGTCAAACGGCGATCTAAATGTATACCGAGATATTTTACATGCGAATTTTGAGGTATTATTTGATAATTGATTTTAATAGGGGGGCATGATTCCCGACGCAAGGTGAATGTTATATGTACGCATTTTTGCTCATTGACTTTTATCCTCCATTGTTTTAACCATATTTCTAGTTGAAATATATGATCCTGTAAGTAACGAGATGCTTCATAACTGTTTTCGTGGACGCTTAGAAAAGCTGTATCGTCTGCAAATGTTGAAGTTTGTGTGTAGTTGCTCGTTGGCATGTCCGAAGTTAATAGAGGCCCCAGAATGCTTCCCTGTGGGACTCCAGCGCCAATTGGCTGAGGTGAACTAAAGAAATTTCCTTCTTTTATAATAAATTGACGACCGACTAAGTAGCTTTCTAGCAGCTTGTGTGTGTTTGCTGGAAAATTTTGCTTCAATTTATGTAATAAGCCTTCATCAGTGTTACCGTTATGCGACTAAAGTCGCATTTTTGCCCCTTTTTGACTGCCGTGCCACTTTTTTGACCCCTTCGTTTTAAATCCCCTTTTGTATCATTTTGTAGTTTTGTGTGCCCCTTTTGCCCCTTTTTGAACCAAATTTTTTTTATACTGTCAATCAATGAATCCGATATCTATTTGAAGAGAAAATAGCATCTAATTTGGAAAAAATTAAAATAATTCAGGAAGGGCTATCTATTAACAATAAAATTTACCTCAAATTTCTAGTATATGTATTAAATATTATGAATAAATTAAACCGTAATTTTCAAAACGAATCATCACAAATTATATAATTAGTTTCATCCACGAAAGATATTGTATTAGAATTTTTTAAAAAATTTTTAAAAAAAAAGTATGTTATGCAAACAAATATAGAACAAATTGATTTTGTTGATGTTTTGCATATAAAAGAAACTCTTAATATATGTATATATCGGCCACGAAGCCGAGCTAGAAATATGTACTAACAACATCTTAAGTAGTGATATTGTAGAAATTAAAAACAACATTTTACTTTTTTACCAAAAGCTGTGCAAAGAAATTTTATCAAGAATTAATATTAGCGATAAGAGGCTGAGTTCATTAAAGGTTTTAGATCCAGTATTTATTAAGTCAGCTGAGGACATAAATTACTTTGAAATTGTTACCGTTTTTATTGATATAACCAGGACCAGAACCCAGATGATTTTGTAAAAGAGTTCAAACTTTTAGAAACCAGATCAAACGATAAAGCTATGAAGCAATTTTTAAAATATCTAAGCCTGAAACATTTTGGTACGAAATTGGCAATTTAAAAAACTGTTTGGGTGACAATTTATATCCAAACTTGTATAAATTTGCTTCGTATGTTTTTACTTTACCAAATAGACTGAAAGTAGATACCTGTCAGTCTATGTTATCCGCTTTAAATTTGTATCAAAATGACTTGGAAGATTGGATTCCAAGTGATGAATTGATTAATAAATATAGATTTACGTTTTCAAAAAAATAGATATTTAATAGTTGAAGAAACAACATAACAATGCAATTTATAAAAAAATGGATATGTACCTGATATTAACTATCTTCCTATCAATACTTTTATATGCTTTTTCCTCGAGGTTTTTTCGTAACTTAATTTTTTTGGTAAAAAAGTAAAATAATCCAAGTGCATATGTACATATACTTACATATATACATATCTCTATCTATTTAAATTTAAAGTTTTTTTATATCAAATCATATTATGAACTATTTTTTGTTTTTGTAAGTATTGTTATTACACTATTTTAAGCTCGTTTTATTTACAAGTAATTAGTAACTATTTTTGTATAAATAATTGAAATAAAAATTTTATGCAACAGTTCATTATCGTTTACTTGCAAACAAGACATGTATTTTCACGATATATGTATATATGTATGTGTGTTTTCCCAAACAATTTGTATTATATACCTACATATAATGTATTTTTTTATAAATATGAAGTTTATTTTTTGTTATGTTTAGTTTTCGATGAAAATAATTTAATAAATACATACGTTTTTTAAATTTCCCTGTTTTTAAAGTTGCCCCTTTTTTTCTCAGAATTCCCCTTTTTGTGACACTTTTTTTTTGAAAATCCCCTTTTTGTGCCCCTTTTTGAAAATTTTGAACGGTAACACTGGCCTTCATGCCAGACTTTATCAAAAGCTTGAGAAACATCGATGAAGAGAGCGGAACAATATTTTCTTTCTTCAAAGGCTTTTCTTATGGCGTTTACTAAAAGATGGGTTTGTTCAATTGTGCTGTGTTCTCTTTTAAAGCCGAATTGGTGGTTAGGTATACATCTATTTTCACTTAAAATTGGAGTTAATTTTGACACTAACAGCCTCTCAAACAGCTTTGATATATTAGAAAGTAAGCTTATAGGCCTATATGACTCAACTTTTGTGTGATCCTTTCCTGGTTTAGGTATCATGGTGACTAAGGAAACCTTCCATTTTTGAGGATAGTATTGAAGACGTAAGATTGCATTGAAAATTAAATTTGCTGTGCTGGGTAGCTCCAAAAGCATTTTGTTGCTGATCTTATCAAAACCAGGGGCTTTTTTGGGGTTTATTTCACAAACAGCCTTTTCGATATCTCTTATCTCAAATCTTAGGGGAACAGCCGCTCCAGCAGGAACAGGTGGTAACACGACCGCAGTATCGTGAGATATATTTGGGGTAAATGCGTTTTTTAAGTGATTAACAAACAGATTTCCCTTTTCGTTATCATTTCTTGCCCAACTTCCGTTCAAGTTTCTTAATGGTGGCTTAGAGGCGACTGGCCTTTTTAGATTTTTAGCTGCACGCCATAATGAGTAGTCTGATTGCGGAGTTGCATCAAGTTCCTTAAGATATTTTTGCAGAGAAGCCGTTTTTTGAGTCTGTAGTAACTTTCTTAGCCTTTTTGTACAATCTTTTAATAAACTCTCTAGTTGAGGGGATCTGTGCAATTGCCACTCTCTTCGAGCTCTTCTTTTTTCAGTCAGGAGACGCTCAACATCTGTGGAATAAATTTTAATATTTTTAGTTTTTTTTTGGGGTATTACTGGAATGTTGCACAGCTAGCTTCAGAAAACTGTCAAAATTAAGAATAGCGCGATCTACGTATTCCGGTGTACTAAGCAAAATATTTTCTGTGCAATGGGTGCTGAGATATTTTTTATATTTTAGCCAATTGATTTGTGTAGCTGGCGTCGCTAAGTAACCAGTTGGAGATACAATTCTATTGGGGTTCATTAAAGTAACAATTGTTGGTGTGTGGTCGGAAGATAATTCTAAGGAAGCTTCAACATAAATCGTTTCTAAGGGAATGTTTTTAACCACGCCAAAATCGATGACATCTGGTATTTTTTGCTGATCAGTAGGCCAATATGTTGGTTGTCCGCTCGCTATCACATTCAAATCCATTTTAGAAATAGTATTAAATAGAACACGACCCTTTGGTATGTTTAGCGTTATAATCGCCAGCGGCCAGGAAACAAGGTCCTAATGATTTAAAATAATTATAATATTGGCCTTCAGATATTGAATATCTAGGTGGGGAGTATAACGATGAGATTACAACGTTTCTATTTAGTTCTTCAACGCAAATGTTTGTTGCTTGAAGATAATCTTCACAATGATCACCCATGAGGTAGTGTTTGACTCTGGTTTTTATTAAAATGGCAGAACCTCCACAAGCTCTATCTCGAGGGTCCTTGGTATCATAAAGTGTATAACCATTAATTTTAAACGTATTTCTTGAGGTCAAATGAGTTTCAGAAACCATCATGACATCAATTTGTTTATTTTTAAGAAAGTATTCTAATTCATTTTTATGTTGGCGGATGCCGTTTGCGTTCCAAAAACAAATTTTTAAACAGTTCATGGTTTGTTAAGTACAGCTTGCAATAACATCGATTGCATTCTAAGAATCTCCTGCATCATATTACCCATTGTGTTTGTAAAATTATTTACTGTTTGCACTAATGTTTCCATGGTTTTTTCTAAACGACTTAAATTAGAGACTGGAGTTTCATCATTACCTGGCGAGGCACCTTGCATTGGCACATGGTTTGATTTTAGCACGTTAGCGTAAGAAGTTCTGTTATTACCAGGCTGGGGGGCTTGAATTGCATTTGTGTTTACTTGATTTGGTACCTGCATTTGAGGGGGATTAGTTTTAGATCGAGCCGACTGCTTGACGATAGTATATACAGGGCATCCTCTATAATTGGCAGTGTGATTGCCGCCACAGTTACTACATTTTTTTACGTTGGGGTCGGTTTTAGACTTATCGCAGAGAACTGTACCATGTTATTCACCACATACTACACAAACAGGGGGTAAATAGCAGTATGCCTTAGTATGACCATATTCTTGACAGTTTAAACATTGAACGGGACCATTTCTTTTGTGTGGCTCTTCTATAGTTATTCTTCTATAGAGAATATATTTCAAATTGTAAATAGGATGCGTTTCGTTTTTTTTAAGCTTTACGTCGCCGGGTTCAAACTCCACTCGAAAAAGTGGTTGGGGATTTTTTTCTCTATTTTTAATATTTACTACATGTTTTATTTTGAAGCCTTTTTCTTCTAGGAATGTTTTTACCTCTTCAGGGTCCACACATGAGTCAATTCCCTTAATCACTACCTGAAGACCTTTACTGCTCTTCAGTTGGTATGTATAAAAGTTTTTTTTAAGTGCTTCAAATTTGGTTATTATTTTGCGAAAATCATTCTCATGATTGACTTGTATTTTAGTCTCGTTTATACTACCACGCTTGATAGCAGCTATGTACGTAAAACGAATTTTCTCCAATTAACGAAATTAAACTCTTTATAAGCTCATTTGAGTTTTGCTCCCTAAGATATATCGGGGGAGGCTTGGACGATTTTATGACGTTTGGTGCTTCAGAGGATTCATCCTCCAGAATTGCAAAACGATTTTGAGAATTTATTTTATCAAAAAATGGTACTTTTGAGGCCGAAGCAACTGCTGCAGAGGTAGGGCTGCGACCACGTTTAAGCACTGTTATGTACCTGTCCATACCAACTTGTACTTGAGGCTTTTGACAACTTTTTACTTGAGATTTTTCCAATGCGTTTTCTTTAATATCAATATTTAATCCAGAAAAAGCCAAATTAAAAAATAGCACCGAACTATTCACATACATATCTACGCATTCTTTGCCTGGTGATTACACTACGTGACAAATTTTCAACAAAGTCGTGACCAAATAAATCTGACAGCTAATCTTTATGTAAAATTTTCAAGGTGCATTCTTCAGTCTATGTTGTTTCATTTGTTCCTCCACACTTCCTCTTGGTCTCCACGAATTACATTGGAATTGATTCGAAGGGCAGCGCAAATGCCAATTACAAAGAAAACAAAAGAATTTTGGAAAGCCACCCTTATCGATGATCCCATATCGATGATACATTGGAATTGATTCGAAGGGCAGCGCGAATTCCCATTACAAATAAAACAAAAGAATTTTGGAGAGCCACCCTTATCGATGGTCCCTTGCAAAATGTTTTTTTTTCGTTATTTATTTATTGAATCTTCATATAGTAAATATGAACTCACAATAATTAATCGAATCTTAACCTAATACTTTATTTTATGTCCTGCCAGTGCCAGACAAAAATTTTTTCATCACGGGTTTTGTTCACATATATAGGTGTTTATCGCTCATCTAATTGGACAAGTGCTGCAGTGTCTCTTCTTTTTTAGCGAGTGTGGCCGCTATCATTTAAAATATTTCAAGCTAGTGGGTTCGGATGCAATTCAAGCCTTTTTAAGTATTTTACTGCATATTTCGTAATCACAGTTTTAACTAATGGAACATTGAGATCCTTGTGAATATTTGAGTTTTTTACATACCAAGGGGCAGTTGTGATTATTCGAAGAACTATATTTTGGCGCCTTTGCATTTTTTCGATGTTAGAGGCAGAGGCAGTGCCCCATAACTGAATACCATAGCACCAGATTGGCTTTAAGATGGAGTTGTAAAGTAGAAGTTTGTAGTCAAGACTAAGGACAGAGTTTCTTCCAATAAGCCAATGAATTTGGATGGCTTTTAGTTTCATTTGAGTTAATTTTGCCTCTATATGGATTTTCCACGTTAAACGGCGATCTAGATGAATACCAAGGTATTTTACATACTGCGAATTTTGAGGTATTATTTTATTATTGATTTTAATAGGGGGGCAAGATTCCCGACGCAAGGTGAATGTTATATGTACGCATTTTTGCTCATTGACCTTTATCCTCCATTGCTTTAACCATAGTTCGAGCTGAAATATATGATCCTGTAGGTATCGAGATGCTTCTTGACTGTTTTCGTGCACGCTTAGAAACGTTGTATCATCAGCAAATGTTGAGGTTTGGGTGTAGCTGTTTGTTGGCATATCCGAGGTATATATTAAGTATTAAAGTGGGCCCTGGATGCTTCCCTGAGAGACTCCAGCGCCAATTAGCTGAGGAGAGCTTAAATAATCACATTCTTTAATAATAAACTTTCGACCAACTAAGTAGCTTTCTAACAGCTTGTGTGTGTTTACTGGTAAGATTATCTTCAATTTATGTAACAAGCCTTCATGCCAGACTTTATCAAAAGCTTGAGAAACATCGACGAAGAGAGCGGAGCAATATTTTCTTTCTTCAAAGTTTTTTCTTATTGCGTTTACTATACGATGGGTTTGTTCAATTGTGCTGTGTTCTCTTCTAAAGCCGAATTGGTGGTTAGGAATACGTCTACTTTCATTTAAAAAGTAAGCTTATGGGCCTATATGATTCAACTTTTGTGTGATCCTTTCCTGGTTTAGGTATCATGGTGACTAAGGAAACCTTCCACTTTTGAGGATAGTATTCAAGGCGTAAAATTGCATTAAAAATTAAAAGAATAATTTTCTTTGCTATGTGAGGTAGCTCCAAAAGCATTTTGTTACTGATCTTTTCAAAACCGGGAGTCTTCTTGAGGTTCAAATCACAAATAGCCTTTTCGATTTCTCTTATCTCAAATATTAGAGGAACAGATGCTCTAGCAGCAACAGGTGGTAATTCGACCGCAATATCGTGAGATATATTTGGGGTAAATACGTTTTTTAAATAATTTACAAACAGATTTCCTTTTTCAACATCTTTTCTTGCCCAATTTCCATTCAAGTTTCTTAATGGTGGTTTAGAGACAACTGGCCTTTTGAGATTTCTAGCTGCACGCCATAATGAGTAGTCTGATTGTGGAGTTGCATCAACTTCCTTAAGATATTTTTCCAGAGAAGCCGTTTTCTGAGTCTGCAATAACTTTCTTAGTCTTTTTGTACACTCTTTTAGTAAGTTATTAAGTTGAGGGGATCTGTGCAATTGCCACTTTCTTCAAACCCTCCTTTTTTCAGACAAGAGCCGCTCGACATCTGTGGAATATATTTTATTATTTTTTGTTTTTTTGGGGGCAATATTGGAATGTAGAACAGCTAGTTTCAAAAAACTGTCAATAGAGCGATCTACATACTCCGGTGTACTGAGCGGAATATTTTCTGTGCAATGGGTACTGAGATATTTTTTATATTTTAACCAATTAATTTGCGTAGCTGGCGTCGCTAAGTAAACAGTCGGAGATACAATTCTATTGGGGTTCATTATAGTAACAATTGTAGGTGTGTGATCGGAAGATAATTCTAAGGAAGCTTCAACATGAATCGTTTCTATGGGGATGTTTTAACAACGCCAAAATCGATGACATCTGGAAATTTTTTGATGATCAGTAGGCCAATAAGTTGGTTGACCGCTCGCTACCACATTTAAATCCATTTTAAAAATTGTGTTAAATAAAACACGACCTTTTGGTGTTATAAGTCGTGACCCCCAGACGGTATGTTTAGCGTTATAGTCGCCAACGGCTAGGAAACACGGTCCTAATGAATTAAAATATTTATAATATTGGCTTTCTGATATTGAAAATCTAGGCGGGGAGTATAACGATGAAATTACTAGGTTTTTATTTAATTCCTCAACACAAATGTTCGTTGCTTGTTGATAATCTTCACGATGATCACACATTAGGTAGTGTTTGACTCTTATTTTTATCAAAATGGCAGAACCTCCACAAGCTCTATCTCGAGGGTCCTTGGTGTCATATAGTATATAACCATTGATTTTAAACGTACTTCTTGAGGTCAAATGAGTTTCAGAAACCATCATGACATCAATTTGTTTACTTTTAAGAAAGTATTCTAATTCGTTTTTATGTTGACGGATGCCGTTTGCGTTCCAAAAACAAATTTTTAAACAGTTCATGGCTTGTTAAGAACAGCTTGCAATAACATTGATTGCATTCTTAGAATTTCCTGCATCATATTACCCATTGTGTTTGTAAAATTATTTACTGTTTGCACTAATGTTTCCATGGTTTTTTCTAGACGGCTTAAATTAGGAGTTTCTTCGTTACTTGGCGCAGCAAATGTTTTTTGAAGATTATGTATACATACATACATACATAAGTATGAATGTACATTTAGTCACTTATATTTTTTTATTTTTCTTTATTTAATTTTTCGTTTTTAATAATTGATCACTTTTATGTTTAAATAAAAAATCAAATTTAATTAATTCAAATTGTATGCGGTTTTAATAAAACACGTCTGTATCACAACAAAGCACAAACTGTAATGATGTTAATGACAGCAAATATTCCATTTATTTTCGTAGTATTTGATTTTTTTCAGTATATCTTTCAATGTTTCATAGCTTTCTTTCATGTTAATATCCATTGCTAGCGGAATGGAAGGTTTTCGGTTCGACACATGCAACAACACTGCTTTCAAGCTTGAAACAGAACCATCAATAAATAATCGCCACTCACTAGCGATGTCGTTCATTCCCGTTTTTACCGCCAAAGCTTTTATATCGTTGCAGTAAGCAAACGAATTGTCATCATTAAGAGTGTAGAGGCTCTGAAATTCACCTTGCCGTTTGCGGTACGCCGTAGAGTTCACATTAGCATGTGTGAGTTTTCTTTGCTTTAAAAACGCTGTCAAATATAATGCAAGTCGCTGCGATAGTCCAAATATGGCCACAATGAAATCCATTTCCATTTGTGTTATTCGTTGTGGTCTATCTTTTCCCTGTTGGGTCTCGTAATCGGTATCAAATGGATCTTCATAAGTAACACCACTTGCTGTAGTCATTCCTGTAAATCCTGTCCTACGATTTGGAGTTGGCGGCCTTGGTGATACAAAATTTTCAGGTGCAACTGGTAGTGTGGCTGTTACAGTTGCTTTATAAATTTTGTTCTTCTCAGCATGTCGATTTAGACGAAATGTGTAATTCATATTATTTTTGGCTCCACTCAATCATGCCATGAGATTGTTATAACATTGGCGACACACTGTATTGGGTGTGTAATTTTCGCCTGTCAAGTCAACTTCGTCGAAAAACGACTTATATGGTCTATTGAATTCACTAGTTAAAATATTATTTTCATTTTTAAATCTTGTACAACTTTTTTTCCTGATTTGATGACCGCAAACGTAGCAACACGAATTAATTTTTTAAACTGCTTATTGAAATTGTCAGTTGCCAATGTTGTATGCGAATTATGCTGTAGCACTTTCTCTATAACTTTCCCCGCTGAGTTCTCGTTGACTTCGCGATGTGCAATGCCTCGATTTGAGCGTTATGTTGCTTTTATATTGTGGGCTGCGTCCCTTGATGCGTGTTATGTACTTACTGCTTTGCGTGTGATGTTGCGGTCGGTGCGTGATCGCGTGAATTGTATGTTTTGACCTTAGGTGCATTTTTGTAGTTCATTGTTTCCTTGAATTTTTAACGGTTTGCCTATGGACCTGAACAGTGGAAAAAAGGTACAAAAATTGAATTTTCGGGAGATTTTTCACTTTTGCGGCTACCTAAACGGTATTAGGAATCATTCTTAGGAAGTTTATATGTTGGAGAAAGTTGTTTATTGAGACCTTAGGTACATTTTTGTGGTTGATTGTTTCCTTGAATTTTGAACGGGTTGCTACCTATGGACCTGAACAGTGGAAAAAGGTATACAAATTTAATTTTCGGGAGATTTTTTACTTTTACGGCTACATAAGCGCTACCTAAACGGTGTTAGGAATCATTCTTAGGAAGTTTATATGTTGGAGAAAGTTGTTTATTGAGATTTTATGTACATTTTTGTGGTTGATTGTTTCCTTGAATTTTGAACGGGTTGCTATCTATGTACCTGAACAGTGGAAAAAAGGTAAACAAATTTAATTTTTGGGCGATTTTTCACTTTTGCGGCTAACTAAGCGCTACCTAAACGGTGTTAAGAATCATTCCTAGGAAGTTTCTATGCTCTAGAAAGTTGTTTATTTAGATCTTAGGTACATTTTTGTGCTTGATTGCTTTCTTGAATTTTGAACGGTTTGCTACGTATAGACCTGAACAGGAAAAAAGGTAAAAAAATTGAATTTTTTTTAAGTTTTTTGCGATTTTGATCTTGAAGATGAAGTTTTTTTGATTTTCTATGTTCACAAGCACACGCAAATAAAAAACATGGTTGATACAATCACAAACGCAAACTATCATTAATGTTTGTGGTTATGATTGTTTCAAACACGTCTTAAGTAACAATATATGTTCAGACATAATGTTTTTAACTCAAACATATTATTATGTTCAGATGAATAACGCAAACGACCTTTCCAACCATGTTTCTATGTTTCCCTACACTATACAAAATGTCTATTTCAACATGTTATATAGTTCTCACAATAAAAACAATAACAAATTTTTTCAATTTTAAGTATTTATCGACCTTTTTTGATTACTTTAAATAGTTTTTATAGTTTTCTATATACAGGCTTTCAAGGTCATTAATTTAATGTAAATAAAAGATTATTTATTTCATTATCAATAAAATCCGACGTTTCGTTGGTATTCTTTCCAACTTCTTCAGGGATTGAGTTTTATTAAAATCTGGCAACATTGTAAAATACAAAGTAAAAAATTAGACAATAATAACAATATTTATAATCTTAATTTTTGACAAATCAACTTACAATAATCATTTTCGTCAGTTTACATCATTTATAAAATATATCACAGTATTTTGTATAGGTGGACAACACAACACAAAACTTAAAATATTAAAATATATATATATGTAAATTTAAAAATTATCACAGAAAATTTGTCCTTTTTAAATCACAGTTGTTATTATTACTAAAGTATTGCAATGGTGTAGTTTGCATTTGTATTGTCTTTGTCTTCTTTTGTGTTTATTGCACTTGTCGATTTTTGTTGTATTCTTAAGCTCTCCAACGTGTATCTTGTAATATCGTAAATATGTCTTTTTTTTCTTGTTTATTAATTAGTTTGTTTTTATTCGCTGGCAAAAGTTATAATTCTTTGCAACATTTGTACTTACATTACTGGTACTTTTCGTCATAATAATTTCCATTAATGTAATCTTATTGCATGTCCTTTAACCAACACTGACAAATTTTTTCACATTAATTTTGATCATTCATATATTATTATCATTCAGTTCTTCTTTATTACGGAGATAATGTATTTTTTTTGAGATATCATGTAAGTTTGTGTATATGATAACATACATGATAACAAGGGTAATTGAACACAGATTTTTTTACACGTACTCTGGTTCAAGCTTTTTGAGTTTTTTTTGAGTTAAAAATCAATAATTAATACGCACAAGAAGAAAATAAAAAGGAATGTTAAATACTAAATCAAGTCTTTTTAAACGTGGACATTGAACAGTAAAGATTGACTGGGGGGGGAAAAAAAACTAGAAAAGAACCGAAAAAGAAGTAAAATATATTTAATAAAACGTGTTACACAATTAAAGTTTCCAGAATCGTATTACGGTTTTAATAAAATTTTGTTTTAAATTTTAAAAACCGAACAAAAATCCTGGAAATTCTGGTGAGGATTTATTAAGTCTTAGGAAAATTTCTCATAATTTGATTACTACATTAAACCATCTGCAAGTTCCTACGAAGGTAAATATTAAGTGCAAATAAAATTTTATAGTAAAATTTATTAGTGTATTTTTTGAATAGGATTTCAAACACTCGAGGTGGTTTCTCATAGGACTAGTGGTCAAACCACTTGTCCATTTCACGACGCTCGAGGGGTATAACGGGAGCTATAACCGGCAATAAAACCCATGATAGTTTGACAGCGTATTTAATTTCAACCACCGAACTTCAAAATCATTGTGTAATGATTGTGCACCTGGTTTGAGACAAGTACACCGAGCCTAAAAATAACGAACGCCTACATATCCTTCAAAGAAAACAGTGGAAAAATATACAATATAATTTAGAGCATTGCATAACCTAATTCAACATCAAAATTATCAATCCAAACCACTACTCAAAATTTCTGAATCAAGTTATGTATATCTCATCTAACACATTTTCCTAAATTTAATATCCCAAAAATGCCTTACACGCATAAACTAATTTCGTTAAATATATAAATCTATGAACAAACACATTTTCCATGTAACAAATAATAACAAAATATTAGTACTCAATAACTAATATTACTAACCCCATAACGTTTTATTTCCTATTTCATGTGTAATATTAATTTAAATTCCTCACTTAAAACTACAACCATAAAAAAAAGAAAATGTCCTACTTCCTATTCTAAAACTATTCTAAAAACATTCAAAATATAACAGTTTAAATCGTATAAGATATTAATTTTTATTTACTAATGTAACATTAAATTTCCTAATCACAAACTCCTAACATTACCTCTTATATATAAATATTTACGTTAACATTTGGTTTACATGAATATTGTCAACATCAATTCCACCAACAGCAGAAGGCCTTCGGCAGCGATGGAACCAAACCAAAAATAAAAAAATTCTGTAAGTTGTAAATATTTTCTTTTCTTTTTGACTTACATTTTATATGTTACGTATATTTATTTGTAATTTACTTTGAGATTCGTTTCTTAATATTACCACGCAGAAAGCTTTAACTGGTTTTTTATTTTTATAAAATAACAATAACAAAGACATTATATAGCATTATATTTACTTGAATAAAGAGAAATATGAATTGATCAAACTCTTAATAAGAGCCGAATGGACTCATCAATATAAAAAGCTTAAAATTTCTTTGTTATTTGTTCTTGCTATTGTTTTTATTTTCTTTTTTAAATATTTACTAAGATTTCAATATATTCTTTTTGTAAATGATCATTATGATTAAAGTTGTTTTTTTTTTAATAAATAAATTGAAGTTAAAAGAATGAAGGAATAAATCTTTTGATGTGATACTTCAGGGTCGTAGGTAAGCGTAGGTGTGTTAGGGGTTTTTCGTAGATATTTTAGCCAGAAAGACCATGGCTGGGAGGGTTAAAGGGCAGCAGCATTTTCACCTGTCTGCATCATAGAGACTAAAACACTAATGTTTGGTGGAAGGAAGTTAATATTTTTTTATTTCTTGTGATTTATTTTTGTCAAGGGCATTCAAACGCACGTAAATTTTTTTTTGTAACTTGATCTAAAGGCTGAACCAAGAACCCCGCCCAAAACTACTGAACAGGTTAGTCTGCAAGACGTGCGTGAAGTTTCAAGCCAAGATCCACTTAATAAATTTCTTTTCGGCGAAACCTCGTTCTATCTTAGCATATTCGGGAAAGCAGAAAATTGTGACACCAAGTCGAAAATCAAAAAAATAAGTTGTTACAAGAATGGCGCCCAACGTGGGGCCCAAGGTCATCTGAAATTTAAATTTGTTGTAAGACAAATGTTTAAAATAATAACATCTTAGTTTTTTTTAATTGTTGATTTTGGGGCTCATAAATATTTGTAAACATCTTATTTACCCAATAAATTGTAACCAGGAAATTAAATATTTCATACTTAAGAAGTTAGTTTTAGGAATTATTTTACTCAGTGTATCGTTTAATTTGGCTTAGCCAAGAATGTAAGGACTTAGTATACATGGATGGAATCATTGTATATATGGAATTTATATTTTTCTTGTACAATCCACTATGAATGTTAAGTTTACTCATTCCTTAATGTTAGTGAGATAGTTTCTTAGAATGTACTTCAGGGGTTGATTAATATATTATGGAATGGTCGGGTTGATTTAGAGCAGTGATGCTCATTCAAGCAAACAATTGTTTAGAAGCCCCACCCCTTTGTTTTTAACTCTCATTAATTGAGTTGCACATGTACGGAAGCTGTGTTGATCATGTTTCAAATACAGTGTGTAAGATAAGTAATATATTAAAAAATATATTTTTATGCTTTTACGAAACTGTCATAAAAGCATAAATGTAGAAGATTTTAGTGAAGTTTTTTTTAGATAAATTTCTTACTTTTAATTTCCAAACATCCTCGCAGTTCACACTGAATTTATTTAAAAGTAGTATTGGAAAATTTCCAATTCTTACTGTTTTTTAAAAATTTTTAAGTATTAAAATTTTAAAAGTCAATTTAATAAATAGAAAATTTAGTTTGGGTCGTATTATTATAAAAGTTTTGCAGCCAAAACAATTTCTTTCTATTAAATTTAAATAAATTTTGTGCGCTTAGTTTTGCGTATCTCTGTAATTTAAAGTTCTCTCGAAATACATATGCAAAAGCACGACACCATATGCAAAACATTTTTGAGCACCCCTGATTTAGAGGCTAAATGTTCGGAATTACGTATTTAAGTTGAAAATTTATAACTCAAAACGTCCACTTTTAAAATTCAAAATTTGTCTGCCAATTTTATATTAGCGCGTTCACGACCGAAGCGATCAGGCTGGGGGTGGCCACAAACCAGATGATAAATTTCCACGAAATGAATTAACTCTTACTCAATATTAGAGTTTATGTTTTTTTATGTGTTTTGTGGAGTTTGTGACGTCAGAGATAGTATGACGCTTATTCGCGTCGCCGGTTTATGGAACGAAATTCGTTGTATAAACCGCAGGTCGCACATATGCGTCACTAAAATAGTGTAAACTAAATAAAACTAAACGAAAAGAAATATTGTTTTTGCAATTTATTTATTTTCATACATATTACTTTTCAATATAAACTAAAAAAAATAACAATTCATTCAAAAATAACACAAAAAATTCAAAACTATATAAAAAAAACACTGAAAAATTAAATAATTGCAAAAAAAACAAAACCAAACAGAGAAAATAACAGCTTGGTACTTCCCCTAAACCAAAAAAAAAAATCAATAGAATCTGTACACCAATATAGAAACTATAATACATGAAGTACAAAACAAATTGCGACGCATATAAGCGTCCTCGGTTTATGGGAAAACCCGCATGACGCATATATGCGTCGTGTGGTCGTCAACGCGTTAGACTAGCTTAACCCGGTGCGCTTCGCTACACTGCTTTAACCACTTTATCGGTTGAGAGATATTTAATATATGCATCCTATGGAAGGTAGTTCCCCCCTGTGACTTCCACAAAGTTTGAACATTCTCACTATAACAGTTCATAAGATATGCGATATTAAGCATTGGCGTCCTATGGGGGGAACCACTTCCCCCGCTGCTATTTTATTTCAATTTCGGGGCTCAGAAGATCCTACTACAAAAAGTTCAGCAAAATGCGTCCAGCGGCTCTTAAGATATGCGATAATTAATATTGGCATCCTATGGGGGTACCAATTCCCCTGCCCCTATCGAAAAAATAAGTAGCCTATTTTATTTTTAGGGCTCACGTGATGTCACTGTAAAAATTTCAGGAAAATCGGTTCAGTAGTTTCGGAGTCTATAAGCCAACAAACAAACAAACAAACAAACAAACACACAAACACACAAACATACAAACATTTTTCATTTTTATATATATAGATTATCAAAACCGAAACTTCTACTGCTCATTAGTTTTGTTTTGTTGTAAATTCATAAAATACACATAACCTTACTGAAAACTCAATGAAGTATCACACTCAATAATAAAAAGCTTAGAAAAACTTAAAAAAAAAAAAAAAATTATTTTAAAATGTCGCTCGTTCATAGCAATGAAAATTTAACATCTTTAGTAGAAGCGAATAGGACTCAAACGTGTTCCATTTGTGGAAAAGATTACGAGATTGACGATGTAATTGTGTCAACTCCATGTGATCACGTATTTCATAAAGACTGTATAATCAATGTCCTTAAGAAAACTCAAGCTTGTAGTATTTGTGGCAAAGCCTGTAGACAAACAAAGCTTAAATCACACAATATTTTATCAGGTACGGAAAGTCACAGATTACCGAATAGTGACAATAATGAGAGTCGTGGAGCTATACCAAAAGTCCCTCATCAATCTCAAGTTAAAGAGTTTAATCCCATACGTAATTTAAATTTTAATCAGCAAACTCCTAGAGTAGACAATAATTCTAATCGGAGAATATCGGGTGATAATTTATTAAATATTTCGCAAGGTAATGTAAGTAACCAAAATGATCCGTTCAACGTTAGTAATCAGAATATTTGGGATAATACACTACAAGCGCTTATAAATGAGGCAGTTAGAATACAATTAGCTTCTATTAGTCTAGGTTCGAATACAAATTTCAGGCCAGGTATTGGTAATATTCACCAAGTCAACCCTCAACGTGATTTCCAGAATGCGGACAATAGGTCTAATCCTAGCAGAAACTTTCCACTTTGAAATAACCCTAATCGCCATAATTTTAGTAGACAAAACCTTTATCAACACTTAGAGAATTCTACTGAAAAGATATCAAACATTATGTCCGGTTGGCATATTAAGTTTAGTGGACAAGATGAAGAGGGATTGTCAATTGATAATTTTATATACAGGGTACAGTCACTCACGAATCAAAGCTTGCGCGGAGATTTTGATGTGTTGTGTAGACATATACACTTACTTTTCTCTGGTAAAGCTATGGACTGGTTCTGGCGCTTTCACAGGACAGCTCAAAGGTTTGATTGGGACACACTGTGTACTGAACTTAGAAATCAGTTTCGTGAACGACGTACTGATTATGACCTAAGGGAGCAAATCAGACGTAGGAAACAGAAAATTGGTGAGAAATTCGATTCATTTTATGATTCCATTTTGCAAATTACGGACAGGTTGCAGACACCTATTTCAGATTTTGAATTAATCGAAATTTTGAAACGTAATTTAAATACCGAAGTCAGGAAGGAACTTTTACATTTCGACATTGTTTCAATATCTCAATTAAGGGAGTATGTCCGAAAACATGAAATTCTAGAAGAAGAGCTAGATAATCGCAAATCCAATAGAAATTTTGTTGCGCGAAAAGTTGTGTCGGAAATAGATTCTGAATCTGTTATAAAAAACACTCAAAATTAATTTGAGGAGATAAGTGAAGTCAGCTGTTGGAACTGTACGCAAAAAGGACATCGTTTTGAAGAGTGCTTAGGTGACAGGAGAATATTTTGTTATGGGTGTGGAACACCAAACATTTTTAAACCAAACTTACAAAATGTAATAAGTTTTCAAAAAACTACCCAGCGAAACACCAACCCAAACAATACCACTCGAAAGCAACTCAGATGTCAAATCGACTGCATGTCAAACTAATTTAAGTCCAGCTTTTTCAGATCCTAAATTGATCGAAGAAAAAAATATTCCCAGACATTTTAAACCGTACCATATTAGATTACAAGAATACCAAAAAGTAAGATCTAGAATTTTTAATGATGAACTTTTTATTACGGTTAATGCCAAGAAAACTAGAAGAAGTACGTTAAGATTGCGAGAATTTTGGAAGAAAGTTATAAGAAATCGTAAACATATATGCTCTGCCATTATATCATGGGATCACTATTGTGATATAAGACCTTTTACCACAGTACGTATTTTCGATAAAGATGTCGTGGGTATGATTGATACCGGGGCAACCGTTTCAGTATTTGCATCCGACTACGCTACTGAGTTCTTAAGGAAAAATTAACATCCTTTTCGAAAATTTCAACTTTGTTTAAGAACTGCTGATGGCACTCAACACCCTATGGTAGGTAGTGTTACTACAAATGTCACTTCTAGGGGTGTATCCAAACCGCTTACATTCGTTATTATTCCCCATTTAAAACAAAATGTATACTTAGGCGTAGACTTCGTCAGATTATTTGGCCTGGCAAAGGACTTATTTTTAGATACACCGACCATTAGCGAGAACTCAGAAATAGACAATAATATTTTTAATCATAATGTACATAGTGTGAACTCTGATCAAAGAGCCAAACTTAATGTTGCCATAAACGCGTTTCCATCATATTCAAAAGAAGGCCTTGGGCGTACAACACTTATAACTCATGTTATAGATACGGCTAACAATAAGCCAATCAAGCAGCGCTATTTTGCCGTTTCGCCCGCAATTGAAAGTTTACTATCCGCTGAAATTGACCGTATGCTCAAACTCGGGGTCATTGAAGAATCCCAGAGTCCTTGGTCATCTCCTGTGGCCCTAGTACAAAAGCCAGGGAAGGTGCGGCTATGTTTAGATGCACGTAAGGTAAACAGTGTCACGGTGAAGGATGCCTATCCCTTGCCGTTGATCGATGGAATACTCAGTAGACTCCCTAAGGCCAGATTCATTACAAGTCTAGACCTTAAGGATGCCTTCTGGCAGATTCCATTGGATGAACGGTCGAAGGAAAAGACAGCTTTTACTGTGCCTGGGCATCCTTTATACCAGTTCGTAACCATGCCCTTTGGCTTGTGTAACGCGCCACAGACGATGTCCAGACTCATGGATAGGGTCATACCGGCAAATCTTCGTTCAAGGGTATTCGTATATTTAGACGACCTCCTACTTATGAGGGAAACATTTAAGGAACACATTTTACTTTTGCATGAGGTTGCTCTTAGTATAAGGAAGGCTAATCTTACTATAAATATAGAAAAGAGTAAATTTTTACTGAAATCTGTTAAATATTTAGGACACATAATCGGCCATGGAATAATCACAACAGACCCGGACAAAGTATATGCTATTCGGAACTTTCCGTTACCGACTTCCGTCCGTCAATTACGAAGGTTCTTAGGGGTATGTGGGTGGTATAGACGTTTTGTCCGCAATTTTGCTTCTTTAACAGCTCCTCTTACTGACATGCTAAAGAAATCCAGACAGTTTATTTGGTCTGAAGACTCCAAAAATTCATTTAATGAATTAAAAAAGGCACTGTCGTCAGCTCCTGTGTTGCACAACCCGGACTTTTCACGTCCATTTTCTATACAGTGCGATGCCAGTAAATACGGGGTTGGGGCGGTACTCGCACAAAGGACAGATAACCAGGAGGAAGTACCAATAACTTTCATGAGTCATAAATTAACAACAGCCCAGGCTAATTATTCGGTGTCGGAAAAAGAATGTCTCGCTGCCGTAATGGCAGTTAAAAAGTTTCGTGCGTACGTCGAAGGCCAAGAATTCGAGATAATAACTGACCATGCCTCCCTAAAATGGCTCATGGAGCAGACTGACCTGCACGGACGATTAGTGCGGTGTGCCCTAAAACTACAAGGGTTTATCTTTAAGATTTGTCACCGGAGAGGAAGCCAAAATATTGTGCCCGATTCCTTATCAAGGATGTATTCAGAAAATAATGACGAAGTGAAGATGTTAAAAGGTATTGATTTTGTTACAGAGGAGGTAGAAAGTACCCTCGAAATAGATTTGGAATCGAACGAACTACTGGCCGAAAATGACGATACAAGTCGTTTCATACATTAGGACTTGTGAAACTTGCAAACAGACCAAGGCTCCTAACCAATGTTTAAGGCCTCCGATGGGACAGCAATCCACGTCAGAACGCGTCTTCCAAAGACTGTATGTGGATTTACTGGGGCCTTATCCAAGATCTTCTGCGGGAAATATCGGTATTGTTATCGTATTGGACCATATGTCTAAATTTTGTTTCTTAGAGCCCATAAGAAAATTTACATCTAACGTGATAGTTGAGTTCTTGGAAAAACGTATCTTTCACGTATTTGGTGTGCCCGAATCTGTGACAACCGATAACGGAGTACAATTCAAATCCAATATATTTAAGACCTTGTTGCAAACGTATGGCGTTTTTCACAACTTGACAGCAATCTATGCTCCTCAGGCAAATGATAGTGAGCGAGTTAATCGCTCTGTTGTAGCAGCAGTAAGAGCCTATATAAAACCGTCTCAAAGAGACTGGGATGACAAATTGTCTGCCATTTGTTGTGCTCTTAGAAGAGCAGTACACGTAAGTACGGGTTTCTCACCATATTACCTGCTTTTTGGACAAAATATGTTGACCAACGGGAAATCCTATGCCCTGTTACGAAACACAAAATTGTTAGAAGACCCTAGAGTAAATTTAAAGGCGGATGAAAAAACAGAATTGATAAGGGAAAAGCTAGGGAAAATCTCCGTAAATCATATGAAAGGAATCTTAAAACATACAATCTAAGGTCTCGACCCGTAAATTATGAAATTGGACAGATCGTTTATAGAAGAAATTTCTCTCAATCCAAAGCCATAGACCATTTTAATAGTAAGTTGGCAAACCAATTCGAAAAGGCAAAACTAATTGCGAAATTTGGGTCGAGTTATTATCAATTACAGGACATGAATGGCAAAAATATCGGCAAATTCCATGCTAAAGATTTACGAACGTAATATTTAATCTACTACTGGCAGGTCACCAATGCTAGTCTTCAGCTTTTGTTTCACTGACCAATGCAGTCAAACACAACCTGTTTTGTAATATCGTAAATATGTCTTTTTTTTCTTGTTTATTAATTAGTTTGTTTTTATTCGCTGGCAAAAGTTATAATTCTTTGCAACATTTGTACTTACATTACTGGTACTTTTCGTCATAATAATTTCCATTAATGTAATCTTATTGCATGTCCTTTAACCAACACTGACAAATTTTCTCACATTAATTTTGATCATTCATATATTATTATCATTCAGTTCTTCTTTATTACGGAGATAATGTATTTTTTTTGAGATATCATGTAAGTTTGTGTATATGATAACATACATGATAACAAGGGTAATTGAACACAGATATTTTTACACGTACTCTGGTTCAAGCTTTTTGAGTTTTTTTTGAGTTAAAAATCAATAATTAATACGCACAAGAAAAACAAAAAAAAAGGAATGTTAATCACTAAATCAAGTCTTTTTAAACGTGGACATTGAACAGTAAAGATTGACTGGGGGGGGAAAAAAAACTAGAAAAGAACCGAAAAAGAAGTAAAATATATTTAATAAAACGTGTTACACAATTAAAGTTTCCAGAATCGTATTACGGTTTTAATAAAATTTTGTTTTAAATTTTAAAAACCGAACAAAAATCCTGGAAATTCTGGTGAGGATTTATTAAGTCTTAGGAAAATTTCTCATAATTTGATTACTACATTAAACCATCTGCAAGTTCTTACGAAGGTAAATATTAAGTGCAAATAAAATTTTATAGTCAAATTTGTTAGTGTATTTTGTGCATAGGACTTCAAACACTCGAGGTGGTTTCTCATAGGACTAGTGGTCAAACCACTTGTCCATTTCACAACGCTCGAGGGGTATAACGGGAGCTATAACCGGCAATAAAACCCATGATAGTTTGACAGCGTATTTATTTTCAACCACCGAACTTCAAAATCATTGTGTTATGATTGTGCACATGGTTTGAGACAAGTACACCGAGCTTAAAAATAACGAACGCCTACATATCCTTCAAAGAAAACAGTGGAAAAATATACTATATAATTTAGAGCATTGCATAACCTAATTCAACATCAAAATTATCAATCCAAACCACTACTCAAAATTTCTGAATCAAGTTATGTATATCTCATCTAACACATTTTCCTAAATTTAATATCCCAAAAATGCCTTACACGCATAAACTAATTTCGTTAAATATATAAATCTATGAACAAACACATTTTCCATGTAACAAATAATAACAAAATATTAGTACTCAATAACTAATATTACTAACCCCATAACGTTTTATTTCCTATTTCATGTGTAATATTAATTTAAATTCCTCACTTAAAACTACAACCATAAAAAAAAGAAAATGTCCTACTTCCTATTCTAAAACTATTCTAAAAACATTCAAAATATAACAGTTTAAATCGTATAAGATATTAATTTTTATTTACTAATGTAACATTAAATTTCCTAATCACAAACTCCTAACATTACCTCTTATATATAAATATTTACGTTAACATTTGGTTTACATGAATATTGTCAACATCAATTCCACCAACAGCAGAAGGCCTTCGGCAGCGATGGAACCAAACCAAAAATAAAAAAATTCTGTAAGTTGTAAATATTTTCTTTTCTTTTTGACTTACATTTTATATGTTACGTATATTTATTTGTAATTTACTTTGAGATTCGTTTCTTAATATTACCACGCAGAAAGCTTTAACTGGTTTTTTATTTTTATAAAATAACAATAACAAAGACATTATATAGCATTATATTTACTTGAATAAAGAGAAATATGAATTGATCAAACTCTTAATAAGAGCCGAATGGACTCATCAATATAAAAAGCTTAAAATTTCTTTGTTATTTGTTCTTGCTATTGTTTTTATTTTCTTTTTTAAATATTTACTTAGATTTCAATATATTCTTTTTGTAAATGATCATTATGATTAAAGTTGTTTTTTTTAAAATAAATAAATTGAAGTTAAAAGAATGAAGGAATAAATCTTTTGATGTGATACTTCAGGGTCGTAGGTAAGCGTAGGTGTGTTAGGGGTTTTTCGTAGATATTTTAGCCAGAAAGACCATGGCTGGGAGGGTTAAAGGGCAGCAGCATTTTCACCTGTCTGCATCATAGAGACTAAAACACTAATGTTTGGTGGAAGGAAGTTAATATTTTTTTATTTCTTGTGATTTATTTTTGTCAAGGGCATTCAAACGCACGAAAATTTTTTTTTGTAACTTGATCTAAAGGCTGAACCAAGAACCCCGCCCAAAACTACTGAACAGGCTAGTCTGCAAGACGTGCGTGAAGTTTCAAGCCAAGATCCACTTAATAAATTTCTTTTCGGCGAAACCTCGTTCTATCTAAGCATATTCGGGAAAACAGAAAATTGTGACACCAAGTCGAAAATCAAAAAAATAAGTTGTTACAATCTCTTATTTTCCCTTTTCTCTTTATCTAAAATTCTCACTTTTTCAAAGTTTGGCTTGTGTCCGTTTTCAATGCAGTGTTGTGCAAGTGCAGTTGAATGTTTTCCTCTTTTTATGTCAGCTTTATGTTCGTCTATTCTCACGCCTAAATTTCTTTTCGTTGTACCAATGTACATTTTTCCACACTCCTCATTGTCACCGCCGTCACATTCAATTTGATAAACAACATCACTTTGATCCCTGCACTCAATCTTTGTTTTTGTTTGTGTAAATAAATTATGTATTGTCTTGTTTGATTTATGCGCGAGTATTATTTGTTGGTCTTTTATTATCTCTCTCAGTTTTTTGTTCTCAGTTAGCCTTGGAATAAACGGTAGACTATAGTATTTGGCGTTACCAGATGTGTCATTTCTGTTTTTTCCCCCTGAAGAAATATTATTTTTAACTTTTGCCAATAATGAATTAATCAACCCCTTTGGAAAATTGTTTTTCATTAAGATATCCTTTATTCTTGTCATATTCTTAGATTGAAATTTTACGTTGCTTTTTTTTATAACTTTGTCAATTAGATTCATTGCCGTATTTATCTTTTGTTTCATGGGTTGTGTTGAGTGGAAATTCATTAAGCGTCCAGAAGCAATTGGTTTCATATACCAATCTGTTATTATTTTGCCATTTTGTCGGAGTATCTTCATATCCAGATATGGTATTGCATTGTCCTACTTCCTCTCTAGAGTAAATTTCAATTTGTTATGATATGAGTTAAATGTTTTCAATATTATGTCTTCGTCTTTATATTTTATTATGGCAAATAAATCATCTACATATTTTGTGATCAGTCTTATTTGTATATTGTTCATCTGTATTTTTTCTCTAAAATTTATTGTTTATTAAAAATACATATGAGTGTGCATATATGTACTTTGTTTTAAATATACACTAAAGCATATGCTAAAAATTAAATTAAATACATACATTTAGGACTTATAAAAACAAAGTCAAACACAAACTATCCATTTTAATATCCACCGTACACAGAAAAAATTATTGGCAGTTTCTTTTCAATTAATGGTGATTTTTGAATTTTAAAATAAATCTAATAACGTTCTTAATTGATTGAATTAAAAAAAAATTTTTTTTTTCAATCAAAATTTTACTTGATTTTAAGCTTAATTTTAAGTAAATGTTTAATTGAATCAATCAACTCTGTTGTTTGAATTGAAAACTTTGTTGAAATAATGCTAACACAAACATAGTATAAGAACGTAGATATTACGTTTATTTTCATATAAGTTGAGTGCGCCGGTAGGCTAGCTGGTAGTGAGCTAGACTATCAACGCCGGGGTTGCTGGTTCGATTCCCGCCAGAGACTCTGGTTTCTTTCCTGCAGACAAGCGAAGAGCTTCGCGGTATTAGCTTAGGGAATTAAAAAAAAAATAAAAAAAAATTTCTGTGTTGTAATCAATTACGTCAGTAATTCATTCAATTAATATATTGATATTTTTTAAATACTTTGTTAATTCATTCAATTAAAATATTGTTTAATATTAATAATTTTTTCAATTATTTTTGTAATTGAAATATAAAAACTTTTTAATTGGAAAAAAAATCACTGTTTTGCAATTTTTGCAAGTTTGAGTAATTGGTATAATCATTTCGGTGATAGGTGCAAAATTAAACAATTTTTTGCTTGTTTCAATTATTTTGGTGATTAAACCCGGTTTTTACTTTTTTCTGTGTATCGAATAAAGTTGAACGGCAATTGAAAAAATTCGGGGCTTCTAATAAAATTTTGTGTCAAAATTTCTATCCCATCTCCAACGTTGTAGGTGTTTTTGGCTGCAAGAAAGACAACGTTTATACATGTATGTATGTAATTTTATAATTATATTTAAATTACTTACCTGTATAAATAAAATTTTTGCAGTATTTCTCCGAGAAAAAAGTTTTAATTATTGCGTTGTTAGCTAAGTTTTCCGGTTTCCTGATGCTCGCAGACGTAAATGACGTGAGCATAATTTTTTTCCTTTGTAAATACACATCGTTTGTTTTGACAATAAATGTTTGCTCAATAAGAGTATGCGTTTCAAAGCAACCAAAAATTATGGTACTAAACATACCTTTTGTGTGCAACTTATATTATGATTTTATTTGTAAAGTTGAAAATAAAATATTTTAGTTGCAAACATTTCACATAATTTAGTATGTTTAGCTAGATCAGAGTAACTTTTAAGATGTAAATCACCATATAATATTATTATAGTGATTTTAAAAATGTTACGAACAAAAAATATTTTTTCAAGTTATAGTAGGACCATAATAAATTTATTAGGCAAATATGAACAAAAATGGACGCAGTGACCACTTATTAACTATGTTTTTTCTCTGCGTGCAAGAGCTACAACTTTGTATCAGGTTAATCAAAATTCCGAACAGTTTGCAAGATATGAGCCTGAGAAAATGATCACTTTTTTGCAAAAATGACACCGAGGCCCTAAATCTTAAAGGGTCAATAAAAAAAAGTGCATGACTTTCGGCAAAACTGGGAGAACGGGTCTTTTTTTGTGGTCCTTTATGGTTATTTATTGTCCGTATATGGTTATTTTGCCAGGACTTAAAAAATTACACACAGTGTTATTCAATCTCAAATTTGATGATTTTTCGTAACCCGTGGGTTGAATGTTGGTTAATATTACTGAGGGTGTAGAAGGTGAGTATAATTCTGGCGGATTTGTTTCAGAAACTTTTGTTTTTCTCAATGTTCTAAATAGATGAATGATTAAACAGTCAATGATGCTAAGAATAATCATGTAGAATCCAGTTGACTCTCTATTTGCCAATGTTCTAAATTTTATCGTTCGGATTTCATGTGTGTTGTTGAGATGCAGTTCGTTTAGACTTTCGATGGTTAAAAGAATTTCCAATTTTTCTTCCACAGGTATTGGTTGTAGCGCAGCAGGTATGTTTTTTATATGTGGAGCTTCAAGACTTCGGTATATTTTGTTCTGTGCCATATAATTGTAGTGTTCTGAAATTTTATTAGAAAGGTGCCGGATTGGTTGTGTTTAGTATTGTCGATCGGAATATTTCTTCTATCTGAGGGATATGTTTATTGCTGCTTTAGTTGCAGGATGATGGTAGGCTTCTGATATTTGGTATGCAATTATTGTTACTTAAATTTATTAATTGATTATTATTACAAATTTTTATAGAATCATATATTGCAAATATTTCATTATCATTTTTTATAACTTCATTATATGGTAAGTTTATAATTTTCTTATTTTTCTTAACAGCGCGTATTACAATATTTTCGTAAATTTTTTTATTTGTCAATGGTAACTTAATAATATACAGTATCATTGAATTATTAAACATGACACTAACTCTGGCGTATTCCACCACCTTTTCGACTGATGCAAACGGCATCTTTTCTTCTATTAACTTCTCTAAAGCTAATTTTACTTCTTATTTATTCAAAATTAAGGAATTTATAATTCCATTTTTAGCCCATTGAGTGGCGTTATTAATATTTAATAATTGCCCTTTTATGAGTCTTATTCGATTTTGCAAGGTTAACATTATTTCGTTTTTTATATAATTGTCCTGGCCTATGGCCTATGGCATTTGACATTTGATTAATTAATTTGGTTACATTATTTAATCTATCGTTTACATTTTGATTTATTACAATTTGATTATTATTATTTTTATTTAATTCTAACATATTAAATTCGAGCATTTCGAAGTCATCGTGGTCTGGAGTGTCAGCGATATACTTCCATGCAGAGCCTATTACATTAATTGGCCTTCTAAATCTTTACTTATAATTATTGTTATTAATTTCACTATTATTATCATTTTCAGTATTATTTTTTTTATTATTATCATAATTATTGTCTAAAGGGGCAATACCTACTCTAAATTAAGTTCAAAGTTTGTATTATTTCTTCATTAAGGATACGGTTAAAAGGATTGGATTCGGTAATATTCCGTTCGATGTAAGTCTTGGTCTGTTTTACAAAAACGTCATATTGTTTTAAGTCAATGGGGTGAATTATTCTATATGTTCCGTCTTGAATCTTGCTTTGATCGTTCTGATTGTTGTAAGATGAGAAGACGTGTAGTCCAATATCTGAAATTTAATCTACATACTGTAATAATTGATCTGAAAGAAAAAAGAAAATATAGGGGTTTTATGTTTTAATAAGGCCTTTATGGACAGTTCTTCCGGATCAGGTTAACCGTCGAGTTTTTGTCACGAGCGACTATTTCCTTTTTGAATTTCGGGGTTAGTTTATTACCGATTCTTTTGTTAACTCTGATATAAATTATGTCTCCTTCTGAGTATACTTTTATCGGCGTCCTTCCACGATTATGATAACTGAGGTTTGTTATTTGTTTCTCTTGCAGTTTACGCATTGTTTCCCTACGAAAAGTCTCAAGCTGTTCCGGATCACTACTGACCTTTCTACCAAACAATACTTCGACAGGTTTTTTTTCCAGTTGTTGAGTGGACAGACAAATTATATTGGTTAACTGATCTTTCTAGTAGCTCTTCGAAAGTGCTATGAGCTTCCTCTGTCTTGAGACAACGCATTATCTCTTGAATGAAACCTCTCAACTTGCCCATTTCAACAACTCGTGTACGGGGGTGTCCGATAAACTTTAACACCGAATTCATATTCTACCATGTGATTAGTAGAAACTGAATTGAAGGACTTTTCACTATCGAAAATTATAGTTTCGGGAATAAGAAAAAATAGTATATTCTAATGTCTTCGGCAGCTCTGGATTTAATAACTTTTGCCACGGCAAACTTTGAAAATCTTGAAATTATCTATAGCCGTTAATACAGAATGATTGTCGGTAATAAATATATCGAGATGCACAATTTGTCTAGGATATTGTGGAATGGGGGTTGCTTGAATCTCACGTTTGGCAGGATGACGATCGTATTTATTATCTTTACATACCACACAACCTTTTGTTATCCTAGCAATTTTCTTATTCATGGAAGGAAAATAATATCTCTCAGGAATTTGAATCTTATTTTCACGAGCATTTCTATGTGCTGGGTTATCTGTTCGCAGAATGATATTCTCCTGCTCTTGTTCATCAATAACATCTTCGACTTGCAACTGCGTGAACCTTACTTTAAAATTACTGAAATGAGAGGGATAGATCTTCTGAATTTTACCCATAATACCTTCATTCGTTTTAATGCAATACATAACAGACGGATTTAAATAACGTTTCAAAATTCCTACTAGATCATCAGAACTATAACAATGCAGAGTAATTATAAGCCTATGGTAAGTCGGAAAATTTATTTTAAATTGATAAGAGGATTCCGTTTGATCTTGATTAGGAAAAATTTGATTTTTAAATACATTAAAAAGGACATCAACAGAGTATATTAAGTTATGAGAGGAACTCTCGTTGCTGTGTTCGCTATGGGCCAGCGTGTTTATCTCCGCTTGAGGAATTCTTGATAGGGCATCAGCCACAACATTTTCTTTTCCTAGTTTGTAATGCAACTCATAATTATATTTCTCGAGGATCGCTTTCCAGCGTTTCATTTTATTGTTGTTGTTCTTGTTACTTAGCGCGTAAGTAAGGGGTTGATGATCTGTATAAATATGTACTTTAGCAGTACCGTACGAATAATTTCTTAAGGAGCCCATATCAGAGCCTATATGATTGCTAACATTTCTTTCTCGTTAGCGGCATAACTTTCCTCAGTTTTACTTAGCGTTCTAGATATGAAAATAATAGGTTTATCGTCCTGCGAAAGTACAACACCAATGGCAAAGTTTGATGAATCGGTCGTTAGTGTAAAATCTTTTCCGAAATTTGGGTATGCCAACATAACATCTCCGGAAACGAGAGTTGATTTAATTTTATTAAATGCTGAAATAGCTTCTGAGTCCAAATTAATATAAATTTTTAAAGATTGATTCTTGGACATACGTTTAGCGAGTTTCGCGTAATCTCGAACAAACCAGCGATAGATAGTACACTGACAGACCTAAAAATTATCTTAATTCCTTTAGTGTTCTGGGTAGCGGAATTTTGGAAATAGCTTGCGTTTTTGCCGGATTGGTGGTAATTCCCTCAGAGGCAGGCGCGGATTCAGGGGGGGATAAGGAAATCCCCCCCCCTTAATTATAAAAATATGTTTGGTTTATCTCGATAATACAATAATTCCCAATAATAATATTTTTTTATATGCACAAAATTTTAGGAAATCCCAGCAAGGTTTTTTTTGTTTTTTTTATTGAATCTAACGAAATTTTCAAAAGGTATCCAAATCTTAATTCTAATAGTTATTTATTAGATATTTCCAATAAAACATCTAGTTTACTGTATTAAAATACTAATTATTCTACATTCAATCCCAGCAGGAGCCATCTAAATCCAAAGAATAAACGTTTGACTTGAAAATGCGTGCGGTTGAATTTTTAATAAGCCTTAGTATATGCAATATTTATGTATATATGTGTTATATGAATCCAAATTCTATTCGATAATTTTTGACGATAACACAGATTTGTCGGGGAAAACCCTGATGTCCTTATCTTAAAGATATTTCAACATACAACAAAAAGTTGTTAGGAAAGCAATTATTGGCTTTGTTGTAAACGCATTTGAAGAGGCTTCAAAGGATATTGATAATGAAGTTGATGCGAAGGCACTATCATAAATAGTTCTAAAAGCTTTGACAAATGTTTGTCTTGACCTAAAAAATCGTGTAGGAAATGGAACAGATGGGTGTCCTCTGATGCCAGCAGAAAATGGAGCTGTTATAAAATTCTGGACAAATGCAAAACAAATGCCTTGCTATTCCCATAAATCAAACAACTCAATTTTAAAAAGCAACAAAGTGCCATTAAAACAATAAGTTGTATCATTTGGAGTAGTGTTTTGTCCGTCGTGCTGTTAACACGTTTTTTCTTTATTGTCCCCGTGTTCTCGTCCTTTAAAGTTAAAATTAAATTACTGGTGTTTACGTCGTCCGTCAATTAAATAGAAAAAAAAATAAATAAACAAAATAAAATAAAAAATTTAAATAAATACAAAAGAAATAGTTTAAACTTAAAACAATAAAATAGACCAACAATTTTACATATTAAACTAAACACACAAAATCCAAAACAAACAAAAAATATACACAAAACATAACTGAAAATATTTAAAAAAAAAACACAGCACTTAAAAAGAAAAAATACAATAACAACACTCACTTAATAACTGTGGCTTCAATTCGAAATAAAAAAAATAAAACAAACAACAAAAACAATAAAACACATTTCAACTCTTTTAAAAATCTAATTTACAATAACAACTAAACAAGTGCACAATCATCTACATAAATAACCTACAACACACATCAAATACACAACCACACAATATCAGGATACATTCACACCTCGATATACGCTATACGCGATTAAAAATATATTTTTTTGGCAATGACCAAACGAGGGGCCTTTATGTCCCCGTTTACAGTGCCATTGCTGTTCACTTTTCCCATACCATTTTTCTACGAAGTTTAATTGGCATCATGCCAGATTGCTGTTGGTTACTTAATGACAAAGGCATAACACTGGCCATTGAGTAACTTCCTCAGAAGCAATTTGGTATTTTTGTCACGTTTACTATCGTAAGGAGTATTGCCTTGAATCTTCTTAATTT
This sequence comes from Pollenia labialis, assembly GCA_949318255.1. Classification (NCBI taxonomy): domain Eukaryota; kingdom Metazoa; phylum Arthropoda; class Insecta; order Diptera; family Polleniidae; genus Pollenia; species Pollenia labialis. Next base: position 48,456,703 of record OX439140.1, read on the forward strand.
GTAATGACAGGTAGATTTCACATAGACTTCTGCAATATACGCGGATTGAGAGCGAATTATTTCTCTTTATATGCTCACATTCGCTTCCATCGGCCGGATGTTTTCGCCTTATGTGAAACCCAGGTGTGTGGGGATGCTGATCCACAGGATTTTTCCATACCTGGGTATCAACTTCTATCCCTTTTTTCTCTTCATAGGGGCCTTGCTATGTACATTCGCAACGATGTTGTGTACCAGTACCAGCAACACCTTACATGTGGTGATGCGGAATTTAGTTCCCTCTGGGTTAAATTCCGGATCAGGACACACATGTTGCATTTCGGATTTCTGTATAGAAGTCCAAACATGGAAACGGCGGCTTCCCTTAATGGCTTTGACGCCCTTTCCGATACCATTTCTAGAATCCTGGAAAGTTGTCCGAACAGTAAAATTGTAGTTGCTGGCGATTTTAATGTCCACAACTGTTCCTGGCTTCGCCATTCGAGCCATACAACTCCCGAGGTCCAATACGTTGAGTTATTCGCCGCGCATTACAAATTAGCGCAATTAGTGAATGAGCCAACACACAATTCGTGTGTTGTAGGGCAATCTTGAAATACTCTTGACCTTTTTCTCACTTCTCACCCTCGGGAATTCGGATCACAATACCATTTCTGCTTACTTTTCATATTCGGCACTTCATAGCGTTTCGAAAACAGCCCCGAAACGCTCGATTTTTATTTATGAAAAGGCTCGTTGGGCCGAGCCTAACGAATTTTACCGGCATTTCAACTGGAAACTTTGTTTCCTTGACAATAATGTTGATGCCGCAGCAAAAATGGTCGTAAATGTAATTTGGCTTGGAATTAAACTTTTTATTCCCTCGAAGCAAATTTCGGTTAAACCAAAACTTAAGTGTTGGTTTAACCAGACGTGCAAAAATGCAGTCAGATCCAGAGAGGAGGCGTTTAGTAGTTGGCGTTTGAATAAAAACGCAACTACTGATCACCTACGAAAGAAGGCAAGATCTGAGTGTGCCAAAGTACTTAGACGGGAAAAATTTATACACGAACAGCGTCTTCGTGCTAAGGTCCTTGCTGCTCCTCGGGGCAGTAAGACCTTTTGGTCCTTCGTTAAAAGAGTAAGGGACAGTGCTAGTTCTTCTATCCCAGCGCTTTTAAAGGACGACCAAATATTTACTGACCCGATTGATAAAGCTAACCTCTTGGCTGAACTGTTTGCAAGTAATTCGTTCTTGCCGGAAAGCAATCAATCACTGCCTGTGGTCGGAAGAGTATCATGTACTATGCCCAAGATATTTTTCCGATCACGCGCAGTCAAAAGGGTTCTTTCGGATCTTAACGTAAACAAGTCACCGGGGCCGGATGGCATATCAGCACTGGTATTGAAACAGTGCTGTTCGACGTTAGCTCGTCCGTTGGCCAACCTTTTCAGCTCTTCGTACCGTGCGGGAATCTTTCCCTCTTGCTGGAAGGTGGCCAATGTTCAGCCAATCCCCAAGAAGGATGAGGCTACTAACCCTGACAATTACCGCCCAATCGCAATTTGCTCTTCGCTCTCGAAGGTGATGGAGAGCATGGTTAATTACCATCTTGTGAAATATCTGGAGACGAATTCACTTCTCAGTGACAGACAGTATGGTTTTCATGGTAGCCGATCTACAGGAGACCTGTTAGCGTTTCTTTCAGAACGTTGGAGTCGGTCCATTCACCGCTTTTGTGAATGCAAAGTGGTTGCTCTGGATATTTCCAAGGCGTTTGATCGAGTGTGGCATGGTGCGCTTGTGTCAAAGCTTATTGCTTTTGGTGTCGGTAATGATTTCTCTCGATTTATATCGAGTTTCCTCAGTGATCGCACTATACGTGTTGTTATAGATGGGATTGCATCAAACCGGGGCCGGATGGCATATCAGCACTGGTATTGAAACAGTGCTGTTCGACGTTAGCTCGTCCGTTGGCCAACCTTTTCAGCTCTTCGTACCGTGCGGGAATCTTTCCCTCTTGCTGGAAGGTGGCCAATGTTCAGCCAATCCCCAAGAAGGATGAGGCTACTAACCCTGACAATTACCGCCCAATCGCAATTTGCTCTTCGCTCTCGAAGGTGATGGAGAGCATGGTTAATTACCATCTTGTGAAATATCTGGAGACGAATTCACTTCTCAGTGACAGACAGTATGGTTTTCGTGGTAGCCGATCTACAGGAGACCTGTTAGCGTTTCTTTCAGAACGTTGGAGTCGGTCCATTCACCGCTTTTGTGAATGCAAAGTGGTTGCTCTGGATATTTCCAAGGCGTTTGATCGAGTGTGGCATGGTGCGCTTGTGTCAAAGCTTATTGCTTTTGGTGTCGGTAATGATTTCTCTCGATTTATATCGAGTTTCCTCAGTGATCGCACTATACGTGTTGTTATAGATGGGATTGCATCAAACGAGTTTCATCTGAATTCAGGGGTACCGCAAGGTTCTGTCCTTTCTCCTACGCTATTTCTTATATTTCTTAATGACCTTCTTAGTCATACTACAAATCCTATCTACTCTTTTGCAGATGACAGCAACATTTGTCATTCATATTCCTTCGATCATAGGCCAAGCCTTGTTGAGATTGGGGGCAAAAGGCAGAATATGAATGACACACTTAATCAGGACCTAGCTGCAATCTCTGAGTGGGGTCAAGCGAATAGGGTCGAATTTAATGCACGCAAGACCCAATGTTGTATGTTGACCCACAGACGGGCCGTGGGACCAACTATGTCATCTGTAGTAATGGGTGGCATTGATATTGAAGAATCGGATACTCTTGATGTTCTGGGCATGAGAATACAGTGCGATGTCCGCTGGAATAAACACGTTTTTAAAGTGTCGAAAGAAGCATTCAAGTGTTTAGGTTTTTTAAAACGGTGCAAGACTTACTTCACTTCATCCGATCTCCTTACTATCTATACCACCTATATCCGACCGAAGATGGAATACAACTCCCATATATGGGCAGGGGCTTCAAAGTCTATTTTGAACCTTCTGGACCGTGTACAAAGGAGGGCGGTGATGCTCATCAATGACAGTAGGGTATCCAACTCTTTTGACTCATTGGAGCATCGTCGGAATGTGGGTTGTGTGACACTTTTCTATCGATATTACCATGGGAGGTGTTCCACTGAGATGAGTGAACTTATTCCACCCGCCCCAGTATTTCTTCGTAATACTCGCTCATCCAGTGGATCACATCCGTTTGTAGTCGATTGTCCTGTGTTTCGCATTATAGAGAAAATTCGTTTTTCAGTCGAACTATCCGTATGTGGAATAAACTTCCCGCAGAGGTCTTCCCCGGTACTTACAATTTATTAAGAATCAAGTCAAATGTCCACAAACACTATTCACTCTTTCCTCCTTCCCAAACCTTATTTTCCTGATCAACACAATGCACTGCATATATAGGGGGCATCCCCTGAGTGTTGGTTTATCGCTAAAAAAAAAAAAAAAAAAAAAGAAACGACAAATTTTTTTAAATATAATCATCCCAAGCGAAACGCAGTTTTATCAAAGTATTTGGGAGCCAAACTCTCTACATTATGCAAGACAAGATGGTTGGACCGTCACGACTCAATTTTACACTTTGCAACAAGTGTACATCATATAGTAGAAGTTTTGGAAAAAATATCTGAGTGGAAAGGTAGAGATACTTCATCAAAAGCCTTATATTAAGGAACTTGCTTAGTAATTTTGAATTCATTTACGGAACAAACATATTAAGTGTAATACTTATTGTATTACAGCCGCTAAGTATCGTTTTACAAAAGCACGATATAGATCTTTAAAAAGGATCAAGCCTTATCAAAACTTAAATCATGTGCCTTGAAGAGAAAAGAAATAAAGCCGAAGAACTATTTAAAGCGATTTTTGAAAAAGTTAAAGTTATCTGCGTTCAAATCGAGGTTCCAAACACATTCAAAATGTTGATATTACTACCGAGTAGATTACATTCCTTTATTGAATTTTTTTAGAAGTTCTCAAAACACGTTTCCCAATAGATATCCTAAATGTAAACTATACAAAACTTTTAAAATCACAAATAGCTGATTATGTTTGATAAAAGAGATAGATAAACACCTACCAACATCTAAACTTGAGTCTGAACTGTTGCATTGGCAACGAACATCGAAAATATCTGAAAATCTATCAGATTACGTTGTAGATGCTTTAATAAACTGTGATGAAGGTATCTACCGAAATCTAAAAAAAATATTTAAGATTTTCGTTTCAATGCTCGTCGACGAGCAGAGCAAGTTTGAAATGGCACGAAAAATGGCTGGCAAAATGGCACGAAAAAGTATAAAAAATGGCACGAAAAATGGCAAAAATAAACATGTTATTTAAGTTTTTATTGTAAGTACAATAGTATGTATAGTTGTTTTTAATACACTTTTAATCTAATTTTTGTTATAAAATTCTGTTTAATAAAGAAATATTTTTATAATATTTGTCATACAATTTTTTTATCGGGGAAATCTTATTAAAAAACGACGATTTGCGTCTTCGATTTCTAGAACACCCCTGATAATCTCCTGTTATCACATAAAACAGTTCTATAAATGAAAAACACTCTTTCAACATCGCAAGATGTAACTGGAGCATATTTGAACACTAAAAGTTCAGATGGAGAAAGGTTGTCAATAAATGCAGCCGTCTCACTTTCATTAAAACAAAATTGTGAGAAAATCGATTAAAATACTTTTTTAAAACTGAAATGCCAAGCCATATAGATTTTTCAGGAGTATTGAATAATTAACCACACGTATTACGATCTAAAACGTTTTTCAAACTTTTCAACAAAATCTTTTTTACTGACATCGTGTATTATTTTCCTTAGCACTGTCAATTAAGCCAAAGCTTTCATTCTGTAGTTCTGTGCCTAAGGGAGCCACACAGAACTTTAACCAATCTTCACTTTTAATACAGAGATGCAGGGCACCTTCAATTTTGGGGAAATTAAAAAGTGCTGATTGGAATTACAATCACTCATAAGAGTGATTATAATTGTAGAGAGAAGGGAAAAGAAATAAATGACAATTAGAGAGTTGTCTAAGGGATTTACCTAGATTGTTACCTGTAGTTTCCAATCTTAGCGAGTAGGCGCTTTGTTCACACTGGTGAGTAGGTGAGGGTTTCTTTTCCTTGTAAGGAGTCGGGTAGATCAGTACTTAGAATTTAAAACACATAGGTTAAGAAGACAAGTTAATTTTAAGTATTTCTTTATTTTAAGTTTAGGTTATGTTGACAATTTTAAATTCTTAGTAGGCGGAAGATAAATCAAGTTGACATCGCTGTTGCTAAGGGCCAATTGAACGAACAAAAAATGTCTAATCTAGAATTTACCGACATCTGCGGTTAGCGGATAACCGAAACGGGTTGAAATAATTCATAATAACGACATTCATAATTAACTCTATTTATCCTTTTCTAGCTCTAAAATACCAACGCCCTCTATAATTTAATTTACTTAACTTATTTTGAAAATTCATTAGGGAGGTACAAATTCATATATTCCAAAATAAGTTAATTAAATACAATAAAGTTCAAGTAATAATTTCTACAATAATACATTCTTCAAAAATTCATACTAATAATTCATATAAAATATAATAATTCAAAAATTCATAATAATAATTCATATAAAATATAATAATAATAGTGTCTAAACTTGTTTAGACATGGCGCCGGCCCAGGCCGTTGCCTGGAGATTATGGGTTGTATTTAACACACAACACGTTGGCCAGCGACTTAATGGCCTCGGCCAATAGCTGCCCATCAACACGGGGTTCTGGCCTACTGGCTGGTTGCACTGCTAGTTGTTGAGTGCGCTGAGTATGCTGTTGGTGCTGATGTTGTTGACGGCGATGTTGCGGTCGGCGATGTTGTTGTCGGCGATGTTGTTGTCGGCGACGTTGTTGTTGTTGGCGACGTGGTTGTTGTTGTTGGTTGCGTTGTTGTTGTAGGCGACGTGGTTGTTGTTGTTGGTTACTTTGTTGTCTCCTCACTATGTGTGTGGATCTGCTAGGGGTTCTGCTGGGGGTTCTACTGGGGGTTCTGCTCGAGGCAATTGCGCTGTCAGGGGTGGTTCTCATGACCACCGTGGCCTCTTGCTGTCGCAGTTGGCGAGTTGACATATGCAGCATCGTGTGATGCTGTTGGTTGCACCGTCTACACACTTCTTCCGAGGTGCATGAGTTTAACGAATGGCTTCTGGCCAAGCAATTGAAGCAATAACGCAAGTTGCTAACCACTTCACGCCGCCTTTCTACGGACATCCTTTGAAACCTCCGGCAGTATTTTAGTCCATGATACCCCCGGCAGATCACACAGTAAAAGACCTCTAAGTCTCTAGGCTGACTCCGCTCACCACTAGGGTTACGTCTCGGGCTTGGCACTCGTGTGGCGGTTAATCTGCGATTAGATCTGCTATTAAAGAGAAGACACAGAAAATAAACATATAAAATTGAGTTAGTAAATGATGCAAATTTCGAATGGAATGGGAAATGGGTGTGCTGTATTAATAAATACGGGGAATTTCGAGGATGGATGGGAGAAATGGTGAGTTAATGAAGTTTTAGTAAATGTAATTAATATAGTAAATAAAAATTTATGTGAATTAATTGGTCATTCTGAAATATATGAGAATGATTTGTGTAATGACACGGTATGAAATATATGAGAATGATTTGTGTAACGACACGGTATGAATGCGACGTAACATTAGTTACTCAAAAACGGCAAATAGCATAGCTTTACTATGGGTCTCGTCACTAGCCCAGAGGATGTACGTACCTTTGCTATTCGAGCGTTCTTATCAGTACCACTAAAGGTCCTTTCAATCCTACCTAAACGCCATTCGTGGGGAGGTAGCAAGTCGTCAATTACGACTACTAAATCGCCTACCTGCCGGTTTGGAGCCGAGTTCTGCCATTTATAGCGCTTATGTAAGGATTTCAAATAATCCTCCTTCCATCGTATAGCAACCTGATGATTGATCACTTTCAACCTTTCCCATCGGTTAATGACAGACATGTTTTGGCAGGATTGTTCGGGGAAGGCCATTAAAGGGGCACCTCTTAAAAAATGTCCTGGAGTTAGCGCTGTCAAGTCCGAAGGGTCCTCTGACAGGGCAGAGATTGGCCGCGAGTTTAAAACGCCTTCAATACGAGCTAGTATGGTGGAAAATTCCTCAAAGTTGAATTTCTGCGCGCCTGCGATGCGCTTCAAATGGAATTTAAAGCTCTTTACAGCGGCTTCCCATAAGCCGCCCATATGCGAAGCGTGGGGTGGTATAAACCTCCATTCAAACCCGTGGGCCAAATATTTTTGTGCTATATCTTCAGCTGCGTTTCGTAAAAATGTGGCAACTTCGCGTTCAAGCACCCTACTGGCACCAAGAAAGTTTTTACCGTTGTCCGATGTTACCCTTCGGGGGAGGCCCCGCCTCCCGACGAAACGAGCAAATGTGGCTTGAAACGCCTTTGAAGAAAGCTCTGAGCATGCTTCCAAATGGACAGCTTTAGTACTAAAGCAGACGAATACGCATACGTATCCTTTAACGTAAGAGGATTTGCGTAAAGGTGATATTTTCAGCTCGAAAGGCCCAGCAAAGTCAACTCCTGTTGTTTCAAATGGTGGTGATAAAGTACACCGTTCAGGTGGCAAGGGAGCCATAATCTGAGAACCGGCTTGCTTTTTTTGTATAATGCAAGTTTTACATTTTCGAATTATGCTTTTCACTCGTGGTTTAAGCCTTGCTACAAAATACTCAGATTGTATGAACCTGCACATTTGGCTGCATTCAGCATGATAGAGGAAGGTGTGCAAGTATTGTAAATACAGCTGACAAAATTGCGAATTACCTGGTAGTATTATAGGGTACCGCTCATTGTATGGGAGAGTTGACTGGACTAGTCTGCCATTTGCCCTAATAATTGAATATGAGTCCAAAAATGGATTTAAAGGTTTTAGCGGACTTTTACTTTGCACATTTTCACCAGCCAGCAGACATTTGTACTCTTTATTGTAAAATCTTTCCTGAGCTAAGGCAATAAGGCGCAATTTTGCAAATTTCATTTCCTCATGTGTTAGATTTATTATATTCTGTGACTGAGACCTTACCCCTTCAGGTTCCCTGCACTTTTTATAAAACCTGAATATATAACATACAACTCGTAAAGACTTGCTAAAAGAAGAGAATCTACTCAGTATGTCATCCTCCTGAACTTCAGTATGTAGAGCATGGGTTAAAATTTCAGGTACCCCTGAAGGTTTAAGGGGATTTCTTTTTGGCCATTCCGTTGAGGGTTTAGTCAGCCATGCTGGTCCATGCCACCATAGAAAATTGTTCGCTAGATCCTGTGGCCTACAGCCTCGTGTCCCTAGATCTGCGGGGTTATCATGAGATGGGACATGATGCCATTTTGCACCCGACACTTATCTGTGAATCTGGGCTATTCTATTAGCGACATATGTTTCCCATGTTGAAGGCGGTTTTGACAGCCAACCTAACGTAATGGAAGAATCAGTCCATAAATGAACCTCTTCAGCCTTCAGATTCAAAGCTGAGATAACATAATTAACTAAATTAGCGAGGAGAACCGCCCCACTGAGTTCTAGACGTGGTAGAGAAACTGTTTGTATAGGAGCAACTTTACTTTTTGCTACTAATAAATTAACAAAGGTATTATGGGAACTGTTCTGACAGCGTATATAAACGGTGGCACAATATGCTGATTTAGATGCATCCGAGAACCCGTGCAATTGTACCTTGTCCTTAGGCTCATATTGTACCCAGCGCATAATCGAAATTTTCTCAACTTGAGCGAGATCTTGAATAAGCTCGTTCCACTTTTGTAGGCATTCTTGAGACACCTCCTCATCCCATTCTAGGCCTTCTAACCATAGTTGCTGAATGAGAGTTTTTGCTCTTATAACAATAGGTGCCAGCCATCCTGCGGGATCGAATAGCTTTGCAACCGATGATAGAATTTTTCGCTTTGTTATTTTTGCAGCCTGCTCAATTGGCTCGAATCTATACGTAAATGAGTCTGAGAGCGCATTCCACTTAATACCAAGGGTTTTGGTAGAGCTTGCATCGTGAAATCGCAAAAAATCAGAATCATACAAATCTTCTTTTGGAATGTGAGAAAGCAAATGGGGATCATTTGCAGTTATTTTCTTTAAAGAAAATCCAGCTGAGCGCAATATAAACATAAGCTCCTTTTGAGCGGATAGAACATCATCTAACGAGTAACCTCCAGAGAGAATGTCATCGACATACGTCTCTGTGCGCAGAATTGATGCTGCTTTAGGGTGTGTGGATTCGGAATCAAAGGCGAGTTGTATTAGAGTCCGAATTGCTAGAAAGGGAGCACAATTCACGCCGAAAGTTACCGTTTTCAATTCATAGTCCTTAATCGGGCCGTTATCGTCAGGTTGAAATAAAATCCTCTGAAAGGGCGTATCAGCAGGATGTAACCGTATCTGGCGATACATTTTTTCAATGTCGCCATTAAAAACATATTTATATCTTCTCCAATTGAGAATTATTGAGATCAAATCGCTTTGTAGCGTGGGGCCTGTATATAAAACGTCATTCAGCGAGAATTGCGATTTTGTTTTCCTAGAGGCATTAAATACAACTCTAAGTTTTGTTGTTTTGTGATCCGGACGCACTACACCATGGTGAGGTAAATAAAATGAACCATATTTGCCGTCAGAGTTAATTTCACTGGGTGATGTTTCATCCATATGACCAAGAGTGAGGTACTCCTTTATAACAGCCCTGTATTTTGACTGAAGGTCGGGGTCTTTGGCCAGAGTTTTTTCCATGCTCGAGTATTGAGCTAAGGCTATGAACCGAGATGATCCTAGATATATTTTGCCTGGAAAATCAGGTCTGAATGGTAATCGAACGACGTATCTACCATTCTCATCTCGAGTTGTTGTTTCACTATAAAATTTTTCACAAAATTCATCTTCCACTGACCTTGAGGGAATTGCCGGAATTTCTTCCTGCTCCCAAAACTTCTTTAAAAGCGCATTTAGCTCAGAAGTTTCAGCCTGAACAACAGTCGTTGTGAACGTCTGAATCGATTGAGTTGTCATGGGACCACTCAGAACCCAGCCAAAGATTGTATTGTAGGCCGACGTTTGACCACAAATATTTTTCTTTATACCTTCAATGTTCAAGGAATGTTCATAATCATTCCCTAAAATTAAATCTATCTGCGAAGATTTATTAAATGTTGGATCTGCTAGATCCAATTTAGCCAAATCGGTTGAGTATGGTTTTTCAAAAGAGCATGCTGGCAGTCTTTTTGTAACCTTTGGCAGCACGATGGCTTTAATAGGGACTCTCAAGTCATACCTTCTGGCGTATAAAACAAATGAGCATTCTTTATTTGCCTTTTGCTTTTTCCCGCCAATACCGATTATTTCGAAATGAGGCCGATTGAGTGGGATTTTGTACTCTTTGTCTCATATGCAGTAGGGTATGATGGGATTTTTTGCATTGTAAGCATGTATGTTTGCTTTTGCAATTTGATTTAAGGTGAGACGAGGCCAAACAATTATTGCAAAATTTGTTTTTAAATACATAATCTACTCTTTGCTGTACCGTAAAGGCTCGAAATTTTGGACATATTCTCAAAGAGTGATTTTCTTTGCATAACTTACAAGATAAGCCTAAGTTATCTTGCGACATGTACGTTTGTACATCATGATTGGGTGTATCTGACAACGTGAAACAATCTTTAGAGGCTTTTATGCTATTAAGACGTTCTACCGCTTCATATCTGTCCACAAGGAATTGGGACATTTGGGTCCACTTGGGAAGCTCACGTGGTGAAGTAAGAGATTGTTCCCATAACGATAATGTTAAATGTGGAAGTTTAGTGGAAATGAGTCGAATCAAAATAGGGTCCCAGCTTTCCACGTCGACGCCAAGCGTTCTGAGAGTAGCCAGGGTATCATTAACAGAAGATTGAATTCTCCGAATTGATTCGCTTTCTTCCGTTTTTGCTGAGGGTATATCAAATAATATCTTAATTTGGTTGGCAACCAAAACTCTTTTGTTTTCATAGCGTGTTGTAAGAGCTCTCCATGCTAATTCGAAATTTTCATTAGAAAGCGGATATCTTTTAACTATTGCCCCAGCCTCCCCTCTTGTTTTATTTCTGAGGTGATACAGTTTCGTAACTGGAGTAAGCTTAGGGTGGCTTATGTACACGGCCGTGAACATGTCACGAAACGAAGGCCATTGTTCATAGCTGCCTTTGAAAATTTCTGTATCACAAGGTGGAAGTTTAATAAAAGATGTATCGGTGGCAAAGTTTTGAGTTGAAGCCCGCTGGGGTATAGAAAATGGTGCCGTTGTATTGAAGCCTTGAATATGGGAAGCGTCACATTGAAATGTTTTCACCAAATCTATGATTTGCGAGTTGCAATGATAATAAGCTTCAGTACACGCATCAAAATTTGTTCTGGCTATATCTTTAAACTCTTTTTCTATTAGATTTTCAGAAGCTGTCATTACCTCCTGATAGGAAGATTCTAGCTTGGCCCATCTTGATTCCAAGTCCTTTAACTTGACCCCGAGAACAGATTCAGTCTGGTCTTCAACATGAATCGTATTAAATTTTTGGCAAAACTCGAGTAAATGATCACAATTAAATACAAATTGATCTTTTTGCAAAGGGTTAGAAGTATTTTGCCCTGTTGTATCCATCGTAAGAACCGGGATTTGATTAGTTTGGTTTGATAATATAAATTTCGGATTATAATGGTTAGTGTGAGGAATTTATAATCGCAGTAGCTACTATTAATATTACTAATATAGTTTTAAATGTAGCCGTACTTTAAACTTGCGTATTAAATTATTGTAGGGATCAGAAGATACGAATCGTACTAGGTATGAATATTCTAGTTTATTATAGAATTAAATAGGGTGCCATGGGCTAGGGTTCATACTTTCTTTATAGAGCTAAGGGCTAGAGCATACTCTAGTTATGTTGTCTAATTTTACTGTAAAAAAAGTACAACAATTAATCGAATAAAAAGTGATGAAATTAGACTGCCAATCTTCATTTATTGTTGAAGGCTTCTAAATGCAAAAATTTGTAACCCCCGATTATTTGAGGTATAACAAATTTGGGTTTTATAAATTTGACTTAAATTTGACATAAAATAAAGTATGAAATTTAAGGAGAAATTAATTGGTTTCAACAATTTGGGCTATCTGAATATAGTACTAGACTTCAAATTCTAGTTTCAAATTCTCCTTAGATATTTACGGGCTATGGGATTATAGCCGCTCTGTTAATTTGTATTTATAAATGTGAGAGAAAACCAATTTTGATTTTAATATTAGGTATTCAATAGGGCCTAATGATATTAGGGGGTTATTTTATTTGAATACCTATTTTTTATTTATTAGTTCACATAAAAATTGTTTTTCTATATTTATATACTCTATTATAATTTATTTTGAAACCAGTATTTTTCGAATAAGTAGAGACCAATTATTTCCGTAAACGTTAATACTTAGTGAAACACAAAATTATTTTTTTTTCCATTAAAATTTATTTAATTTATTGTATAATTAGTATTGGGGTTTAATTGAATTAAATTTCATTAAATAAAGTTAAATATCAATTAATTATAATTCACTATCCACTTATCCAAAATCTCCAGGTTTAGTACAGAGAAAAGTTTTTTCCACAAACTCTTAGTGCCTTGTGTATTTAGTCCTTTTATTTGTGAAGGGTTGTTTTTGTTTTCCTTTCCGTTTTCTATCTCAAGAGATCAATCACTTTTGAATAAGGTTTGAGTTGGAATTTGGATTCAACCCTTTTTTCCTTTATTTCTATAGAGATGCTTACTATAAATCCGTAGAACATAAACACAATTAAATATTTTGCTGTTTATGTTAACGCTATTAATTTTTTATTCTTTTTTTTTCACTTTTTAATAAACGTGTTTAAAGTCTATGATTCAAACAACTTTAATAGAGAACGTACTAAATGTATTTCCCATTTACTCGGTATTCAAGTTTATTAAAGTTGAAAATTTAAACAACAATTTGTTGTTTAAAATTTTAGAGACCGCTTTTAAATTTTTCTTGGTTTATCTTATTTTATTTAAAGTGTGCCATAAAAAGTGCAAGCGAGTGTATAGCAAACTTTTTACTTATGGGAACCAATTTGTGTACATTCCATGAAACTTCCCAACAACCGGTCTGTTCGTGTTCTAAGACAAAATAATCCCACTGGAATTAAGGTTATGTACATTCCAGGAAACTTCCCAACAACCGGTCTGTTCATACACCAAGAATGCACAAATGAGTTTAATTTCAGAAATTTAAATTTGTTCTATTTAAGCGCACAACTTTAAATAGTAAACAAAACAACTTTTATAATAAAAAAACCGCATAAGCAACTACATATATTTCACAGTAAATCTGGGTTTAAATTCGCTTTATTTACTTATCTCCGTTTAAATCCGTAAGCAATTTCTTAAATAAATAATTATTTATCTATCGCCATGCTTGGCGGTACTGAGAAATAAATTTAAATTGACTTTTATTTTTTTTTTTTTTTTTTTTTTTTTTTAATTTAAATTAAATTCGATTTTAATTTAACCATAAATTAAATTTTAACTTTTGTAAGCTAAATTTAATTTCATGTGAACGCAATATATTTTCTTTTTTGTTACCGTATTCTTTCGCAGCGGAGTGTATTTGTCTGTCTCTTTGTTTTAATAGGTATTCCAATATAATTATTATAAGTATATGTGAATGTGTATGATAATGCATTTAATTATAATATAGAATATTTTATTCTTGGTTTCCACGGTGTTTGTTTTCTCTTTTTAACAAAATTTATTTTTACAAATAGAAACTGGGAATTATTTCCTTCCGAAGGTTACTTTATATTATATTCAACATTTTTATTTTTCGAATTTATTCTATGAGCTAAATTTCAGTTATGTATTTTATAAAGCTTTTTTGTAATAGTCCTATTCCTTCAATTTTTCAGAAATGACTTTATACACTATCAGACTATTATATTGTATTTTCTTGTTACATTTTACCTTAGGTTTCCTTTGGAAACCAATGAGGTATATTCTATGTACAGAAAAATTTACAATTATTAGACACCAGCAGAATGTAATGCATTTTCTGGCCCGCTACGACCTTCGTCAGCATTCTTTGTGTCACACTGGATAGTGATACTTTATAAATTGAATGTATTTAACTCAACTATTTTTACAAATAGAAACTGGGAATTATTTCCTTCCGAAGGTTACTTTATATTATATTCAACATTTTTATTTTTCGAATTTATTCTATGAGCTAAATTTCAGTTATGTATTTTATAAAGCTTTTTTGTAATAGTCCTATTCCTTCAATTTTTCAGAAATGACTTTATACACTATCAGACTATTATATTGTATTTTCTTGTTACATTTTACCTTAGGTTTCCTTTGGAAACCAATGAGGTATATTCTATGTACAGAAAAATTTACAATTATTAGACACCAGCAGAATGTAATGCATTTTCTGGCCCGCTACGACCTTCGTCAGCATTCTTTGTGTCACACTGGATAGTGATACTTTATAAATTGAATGTATTTAACTCAACTATTTTTACAAATAGAAACTGGGAATTATTTCCTTCCGAAGGTTACTTTATATTATATTCAACATTTTTATTTTTCGAATTTATTCTATGAGCTTAATTTCAGTTATGTATTTTATAAAGCTTTTTTGTAATAGTCCTATTCCTTCAATTTTTCAGAAATGACTTTATACACTATCAGACTATTATATTGTATTTTCTTGTTACATTTTACCTTAGGTTTCCTTTGGAAACCAATGAGGTATATTCTATGTACAGAAAAATTTACAATTATTAGACACCAGCAGAATGTAATGCATTTTCTGGCCCGCTACGACCTTCGTCAGCATTCTTTGTGTCACACTGGATAGTGATACTTTATAAATTGAATGTATTTAACTCAACTATTTTTACAAATAGAAACTGGGAATTATTTCCTTCCGAAGGTTACGTTATATTATATTCAACATTTTTATTTTTCGAATTTATTCTATGAGCTAAATTTCAGTTATGTATTTTATAAAGCTTTTTTGTAATAGTCCTATTCCTTCAATTTTTCAGAAATGACTTTATACACTATCAGACTATTATAAAGTCATTTCTGAAAAATTGAAGGAATAGGACTATTACAAAAAAGCTTTATAAAATACATAACTGAAATTTAGCTCATAGAATAAATTCGAAAAATAAAAATGTTGAATATAATATAAAGTAACCTTCGGAAGGAAATAATTCCCAGTTTCTATTTGTAAAAATAGTTGAGTTAAATACATTCAATTCATAAAGTATCACTATCCAGTGTGACACAAAGAATGCTGACGAAGGTCGTAGCGGGCCAGAAAATGCATTACATTCTGCTGGTGTCCAGTGTTACCGTTATGCGACTAAAGTCGCATTTTTGCCCCTTTTTGACTGCCGTGCCACTTTTTTGACCCCTTCGTTTTAAATCCCCTTTTGTATCATTTTGTAGTTTTGTGTGCCCCTTTTGCCCCTTTTTGAACCAAATTTTTTTTATACTGTCAATCAATGAATCCGATATCTATTTGAAGAGAAAATAGCATCTAATTTGGAAAAAATTAAAATAATTCAGGAAGGGCTATCTATTAACAATAAAATTTACCTCAAATTTCTAGTATATGTATTAAATATTATGAATAAATTAAACCGTAATTTTCAAAACGAATCATCACAAATTATATAATTAGTTTCATCCACGAAAGATATTGTATTAGAATTTTTTAAAAAATTTTTAAAAAAAAAGTATGTTATGCAAACAAATATAGAACAAATTGATTTTGTTGATGTTTTGCATATAAAAGAAACTCTTAATATATGTATATATCGGCCACGAAGCCGAGCTAGAAATATGTACTAACAACATCTTAAGTAGTGATATTGTAGAAATTAAAAACAACATTTTACTTTTTTACCAAAAGCTGTGCAAAGAAATTTTATCAAGAATTAATATTAGCGATAAGAGGCTGAGTTCATTAAAGGTTTTAGATCCAGTATTTATTAAGTCAGCTGAGGACATAAATTACTTTGAAATTGTTACCGTTTTTATTGATATAACCAGGACCAGAACCCAGATGATTTTGTAAAAGAGTTCAAACTTTTAGAAACCAGATCAAACGATAAAGCTATGAAGCAATTTTTAAAATATCTAAGCCTGAAACATTTTGGTACGAAATTGGCAATTTAAAAAACTGTTTGGGTGACAATTTATATCCAAACTTGTATAAATTTGCTTCGTATGTTTTTACTTTACCAAATAGACTGAAAGTAGATACCTGTCAGTCTATGTTATCCGCTTTAAATTTGTATCAAAATGACTTGGAAGATTGGATTCCAAGTGATGAATTGATTAATAAATATAGATTTACGTTTTCAAAAAAATAGATATTTAATAGTTGAAGAAACAACATAACAATGCAATTTATAAAAAAATGGATATGTACCTGATATTAACTATCTTCCTATCAATACTTTTATATGCTTTTTCCTCGAGGTTTTTTCGTAACTTAATTTTTTTGGTAAAAAAGTAAAATAATCCAAGTGCATATGTACATATACTTACATATATACATATCTCTATCTATTTAAATTTAAAGTTTTTTTATATCAAATCATATTATGAACTATTTTTTGTTTTTGTAAGTATTGTTATTACACTATTTTAAGCTCGTTTTATTTACAAGTAATTAGTAACTATTTTTGTATAAATAATTGAAATAAAAATTTTATGCAACAGTTCATTATCGTTTACTTGCAAACAAGACATGTATTTTCACGATATATGTATATATGTATGTGTGTTTTCCCAAACAATTTGTATTATATACCTACATATAATATATTTTTTTATAAATATGAAGTTTATTTTTTGTTATGTTTAGTTTTCGATGAAAATAATTTAATAAATACATACGTTTTTTAAATTTCCCTGTTTTTAAAGTTGCCCCTTTTTTTCTCAGAATTCCCCTTTTTGTGACACTTTTTTTTTGAAAATCCCCTTTTTGTGCCCCTTTTTGAAAATTTTGAACGGTAACACTGCTGGTGTCTAATAATTGTAAATTTTTCTGTACATAGAATATACCTCATTGGTTTCCAAAGGAAACCTAAGGTAAAATGTAACAAGAAAATACAATATAATAGTCTGATAGTGTATAAAGTCATTTCTGAAAAATTGAAGGAATAGGACTATTACAAAAAAGCTTTATAAAATACATAACTGAAATTTAGCTCATAGAATAAATTCGAAAAATAAAAATGTTGAATATAATATAAAGTAACCTTCGGAAGGAAATAATTCCCAGTTTCTATTTGTAAAAATAGTTGAGTTAAATACATTCAATTCATAAAGTATCACTATCCAGTGTGACACAAAGAATGCTGACGAAGGTCGTAGCGGGCCAGAAAATGCATTACATTCTGCTGGTGTCTAATAATTGTAAATTTTTCTGTACATAGAATATACCTCATTGGTTTCCAAAGGAAACCTAAGGTAAAATGTAACAAGAAAATACAATATAATAGTCTGATAGTGTATAAAGTCATTTCTGAAAAATTGAAGGAATAGGACTATTACAAAAAAACTTTATAAAATACATAACTGAAATTTAGCTCATAGAATAAATTCGAAAAATAAAAATGTTGAACAAAATTTATTTTTTTTCCTCTTTATTTGGAGTGACAATAAAGAATTGTTTTTACATTTGCTTTTCTCTTTATTTCAATAATTTTAGTTTTATAAAGAAAAAATTCCAGTCCGCTCTTCTCTGTTTTCCCGTATTCCTTATTCATATGAGATCACAAATTTTAAGAGCGTAATTATGTACGTACTTATTATTTTTTGATGTTAGTTTCACAAAAAAATATTTTAAGAGAAAACAAACCCGAATATAAGCAAGAAAATAATTGTTTGAAATGTAAAATGTAAATTGCAAAAATAATTGTTTAAAATGTGAAATGTAAATTGCAAAAATAATTGTTTAAAATGTGTGTGTGTGTTTGTGTGTATATGATTTAAGCGTTGTTGGTTTGATTGCTAAGAGAACGTAACCAATTTTATGTTTGCAATTAAATTTTTTAAGGGCAAGTTTTTGTGTTTAAGCACCTTGTAAAACAGTAAGGGATTTATTTAAGTGCATGTGAACGTGTGTGCAGTGATGCCAACTTTTTGAGAGAAAAAAGCACTTACAAATTTAAAAAAAGCACTAAAAAGCACTATTTCGAGCAAAAAACAAGCGTAAAAAAGCACTTAGCAATTTTTACAATTTAATTAAACACAAAACAAGTTGCATTGGGCTGTGCCGATTTTTCTATACCTCCAAAATTTAAAAAAAGGCGCCATCGTAACCATGAGTAACCATTTTTTATTATTATCTTTAATAAAAATAATATCATCCAAATCATTTCGATCGTCATCAGCTGAGTTTTAATTTTCCACAAAACAGTTGCAGGGTTGAAAGCTACTAAATAATGAGTGAAAGAAGCAAGTCATTTTAAAAAAGTAGGCGAAGTTTTTACTGGCCAGTTCGTAACTCGAAAAAAATCTGGCCTTTTGCCAATTTCGAAAATTTGCAATGATCGACCATTGTTTATTAAACTTAATCATAGTCCAAATTTTAGTAAACAAAACCTTCTATTTTGCCGTTTAAATAAATCTAAATTAAAATCGTGCAAAGTTTAATAAGACAATTGGCGTATCATGCAACTTTCTTAAAAAATAATGATATTATAAAATTATTTTACTACGCTTCTGAATAAAGCACACACATAAGGTGTTAATAGAAAAACATGTATGTTTGTATTCTGATACTTAGTCAAACCTTTTTGCAATAGCACTAGAGGTAGAAGTGCACAACACGCGGTTATTTGGAGACGAGTGTCGTGCGTTTGAAAACTAAAGCGCATGAAAAATGGCAGGTTACACAACGCTCGTTATAAAAGCATTTTCTGTCAGTTGTTTTTAATTTATTTAACACTTTGCTTATACCAAGTAACGTTTTTTTTGCTTTCTTTTGTACGGTTTTCGACTGCATGTTTTTTAACTTTTCAATACGTTTTTTCTTCACGACTCAAAATCGTTGCTTATTTCCATTCACAATCGCTAATATTTTCCAAGCAATTTTCTGTTTTTGAAACCGTGTCTACATCTTTAAAAAAAATGTTTACTGAAAACAAATACATCGTTTTTATTACGATTACTAAATATGTTGTCAACGCTAAATAGTGCAACGTTTTGTAAAATTTTCAAATTGCTAGGAAGCCTAGCACTAACCACGCTAATAAAGTTTTTGGTAAAATGAATGCAAGTTTCTTTTATCACTTTTTTTTATCATTTGAAATCTTAAAATTTTTACAGGCCTTCTCAAAATTTTACCCGAAATAGCAAATCAAAGTTATTCTCTATATAAATGGTAAAAAAAAAAAATAAAAATTGTAAAAAGCACTAAAGGCACTAACGAAGAATTTAAAAAGCACCAAGTTAGTGCTTTTTCTTAGTTTGGCACTATTGATATCATTTTGGCGTTTTGGGGCATCAAAAAGCACCATGAATAGTGCCAAAAGCACTTAGTTGGCATCGCTGCGTGTGTGTATGAGTTATAACGTGTTTGTTAAGATCTTTTGGTTTGTGCTTGTTCTCTCTTGTCAATGTAATTTTAATTTTTGGTTTTTCTTTGTAAATTTTAATTTTTGTTTTCCCTTTGTAAATTTGCAAGGCATAATTCTCTTATGAGAAATAATTTTAATTTAACTTTCTGATTTATATTTTCTGTATTTTTTTTTTATGGGAACATAAAGTTAAGAAAATTATTCCGCTTTTTTTGTTTTTGTAAATTAATTATTACCTTAAGAGAAAACAAATCTAGAATCTAGATTCTAACCGAAGTATGTATGTATTATTTCTTATGCGTGTGTTTTGGTTTTTTCTTCTCTTTTCCACTTTTATTTTCAGTATGTATTATGTGTTACCTTTTTGTTATTGTTGTGATTTTGTGCTATCTTCTTTTTTTCCTTAACTTCTCTTAAGCTTCTTAAGCGGTTGTTTAATGTTGTATTCCTCTCTTCTAATTTTAAAGGGATGTTTCCAATGTAGGTATTTAAGTTTTCCTCTTTGTTTTTTTTTTCTTAATTAAATTTGCCACAATTAAAATTTTCTCTTTATTTAAATAAGCAACTTTTAAACACAATTAACTTTTTAAATAGCTCTTGATTACAACCATCAAATTTTTTCCTTTACTTAAGATAACACATCATTTTTATTAATTTTTTTCAAACATAGATTTTAAATCACAAATAGGTAATTTCTTATTTTTCTCTTATTATGCAAAAACACACTTTTCATGACCAAATGTAACTAAGAGGCATTTTTTCTTTTGGTGGTTGATTTTTGCGTACACGAAACGATCTCTTTTTTCCGTTTCTTTTTCTCTTGCGTACGTCTTTTTTTCATCAAAACTCTTTGTTTCCTTTTTTTTTCTGTGCTTTAACTATTCCTATTATACATACATACATACAAAATTTTATGCTTTTGGTTTTTATACCTTTTTTTGAGGCTTATTTAATGTACTTTTTTTTATTTTTATGAAAATTTAAATTTTTCTTTGCATAAAATGTATGTATTTTTAGCACTTTTTTCTTTTCATATTTAAATTTTTTCTTTTTCACACACACACACTTTTTCACTTCACTACAATTTTATAAATTTTTCTTTTAATAATAATTAATTTTGGCGTACTTACAGCTTCTTTCTGTTGTTTTCTTACACTGATGACCATGAAATTTTGATTTTGTTATTACCTCATTTTTTCCAAATTTTGAGTTTTTTGCTTTTCCTCTTTAGTTATGTCCACTGGTTGAACAAGTCGAAGGACCATGTAGTTCTGTGCCTAAGGGAGCCACACAGAACTTTAACCAATCTTCACTTTTAATACAGAGATGCAGGGCACCTTCAATTTTGGGGAAATTAAAAAGTGCTGATTGGAATTACAATCACTCATAAGAGTGATTATAATTGTAGAGAGAAGGGAAAAGAAATAAATGACAATTAGAGAGTTGTCTAAGGGATTTACCTAGATTGTTACCTGTAGTTTCCAATCTTAGCGAGTAGGCGCTTTGTTCACACTGGTGAGTAGGTAAGGGTTTCTTTTCCTTGTAAGGAATCGGGTAGATCAGTACTTAGAATTTAAAACACATAGGTTAAGAAGACAAGTTAATTTTAAGTATTTCTTTATTTTAAGTTTAGGTTATGTTGACAATTTTAAATTCTTAGTAGGCGGAAGATAAATCAAGTTGACATCGCTGTTGCTAAGGGCCAATTGAACGAACAAAAAATGTCTAATCTAGAATTTACCGACATCTGCGGTTAGCGGATAACCGAAACGGGTTGAAATAATTCATAATAACGACATTCATAATTAACTCTATTTATCTTTTTCTAGCTCTAAAATACCAACGCCTATAATTTAATTTACTTAACTTATTTTGAAAATTCATTAGGGAGGTACAAATTCATATATTCCAAAATAAGTTAATTAAATACAATAAAGTTCAAGTAATAATTTCTACAATAATACATTCTTCAAAAATTCATACTAATAATTCATATAAAATATAATAATTCAAAAATTCATAATAATAATTCATATAAAATATAATAATAATAGTGTCTAAACTTGTTTAGACACATTCATAGAAATCCCTTTCTTTTGTAACTTCAAGAAGCTTGAGCAGATGCATTGAAAGTACTTTTTACGTTTGATTTTTGCATTATTCGGCTAGCATTTCGGATAGATTCTGCCTTATATTCGCTTAGCTTTTTTAATAATTTTTTTCTGGGTTTGCAAAAAGGTATTCTTTGGCAAGCTGGACCAAAAATTGCTTTTTAAAAAAATAATTTAAGAAATGGCAAAAATGGCATATGCCATAAAAGTCAGTTATGCTACGAGTGAGGGGTCATTTCCTACCTGTCGTCTAATAAAAACATGGCTCAGATCAACAATGACAGAAGAAAGACTGTTCTATCTAAATTTGCCTCACAAGGAATCATAAAATGCTTATTTAAAAAATTAATTTATATTGAACTGATCTTATACATATTTCATTTAACCTTATTGTTGAGTTTTTTTTTAATAAATTGTACACATATTAATTTTAATAATCTTTTAAAAACAAATTTTTTACTTTTTTGTATCAGAAAAATTTCCACCCCCCCTAAGACTTAAGCTGGATCCGCGCCTGCTCAGAGGAAATTATAAACCCTAGAAAATCAATAGATTTCTTGAAAAAATGGCAACTGTCCAATTGGACCTTCATGTTGGCTTCCTCAAGGATTTTGAAAATCCTTTCTAAGTGGTGCATGTGATTGTTTTCGGACGTAGCAAAATATACCTATGCCCTCGCGTAGAATATCATCCAGTGCCCTTTGAAAAATTGACGGGGCATTTTTTAAGCCAAAGGCTAACCTGGCGTATTCATATTTTCCATTGTTAATGGAGAAAGCTGTTTTCTCAATATCAGGCTCTTTTAGCAGGATCTGATGGAAGCCGCTTTTCAAATCAAGGACTGAAAAAAATTTATTATTTCCCAATTGTATGAGGACCTCAGTAACATCCGGAATCGGATATTTGTCCGCTATAGTGACTACGTTAAGCTTCCTGTAGTCTGTGACTACCCTGTACTATTTGTTACCAGCTGGATCGGGTTTTTGGGATCAATCCAGACTAGGGAATTACATAGCGATCTAAACGGTCTAATGATGCCATCTTTAAGCATTGCTTGAATCTGATCTTCCACTTCTTTTTTTAGTGACATTGGGTATGGGTAGTATCGTGCATAAACTGGTATATCACTGTTCGTGCGAATTTCACCCCATACCTTAGTAGTGTAAGTTAATTTTCTGTCCGGTTCAGCGAAAAGGTTTGGCACCTTTGCTCTTAAATCAGTTACATTTTTCTTTTGTTCTTCTGTCATTTGTTCATCCCTTATCTCTATCGTATTTACAGATTTCGTTGTTTTTTGAAACAATTTAACTTTCACAGCATTACCAATAATAATATAACTCTCCTTAATATATATAACCGCTCCAAGTTGTTTGAGGCTAACGTGTCCCAGAATTCCATGAAAGGATTTCAAAGTGCGTAAAAGATAAAACTTGAGATCAACGTCTCGAATATTGAAAAGATTAATAAATGTATGTTCTCTTATTTCTACAGATCTTGCAAATACATGATTCCTCATTCGGAATAACTCTCCTTGGTAGAGATGGCTGAACATAATTTTTTGTCGAAACGGTATCTATTAAAATATTCAAAATTAACCCACTCTTCGTTTTACATTTTATGTATTACAACGAAGAGTCCGTTAACCTAAAAAATGTAAATCGCTAAAATCAAGGACATTACCCTCAGGTTGACTATCGAATTTGCCACCTTCTGGTGGGTAACCATAACACTCCGTTTCTTCCGGTACATAGCTTGCTTCCAAATGAAAGTTTCGCTGTACCTTATTGGCTGGAGCCTGAAAATCCAACTGAAATGGCCTTTTACCATGCCAATCATTAGGTCTCGGGCTATTCATGTAATTTATCCTGTTTGAGCGTAAACTCGAATGTGGTTTGGGCGCAAATGGACGCGGGGGTGCAAATTGCGTCTGGTGAGGAATATTCCTATTCCAATTGGGAAAATTTTGAGCTGGTCTTGGGGAGAAATTATTACGCTGATAAACGTTTGCTTGGGGTTGCTTGGGGTTGCGGCATGTATGCTACTTGTGGGTAAAAGGTTCGGTGACCCGGTTGGTCCCTTTGATGAACATTTCTTCATGGTACATGTTGCGATTCATGTGGCATTTTATTCGCATAGCTAGATCGAAAATTTTGATTTTCCAATTTCAAACATCAATAAAGGGCTTGTGGCAAATCGGCTAGTTCCTTCATTCCTAAAAGGCGCGCTAAATCACCTTTAAGACCTCGTACGAAAGTATCGTGTCTTATCGCGATACGTTTGTGTGAAAAGCTTTAGTGGCTCGTCGCCCAAATCCATGAATAGAATTCTCCAGGGGTTTCCAGAAAATTCACGTACACATCGGACAACGACCGGAATTTTGTCCAAGCCTGTGTAATCATTAATCTGGGCAGGATCAATAGTTTGGTCCGAAAAGCTCAAAAGTTTGTGTTCAGGAACGCTGTCGCCTGAATTAAATTTTGGAAGCGTGTTTCTAATATGTTCTGAACTATGCTCCCTATTAGAGCAAGATTCACGTTCTGTCCGTGTTGCACGGAAGGTGCAGGATTTGGGGTTGTATAGCGATTGGAAGGGTTTATCATTACAGGTCGGATGAGGTTATTTGGATTCGACATATTTAAAAGAAAAAAGTTTTTTTTATGCAAAAAAAAATTATATTTTCTTTTATAAAAAATTGTACTTCAACGATCACCGATTTATTTTACTTAATGCTAATATAAATGTGGTAACTGATAGGAAATAATTAAAAAAATAATACAGTAATATAGTTGTCTGGAACATGATGATCTAATGCTGATGTTGCTTCTTTACTATTGTAGGTTGTTGTTGATGGTTTCCTTTATAATAACGTTGTTGTTGTTTTTCTTATAATATCTCAGATTAATTTTCCATCTTTTTCTTTGTCTTTTATTATATATATATTTTTTTTTAGATGTTCACTTGTCTCTAAATTTGTTTCGGGCTTTAGCTATCGGTTTGTTATGAAAACGGGGTTTAGTCTGATATTTGAATACTTAGGGTGTTTTCTTTTCTACAAAAAAAGTCACATTTTATTTAAAAAAATGCAATTTGGTGTTCGTTTCTTAAAAATGCTTTGCTCTCTAAAAGGGCAGCGTGTTTTATTCAAAAAAAAAAATCACCCTTAAATATCATAAGGCATTGCACATTACGCCCGTATAAAAAGAGAGTGTTGATAATGCCCTGTAAAGAGATGGCTTCTGTTTATATATGGGGCTACCAGACGAAGTTGGGAAAAAATTGCCTTTTATTAGAACAGTAAAAATTTTAAGTTTTAATAGTTATTTTTCTAATATTTTATAGTAAAAACAAAAAAAACATTACATTGTTAATGGTAGGTTGTCAGTGGTATAAAATTTAAATGAATTCGGTGTTATAAAATTATTTTTGAAAAAAGCACGTCAATTCAAGAAATAGTAAAAACTTGGTTATTAGGACAGTAAAAATTTTAAGTTTTAATAGTTATTTTTCTAATATTTTATAGTAAAAACAAAAAAAAGCATAACATTGTTAATGGTAGGTTGTCAGTGGTATAAAATTTAAATGAATTCGGTGTTATAAAATTATTTTTGAAAAAAGCACGTCAATTCAAGAAATAGTAAAAACTTGGTGCTAATCAATCGGCAATCGGGCAAAGGTATTTTCTTGTTTACATATTTTATGAGAAACAAACTAAAGAAATTGCAATTTCATCATTCATTTTGTTCATTTATTTAATATCAATCTATTAACAAATTAAGGTTTATGTATTTTTTTTTATATTCTGACGGACATACTTTTAGATTTATGTACATATTTTTTTATTGAAGAACAAACTTTTTGTCAGCTGTTAAAATCAGGGGCCAAATTACGGCATTCGATATCGATTGAAATTACAATACAATTTAAATGGGAATTTCGATCGATATCGAATGCCGTAATTTGGCCCCAGGGCTATCCAATTTTGTGTTTTGTTCTCGTCAAATAAATAATTTCAGTATTACATGTTCGGCAAGACATTTTATACATGCACCTTTCAAAATGTGGTATTTTTTTGTAGCAAAGAAAACACCATTAGTTCTTTTTTATCTTCAATTTTTATTTCTTTATAATATCTAAGTATATTAAGCTTTTGTTTGCTTTTTTCACGTAACCTTATAAATAATTCTTTTATCTTTCAATTTTTATTTCTTTATTATGTTAATTTTTTTTCTTGTAATTTAATAAATGATTCTCTTTTTCACTTTTTATTTCATTATTATATTTATGTTAAAGCTTTTGTTGGTTTTTATTTTAATAAATCATGTAGCACATAAAACCAATTTATATTTATGGGAGAATAATTTTGTCCACCTATACGTGTAAAATTTCTCTTTATTTATATATATGTATTTACCCTATAATGTCCAGTGAAGCGGCTGGTGTGCAACTAGGGTAGCCAGATTTTAAATTCGGAAAAACAGTACATTGAACACAAAAAAACAGTACAATCAAGAAAAAAACAGTACATTTTATTTTGGCGAAAATACAACTATTTATTTAAATATATTTAAAACTTTTGATTGAATATGCAACAATTATATAACGAAAAACACTTAAAATGTGTAACACCAACTGATTGATTTCCGTTATATGGCATTTTATACGTATACGAAATTACTCCATTTGCGTTAAAAAAAAAACACTAAAACGAAGCATTTGGACTAAAGGTTTTTTTTTTATTTGAAGACAGGAAAACCATAACATTCCTGTAAGCCATATAAGAAAGGAGAAAAGCCTAACTTAGCTTAAAACTATTAACTCGTTGATTGCGTAAGTATTATATTGGTATTTAAAGCAATTTTCACCACACACATAGTTGCACATATCATATAGAATTTGAGAAAATTTATGTGTCCTAAGTTAATTTTCCAATTTTAAACAATTCTTAAATTATTTACGGCCAATTTGACCAAGTTCAGCTATAATCTATAAAATCCAAAAAACATATTTCAAAAGTAGTTTATGTGGAGAAAAGTGCAATTTGGTATTTTTATAAATTTTGAGCCCGGAGAATTTTTAAATTTGTATGTTTTCAATTTCACGTGATTTCGATTTCCAGAACTTGCCCGAATATTAAATTAAAGGAATTAAAGATAATTGTGTTGGAATAAGTATTTAAAAAATATAATATTTTTAACAAAATTTCGATTTTGTCTTTTTCAGGTGTTTAAAGGAAAAAACTATTGGAAGAGGTAGCCATAAAATCATATGTCTTAAAAATAATAACATGAAAATATACAACTGCTGCGAGTCACCTATTATAATTAAGATTTCTACTGCGTATTTATGAGAAAACAATGACCACAGCGTAAAAAGTCTTATTATTTTAGAGCTTTTTTGTTTGAAACACAACATTTTTTTTAAGCTATGTTAAATATTAGGATATTTTCAAAATATGAGTTTAACAGGGATTTTCTTAATATCTTGGTTTTTTGTAGACTGAACACAAAAAAAACAGTACAAAAAACAGTACAAAGTGTAAAAAACAGTACATTTGCGTACTGTTTCAGACATTATGCATAAAACAGTACAATTGCAAAAAATCAGTACATGTACTGTTTAAAACAGTACGTATGGCAACCCTATGTGCAACACCGTCCCTTTTCTATAGAAGATACTTGGGGGCCTCGTTCTTCACAATCTTCGCGGGAGTTCCGACCGCGCGGACACTTGGGAAACCGAAAAGGATAATATAACACACACGCGATTACTCAAGACACTCTGGATAGTCTTGGTATGCTTTTTTTATTGCGTTTTTTCTTTATCCTTCGGGTCCCTGCTCGGGCGCCAATTAAAACTTAAGGAGTTTTTTGTTTTTAAAAAAATTAATTTTTTAGGAGCGAACTCCTTCTTCATTGTTTCACTTTTAAAATATAACTGAACTTACAAAATTAAATATAATATAAATCTACCCTAACTTATTACGTACATTCCATCACCTCGTGTTATTCCTGATATTTAATATTGCCGGGTAATCGTATTACCGTGGGAGAATAGATTTTCAGCATTTCACAAGTTTATGCTGTAAACCTATCGTCAGCATAATTATCAATTAGGTTGATTTATTTTCTTATTTTAGCTTTTTAACGTATGCAGCGTTAACTGTGTTTGTGTGTTTGGTGTGTTTTTTGCTATTCTCCCAAAACCCTGCAAATATAATTGTTACAAAGTGTTTATAGCGAGACGACATGTCTTCGTTTTTTAACGACATGTTTTCGTTTTTAAACGAAGTTAAAACTAATCCTCTTGTGTACACAATGGTGTAGTTTTAAAACTACTCCTTTGTAGTCCAAAGATGGGTTATATGGTCCTGTCCTAGGGCATCGTAATGTTTAATAGGCCATGTTTTTTTTCCATACGTTGGGTTACTTTTGGACTAGTCGTAGTCCCTTGTGGGCTACTCTTTACACGCGTGTTTGGACTGGTCCTATTATTTGCAGGGAATGTGTTTTTATTTGCAAACACACATGTATAAACGACGGTTGTGCTCTATGTTGTTCTCGCATAATGTTTTTGTATTCATTTTGCACTTGCAAACACACATGTAAAACATATCTTCTATAAAAGAATAATTTGTATATAAATAATAACTTAATTTCAAAAGAATTGCAGAAATTTGTCTCCATACGTTTTTTATCTTTCAGCAACCTTAAGGCCCAACCATAATGGGCTTAAGTTGGCGTAAGCAAATGTGCGTATACATGTTAATTATATGAGACAAACCATATCGAACTTAAGGAAACTTTTTTCAAAGATTAATGAAACTGTCATTTGCTTAAGCAAGGTGCGTATTAAATCGGACATTCCGTACGGAATCAAATGTTTTTTTGTTTGTTTTGCTTTTGGTTTTTAAATACATTTGGAAGACTTTTTGTTAATTTCTGACAGTAGGTTAAGCAAGGCTATGCATATTATGGTTAGGCCTTTAATCGGCAGAATTGTTGTACAAACACTCTTTTGCTTGGACAAGAAGAATGTAGAATGAGATGTTAATTATCCATTTTGTTTTTAATAAATTTGTTGGCAGCGTTACCGCTGTGCGCATTCTTGCCCCTTTTTGACTGCCGTGCCACTTTTGTGGCCCCTTTGTTTTAAATTCCCTTTTGTATCATTTTGTAGTTTTTGTGCCCCTTTTGCCCCTTTTTGAATCAAATTTTTTTATACTGGCAATCAATGAAGGCGATGTGCCTGCCAGGTTTGATATATGTATCTTGAACAAAAAAAGTACTATATATTTAAGTAACAGGGTTTTTAGACAGGACTGCAAAGTGTAAAAACGCCTTGGTAGAATAAGTTTATTTGTTAATTTTATTTATTTATTTTGTAGCTATATGCTTTTTCCTCAAGGTTTGTTCGTAACTTAATTTTTTTGGTAAAAAAGTAAAATAATCCAAGTGCCAAATATTTATGTGCATGTACTTACATATCTCTATCTATTTAAATGTAAATTTTTTTTGTATAAAATTATATTATTAATTATTTTATGTTTTTGTAAGAAGTGTTACTATCAGGGAACCCAAAAATGTGCAATTGCATGTTTTTCCTTGTGCGACCAATGAAGGCAGAAGCAATATATTTATCCGTTTTAGAGCTTTTTAGAAATTTTGGCATCGATTTGTTAGTGCATATGTTTTAAGTTTTTAGCGCATATTTTGCCTTTTTGAGGCATATTTTGATACATGTTCAAAATTAATTTTTTTTTGCAAAATTCTGGCTTATCTATATTAAAAATCTATCTGTATACCCGACGTGTTTCTCCAATTTCTATAATATTTTGCAATAAAGTTAAAAATGTATACATAACAAGGATAAATTGAAATTATAGAAAGTAGTGGCTGTAACCAATGTAATATGAACAACAAAAAAAAAAAAATTAAAATTAAATAAATTAAACAGAATTTCACTTAAACCACAATGGCAACTCGTGTTGCAATCAATATTGGAATTCAAAGTTGTTCACATGACATTTTTAATTGTTTTGTAATTTTTAAATTTAACGAGAAAGAATAACCATCATGGCTGGTCATAGGAAATACAAAAAGTAAAACTTACGCTCGTTTAGGGTCCATCGATGTCAGCAGGCGCCAGTTGACAGTAGACGGTTGAGAATTACCTTTAACATTTCACAAACCATTGTTCAATACGTTATTTTTATGTTTGAATGAAACTGGTAATGAGTGGATAGTATTAAATTCAATAAAAAAACAAATTATATTCGGTATGATACCATCAACATTTTACCGTAAAGCAATTAGTGTTGTAGGATTGTACTTGAAAAAGTATTAAATTTAAACTTTAGCATAGCATATCTAAGGGTGCGTTGAAATTAATTTAAATAAACATAAAGGTGACGTGTGACTTTGTAATATAACTAAAAAATTTTGAAATTTGTAATTTGCAATGATGTTTTAAATAAAAAAAAGAAAATTAAGATTTTAACGTTTTAAAACTTAAGAACAAAATTTAGGAAGGGAAAAGATAAATTTTTCCAAAAATAAAAACCAGATTTTAGAATTTTAAAACAAAAAAAAAATTTGCTATTTTTAATATAATCTGAATAAATTTTAATTTTTGGTGCTATGTTTTCCACTATCTGTGTAAAGGCACTTTACGCCTTCCCTTACTTGGAAGACGTAAACAAAATTTCCGGATTATGACAGCAACAAAAAAATTATCCCGCTGTTACCAATACAAGGATCTGGAAGCTAAAACTGATTTTTCTTCCCTTTTTAGGTATTAAGTCTTGCAGGCCTTTTACGCGAGATATTCAAACGTATATGCACCACTCAATATGTTTAATAAAATTATGCTTATAATGTCATTCCTACAATAAGTAATAAATTTTATACCTCCAAACAAAAAATCACTAATTAAATTTAAAAAGAAAGTCTTACCGTAACAATTAATGCCTCTTTCCTTATTGTTATTTCCTCAATTGGTACGAGAAAATTCTATTTATATTATTATTATTTTTCCCCTCCAAATCAGGTATTCGATAATTTTTTAATCTAATGTTCACAAAATTTATTTATAAATGATGAACATTTTTCAATTTTTAGAAATCATAAATTCCTGGCTAACTACAAAAAAAAATATACAATAAATCAAAATAAACAAACATATTAATATTTCTATTTACAGTACACTTTCCCTACACCCCACAATAAAAATTAGTAAAAAAGTAATACCAGTTTTGAAATAATAGGGATCATAATTGAATACCAGCGAAGCAGACACCCTCACAAAACAGATGAAAAGTACACCTTGTTTCAAATTTTAATCTGAAAAAGGTGAGCTAGATACCATATATTTGTAAATATAATCAGAAATCATACCCATATATCTTTCATATGGTAGACTGCTTTATATCCGCCATGAACGTCCTCAAGCTCATAATTCACGTTCCCAATTCGATTCCTAACAATAGCCCTAACACCCGTAGGTGCCAACTTGGCACTGAAATTATCAACCAAAGAGCTCCGAACGTAATTGCGACGTATTATTATTTGTCCAATATTAAACTCCCGATTACGTGATCTTAAATTGTAAGACCTCACGTTTCTATCATAAGCTTCCTTAACCTTTGTCAGAATAGAGTCACGCAAAAATGTAAAATTGCCCTGTCTTTTAAGTTCGGTGTCTGCTTCCTCTAAAAGTTTTAAGATCCGTAAAATTTGGTAGTCTTGTCCATGAGTAATCATCGTTTGCCCAAATAAAAGTTTTTATGGTGTACGCCTCGTCGTTAGGTGGATGCTACTTCGTATAGCACAATTCACATTTGGCAAGAATTCATCCCCCTGGCGTTCAGTGGCTTCCCTACGCGTTTGCATACGAGTCATTGGTCTTCGAACCGTAAGAACAGGAGTTTGGGCATCACCACCAGCTTCCTGATATAATACCTCCCGCTCTACCTCTGATGGTATATCCCCGGCACTCCGAACTACAGGCATTTTTTATAAATAATAAATCAAAGAACAATAATCTCAAAATTGTAATGATAAAAAAAAATCATTAAGGATTTAACCACTTGATTTGTAAAAAAAAAATTAATAAGGCGCTCCAACTGCGCCCAATGAAACGAAAATAGGTTTTTATCAAATTTTGTTTTATTTAATTACAAGGATTTAAATGAATTTTAAATTACACTGTTTAATATGATTTGAATAAATTTAAAATTACACTTTTGTTTAACTATTAAGATTAATTTGAATTCGTGCGTACCAAGACCGACGTGTTCGATGTCGTAGCCAAGACTGCCAATATGCTCTCCCA
The DNA here is from genome assembly GCA_949318255.1 of Pollenia labialis. NCBI lineage: Eukaryota > Metazoa > Arthropoda > Insecta > Diptera > Polleniidae > Pollenia > Pollenia labialis. The sequence goes on from OX439140.1 coordinate 48,488,906, forward strand.
CTTATTGCCTACCAACCTCTGCTACGTAAGTCAATCACGTTGAGCCACCATGCCTAAATGCTGTTCTAGCACAATTGCCTTTACCGTGTGAATTGGCTGATCGATTAATTTTGTTGGCACTGTTGGCCGTATCGTTAACTCCTCCCTTCTCAAATATCTGCGTCCCGCAGATGACGTGAGCGGCTTGGTAGGTAGAGCTATTTGTGTCTGGGATCTTCACATTTTGTAAGTTCAATTTTCTTCCTACCTTGTACCTTAAAATTCCGATACAGACTCCTAATGCCAGTATGATGCTTGTATTCATGCTGAGTGATAAATTCAATTTCGTTCCGAAGTGTTGGTGTTGGTCCACATTCTGTAGACTTATATCGTGAACCTGGTCAATATCTACCAACAGTTTCTCGTTAAAGACGCTTGACAGGACTGGAAGCAGTGGCTGCATTTTTGAGATGGACGTGCTTCAAAATGCCTCATTGTCAAGGAAGATAGTTTCATTAGACAGACGTATTAGATAAGTACCATTTAGGGTTTCAAAATGTTCTCGACTCTTCAAGACACCTTCAAAATTCGTTATGAAGACCATGTATGCTTTAATCATCTCAATTGTCCGAGTTTGAACCATCTTGTAGTTTGGACACGGATGACTTCCGACAAACTGTTAATTCGTTGATGCGAAGGCAAGGTTGTATTCTGACTAATAAGTACTTCGTTGAAAGGTAACTCGATTTGCTTATTGTTTCTAACAGTTGTTCTAACAATAAGTCGGTGATAGAACTCCTTCTTCAGTTTTGGTATTGACAGAACATACAGTAAAAGAGAGTCGTTAGTGTAGATTGACGGGCTTCCATTTTCAATTGCTTCTATAACGTTGGCATATGGTAGAGTTTCCACTTCCGCAATGACACTATTTATCTCAGCCGGTCAGCCGGTCTTTTTCCAATAATGGAGTGTATGGTATTATTATATCTGTCAACGGCTACGTACATTACTGAACGCTTAGTTCTGAATTTTCTGCTCTTAGACACCTATAGATTTCGATAAGAGTTGAATGCAGGGGTTCTACTTGGCCATTAACTTCACTACGCTGTGATGGCGTCAAGTAAATTAATATCCCTAATTTTTCAAGAAATCTCTTACCAAAGGGCTGAGGAAACTAGTCTCATTATCAGTTACCAACATTTTTGGTGCTGTAAAGTAATGTAGGATCCAAGGCCCATCTATCAGGTCTGCTTACTTGTACAAAAACAAAAAACGATTCTTTTTAGTTGTCAAAAATTTACTACCACATATACAAAGCAAAAGGAAAAAACGTGTATGTGTGGCATACCATAAACGTAAAAACCGTATACATGCGCATGTAAGCAAAATGTAAACAACTTTTGACAACTAAAAAGAACATAAACAATGATCATCAGGCTTCTTGCGCAGACCTTTTCAATGGGCCTTGGTAGGATCTTAACAAGTTTTTCCCTAACATTTAAAACAGATCTATTACTGATATGAAATAGTTTAGCAAATTTTGAAAATTTGTCCAGTACAGAAATAAACTTCTGGTCTTGTATCTCGATTATGTCCATGTGCAGGATTTCACATGGCATGGTTGGCGTGGGGGTGGCCTGCAGTAAAGGCCTGGGCGGGTTCCTATCATACTTATTGCTATTGCAAATGTCACAACGCTCAAATAATTTTTTTATCAAAGACTGCATACGGGGAAAATAATATTTGTCTAGCATTTGCCTTTTATTTCCTCTAGCATTCCTATGCTCTGTACGATGTTCCTTTTCAATAATTTCAAATTGACGATTTTCTAACCTTATATCAGATACTTCTTTCTTGTATTTGGAAAATTGTCGATTTTCTAACCTTATATCAGATACTTCTTTCTTGTATTTGGAAAATTGTTGTAAAGTAGAGGTTGTGCAAAAGTGGTAAATAGCATTCCGGAATTTTAATACCGTTTATAGGATTTGGGTTAAGAGTTCTCTTTAAGACGTCTGACAGTTTTCCCGCATCCCATTCGGGAAAAGAGACAAAATGTCGCAAAAAATTGCGATGGGGTGTTTCACTAGGTTGCAGCTCTGGACCTATTTTAATGAAAATTTGATTTCTAAAAACGTTAATGGGAACCTCCATGTGGGGAATAAGGTCTGATGCATTTTGGCTTGCACTGTGGTCGGTTGATCCCATTGATGAAGTGTCATCATCCCCATTTTCTGATGCCGTTTTTGTAATTTCAGAATCATTATCTTTTACTTCTGAGGCTGTTGTCGTTATTTGCTAGTCGCCCTCGCTGGCTGTATCGGTGGAAGAATCGTTAATGTGGTAAACGTTAGTTTTATTCTAAAGAGAGCATCTCTTCTATACGTGCCTTCCATCGCTTCAATTTGGCACTGTAGTTCCGGTTACCTAAGGCGTAGGTAAGAGGTTGATGGTCAGTATAAATTTTTATTTTTTTTGGCACCGTATAGGTAATTTCTTAGATTGTCCAACGCCCACACTATGGCCAACATCTCTTTCTCATTGTTAGCGTAACCTTCTTCTGCCTTGTTTAGAGAGCGCGATATGAACGCAATTGGTTTGTCTTTGCCAATTTCCCCTTGTGACAGAACGGCGCCTATTGTGTAGTTTGAGGCGTCCGTAGTGAGATTAAAAGGCATGTCAAACTCAGGGAACGCAAGAATTTCTGCCGAGGTCAGAAGAGTTTTTAACGTTTGAAAAGAGTCTAGAGCCTCTTCATTCAATTCTATCCGCACTTGTCTTGACTGGTTAGCTTTTACTAGCGAATTTTCACCCCTCGTTTTGCCACCTTTGCGTAATCCCTAATAAAGCGCCTGACTCATTCCCAAAAATCCCTTAAGCTCCTTAAGGTAAGTAGGAGGTAGGAGATTTTTAATTGCCGTTACTTTTTTAGGATCAGGTTTTATACCCTCGGAACTCACTATGTAGCCTAGAAAATCTACCTCCGTTTGCATGAAATGTGTTTCATCAATATTGTCCTTCAATATTGTTCTTCCGAAAATAGAGTCGACATTATTGAGGTTTTATGCCTCGCTACGACCAAACACAATTATGTCGTCTATGTAGGCGTAACATATTTTCCCTATAAATTCTTTTAGGACGTCGTCGATCATTCTTTGGAAGATAGCTGGAGCATTTTCCAGCCCAAAGGGAGGACGAAGGAATCCAAATTGTCCGTTCATTGTTGAAAACGCGGTTTTAGGAATGTTTGACGGTTTCATTGCAATTTGATGAAACTCGGACGTTAAGTCAATCGTGGTAAAAAATTTAGCATTTCCCAGACTTGCTAAAGTAGCGTTAATGTCTGGTATGGGGTATGTTCAGCCGTTTATAGTCCACAACTAGCCGATATTGTTTTTCTCCGTTTGGTTTTGGCTTTTTCGACACTACCCAAATGGGAGAGTTATAAGGACACTTCGAGGGTCGAATTATTTCTTTAGACAATAATTCACTAATTTGCCTTGCTACCTCTGCCCTCATTGCTGCAGTAAATTGGTTCTGATGTAGTTGTCCTGATTTTAGCTTGCACATTCGTATCGACAGCTTGACTGTCATTGGGTGGTCCAAATAAGTTCTTATGTTTGTCCATTATTTTGTTCATTTCGTCCCCTATTCTTGTGGGGAGGGGTTTATTTAGTATGTAGTTTAAACAGCTAAAAAAATTTTGCTTTAAGAGGTATCTTGATAGTATCCCTAATTAGAAGAACATTTATTTTTCTATCAACTACTGCTCCTAATTCCTTAAGAGTATCGTCACCTATAATTCCGTCGAAGGTGGTTAAACCTGGTAATATATAAAATGTAATGGGATCTAAAACGTCATGTCTTGCAAAAAATGTACCTATTATTTTTTATTTATTTCAATATTTCGACCCGCGGTGCTAACTGTAAGGGGCCTAGACATTGATAAACTTCCGGCGGAGAGTTCGGGTCTGCAAAAGTTTTTGTTCAAGCCAGTGTCGACCAAAAACTTATATGCCTTTCTATTGGAAGCCACATATTCTATGTAAGGAAGGTAGGTTTGCCGCGTCGTCAAAACTACCAATTACTTCTTCATCTCGAGGATAATCCTCAACATTGTCATGACTAGCGTTTAAATGAAACAGTTTTGGTTGCTTATTTCTATTGTACATTTCAGATGCACTCCTTTTCTCAGGATGCTTAGGCCGATTCACATAGTTTAATTTCCGTGACTGAGCCGAACGGTTCACTTCCATTGGTTCTTGTTTAAACTGAAACGATCTAGGATAGTGGGTCTGTCTATAATTTTGGTTTAAATTATTATGAAGAAAATTATTGTTTCTCTGTTGCCAGTCCCCAGGTTTAAAGTTGTTTGATGGTATGTTGCTTACGGGAGGTCTTGGTGCAGTTGTTGTACCCTGCTGGTTATTGAATGATTGTACATTGGTTCGATTCGGTACTCTTGAATGCAAAATGTTATTTCTCATGGTTAAATTTTGGAGTTCGAGGCATGCAGAGTATGCCTCTGGCAGTGTCCTTGGTCGTTGGATAATGACCATTCGGGATAATTCGGGAGTGAGGCCGCGAATGAATATATCTAACATTCGGTTTCTATGCGTTGTGACCAGGGCATTCACAGTCTCCTCACTATATGATTCTGTTTTTAGCTTGCTAATTATCAGAGACAAATAATGATTTACCGTCGAGTAAAATTCATCTATTTTTAATGAACCTTGCGAGAGTTGGTTACGCTGATGCTCCAACGTCTGAACGTCTCTTTTGTCGGCGTAATGGAGTGATAAAATTTTCATCACATCCTTCCAGTCACTATCAAATATGTTGTAGGAGACCAAGGCTGCGTCAGCGTCGCCAACAACCTTTTATCGATTGCTTTGCATAATCGAACGATATATCGGTTTGTTTCTCACGATTTCGAAATCCTTGAGCACCATTTCTACGGAGTGCACCCAAGAGACGTAATGCAAGGGGTTGCCGTCAAAGGTACGCAGCTCTTTTACACTATCGGGAAGTCTACTAATTGATTGTCAGTCTTCCTCAGTCTTCGGCACTTGCAGGATTGCAACAGCCTCGTCCGTGATTGGTAAGTTATTCCGCCCTAGATTTTCTAATTGATCTAATCTTCTACGCAATTCGGCTATATCGTTACCCTTTTCAATCCGACCTAGCCTTGCCTCCATCGCTTTCATTTCTTCCAGGAGCCGGTTGACAGCTCCCGTAAGCACAGTTAAACTCGACCTCATTTCTTCCATGGTCACAAGTATAGGTAGTGGTTAAAGGACTCACCTGAATATATTAGAGTTTTCTTCTCTTTTTTCCGAATTTATAAAGAAGTTATCACTTGCACTTCCACTTCTTACACTTTTAGATTTATTTTGTGGTGATTCAAATATTTTCATAGATTTTTTGCAATTTTTTTTTTATTATTTCAACAGATTCTTTTTCTACTTTTTTGCAGATATATTTGAATTTTTTGTATTAATTTTATTTTTACTTTTGCAATTATTTTTTGCTTTTTATTTTTACAGATTCTATTAAAAATTTTTGTATAATTTGTCTCTTAAAATTTTTTGGAACAAATTTCCTTAAAAAAAGTTTTTTATTTGAGAATTTTTTATAAATTTTCTTCTAATTAAAATGTTATTTTTTTTGTGCTGATTTGTTTGTTATTTTATTTTTGAGCCTTAGCTACGCGGCGCGGCGCGATCAAGTGGGAAAACCGTTTTTGTTATACCCTCGCGGAAGGTCCGCATGTATCCTTTTTGATTACCCACTTTAATAGACGTGGATATCTACTTAGGTACGGGTTTCTTCACGTTCGCTCTGATAACTGTCTGTGATATATTTTGGAATCACCCAGAATATCAGGTTGACGAAGGAGAGTTTATTATTCTTTTATTTTTAATTTTGTATTATTGTTTTTTATTATAAGTCCTGGAGTGCTCCGTAGAGATCGCAGGCACGTTACTAATTTATAGGGAATTGTTTTTTATTATAAGTCCTGGAGTGCTCCGTATAGATCGCAGGCACGTTACTAATTTATAGAGAACCACAGCTGTTTAAGCGGTCCTTGCTCGGGCGCCAGTTAAGGATTTTACCACTTGTTTTGTAAAAAAAATTAATAAGGCTCTCCAACTGCGCCCAATGAAACGAAAATAGGTTTTTATCCAATTTTGTTTTATTTAATTACAAGGATTTAAAAGAATTTTAAATAACACTGTTTAATATGATTTGAATAAATTTCAAATTACGCTTTTGTTGCACTATTAAGATTAATTTGAATTACTTTTGTTTCACTATTACCCAACAAACACGGAGATTTGATTTCAAATTGAAAATGATTTGAAATCAAACGTTTTCTCAAACGACAAACGTTTGATAATGATTTGAAAATCATTTGAAAATCATAGCGTTCTCAACAAAAAGGGGAAATTATTTTCAAATTGAAAAATGCCTTTATTTTCAACTTGCTTTCAAATGTAATTCTCAAATGTTTTTCAAATGTGGATTATAATACAATGTGGAATATAAATAGGACTATTTAATTTTTTTAATTAAAATTTATTATTTATTTAAATAAACTTTGAGATAAACATTCGGTACCATAGAAAAAAAGATGAAATAGTGTTCTTTCCGTCCTCTAATTCTTGGAAAGACAAAACTTGGCTCCCTTTTATTTTGAGGATTGTAGCACCGCGATCGTTCAAAAATCTTTCTTCACTTTTCCGTTTTATTATTTTTCTTTTTTTTCGTATTTTTAATCATTGTAATTTCTCACAAATAATTTTTATTTTTCACAAGAAATAAACTGTTCACTTTATATTAAAATTTATTTTTAATAGTAAAACACATGTAACCACAAAGTAAAAAAATGTAACTTTAATCGCCATTTTTAATGCTTACATTTATTTTTCGCTTTAGTATTGCCAAGTTTATTTTTGATTTGATTTTAACATTTGACAAACATTGACATCAAATTGATAAAACATTTGATATCAAATTTTTATTTTCAAATCATTATCAATTTGGATTTAAATGTTAAATCAAACAATTGAAAAACGTTTGAGAATTGCGTTTGATGTCAAATGATAAAGTCATTTCATATCAAAGGTTTGACTTCGTGTTTGTTGGGTAAGATTAATTTGAATTCGCGCGTACCAAGACCGACGTGTTCGATGTCGTAGCCAAGACTGCCATTTTGCTCTCCCACTTGTTGCCTACCAACCGCTGCTACGTAAGTCAATCACGTTGAGCCATCATGCCTAAATGCTGTTCTAGCGCAATTGCCTTTACCGTGAGAATTGGCTGATCGAGCAAAAATACATTGTCTGGTAATTTAACTCCTAAGTAAGCCGGACACGCGTGTGGAAGTTGGTAAACATAATTAATAGCTGATTAGGCTAAATTAATTTTGTTGGCACTTTTGGCCGTTTTGTTAACTTGCATCCAGTTAAAAAAACTATTTTGTTGATCTGAGCCATGTTTTTATTTGACGACTTGTAGGAAATGACCTCTCTCTCGTAGCATTACTGACAAGTAGGGGAAGTTTTTTTTATGGCATATTCCATTTTTGCAATTTCTTTAACTATTTTTTTAAAAAGCAATTTTTGGTCCAGCTTGCCAAAGAATACCATATTGCAACCTAGAAAAAAAATTTTAAATAAGCTTAGCGAATATGAGGCAGAATCTATTCGAAATGCTAACTGAATAATGCAAAATCGGACTTTCAATGCATCTGCTCAAGCCTCTTGAAGTTACAAACGAAAGGGATCTCTATGAATGAAAGCTTTGGCTTAATTGACATTGCTAAGGCAAATAATACAAGATGTCAGTAAAAAAGATATTGTTGAAAAGTTTAAAAAAGGTTTTAGATCGTAATGCATGTGGTAAATTATTCAATACTCCTGAAAAATCTATATGGCTTTGCATTTCAATTTAAAAATAGTATTTTAATCGATTTTCGCACAATTTTGTTTTTATGAAAGTGAGACGGACGAATTTATTGACAACCTTTCTCCATCTGAACTTTTAGTGTTCAAATATGCTCCGGTTACATCTTGCGATGTTGAAAGAGTGCTTTTCATTTATAGAACTGCTTTATGTGATAACAGGAGATTATCAGGGGTGTTCTAGAAATCGAAGACGCAAGAAGCAGGAATTTTAAACGTCGTTTTTTAATAAGATTTCCCTGATAAAAAAATTTTATGACAAATATTATAAAAATATTTCTTTATTAAACAGAATTTTATAAAAAAATTAGATTAAAAGTGTATTAAAAACAACTTCCAAATTCTTGCGTGGCCCAGTATTTTTTTTTGACAATTTAAAGAAACATATTATTGTACTTACAATAAAAACTTAAATAACATGTTTATTTTTGCCATTTTTCCTGCCATATTTTATACTTTTTCGTGCCATTTTGCCAGCCATTTTTCGTGCCATTTCAAACTTGCCCTGCTCGTCGACGAGCATTGAAACGAAAATCTTAAATATTTTTCTTAGATTTCGGTAGATACCTTCATCACAGTTTATTAAAGCATCTACAACGTTATCTGATAGATTTTCAGATATTTTCCATGTTCGTTGCCAATGCAACAGTTCAGACTCAAGTTTAGATGTTTGTAGGTGTTTACCTTTCTCTTTTGTCAAACATAATCAGCTCAGCAGCTAGTTGTGATTTATAAAGTTTTGTTTCTGTATTTGACTTGATTACACTTTGAGGTAGAAGTTTAGGTATGTTCAATACATTTAGGATATCTATTGAGAAACGTGTTTTGAGATCTTCTAAAATAAACTCAATAAGAGGAATGTAACCTACAACTCGGTAGTAGTCTTCAACATTTTGAATGTGATTGGAACCTCGATTTGAACGCAGATAACTTTAACTTATTCAAAAATCGCTTTAAATAGTTCTTCGGCTTTATTTATTTTCTATTCAAGGCACATGATTTAAGTTTTAATAAGGCTTGATCTTTTTTGAAGATCTATATCGTGCTTTTGTAAAATGATACTAAGTGGATGTGATACAATAAGTATCACACATAATATGTTTATTCCGTAAATGAATTCAAAAGTACTAAGCGAGTTCCTTAATATAAGGCTTTTAATGCAATGTGTCTACCTTTCCACTCAGTTATTTTTCCAAAGCTTCTTCTTTATGATGTACACTTGTTGCAAAGTGTAAAATTGAGTCGTGACGGTCCAACCATCTTGTCTCGCATAATGTTGAGAGTTTGGCTCCATTTTCTGCTGTCATCAAAGGATACCTATCTGTTCCATTTCCTACACGATTTTTTAGGTCAAGACTAAAATTTGTCAACGCTTTTAGAACTATTGATGATAGTGCCTTCGCATCAATTGACACATCAACGTCATTATCAATATCCTTTGAAGCCTCTTCAAATGCAACAAAGACAATAAATGCTTTCCTAACAACTTTTTGTTGTATGTTGAAATATCTTTAAGATAAGGAAATCTTGGTTTTCCCCGACAAATCTGTGTTTTTGTCCAAAATTATAGAATAGAACACATACATATATACATAAATATTGCATATACTAAGGCTTATTTATCATTCAAAAGTAAAACGTTTATTCTTTGGATATACATAAATAGATGGCATCTGCTGGGATTGAATGTAGAATAATAAGTATTTGAATACAGTAAACTAGATGTTTCATTGGAAATATCTAATAAATAACTATTAGAATACAGATTTGGATACTTATTGAAAATTTCGTTAGATTCAATAAGAAAAAAACAAAAAAAAAACCTTGATGGGATTTCCTAAAATTTTGTGCATATAAAAAAATATTATTGTTGGGAATTCTTGTATTATCGAGATAAACCAAACATATTTTAATAATTTAGGGGGGGGGGGGTAAATAAGGAATCCGCGCCTGACTCAGTGAAGTCTAAAGGTAGGAGCTTATAGCGAAAAGTTTAAAACTAAAATTCAAATCTATAAATTAAAACAAAACAATTTACAAATAAAAAAAAAATAATAATATAACAAAATCATCAGTTGCCGCAATGAAGAATACAGGAAAAGAAAGAGAAGAAAAATAGGATCACTAATAGCTGCTGGAACCTGGACAAATGTCAAAAGAATCTTTTCCAAAACAACAATTAGTTATAGAAAAGAAGATAGTGTTTGATTATCCGTTATAGGAAAATAACCGACTACAAATTCAGTTACCTTAAGTCCATATAAACAGAAAATACAAACTAGGAAAACTAAATTTTGAAGAAAAATAATAAATAAATAGAAATAGAAGACAGATTTAGGAGGGAAAGTGTCAAACGAGGATTGTATCCGATAACCACCAGATCAACTTCTCAAGTTCGAACCCAAGCCCTGTTTAACTTCTGATGCATTAAATATCAGACCGGGAATTGCCTATCATAACTACAATAATCAATTAAGTCCACAGCAGAAAAAATAAAGAAAACAAGAGTCAATTGAAAAGTGAAAAAATTTTAGTAAAAGAGTTCATTATGTAAATCAGTACCCACAAAAGATTCAGAGTCCTCAGCATCTAGATGATACTTGCACACAAAACTTAAAAATAACGTCTACTGAGGCCCCACGTTGGGCGCCAAAATCTCTACAACGATTCTCAACTGTAATGTCTTAACTCTGGGAACGGTGCTACCTAATATTACGGCCGTGCTCGTCGGTGGGGAGTGAGGTGTGTTCCCATATGTGAATATTATAGAAGGTTGCAGAGACTTAACTTTAAGTAGCTAATGAACTTAATGATCTACATAATATATAAGAAGAATAAGCGGTAAAAGAAAATGGTATTGCTTGAGATGTAAGTTGCTACACTGTTCCGAAGCCCACCCTCCATGCTGACGAAAAACTTAATTTGGCTGTCAGCCCAATTAACGAAACAAACAAAAAAATTAAAAAATTGAACAAATCCACCTAACCCCCATACCATTAACTTCACTTTTTGTGAATGAAACAATAAAAAAAAATTCAAGATTTCATCTTTAAGAATCAAAAAAAAAGTATATTGTAAATATTATAAAAATTTAAATTCGTTTATATACCTACATATATAAAAATTTGTTATTTTTTTTAATCTAACATATAATAACCATTAAGCGTTTATCATCTTATGTTTTTTTAAATAAATTAACTATTTTAATTTCCATTCAAAATTAACTAAATAATATTTTGCAATAAAGTTTAAAATGTATACATAACAAGGATAAATTGAAATTATAGAATGTAGTGGCTGTAACCAATGTGTACGGTTGGGGTCTGAGCCAGCCGCAGAAATGGATATATGGAGTCAACAAATCGAGATCCGTGGAGTCAGCAAATGTTGCAAATAAAACACTTGTTTATTTGTTGGTATAGTTAAACAAAACCCTTTTATTTATGGGTCAATTTATTTGCATTTAACTTAATATTTAATTGTAATTTATTAGAGTCTTTTGTGGTTGCTCTTTGTTCCGTGGCTTTTGTAATAATGTAAAAGTTGTCTAGCGTAAATTAATACAAGACCGGCTGCGCATACACAATGAAGTGGCAGCGAAATGATGAGCAAATTAAAAGAGAACAAAGAGTGTAAAAAAAACAACCACCAAAAAGCACTACAGTACGGGTGATTGTAACACGGGCGATAAAAATTGTGAGGCTCACCTGAACATGCCGGCCCCCTTGCGGTTACGCAAAACCTCAAAGGAGCGACCATAACGTTAAGTTAGTCAAATTTTGAAATAATATAAAATATTTTTAAGTTATTAAATACACTTGTACAATAGGAAAAAAAATTCATTAATTTCTCTAGATCAAAAACTAAGGATACAAAATAGTTGTACAATTTGATTTCATTCGATATTTTTCCCCCCTTTATTTATACATCTTTTATTTCATTAAACGATTTGGTCTGCATATTGAGTTCTTGAATGACTGTTCTACGCCAGGTGTTCTTTGGGCGGCCAGAGCGTCTGCCACCTTGAGGATTCCATTCCAATGCCGTTCTTGTGATACTGCCAACTGGTCGTCGCAATGTGTGGCCTATCCACTTCCACTTTCGTCTTGCAATTTGGCGAATAATGGGAACTTCGTTTGTCAATCGCCAGAGATCGATGTTGGTGATTACGTTTGGCCAAAAGATACGGCATATTATGCGCAAACATTTGTTTACAAAAACTTGCAGTTTTCTCGCTATATTACTCGTCATAAGCCATGTCTCGCTTCCATATAGCAGTGTGGATTTCACACAGGCATTGAATATACGAATTTTTTTATTCTTTGAGATTTGGGGGGACCGCCATGTTTTATTTAGCCGACCAAAAGCTGATCTTGCTTTGTTTAACCTGAGTGAAACGTCTTCTTCCATTCCTCCATCTACCGACATCATGCATCCTAGATAACAAAAGGATTTCACATATTTTATACGTTGGTTTTGTACTACAATATGGTTGTCAGTTGCGTTATTTATACGCATGTGTTTTGGCAATATTAACTTCCAGCCCAACTCCATTTGCTAGCGCGACCAAATCATTTACTTTGCTCTGCATATCATTAAACTTATGCGATATAAGACAAATATCGTCGGCAAAGTCCAAGTCTTCTAGGTGGTTTTGGAAATCCCAGACAATGCCTCTTTCTTCCTGCATAATTGTGACATAGCCTCATCCAAAACAACGGCGAACAGTAATGGTGAAAGGGGGCAACCTTGTTTAACTCCAGCGTTTGCCATAAAGGGTTCGCTGATCATACCATTGTGGCGAAATTTCAGTGTGGTATTGTTGTACATAGCTTTACTCAAATTTATTAATTTTTTTGGTACACCTTTTGCTTTAAGTGCATTCCATATAGCACTACGTTTTATCGAGTCAATTGCTTTCCTAAAGTCTATAAATACCAAATAAAGCGGTGTGCGCCGCTCGACCGATTGTTCTATTATTACACGGAGGGTATTGGTTTGATCTATACAGTTGCGATGTGTAATGATTTTTCGATTATTTGTAGTCGGATATTTATTATAGTAGCAATTACCTTGTATACAGTGTTGAGCAGAGTAATACCTCGCCAATTATCACACTCAGTCAAGTAATTTTTCTTTGGAAGCTTTACTATTTGACCTTTTGTCCACGTGTTAGGCAACTGTTCGATTACCCAAGCATCACGTATATAGGGATGAATTATTTCCGCGGCTACTACTGGATTAGCTTGGAGTAGCTCCGAGGGTATCCCATCTTCCCCTGGCGCTTTGTTTCTTTTAAGTTTTTCTACAGCGCATGTAATCTCTTCAATACTAGGCGGGTCTATACATATTGTGTTGTTGGTTGCTGTAAACGGTTCGGTGGAGCTTTCTACGTTATCGTCGACAATGTTGCTGATTTCTTCAAAATGTTGTCTCTATCTTTGTGTTTGTTCTTCGACGTTCGTTAGCAGCTGACCGTTTGTATTTCTTATCGCATAGCTTCGATTTATATTTTGGTTTGAAAGACGACCTATTATTTGATGTAGCTCCCTCATATTGTTCGCGCCTGCTGCTGCTTTCGCTTCACTGGCTATTGTTTCAAAATATTTTCTTTTATCATTTCAGGCTCGGTTTGTGCTTTGTTGTGATACAGACGTGTATTTTTAACCCCGCATACAATTAAATTTGTGTAATAAAATTATTCAGCGAATGAACGCAAAAATAGAAATAATTTTTAAATAAATTATTTAACTTAAAAGTGAACAATTAGCAAAACAAAAAATTAAATAAAGAATTGTAAAAAAATATATGTATGAATGTACATGTGTACATACATACATATGTATAAATATATAATCTGAATAAAAAACATTCTAGTTTAAAACTCTTATTTTTTGGTGTTGTAAATATAATAAATAATAAAATATTATTAATATTAAAAGCACAGAAAAAAGTGAAAAACAAAAACAACTTGTTTTTATGAGTAAAAACAATGAAACAACAATAAAACTAAATGCTAAAGAATGCAATGCTGAAATAAATAAAACAAAAGAAAACAATAATAACTACCTAACGGCTAAGCCAATTTTTCGCACACGTTCCCTCTCACCCTCGGTGTTTACAAAAACCGTGGATAGTGATACTTTAAAAAATATTAAACTGTCTCTGGGAACAAGTGTACAAGGTGCAAGTGTAACCGCGCCTGCAAGTATTTCCGCACCTGCAAGTGTTGCCGCGACGGCAAAAATAATCTTAAATGATACAATGAACTCAAACACGCACTCAATGGAAAACCCACTAGTAAAAAGTTTTCAAAAGCCTCAAGTACAAGTTGGTATGGACAGGTATATAACAGTGCTTAAGCGGGGTCGCAGCCCTACCTCCTCAGCTGTTGCTTCGGCCTCAAAAGTACCATCTTTTGATAAAACAAATTCACAAAATCGTTTTGCAATTCTGGAGGATGAATCCTCAGAAGCACCAAACGTGATAAAATCGTTCAAGCCTCCCCCGATATATCTTAGGGAGCAAAATTCAAATCAGCTTATAAAGAGTTTGGTCTCGGTGATAGGTGAAAATTCGTTTTACGTAGCGGCATTTCGTAAAATTACTAACCAATTTGAAGCACCAAAAAAAAGTTTTTATACATACCAACTGAAGAGCAGCAAAGGTCTTCAAGTAGTGATAAAGGGAATTGACTCATGTGTGGACCCTGAAGAAATAAAAACATTCCTTGAAAAGAAAGGCTTCAAAATAAAAAATGTAGTTAATATTAAAAATAGGGAAAAAATTCCCCAACCACTATTTCGAGTGGAGTTTGAGCCCGGCGATGTTAAGCTAAAAAAAAACGAACCCCATCCTATATACAGCTTGAAATATATCCTGTACAGGAAAATCACGATAGAGGAGCCGCACAAAAGAAATGGAACCGTTCAGTGTTCAAACTGCCAAGAATTTGGTCATACTAAGGCATACTGCTACTTACCCCCTGTTTGTGTAGTATGTGGTGAATTACATGGTACAGTTCTTTGCGATAAGTCTAAAACCGATCCCAACGTAAAAAAATGCAGCAACTGTGGCGGTAATCACACTGCCTATTATAGAGGATGCCCCGTATACACTATCGTTAAGCAGTCGTCTGGGCCGAAAACTAACCCCCTCAAACGCAGGTAACAAATCAAGTAAACACTAATGACATTCGGGCTACGCTGGCTAGTAATAACAGAACCTCTTATGCTAACGTTTTAAAATCAAACCATGTGCCAATGCAAGGTGCTTGTAATGATGAAACTCCAGTTTCAAATTTGAGTCGATTAGAAAAAACCATGGAAACATTAGTGCAAACAGTAAATAATTTTACGAACACAATGGGTAATCTGATACAGGAAATTCTAAGAATGCAATTAATGTTATTGCAAGCTGTTCTTAACAAGCCATGAACTGTTAAAAAATTTGTTTTTGGAACGCAAACGGCATCCGCCAACATAAAAATGAATTAGAATATTTTCTTAAAAGTAAACAAATTGATGTCATGATGGTTTCTGAAACTTATTTGACCTCAAGAAATACGTTTAAAATAATGGTTATATACTATATGATACCAAGGACTCTCGAGATAGAGCTTGTGGAGGTTCTGCCATTTTAATAAAAACCCGAATCAAACACTACCTAATGTGTGATCATCGTGAAGATTATCTTCAAGCAACAAACATTTGTGTTGAAGAGCTGAATCGAAACATATTAATCTCATCCTTATACTCACCACCTAGATTTGCAATATCAGAAAGCCAGTATTATAAATATTATAAGTCATTGGGGCCCTGTTTCCTGGCTGCTGGCAATTATAACGCTAAACATACCTTCTGGGGGTCACGACTAATAACACCAAAGGGTCTTGTTTTGTTTAATACTATTTCTAAAATGGATTTGAATGTGATAGCGAGCGGACAACCAACATATTGGCCTACTGATCAGCAAAAAATTCCAGATGTCATCGATTTTGGCGTGGTTAAAAACATCCCTTTAGAAACGATTTATGTTGAAGCTTCCCTAGAAATATCTTCCGATCACACACCAACAATTGTTACTTTAATGAACCCCAATAGAATTGTATCTCCAACTGGTTACTTAGCGACGCCAGCTACACAAATCAATTGGCTAAAATATAAAAAATATCTCAGCACCCATTGTACAGAAAATATTCCGCTTAATACACCGGAGAATGTAGATCGCTCTATAGTTAATTTTGACAGTGTTCTGAAACTAGCTGTGCAACATTCTAGTAAAACAAAAAATATTAAAATATTTTCCACAGATGTCGAGCGCCTTTTGTCTGAAAAAAGGAGAGCTCGAAGAGACTGGCAATTGCACAGATCCCCTCAACTTAAGAAATTACTAAAAGAGTGTACAAAAAGGCTAAGAAAGCTATTGCAGACTCAAAAAACAGCTTCTCTTGAAAAATATCTTAAGGAACTTGATGCAACTCCACAATCAGACTACTCATTATGGCGTGCAGCTAGGAATCTCAAAAGGCCAGTTGTCTCTAAGCCACCATTAAGCAACTTGAATGGAAGTTGGGCAAGAAATGATATTGAAAAAGGAAATCTGTTTGTGAGACACTTGAAAAACGTATTTACACTATAGGTATTTATCTAACGATATTGCGGTCGAGTTACCACCTGTTGCTGCTAGGGCAGCTGTTCCCCTAAGATTTGAGTTAAGAGAGATCGAAAAGGATATTTGTGATTTAAACCCCAAGAAAGCCCCTGGTTTTGATAAGATCAGCAACAAAATGCTTTTTGAGCTACCTCGCATAGCAAATAAAATTATTCTCTATATTTTTAATGCTATTTTACGTCTTGAATACTACCCTCAAGAATGGAAGGTCTCCTTAGTTACAATGATACCAAAGCCAGGAAAAGATCACACAAAAGTTGAGTCATATAGGCCTATTAGCTTATTATCTAATATATCAAAGCTGTTTGAGAAGCTCTTAGCGTGTTGTATACTAGACTGTGTATACTAGACTGGCCATAGCGTAATATAGAAAAAATTAAAAATGTTAAATCCAAAAGTTTTCGCACTGAAAAATATGAGGTTGGGGATAAAAATAATTATGCATATTTAATTTTTTTTTTGTTTTAATTCCGAGTACCTCCGGGTTGAGCCCAAACTTTTATTACATTGCCCATTTATCACTATTTTTGTTCCTGTTTATATTTAAATAACAACAAAATCTGACTTTATGTTCCCAACTGAATTTCTTCGATACCTATAATTATTATCGTAAGTGTTGATGGATGAAGTGTTGATTTAATCAGCTCAGGGTATATGTCTGCACCAAGTATGATGTTGATGTCACAGGCTTTGAAGAAGTCAGGGTCAGCCAGACGTAAATTGTTGTATTCGTTAGCCAGTTTTTTATCCAAATCTTTTGAACGCAGAGTCTGAGGCAAGTCCTTTGTGACTTAAGCTGTTATTTGAAAAGTTGGGTCATCAGTGAAATGTGGTTTAAAGGTGAGTGTACAGGTGCGCCGTGAGTTAAATCGATTAACTGGGAAATCATGTCTCGTAGTAAGGAATTCGGCAATCAAGCTACTTTCTGACGAGGTGTTAAGGATGCCACGAATGTTACCCCATTCATTACCCAATTTAACCTGGATAATTACGGTAGGTCGTAGGATGCCAAATTGTGATATATTGACCCCACGATCAATACGGCTGTGAACGTTACTCCTACGTTGGGGGGTAGAGTTGTGGTGAAGAAGGGTATGGTGCTTTTGGGAACACCTATGGCACCTTTCCAGGCTACGACATCTTGGTGATAAATGAGTGTGCGCCAAGCAATTCTCACAGTATTTATATTTCTTCACAGCTTTTATTCTTGCGATAACGCTTAGGTTGTTAAACTTACGGCATGTGCGTAGAGGATGATCCATCTTACACAATTTGCAATCCGGCAGATGATGTGCATCTCGACTTCTGGCTAATTGAATGACGTTCATAGGTGACGAATTTCTTGTTCGATGATGATGAGAGGACATAGTGCTGTAAAGAGTTAGAGATTTATTAGTTTGCTTTGTCGGCTGATGGGTGGAGAAGAACTAATTTAACAATGGGTCTAGTTATGACGCCCGAAGCTGTACGGACTTCGGCAACTCTAACATTATTATCTTGCCCAAGAAAAAACCGTTTCTATGCGCCCAAGCCGCCACTTGTTGGGGGGGAAATTGTCTTTTTTGATAACGACAAGGCCTCCTACGGCAAAATTTTTGTGGGGGTATTTCCATTTGTTACGTTTATGTAACTCCTTTAGGTACTCATCTTTCCATCTACAGGCAAAGTGATGATAAAGTACGTTTAGCTTTTGCCATCGGTTTACGTAGCTGATAGATTGGTCAGAGTTATTAGGTTCCGGGGGTGAAAGTAATGGGGTGCCAATAATAAAATGGCCAGGTGTAAGCGCCCTCTGAAGCGACTTTAATATCTAAAAAGCTGAAAGCAGCCCTATCTTTACCCACACATTCATCTAAAATAAATGTTACTGGTCAAGGTGGTTTACTAACGGCCACTGCCACCCAAATCTGCCCCATAATAATTAGTTCACCTATAGAAAAGCTCTTCGAAATATCTACAGATGCGTATGTCGTAAACAAACTTACTGGCAATCTGCCGTATTTCAATAAGTCATCGCTAACAGATGCCAAGTTTGCTGATCTTTATCTAGCCGATAGATATTCATGTCAAACTTCAAGTGTAGACCTTTTGATAGGCTGTGATATATATCCGAACATTATAAGAAATGGTGTCCGTTGGAATCCTAATAAGTCACTTATCGCTCAACGTACTATTTTTGGATGGATTATCACCGGCAGATTACAATCCCCTACACCCACATCAAGATCAGTGTCATCATTTTTTACCGCACTCGATTTAAATAACCAAACGACCAAGTTCTGGGAGCTTGAAGAAATTAAGGAAGAGAAACCCTTTTCCCCGGAGGATCTCTTTTGGGAACGTTTATATAAAGAAACGACCTACAGAGATAATACAGGCCAGTTCGCTGTTTCCCTACCCTTCAAGCCTGAGATTCTAAAATCTTTAACACTTGGCCATTCTCGTAACATCGCATTGGCCCAGTTTTTACGAAATGAGGCGAAATTGCTTAAAACCCCTCAGTCTAAAAATGAATATGATAAAGTAATCTCAGAATATTTAACCCTCAATCATATGAGAATGATTACCCCGAATTAATTTGAAACCCCTAAACTATCTTATTATTGACCCCATCACTCTGTGCTTAAACCCGATAGTACTACCACTAAGCTGCGCGTTGTCTTCAACGCTTCAAGCTCAACATCAAATGGATTAAGTCTTAATGACGTATAATACCCAGGACCAGTCTTACAACAAGATTTAACCGTACTAATTACCCGCTGGCGGCTGTTCAAATACGTTTTCAATGCCGATATTGAAAAAATGTATCGCCAAATTCTGGTTCACCCACATCATACCCCCTACCAACGAATAATTTTTCGTAATTCACACGATAAAGAGCCTCAAGACTTTGGGCTCCAGACAGTTACTTTTGGTGTAAACAGTGCGCCATACTTAGCGCTTAGAACTCTATTAGAACTTGCCGAACACTGCCATCATCAACACCCCGAAGTTTCTAGTATACTAAGAAACAACATGTACGTAGATGACGTGCTGGCAGGCTCCCACGATTTATCCCTAGCTTTCAAATTAAGAAATGATCTCATTATGATTTTAAAGTCTGCGGGGTTTTCTCTCCGGAAGTGGATTGCCAACAATAATTGCCTTTTGAAAGATTTAAGCCCTGATCACCTGCTCACGTCTGACGTCTTAGAGCTCAAGGACACCACTACTACCAAAGCCCTGGGACTTCATTGGAATGCAGGTGTTGATTATTTCTTTTTTAACACCATTAAACAGCCTTCCCGTGACCATATCACAAAACGTGCAGTATTATCAGACATAGCTAGATTGTTTGACCCAGCTGGATGGCTAGCTCCAAAAGTTATTGTAGCAAAGATTATCGTGCAGCAGATCTGGAAAGACTGTATTGATTGGGATGACACGCTTAAGCCCGAAACCATGCGCAAGTGTCTTGCTTTTTTAAATGATTACCCTAATATCGAACATATCAAGATTCCCCGATTTGCGATGCTAAGAACTATAAGCGAAAATGGAACTATATCTACTCACTTGCTTCTTGCAAAAACTAAAGTAGCCCCTGTCAAATTCGTCATCTTTTTGTTCTAAGGTAGCCCTTAGTCACTGTGAAACCTATTTTTGGACGGACTCAATGATCGTCCTAGCCTGGCTGCAAAAGCACCCCTCTCACTGGACAACATTCGTAGCTAACCGTATTACATCTATAATTGACAAAGTTGGAAACGAAAAATGGTATCATGTCAACTCAAAAGATAACCCAGCCGACTTAGGATATCGTGGCCTAACTGCCAAAGAACTTATATCTAACGATTTTCGGTGGAATGGTCCGGCCTGGTTACGCCTCCCGAAATCTGAATGGCCTTTAACGTCTCCAGTTGTAGATACCAACGAAGAAGTAAGACCCGTAAAAACTCATTTGAATCAATTGTCTGAAGATATGCTAAATAGATTTTCTGATCTCCCCCGTGCTTTACGCGTATTTTCATATATATACCGCTTTTATAAAGCAACTCATCCAACTTTAAAATCCGCCTATAATTATCCCTCACTTACTATATAGCAATCGGAAATAGAACATATGTATAAAAACACGTTTAATTATTTGCTGCCAGATATTACATTTCCCCGAATACAAATTGCTCTCGAAAAATCAAATTATACCCCCTAAAAGCCCATTACTGTCATTTAACCCCTTCTTAGACTCTGATGGTTTAATGCGAGCCAACTGCAGATTATCATTAAATTTAATACTGTCACATGATGAGCGCTTTCCAAAAATTTTACCCTACGCAGGTCGTTTTACCCGTTTATATATGGAACTATTGCATAAACTTACATTACATGGTGGAAATTCGCTTTTAATACGTTTAACTAGATTAGAGTTTTGGGTTCCTAAGTTAAAAAACTTAATCAAAACGATTATTTTTCACTGCAAAAAATGAGCTTTGTATAGACGAGTCTAAAGTCAACAGCTTATGGCATCGCTACCTCCTGAAAGGACCTAGTATTTGTTTGTTTTGCCACTAAAGCAATCCACCTAGAAGCTACAAGCGAAATATCAACCCCAGCATTTTTAGCAGCATTCGCGCTTTTTTTCTCCCGACGAGGAACGCCTAAGGCACTGTACTCTGATAATGGAACAGGATTTAAAGGCGCATCAAATTTGTTCAGCAAACACAAGGAACATTTTCTTGCTCAAGTTAAAACTTCTCTCCTGTCTCAACACTCGTTTCAGCTAATCGAATGGCATTTTAACCCCACGGGCGCTCCGCATATGGGTGGACTCTGGGAAGCGGGAGTAAAAAGTTTTCAATTTAATTGGTTTTTAAGAAAATGTATAAAACGTTTTTTTTAAAAATTTTCCCAAACAAAAAAATGTTTCCCAAAAAAATTCAATAAACGAACAAAAGTTCAGCTCAAGTTATTTATTTTTTTATTTAATTTTAGTATAATTTAAATTTTTAATTTAAATTTATTAAATTGAACGGGTTAAAATTATAAAACTCAAAAATAATGGGGTTAATACAAAAGGTTAGTTTAAATTCGACTAACAATTTTTTCCGGGTGCAATTCTCTTAATGGGTCGTACTTTAATTCTCTTTAATTAATAGCAGAAATTATCTTTATTTAAAGATTTAATGTGTGTTTTATTGAATTCTCTTTCTATTTTTTTATAAGAGTTACTAGAGTTAAAATATTAAAGTGCAATGCGAAAAGCTTACGACTTGACCTTGTGTTCTTGTACTCTTTAAACAAACACTTTTGTATAACAGCTACCACTAAAAATTATTATACACACAAAAAATTGTTGTGGATTTCTATGCTATGTTTAACAAGTGGATCTTAATTTTTTGCACTACTTGTAACGGTTTGCGTTTTTTTGTTGTTGTTTGTTTTTTCAATGCGACAGCAACAAAAAACAAATAATTATAGGTACACACAAAGTATATTGTTTTCACGCCGCTTATTACTGTTGGTTTTGTTGTTGTGAAACACACTGAGGGCATGTACATACATATGTATAAACGTACAACCACCAAAAAAATTGTTTAACACACAAAATAATTTTTTACGAAGATTTTTTACAAGAGTAGGGGGGTTTTGTAACACAATGTTAATAAACGCATTTGTACTTACGTTTTTTCCGGGGTATACTTAAAAACTTCAATGGGGGGGATGTTGAATATCACTAACTTCCTTGGCTTCCTCAGGGTTACTATCCGGCTCGAAGGACCAAACAATGTACGGTTGGATATATGGCAGAAATGGATATATGGAGTCAAAAAATCGAGATCCGTGGAGTCAGCAAATGTTGCAAATAAAACATTTATACTAAATTGAAAACACATTTAATTTAATATTTAATTGTAATTTATTAGAGTCTTTGGTGGTTGCTCTTTGTTCCGTGGCTTTTGTAATAATGTAAAAGTTGTCTAGCGTAAATTAATACAAGACCGGCTGCGCATACACAATGTAGTGGCAGCGAAATGATGAGCAAATTAAAAGAGAACAAAGAGTGTAAAAAAATAACCACCAAAATGCACTACAGTACGGGTGATTGTAACACGGTCGATAAAAATTGTGAGGTTCACCTGAACACAATGTAATATGAACAACAAAAAAAAATTAAAATTAAATAAATTAAACAGAATTTCATTTAAACCACAATGGCAACTCGTGTTGCAATCAGTGTTGCCAGAATTTTAAGAGGTAAAATCAGCAAAAAACCATAATTTTTTATCAAAAACTCTGCGCCAATATTTAAAAATCTTCAATAAATCTTCAAAATTCATTTATTGCATTTTTTATGTAGTTTATTTAGAAAACCAAATAACAATTCATTTCAACATATACGGCCATGTTCTGGAATTTGAAATAGATTGTAAATATCTATAAGAGGTCCTCGAAATATGAGGTATAAAATAGGAAATATTTTTTTTAACTTTCAACACAGCAAAGTTTTATAAATTGATTCTATTTTATTTTCACTCCAATGCGATTTTAAGATCATGGCTGATAATTTTGGGATATTTTTACATTAAAAATATCTTTCCAAACTTCTTATCAAGCTGAGTATGGATTAACACAAATTAAAAGTTATTGCTTGAAATGTTATTTAAACTATCAAGGGCTTATTGAAAATTTACAAGAGATGAAATATTGCAACTATTAATGATATTTATACATAAGTACATATGAATATATACGTACATATGCATATTATTTCGTTTAAAATCAGATAACATAATTTTTAATTTTTAAGTAATCTTTTGTGAATAAAATTCCTACTAATAAATCTTTTTCCAAACGGTTCTTCTCTGAATGAGTGATATATTTTGTTTATCAATGCAAGAAGTGGGAATAGTACGAACATAAGTGACAATGTAAAGAAGTTTCTACAGAGCTAAAAAATCTGCAATTTTAAGCCAAAAATTTTCAAATCTGCATTTTTAAAATTTTGGGGATAAAATCTGCAAAATGCAGATAAATCTGCACTTCTGGCATCGCTGGTTGCAATCAATATTGGAATTCAAAGTTGTTCATGGCATTTTTATTTTTTTTGTAATTTTTAAATTTAACGTGAAAGAATAACCAACGTTTAGGGTCCATCGATGTCAGCAGGCGCCAGTTGACAGTAGACGGTTGAGAATTACCTTTAACATTTCACAAACCAATGTTCAATACGTTATTTTTATGTTTGAATGAAAGTGGTAATGAGTGGATTGTAATTAATTTAATAAAAACAAGTAAGAGTGCTATATTCGGCTATGCCGAATCTTAAATACCCTTCACCATGGTGAGATAACAACAAGAAGTTTTTAAAAAGAATACCTATGACAAAATCAAAAAATTTATGTATATAACTAAGTCCGTTTCCTCTTTTGCCAAAGTGGATGTTTGAAATTCGTTATATAAGTTTTTATTATATTTAATCTTAAAATCGTGTATAAAAAAATTTAATAAAAATAAAAAAAAATTTATTTTGGAGACTTGAACTCGCAATCTTACGAGCCTTAAGCGAGAACTTAGACAACTCAGCTACGAACGGTTTTATTGAAGAAGCGTTAAATTAAAATATATTGAGAGCATTTTATGAACATACATACATGTGGATGCGTAAAAAACACATTAAAATCCACCACTTGTGGTGAAGATACATTTTAGTTTCCAAAAAGATAAATTTTTTCCCAAAAAGATACATTTTGAAAAAAATCCATTTTTAACGTTAACATTTATTAACATAACATTTTATGTTTTTTATCAATAAATTAAATAAAAAGCCATAAATAATAGGTATGTAATTTTTAAAAATACAGTTAGCAAACTTTAAAAATGATTATATGTAACTATCTTTGGATGTTTTCAAAACAAATTCCTTTATATACATATATATAATATACAAGATAAGGCGTTTATACTAGGGCGATTATATCAAACAATTCATATGTATAAATTTCCTGAAAATAAAAACAATGTTCATATATCCTCAGAACAACTTCGCACTACTAGTAATCATCGATTTAGGTGTTGAAACATCCTTAATGTTCTCTTTCACCATAATTAAAGCTGCTATTGTATTAGTATTGAGTCGGTTACGATGATCAGTCCTAATAAGTTTTAGTTGGCTAAAAATTTTCTCCACACATGCATTCGAAAATGGAAGTACAAATGTTAAACCAACTACTTTTTTCAAATTTTTAAACATTGGCTCATTAACAACATTTTTTAAATTAAATTTTAATATTTTATTTTTGCACATTTTACGTACAGATTCAAAAGATACGAAAAATGTCAGGATTATACATGGTACATGAAGTCATCAAAAGATACGAAAAATTTATCTTTCGTATCCTAACGGCAACACTGCTTTATACATAAATAACTTTTGCTCATTCATACATACTCATGTGCATACATATGTATGTCTTTGCAATAGCTAGGTTAACCTACTAGTTAGTATGGATTTATTTAAATTACATACAACTTTTTATGTACACATGTAGGTATGTATATGCTTGCCGAAATAAAATAAAACACTGTGTCATTGCCAATAAAATGAAAATATCGAAAAGCTTTATAGGTAGGTAGGTAATTTTAAAATCGTTTTTAGGACATAAACAAATTAAATAAAAAATAAAAAACAAATAGGTATAGAATATGATTTTTGTTTTACATGTAAGTTAAGCGAACGATTAATATTTACATTGTCAAAAAAATCAAAAATTGCTGAATTATTTTAAAATCGTTTATAGAATATAAAAAAGTTAAACAAAATTTTTTTGGAAAATGTGGATGCCGAGATTTGAACCCCGGCAACTACTAACAACGCTGATTTGACCAACCGCCCAGACAACTCAGCCATTAACGTTTATGCAAACAAAGAATTAAAGTAGAATATATTCCGTCACTTTGCTTTCACTTTCTTCTCACTAAAACCAATGTTTTGTTGTAGAAGTTTCAAATAAATGAAATAAATAAATAAATATTTAATATGAAGGTACGTATTTTTCAATTTAAGCGACCAATCATGTACAAACATGTGTGTGTTTGATATGCCTTACATTCAACACGTTCGAATAAAAGCACAAACAAAAAAAAAACAACAACCACAAGGGATTTTTGGAAAATATTAGAGGTAGTCGTGGTTTTTTGCTCATAACTCAGCCATTTTTTAACCGATTTGACAGATTTATATACCGACGTGTTTAAGAAGGAATTTACCATTTACTTGAGTTATAAAGCTTGGACTCGGGGAGATCTATGGTTCCCGAAAGTGGGTATTTAAAAAAAAAAATTAATTTTGGTCATAACTTTTTTGTATCTGAACCGATTTTTCTGAATTTTTAATAAAATATGTTCTACTAAAAATTCGATATTTTGGTATATAAGTCATACCCATGGGACATATGACAGCCCTAAAATTTAGGTTTTTATACAATTTTTAATTTTTTTTGTACGGGAGGTACCACGCCTACTTCTCCAATCCCGCCCACATTTTGTAGGATGGTGTGTATTGGCTACCTAAATGTGTGTACCTAATTTGGAAACTTTGGCTTTTGCCGTTCCCCAGATATACAGCAAAAAGTAATAATATTACAACAACCACAAGGGATTTTTGGAAAATATTAGAGGTAGTCGTGGTTTTTTGCTCATATATCAGCCATTTGTGGATCGATCTTGATGAATTTCAATAGCATCCGATGGTAGACTATATGTGACATATATGTAAAACAACCTAGCCGCTATCATGTCTGGAGTCTCCGGAAAACACATATCAAACGTAAGACGGACAGACGGACGGATATCGTTAAATCAACTTCTCTCCCCATAAGGACCCAGAATATATATACTTTATTGGGTCTAAGATCAATATTGTAGAAATTACAAACGGAATGACAAACTTATATATACCCTTTTCCACCTGAGGTGAAGGGTATAAAAATTATATTCGGTATGATACCGTCCAAATTTTAACGTAAAGCAATGGTGCGCAATCCATAGAACAATTGTTCAAAATCAAATTACACACATTCTTATGCTCTTGTGGTTAGTAGCGATTGTCGACTCAACGAGACAACGTCGTATGTACATGAGCACGGGTGTATGACTGCTTCATTATTTTTTCAGATTTTATTTACATATTTTTTGTAGGTGCACTGAACAAAATAAATTGTTTTGTGGCATGTAAAAAATATTTTATTATTAAAAATGCTTTTGGTAACATGTAATGCCT
This sequence comes from Pollenia labialis, assembly GCA_949318255.1. Classification (NCBI taxonomy): domain Eukaryota; kingdom Metazoa; phylum Arthropoda; class Insecta; order Diptera; family Polleniidae; genus Pollenia; species Pollenia labialis. The sequence continues at coordinate 48,515,780 of OX439140.1, forward strand.
CTTTTGTCATTAAACATTTAAAACAATGAACAAAACTCATTTTTAAAAGGCATTTTTATATCTTTTATAGCACTTCTATGAAAAGTTTAGTGAACAAAAAATCTTTTTCATTTTTATAAAGTATTTATCAAAAATAATTTATTTAAAAGTTTAGTTTTTCTTTTATATTTAATTTATTTTCAAAACAAACAAAAATTACAAAATTTTTCACACCGTAAAAATATAACAACAGTTCTTTTAAATTTCACAACTTTTCTCCCAGTGCACCTGTGGTTTTGTCAATGTATTGGTGAGAGAATTTAGTTTTGAGCATCACTGACGTAAAGCAATTAGTGTTGTAGGATTGTACTTGAAAAAGTATTAAATTTAAACTTTAGTATAGCATATCTTAGGGTGCGTTGAAATTAATTTAAATAAACATAAAGGTGACCGTGTGACTTCGTAATACATATAACTAAAAAAATTTGAAATTTGTAATTTGCAATGATGTTTTAAATAAAAAAAAAGAAAATTAAGATTTTAACGTTTTAAAACTTAAGAACAAAATTTAGGAATGGAAAAGATAAATTTTTCCAAAAATAAAAACCAGATTTTAGAATTTTAAAACAAAAAAAAAATTTCCTATTTTTAATATAATCTGAATAACTTTAAATTTTTGGTGCTATGCTTTCCACTATCTGTGTAAAGGCACTTTACGCCTTCCCTTACTTGGAAGACGTAAATAAAATTTCCGGATTATAACAGCAACAAAAAATTATTCCGCTGTTACAAATACAAGGATCTTGAAGCTTAATGTTATAGTGCCACCCAATATTCTCATATCACCGGTAAAGATTATTTAAACTTTTTATTGAATCGCATTTTGGGTTCTCATAACAAAAATGCAATTCAACATCTTTATTTTTTCATACATTTTACATCCGCTCCCACGACGAAAATGTCCAGACACTTTTCCAGTTAAATTTAAAAACACTGTTTTGTTTACACGCTTATGCTTAGTATACAAAACACACAATTATGTTTCACACTTTTGATTTTTCCAAATAAATTTAAAAACACTGTTTTGTTATTTGTTACTTATGCTTAGTAAACAAAACACACAACCAATTTTAGCACACTTTTGTATTTCCAATTAAATCAATTTTTTGTTACTTATTTTAGCACACTTTTGTATTTCAAATTAAACAAATGTTTTGCTTAGTTAACAAAATTAACTATGGCACTTTAATATAAAAACAGGAGCAAATTAATAAAAGAACTCAGTATTGATTAACAATATTCAAACAGTGTTTTATTTACATTTTTTTTTTAAATTTTCGAAGAACGAATATTAACTGCTAAAACCGATTTTTCTTACCTTTTTAGGTGTTTAGTCTTGCAGACCTTTTACGCGAGATATTCAAACGTATATACACCACTCAATATGTTTAATAAAATTATGGTTATAATGTCATTCCTACAATAAGTAATAAATTGTATACCTCCAAACAAAAAATCACTAATTAAATTTAAAAAGAAAGTCTCACCGTAACAATTAATGCCTCCTTCCTTATTGTAATTTCCTCAATTGGTATGAGAAAATTCTATTTATATTATTTTTATTTTTTCCCCTCCAAATCATGTATTCGATAATCTAATGTTCACAAAATTTATTTATAAATGATGAAAATTGTTCAATTTCTATTAAATTTTTAGAAATCATAAATTCCTGGCTAACTAAAAAAAAATATATAATAAATCAAAATAAACAAATATATTTTAATATTTCTATTTACAGTACACTTTCACTACACAAATTAATTCATTTACAATTGTTGGTCTTAGCGCCTTAAAGGCATTGTTGAGACAAGTTGGCATAATATTATTTTCCATAAAAATTATATGTTGAATACAGAAAAAAAGAAAAACAAAAAAAAAAATATGTATTTCAAAAAGTTAATTAAATTAATTTAAGATCATTTAAATCGATTACATTATATAACAAGTTCATTTATATATTGCCGATTGTGTTGTTTAAGAAGTGTTTTAAAGAATGAAATTCTATTTTCATTTTTTAAAATTAGGGGTAATTTATTACCTTCACAACCTCTTCACTTGTTTTTTTTTAAGAAGAACAATAGTTGAATCAACCACCGATGTTTGTTTCTTAGATAATTCTTTTAAATTATGTTTATTTTCTAAAACTGGTTTCATGCTGTTCTCCAGAGAGCGTCGGTCATCTTCATCTATCAAGCCAAATAAAACGTGATGTAAGGAGCATATAAACTTGAATGGAGCCTCTCTTTTCTTTCGGGAACTTATGTTGAGTAAATCATTGGCAGTTTTTATTTTGTTGAGTTGATCTATTGAATCCAAATAAATTAATGTTCTTTCTCTTATTCTATGTACCTTCGTTGATGAGTCTGTAGTCATTATTAACAACAAGTTCAGCAATAGATTGGCAATGCAAGTTTTTTCTTTTTCGGCTGATTCATTGTAATATTGACCTGAGCTGTACTGAAATTAACTTTTGTGATCTGCTGGGTTGATAATTCCTCAATATCATCTTGATGTTCCAAAGTGCATAACTTATTCGTTGGTCTTCTGTTATGCCATTTTGATTTTTTAGGGTCCCTCACTAACTAGTCCATCTTTTCCTGGATGAACATCTATCACTCTTTTCTTTAGATCCAATATCTCTCCATTGTGCTTCTGGGAATAGTGAAAGGATTTCAGACCCTCTTGTTCTTATAAATGTATCTTTATTTTTAGAATTTTTATCCAAGCCTGAGTTATCATTGAGTCACTTCAAGTATAAATAGCAGCGTTTAAATTAACTGTTTCTTTTATCTTGAACATTAGTTTCGCAAGTAAATGAGCAGCTCTTAGTTCTAATTTTGGCAACGTTTAACAATTTTTAATAGGGTTTACCTTACTTTTAGCGGCTACCATGTTATGGTCGTCTCAATATTTGCTTAGACTACTGCTGCATATGTTTTTTTCTGAGGCGTCAGCTAACCCGTGTAGTTCAATTGATATTCCATTTGAGAGTTGAATCCATTGACTTATTTTAATTTCTGTTATTGCTGACAAATTTTTAGTAAACCACTCTTTTGTTAAATTTTGATGTAATGGCCCGTCCCAATCAGTTTGCTGTCTCCACAAGTGTTGTATAAATAGTTTTGCTGTAATTGTCACTGGTGTTATCCATCCAAACGGATCGAATACACAGTAAGTAGGGTATTCATTTAATCGGCCTTTTTCTTTAATCGGTTAATCGCTCGATTAATTAACCGAGGTTTTGGTTTAATCGGTTGATAATCGGTCAATATTGCTATTGATCGGTTAACCGGTTAATAAAGTTGGAGTTTATTAGTAAAAAAAAAACAACGATAACATAACAAACAAAACAAATCTTCAACTAAAACGAGCAAACAATTAAAAATTCAATACATATTAATATCTATGTATTAGTAAATATTTATATGTCGTTTGTGGGTTGATTGTTTATGGTTCTTTTTTCTTAATTTTTTTCTTTTAATAAAAAACACCTTTTTTTTATTTTCGGTTTTTGAATTTTGGTTTTATTTAATTTTTTGTTGTTTATGTTTTATTAAATCTTTTGGTTCACAATTTTCAGTTTCTAACTTTGTTTTTATTATTTATTTTTACAATTTAATTTGTCACTTATTTTAATGTTTTTGTTGTTTTTTACTTTACTTTTTAACTTTTTAATGTTTGCACTTTAACGATCGAAACTAGAGTGAGTTTTAATTATTGAAAAAATGATCTTGCAAGTTAAATTAAGTACAAGAAAAATAATGTAATGACAAAATGTGAAATAAATAAAAAACAATTTAAGGACCGTTAGTATTTTACAGGGTGCTGTGTTTGGGACGAGTCATCATTAAACATTCCGGCCCCCATGACTTGGTGCAGTTTAACATAGGTCCGCAAAACAGGTTACAATGTAACAAGGTGTTGTGATAATTTTTGGCAGATATGGCATCTAGGATCTCACTTCGATTCAAGTTTGCGGGTCGTGTGGGGTTGTATATGTTGACGGCAATCAAATCTGTTGATGAGAAACTTAGAATTGTTTTGTGGGATGCCATACCTGTAAGTAGGAATTCAGTGAAACATTAGTTGGGTATATTTTCTTTTAAAGAATGTTAAGAATATTTTAAAACAAAACCACAATTTTTGTAATGGGTCTGGTAACGATCCCATTTTTTGTCTGGATGTCGACAACTCTACAGTGTTGATCAGTACCAATATGGGTCTTCGTGACTCGGCCCATTTGCCATTCATTGGGGGGCAAATTGCTGTTTTTGATGACCACCAAGTCGTTGACTTTAACGTCATCCCTCTGAGACTTCCACTTGTACCTGCGATGCAGTTCGGCCAGGTATTCGGATTTCCATCTTTGACAAAATGAATGGTAGATGACCTTTAGGCGTTTCCAGCGGTTGATGAGGGTCAGGTTTTCGCTGCTTACATCAGGTTCGGCTGGGGTCAATAATGGAGTTCCAATAAGGAAGTGTCCAGGGGTCAATGGGTTAAGGTCATTTGGGTCATCGCTAGCAGGACTTAAGGGTATATAGTTTAAACACGATTCTATGCGGGTGAGAATTGTTGACAACTCTTCAAAGTTGAATTTCATATTAGGTATCATTTTCTTTAGGTGGGTTTTAAACGACTTTACACCGGCTTCCCAGAGTCCGCCCATATGTGGGGCACCAGGGGGTATAAATTTCCAAATGATATTTTGATGGCTATAATTGTGTTCAACTTGGGATTGAAGAGTTTTTATAAATTCTAGACGATCTTTTTTGATGAGTTCTGCTGCTCCGACAAAGTTCGTGCCCTTTGTCCGAATATATGATTGCTGGACATCCACGTCTTCGAATAAAACGGGAAAAGTCAGCTAGGAAGGCTTGGGTCGATAAATCACTTACTGGTTTTAAGTGAAGAGCTTTAGTTGCAAAGCATACAAATATGCAGACATACCCTTTTGTGATAAGGCAGGCTCGACCAGTAAAGTTTCGAATGTTGAAGGGTCCAGCGTAATCGACTCCAGTTGTGGTGAAAGGGCGAGAAAGTGTTGTGCGCTCTGGTGGTAAGGAAGCCATGATTTGACTCAATGTGTGTTTTTTGTACAAAACACAAGTTTTACAATTATTAATCACCATTTTTAGTAAGGGCCTCAAACGAAAAATCCAAAATTCCGTACGAAGTACTCGGACCATAAGTTGGTTTCCACCATGAATAGTTGTTTTATGAGTGAATTAGTTGGTCCATGAACGGGTTGAGGGTCAAAATACTGCTAGAAGACGAAATCCTTTGCTTGAGCTTCAACTGCTTATATTCGTCTGGGAAGTGTTGTTTTTGCGGCAAAATAATGAGTCGTGTTCTGAAATCTTTTATTTCTTCTGGTGTAACTACGTTTGAAGATATCCGAAGGCGGGTTCTGTTTACACCAGTGTTTCTCCAGAAACGTAGGACATAAGCTAATACTCTATAAGCGCGCGACAAATTGGAGAAACGGTTCAATGGGACCTCCTGAGTAGTAGTAGTTAACGTCTTTACAGTTTTTGCTTCTAAATTGGTGTCATTTGGACTTCTGGATTTTGGCCATTTATCTTTGGGTAATTTTAGCCATGAAGGTCCATACCACCATAATTTGTGGGTTTCTAATTCTTGGGGCGTACATCCCCGGCTGGCTATATCTGCAGGGTTTTCTTTTGAGTCGACATGTTGCCAAGGACTATTGCCGACTTTATCTACAATTTCTGAGACACGATTTCCAACAAAGGTGTTCCACGTGCAGGGGGGTTTCTTTAACCAGGCCAGTACTATTGTTGAGTCGGTCCAAAAATATGTGTCGATTTGCGTAGCTTGAAGATTTGGCAGAATTCCTGAGGCTAAATTTGCCAGTAAAACTGATCCACAAAGCTCCAGACGTGGTAGCGATATTTGATTATGGGAGCAACACGAGTCTTAGAGGCCAGTAAATATGTAAATATAGAATTTTCAGACTGTATACGGACGTAAAGAGTCGCAGAATAAGCCTTTTCTGAGGCGTCGCTAAAGCCATGTATTTCAACATTTAAATTAGGGCTGTACTGGATCCAACGAGGAATTTTCAGGGCATATATTGCAGAGCAGTTTTTAACGAATTTTTACCATTTGAGGCAAGTCAAGGGTTTTAGGTTTTCATCACAGTCGACTTTATCTAACCAAATCTGTTGCATGATTAACTTGGCATCAACAATTACTGGAGCTATCCATCCGCAAGGGTCAAAGAATTTGGCAATTGTAGATAAAACTTCCCTTTTTTTGTACTTTTCTTTCAATTCAACACCTGGGGCAGTGAATGTAAAAGAGTCTGAGGAAATGTTCCATTTTATCCCGAGTGTCTTGGTTCCGCCGTTCTCGGATAAGTTTAACCAGTCGAGCGGTAGTAGGGTCTCATTTGGCAAATCTTGAATTACTCGTGGATCATTTGTTGTCCATTTCATCAGATCGAAACCGGCAGATTTTAGAACAGTTGTAAGTTCTTTTCGTGATTTGATGGCTTCGTTTAATGTGTGGCCACCAGCTAAAACGTCATCTACGTACATGTTGTGTTGTAAGATGTTTGACGCCAGGGGGTGAGTTGTCCCTATATCTTCGGCTAGTTGAAGAAGGGTTCTTATGGCAAGAAAGGGCGCGCAATTAACTCCAAACGTCACTGTGAGGAGTTCGTAATCCTCAATAGGATCAGTCTCGGATTTTCTAAACAATATCCTTTGATATTTGGTTTGCGTAGGGTCAATGAGTATCTGGCGATACATTTTTGTGACATCTGCGTTGTACACAAAACGGAAGAATCTCCACTTCAATATTATGAGCACTAAGTCTTGTTGAAGTATTGGTCCTGGATACAAAATGTCGTTCAAACTTCTCTTATTTGAAGACGGGCTCGATGCGTTGAAAACTACTCTAATCTTCGAAGTCAACTTTTCGGGTTTTATTACTGCGTGATGCGGCAGGTAATAATTTGGGTATTTATTAATTTCCAGGGGAGAAATTTTCCTCATAATTCCTAGCTCGAGGTATTATACAATTACTTGGTCGTATTGTGTCTTAAGTTTTGGCTTTTGGCCAAGCATGCGCTCCATTCTCAAAAATTGGGCCATGGCAATATTTCTAGATACGCCTATTTCTTCGCCATTTTTAAAGGGTAGGGTAACAATATATCTACCCGAATCACTTTTACGGGTTGTAGACTTGTAGTGATTTTCACAGTGCGTGTCCTCTTCTGACCTCAAAACCTTTTTTGGGGTCTCCTCCACCTCCCAAAATCGTGTGAGGATTCGGTCCAGTGACGATGTGTTTAGTAACGATATCGTTTTTCTAGGTGAAGTTGTTGTACAAATTGGTCCCCCCACAATCCAGCCAAATACTGTTTTTTGTGCCAAAAGGGATCCAATGGACCGCGTCGGTGTTTTTCATACTATATATTGAGGGGCCTAAGTCGAGGCTTATTAGTAGTTCGATGGGTCGACTTTGATGAAAGTGTGGGTCTGCAAGTTCTAGTTTTGCAGCCTCTGCGAATTGTTCTGCGTTTAACGTTTGGGGCGGTAAATTGGATGAAAGGGTCTTCAAAACTGGTGCCCATACCTCTAACTTAAACGATGTGTCCACCCTGGAGCAAAGGTTAAACAAACAGGCGTTGGTCGAAGTTTCAGAAACTGTCTGACTCAAGCCGGAAACGTGTACTATATTACGTTTTGTAGGTAAGTTTAATCGGTTTTTCAACTTGTCCGATATAAACGTGGATTGGGATCCAGGGTCGATGATTGCTCTTGCCTGGTATCTTGCGCCTCTAGTTTCGATTTGTACTATTGCAGTAAATAACAAAGTTTCTTTGTCTACTAGTTGTGTCGAGGACTTATTATTTCCCCGCAGGGTCAAGGAAGTCTGGTTGGGAATACCTGATCTGGAAGTGGACTGTATGTATTGGGCTTGCGCTGCAGCACTTGTACGAGCTTGCTCGTCGGCGTTATTTGGTGCTAAACTTATAGGATGGGTCACCGTTGCCTTGTGCAACAAAGTGTTATGTTTTTGTTTGCACAGCCTACAACTATATTTGCTTGAGCAGTCCTTGACACCATGATTTATTGACAGACAATTAAAACATGAATTTGTGACTTACTATGTGAATTCGGTCATTCACATTTTTTTCTAAAAATTTAGGGCAGGATCGTAATGGGTGAGGCTCTTTACAATGTTGGCAATTGTGCGTAGAGTCTTTTTGTCCCCCCTTTGCTGGAAAACGTTTCTGAGTTTTCAACTCGTTATTGGTTTGGGTCACGTTTGTTTGAAAACTGTGGACCTGTTTTTGTTTAGTGAACGGTTTGGAACTTTACTTTTTTTGTTGATAGGGTTTAGGTTGTGTGATGGCCGCAATTGACTCTAAAGTCTTAGAATGGTGAGTCAAAAAAGTGTTAAATTGTTCCCACGATGGAACCTTTGTTATTTCTTGAAGAGAGTTTTCAAATTCCTTCAAAAGTGTTCGGGGGAGCTTGGCGAGCAAAGATATACCAGGAAGGGGTCCCAAGTGCCAGTTTCTACCCTTAAAGCATTAAAAGCTTGAATGCAGCCATTAACAGTTCGTTGTAGAGTCTGAATAGATTGACCGCAATCTTCGGTAACTTTCGGAAGGTCAAATAAAATTTTCAATTGTTCGTTGATCTGAATCCGATTGTTCTCGTATTGAAGAACAAGATTTTTCCAGGCTATATCGAAGCCTTCGTTGGTTAATGGGGCATTTGAAACTATGTTCCTAGCGTCTCCTCCAGTTTTTTGAAGCAAATGAAATAATTTTTCAATTTTACTGAGTCGTGAATTATTTAAATATAGGGCAGTAAAAAGGTCGCGGAAAGTTGGCCATGTCACAAAATCACCTAAAAATGTATCTATGTCGCAGGGTGGCAGCCGAATAGACGAAACGTCGCTGTTTTCTACAGTTGGGTTTTCCGCAGACGAAACTCGCTCGTGCTTACTCGTGTCATCAGTCGGGGCAGAAAGCGCCAGAATTTCCGCGTTAAGTGAGGCCAAACAAGTTTTGTATGCAGCCAGGGCCTTTTTATATCGATCGCGAGGTTTCTGCCTGTCTACCGGTTGTTCGCCAGTTTCTGGTTTCTTGTCCCTACAATCTTCATAAGCCCTTTTGATTTGCTGCCAAAGTGAGTCTAGTTCTACTCGAAGAACTTCTAAACTATGAATGTCCTCACCTGTCTTTGATTCTGAATACTCGCTTTCAAAATCCATCATTTGTACAATTAACAAATTTATCGAGTGCCATTATTTATTAGATAAACAAGAATCGTGAAAAAAAACTATTAAATTGGGTCAAAAAAGTACCTGCTAGCGATATAACAACAACAAGTATTGAAAAAATTATAATGATTTAAAAAATTTTAAGAGTCCCACAAAGCGATTTGTTTCCCCGGTATTTTTCAAAAATGGACGCAATTGTAACTCGGTTTTTATTTATTTTGGTAGTGACGTCACGGATTTTTCTCTTAAAAATTGCAGCGGCAAAAAAATTAAAGAGTAACACAACAAGCAAGAATATTTATTTCTTGTTGTGTTGTATACTTTGACTTACTTGTTGTTGTTGGGTCTTTTATTTTTTGTGTCACTGCTTGTAGATTTGCTCTTCTTTGTTGTTGTTGTTGTGTATCTGCTGCTGCTACTGCGCCAAAGAATTTGGGTCCCGTTAGCTTGTTCGCTATTAACTTTGCAAATTTAGTTTTTTGCAAACAATTTTAATTTAATTAATTTTTGATTTTAATTATTTTTTTTAATAAACCTTTACTTTTGTTTTGTATTACGCACTCTCACACTACACTTTATGCTTCGGTTCGAAGTGACCAAATGTTTGGGGGTTGATTTTTTATGGTTCTTTTTTCTTAATTTTTTTCTTTTAATAAAAAACACCTTTTTTTATTTTCGGTTTTTGAATTTTAGTTTTATTTAATTTTTTGTTGTTTTTGTTTTATTAAATCTTTTGGTTCACAATTTTCAGTTTCTAACTTTGTTTTTATTATTTATTTTTACAATTTAATTTGTCACTTATTTTAATGTTTTTGTTGTTTTTTACTTTTTAACTTTTTAATGTTTGCACTTTAACGATCGAAACAAGAGTGAGTTTTAATTATTGAAAAAATTATCTTGCAAGTTAAATTAAGTACAAGAAAAATAATGTAATGACAAAATGTGAAATAAATAAAAAACAATTTAAGGACCGTTAGTATTTTACAGGGTGCTGTGTTTGGGACGAGTCATCATTAAACATATGTATTAATACATATTGTATAATGTATACTTATTACCCAATAAAAAATGTGCTCTAAAAGGAGCAGGTTTTATGTATGAATTCATACCTCAAATCGCTTCAAACCTGCTGATGGGATGCCTGATTTTTGTATGGGGTGTTCCCGGTTTGGAGGACTATTTTCTGCTGACAATAAACGGTTTCTTTAACATGCAAACAAAGCACTCCTAACGTGCTCTTTTAAGAACTAACTATATTAACATATTCATTCATGTTTTGCTTTTTCTTAAATGCATTTTTATAAACCATAATATATTTTTATTTTTTGCCCTTTAAAACCTTCTTCGTTGTCAGCATTAAAATAGCAGTTTTTTATATTTTATTCTTTGTCATTTACTGCTGTATAGGAGCTCTCTTATTGAAGCGCTCGATTGTGCGCTTTTTCTCTAAAGTGCTTCAAAAAACCCAATTTTTTTTTTACTGGGTAGGTAGTATTTATAAACAACGGAACTGAAACATCATTTTATTAATTATTTCAATAGTTATAAGAGATATTTTAGAAAAATTATTTGGTTAAAATGTTTAGCATTCCCAACAAACATGAAGTCAAACTTTTGATATGAAATGACTTTATCATTTGACATCAAACGCAATTCTCAAACGTTTTTTAATTTTTTGATTTAACATTTAAATTCAAATTGATAATGATTTGAAAATAAACATTTGATATCACATGTTTTATCAATTTGATGTCAAATGTTAAAATCAAATCAAAAATAAGCTTGGCAGTACTAAAGCAAAAAATAAATGTAAGCATTAAAAATTGCGATTAAAGTTAAATTTTTTTACTTTGTGGTTACATGTGTTTTACTATTAAAAATAAATTTTAATATAAAGTGAACAGTTTATTTCTTGTGAAAAATAAAAATTATTTGTGAGAAATTACAATGATTAAAAATTCGAAAAAAAAGAAAAATAATAAAACGTGAAAGTGAAGAAAGTTTGTTGAACGACCGCGGTACTACTATCCTCAAAATAAAAGGGAGCCAAGTATTTTGTCTTTCCAAGAATTAGAGGACGGAAAGAACACTATTTCATCTTTTAGCTATGGTACCGAATGTTAATCTCAAAGTTTATTTAAATAAATAATAAATTTAAATTAAAAAAATTAAATAGTTTTATTTATATTCCACATTGTATTATAATCCACATTTGAAAAACATTTGAGAAATACGTTTGAAAGCAATGTGAAAATAAAGACATTTTTCAATTTGAAAATAATTTCCCCTTTTTATTGAGAACGCTATGACTTTCAAATCATTATCAAACGTTTGTCTTTTGAGAAAACGTTTGATTGCAAATCATTTTCAATTTTAAATCAAACCTCCGTGTTTGTTGGGTCTAAGCTATTATTTTCTTTAGTTGTGTTAAAACTTGACTTTGAAAAAATTCGACTTGAAATGTTAGTAGTTACTAAAAATACGTAAACGTGTCAAATGGTGTTTAAGTGTATGTGTGTACTCGTACATATGAATGTATGTTTATTACTATTTGTTTTAATTTTGCTCATAGTCTTGTTTCAAAACATGTTGCAAGCATTCTTGTTTAAAAACGCCAATAAATTACGGTATCGGCGTTTTTGTACAAAACAATAAAATACTTTTTACATATCTGCGGCATTTATACAAAACATCTTAAGTCGAAATAAGATAGCAAAAAAGCTTTAAAAAAATCGCTGAAAAAGTAATTTTTATCAAATAATAAAAAAACCAAAACTAAAGAAAAATTTCGTTTATAATACAAAATTTTAAAAATGTAAACAAAAATTTTTTATGAATGAAAATTCGTACGATTAACAAAATTTTTTAAATTTTTTGAATTTGACTTAAGATGTTCTGTCAAAATGCCACAGATATATATTAACTTTGAAAAATGAAATATTTTATCTATTGGTTTTATTGCGCCTGAGGATCTAGTTTTGAGTTATGGACCTTAAAATATTTTTAGTCATTAAAAAATATGTATAAGCAAAAATGGAAAAAAATTTTTTTTTATAATTTTTTATTGTAAACTTAATTTAATTTCCTAAAGATGCTAACACCAATCGTAGGGGACTGGCCCTCATAGATTTCTTAAATACAAAAGACTTGATCACGTTGAATGTAGGGAATAAGGTGACCTTTGTCAATAGGATCAGAGAAGAAGTATTGGATATAACCTTTTGATCTGGGGACCTTATAGACGAGATCCAGGATTGGAGAGTTTCGGATAAACACTGCTTCTCCGACCACTGGTATATAAGGTTCAAAATTCCGATAAAATTTTGGAACAGGTCTAAGACCTACTGGGTACCAGATTGGGGAACTGATTGGGATTAGGCACATGTCAATGCCGAAATAAGGAGGACATAGACGCCGAAGTGGAAACGCTCACAAGCGCCTTGGTTGAATCGTTTGAGGAGAGCTGCCCCCTGCGAGAGCGGAGATCCCCACAGGAGAAACCGTGGGTAACTGGGGAGATTTGGGATCTGGGAAGGATAATGCGCAAACTCTTCAACCGGGCAAGGCGTAAGAAGACTGCATTATACTGGGATGAATATCACAGTAGGCTAAAGGAATATCGGAAAATCACTAGAAAGGTCAAACGAGACTCCTGGAAACTTTTCTGTGAACAGGTATAAAGCGTTAATGACGTTTCGAAGATTAAGAAATTCTATATACGGAAATCCTTCGAGGGCAAACTGTACACATTTTCCGTGTGCATTGACATCGAGAGAGACTTTAATAACGTACTGACCGATACTCTTATCCGATCCTTAAGCCAGTTTCGGGTTGACCGGGCGCTCGGTAACTGGACTCGTTTTGGGTGCATCGGCTTTTCAATGTTTGCGTGCGGGTTTTCTGTGCCCCAAAAGCGACAATTTTGCTTGTTTACATACCCGCCGAGATAAAAATGCACTTCATCCAAAATCCGTACGCAATTTTCGTACACATTCTGCAACATTACCGTGATTTTCAAAGTAATGTCGCAATATTTTCCAGCGTTGTTCAAGCGTTAACACAACCATATTCGTTCAGCGGAAGGATTAAACTAATTATCTGTCGAATCAGACATAAGCTAAGTGTTACCATTCACGAAATAAGCACTAGTTGAAAAAAAACCTTAGATGGCGGACCAGTTACTTAGCCGTAACCCTTGATCGGAAACTGAAATAAAAACACCACATAGAGGAAAGAACCAACAGGGCGTGCCGGTGTTGGGCACTATGTAGGAGGATCATAGCCCGAAATGGGGCCTAAGTCCGAAAATGATACACTGGCTTTACAGGAGCGTAATAAGCATACTGGGCACGTTGTTCGGATACACACACTCATCTGACATTCCCGACCACTTACCGGAAATTGTCGGAAACTGCGAGATTATGATCCCTGAAAGGGGGGAAGGGGGGAGCAGATGCCCTGGGGATCTGTTGCTACACAGATGGATCTAAGTTGTGGAATACAACGGGTAAAGGGGTCTATATTGAGAACCCGGAAGCCGAGATATTCTACCGTCTTCCTGATCACGACACAAGCTTCCAAGCGGAAGTCCGTGCTATTACGAAGTGTGTGGAATAAATTGGATCGAATATAGGATGCCAAAGGGGATCCACTCGGGGATAGCCGGGAACGAAAGGGCCAATACACTGGCCATTGGGGGAAGAGAACTAGAGGCAGTTAACTTGGCGAACGCAAAACCGTTTGAAGCAACGGAAGCGGAATTAAAGGCGTGGTCTAGGAAAACCCACACGGCCTGTTGGAACAATGGAACAGTGGCCAGGATCACTAAGATTTTATGGGGTAACCCAGACGGATGGAGGACTAGAGACCTCCTAAATGGGAGCAAGCCCGAGGTCAGAATGATGGTACGTATCCTGACTGGTCATGCAGGATTACGGGCACAACTGCAACGGATTGGACAGGCTGACTCCGACGAGTGTAGAGCGCGTGGCAAAGGGAGCGAGACGCTTGAGCACTTTCTCTTCCACTGTCAGGCATTTGCCAAAGCAAGATCCAGGCACCTCGGGAGCGATGTTATAACAGACCTAGAATCTCTGAGGAATGTCGACTGGAAAACTTTGAGGAGTTACGTTCGGGAAACCAGGTTTCTGAATACCGGGCAGTTTCAATAAATCTCCATGTTTCTTAGGGAGCGCACAATAGGCCCAGCAGAGGGTAGGTGTATATCGTAATGATATGAGGTTGCATTTCGATGCTTCATCCTCCTTTCGAACTAACCTAACCTTACCTAAGATGCTAACCAAAGGTTAGCGAAATAATCGTAAAATAAATATAATATATTTTTTAAAATAGACCTAAAGCTTAAATAATTCAAAATAATAATAAGAAAAGAAAGGTCAAATAAAACTAATAATATATAATATTTAATATAATAAGGTTAAGGCGAATATTCGGAACTATGCGGTGATTTTTTTCTATTTGAATTGTCTATAATGTATGTAAATATTTATTTTATAATAAAATCGATAATCGAATCAGCTGCTTTATGCGTTGGCTCAGGTGTTTACAGCTTTAAATTCAATTTTTATTTAATAATTTTGTAAATTATGATTTTGCGTTGAAATATTGTGTTATAAATGTAATTATAGAAAAGAAAATAAGAAGTGGAAATACAGTAAACATACAAATGTACATATGAAATAAATGCCATCGTTGTATAACTTGCATTTGTTGTTTATATTTTCCTAGCTTAACCCGGTGCGCTTTGCTACCCCATCGAAATACAATTAGTAAAATTTTTTTAAAACAGATCTCTTGTAATGATAACACCCCCTTTACTGATATGTATCCAGAAATCGCATGTGTTCGTATGAGAGGTGCCATGACTACTTTTCCTATTACACATACTTTTGGAATATGTTGTGTATTTTTATCTAAGCTATTTGTAAAAAATTGACACACCTTCACTGTAACAGTACTCAAACTATGAAGAAATCTTTATTGTCATTGTATGAGAGGTACCACCCGCACTTAAAAATTATAAAATATTAATTGCCTATGTTAAGAGCCGGGTTAGAAGTCTATAGGGAAAAAAATTTCATACGCTTTTTACTTATATATTATTGATTGCTCCTCCTGCACCTAACCCCTTAATTTTTATTTTGAAAGGTGTAGTTTACCATAAGAGTGGATCCTATAAAGCTTGAAGACATTTGTCTTCAGATATTCGGAATTTAATAATTTCGTTCTATGGGAGGTACCACTATTCCTTCCTCTATCCCGCCTTATGTTATTTAAAAATGTATAGTTCACTATAATAGTGGCTTTAACTACGTTTGAAGACTCTAGCTAAGATAGTTCTTCAGTTACGCGATATTTAATATATATGTACATCCTATGGGGGTATTGCTCCAGCTGAGCCTTCCCCCTTAATTTTTATTTTTAAATGTGTAGTTTACTATAAGAGTGACTCCAAGATTGACCATTCTCACTGAAACAGTCTTAAGATATGGGATATTTAACATTAGCGTCCTATGGGGGCACCGCTTCCCCTGCTGCTATCTTATTTCAATTTGAAGGCTCAGAAGATGTTACTGGAAAAACAATTCAAGAAAATGGGTGCAGCGGCTCTTAACATATGCAATACTTAATATTGGCATCATGGTGGGTTCCTCATCCCCAGCCCTTATCGAAAACAGTGCTCCTCCTCTGTCTACCCCACCCATTTTTATATTGAAATTTATAGTTTATCATAATAGTAGCTTTAACCACGTTTGAAGACTCTCCCTTTAATAGTTCTTAAGCTGAGCGATATTTAATATATGCATCCTATGGAAGGTAGTTCCCTCCTGCGCCTACCCGCTTTATTTTTATTTTCAAAGTGAAGTATACCATAAGAGTGACTTCTACAAAGTTTGAACTTTCTCCCTATAACAGTTTTTAAGATATCCGATATTAAACATTGGCGTCCTATGGGAGGTAACACTTCCCCCGCTGCTATTTTATTTAAATTTTGGGGCTCAGAAAATCCTACTACCAAAAGTTCAACAAATTGCTTACAGCGGCTCTTATTAATATTTCTATCTATGAGAGGTACTGCTCCTCCTCTGGCTACCCCGCCCATTTCTATATTGAAATTTATAGTTTACCATAATAGTAGCTTTAACTACGTTTGAAGACTATCCCTTTTATTGTTCTTCAGTTGAGCGATATTTAATATATCGATCATATGGGAGGTATTTCCCCTCCTACGCCTACCCGCTTTATTTCTATTTTCAAAAGTGTAGTATACCATAAGAGTGACTTCTGCAAATTTTGAACATTCCCACTATAACAGTTCTTAAGATATGCGATATTAAACATTGGCGTCCTATGGTGGGCACCACTTCACCCGCTGCTATTTTATTTCAATTTTTGGAAGATCCTACTATCAAAAGTTCAACAAAATGCTTGCAGCGGCTCTTAAAATATGCGATATTTAATATTGGCATCCACGAAAAAATATGGCACCGCCCCTTTGTCCAATAAACCTTTTTACCACTGTTTTAATTAAACGTATTTCTATTCATGCCAACAACATATATACCAAATATTATCGCCGTAGGTCAAAAAATGTCATAGATAACACGATTTTAAATTTTGGGTTGTATGGGCGTGGCATCGCCCCTTTGCCCAGTCACAATTTTATATAGCCTAATGTCTCTTCCAGGGGCACAGTTACATGCTGTGAAAATTTCAAGGCCATCGGTCAAGTGGTTTGGCCTCCTATAAGGCACAAATATATATATATGTATATATATATATATAAACAAATATACAAACATTCACTTTTATATATATAGATTGTTTTGTAAATATACAAAGCGAATTTTGTTAAAATATAAAAATATTTGTTGTTTCAAACTTTTAAATAAATAAAATAACCATAGAAAAGGTGAGAAAAAGGCTTTTGAAAATTTGCAGCATCCCGCTGCAGGAAACATGCAAAAATACTATTTTAACTATTTGTCAATTTCATTTACTCTCAACTATGGATAACTAACTGTTGAATAAAATAAAAAATTAAGCTTTTAACAACAATGTTTATTTCCAACAAATAAACAAGAGCTGTAAGCTGCTTCTTTTATTTTCAATAAAAACCCGATAACATTGGTTTTTGTAACACATAAAGCCAACACTTATTTCAGTTCGAACAAAAAGCCGATAACATTGGATTTCATTACACCAAATTTAATTAATGTTTTGATAAGAATCTCATTAATAAAATTTAAAAGTAAACCGCTGGTTAATAAGTTTTGTTGACAACACTGCTTCAAAACAAAAATTAAATTCTTAACAGCTGATACGTAATACCTGGGATCTGATACAATTTTTCTGGTAGGTACTGTCGAGTACAAACACAGTCTGTTTTAGGAATTTTTAAAACACCCCCAAAATCTTGAGTTACGGTTAAATCCCCGGGTTTTCATACCCATATGCACTTATCGCCCTGTAACTTATTTGAATACCAACCGAGAGGCCTACCCTTTTGTACGGTATATATTTTTTTAAGTAATTTCTTCATTTCTGATACATATATGTATGTATTTTTACACCAAATATATTTTTTTACGGTTTTTTCCTAATTTTTCTATTTTTAGGACGTTGTTACACAATATTTTTGTATAGTAACTGTGCTATTTATGTCTTCATTTCAAAAATATACTTGATAAAAAATAAATCGAGGGTCTGAGTTAAAAAATCCGTTGGAAATTAGCTGATTTATTCAACTTTTTCAAAAAAAAAAAAATATTTTAAAATTTTGTAATTTTAACGTCTTCAGTATTTGTTTAAGGTAAAGCAATACTTTGAAAGCGTTTTTATTTAATTTTTTCCTTCAAAATGTGTTTCCATTGTAAATTTTTTCTGGTGAAAATGTTCGCCTTCTTCATTGCTTAACTGACCAAACAACCAAAAGAGTAAACAAAAATGTTGTTTTAATAAAAATTCGTATGATTTACATAGCTTTTTTACTTTTTATATTTGACTTTAGGTATTTTATCAAAATGCCACAGAAATGAAAAAACTTAGGTTAGGTTAGTTTAAGAAGGGTTATGTGCCCAAGTGCACACTTCCACTCGGAGACCAATACGTTCCATTATGAATCCCTTCAACATACAGAAAGACAGATAAAGAAGATAGAAAAAGAAAAAGGTTAAAAATAGAAATATGAGGTGGATAGAGTCTAGAAAATAAGAAAGTTAGTAGGTACCATAAGAACAAATTCCCCCTCTACTGTCCCCTCAACAGAAACAACCGCACTATTTCCCAGACAAACCCCAGTAGATCAGCCGGACTACATCCAGCGATGCACCCCAGTTCGTCGTGAAACCTATTTCTTAGCCACTTCTGTCTGAGACCCTGCATCCTGGGACAATGGCACAGTACATGCTCGATCGTCTCCAGCTCCTCCGAATCATCGCACAATCTGCAGAAGTCCGGTAAGGCGTTGTCCCATCTGCCCGCAAAAGCCCTGACAGGACAATGACCCGTCAAGAACCCTATTAGCGTTCTAAGACTACTCCTATCCAATCCCAGTAGAACCCTGGTTGCCCCCGCGTCCAATCTGGGCCAAAGTGCCCTAGACACCCTGCAATCCACTCTGTCCCTCCAGGACCGATTAACGTCATCACGGAATTTCTCCCGTATCACACCATAGTAGTAACATAGGGGAGGCTTTACCCGCCTGTCCCTTACCACTAAGTCCAGATTCGAACCCCCTCTCGCGAGTTCGTCCGAAACCTCATTTCCCTCAACCATGCAGTGTCCAGGTACCCAACGAGCGACCAGGCACGATCGCACCGTATAATATGTCAATGTCCTAAGCGCCGCCTGACTATCGACGTAAATTGTCACCAAAGATCCACCCACGATGTGTTCCAGTATCACCTCCGTCGCCCTCCAGATCGCTAGGATCTCAGCCTGGAATACACTGCATTCATCGGGGAGTCTGAATGACCTTTTCATCTTGGTGTCCGCGATATATACACCGGCGCCAGTGCCGGTTTCCATCTTGGATCCATCCGCAAATACTTCCCACCCCTCAAACAGTCCATTGGATCCACTCCAAATTTCCCTATCCGGGAACTGCACTGGTGGTGTTGCGCCGAAGTCCAGGGTCATAGTCCTATGATCCGAAATTCTCCCGAGATTAATACCCTGATCAAGCAGACCCATCTCGTACAAAATTCTCGTGTGATCATCCCGCCTAGGTCTAACTAAGGAAGACTCGTACAGTCTAAGTAAGTTCCTAGCAGCCACACTCCTTACGTAATGCTCAATAGGGGACAGATATAGTAGAATGTCCAGCGCTGCCTGCGGAATGCTTCTCCTTGAGCCTGTGATGCCAAGAGATGCACTTCTTTGAACCTTGCTGAGCATCTTCCTATAGCTATCCACTCCCAACGCACCCCACCAAACAGTGCATCCATAGGTAAGTATAGACCTAACAACCGATGTGAAAATCCAGTTTACCATATCCGGCCTCAGACCCCAGTTCTTACCAATGGAGTTCCTGCATGTGTAGTATGCATTGAGTCCCCTTCTCATCCTTTCCTGAGTATTTCTCTTCCAAGACAGTTTGCAGTCCAGAAAGGTACCCAAATACTTTGCTCCTTCCGATAGAGGTAACTCGACGCCATCTAGCACTGGCCTTCAAATTCCTCTATCATATACCTTCTGGCAAATAGCACCAGCTCAGTCTTCACAGGGTTAACACCCAGTCCCCAATCCTTTGCCCAAGCCGAGAGTTCGCCTAGCATCACCTGCATAATTTCCCCGATCGTAGACAGAAATTTTCCCCTGACCAGCAGAACTATGTCATCCGCATAGGCAGCAACTTTCCTGCCCATGGAATCAAATGACCTAAGAATCCCGTTGACCGCAAGCAACCACAGTAGAGGTGATAGAACCCCCCTTGTGGTGTCCCCCTGGTAACCCTCCTCCTTATCACATGATCCCCCAGGCTCGAGTTTAAAATCCTACTGCCAAGCATGCAGACTATCCACTCCCCCAGAAAGTCCTCCACTCCCAACTCCAACAACGAATCTCTAATCGCCTCAATCTTAATGTTATTAAAGGCTCCTTCTATGTCCAATAGCGCGGCGAGAGTATATTCCTTATGCCTCAGACCGTGCTCAATACAACCCACCACCTCATGTAACGCGCTCTCAACAGATTTACCCTCCAGGTAAGCATGTTGAGCGTTGCTAATAAGGCGGGTCTCAATAGCGCTCCTGAGATAGAAATCTATAAGCCTCTCAAGAGTCTTCAACAAAAATGAAGACAGACTAATAGGTCTAAAATCCCCCGGTTTCGAGTGGTCCGCTTTACCAGCCTTGGGTATAAAAATTACCCTGACCTCTCTCCAACCCCTAGGCAGATACCTCCTACTGAGGCACTTCTTGAATACATTCACCAGCAGAAGTGATGCATCGTCCGGATTGTTGCAGAGCATGGCCGGAAAAATGCCATCCAGACCCGGTGATTTATATGGGTCGAAAGTATTGACCGCCCACGCCAGCTTCTCCCTTGTGACCATTTCCTCGACGCAGGCGGAAGTATAATCCGATGTCATGGACGTCACGTCCCATTGACCGCCTTCCATACCTCCGGTTTCCCTGCACCCGGGAAAGTGCGTCTCCATAATTAAGGTTAGGGTTTCAGAGCTAGACTCAGTCCATGAGCCGTCATTCCTTTGGATGTAACCACGGCATTAGGGTCCTTGGATAAAATCCGTCGGAATCTTGACAACTCGTTGACATTATCAATGGATGCACAAAATTGCCTCCATGATAGTCGCTTTGCTCTTTTCAGATCCGCCTTATACCTGTTGAACTGCACCCTGTAATTGTTCCAATCCTCTGGTAAGCTTGGCCCTATTAAACGTGAAGTTCCCTGGTCCACCATTTGGGCTGTTTACGCCTACCCGGAAATGTAACCGGGCAGGACTGCTCATAGCTTTCCCTTAGAAGATGAGTGAACTTGTTCACAACACCCTCCAGATCAGTCGGCAGCAAGTCGCCCAAGGCCCTTTGCGTCAATCCAATTCGGACTCTTTCCTTAAAGGAGTCCCATTTTGCCCCTAGGATTCCTAAATGGAGCAACCCCAGGTGGGTCAAAATTCAATGTGAAGGTAATACGGCTATGGTCTGAAAATGTACAGTCCGTTGCCACCCTCCAATCAACAACAAGTTGCTCGTCACGGTTCACCAATGTAAGATCTATCACTGCCTGCCTATCTTTATTTTTGAACGTCGCACAGTGGAAAATTTTAGTCCTTATCGGATTAAAAATCTGTAACTTTTTTGTTCTTAGAGATAGAGTTCTGAAATTTGCACGAATAATCTTAAATGTATTTGCTATTATTCTGTAAAATATGAGCCAAATTAAACCAGAACTTATTTCACAATAAAGATAAGAATTTTATTTTTTGTATATAGAGATGACTTGAATATGTATTTGGTACAAAATAGTAACTTTAACTTGAAATTTTTTTTTTATTATAATTACATTTGTAATGTTTTTAATTTATGTGATGTAACTTTAACCCACACCTAACTTAATATAATTATATTGATTTGCACTTTTCCCATTTTTAACTGGGTTTTTTTTGATTTTATAAAATTTAATTTACATATTCTGTTAGGTATAGTGCAACTTTAAATATTTAAGTAATACTTTAACCGTGACATTTTTGTGGTTACTTAATCAGTTTAAGCGTATCTTCATCCAAATCTTTTGCAAGTTTGGCGGATGGTTTTCTTATACTTGTTACATATGGATCAGAGGTGTAAAGAAGTCTGTTGAAAACATCTTCGTTAGTGGCTGATCGCGAACATTTTCGAGAGTGATGTAAACGATAATTTTTGTAGTCTTTATTGCGCGACTCTTGTGCGTCTTCGGATAGCAGACCAATAGGCAACACTGCAAAATGTTTCCCCATGTATCAAAATTTTTTTTTTTTATATACAATCTTGCTGTTTCCATTGCATATTCGCCAAATTTTCCAGGGTGTATTATTAAATCAGACGATAAAGCTTGAAGAATGATGTGAAACCTTTTTATTAATTCTTCGTCTACTCCAGTTATATCAGCAGATCGTGAAAAATTAAAAAAAAATGACATAACAATGCAAAGCTACTTTAACAAAAATCATTTGTTCAATTATCTAAATAACTAAGTTTTTTAACATTATTGAATGTAACTTCTGTTTAGGCAGGAATATGCAGCTGATATTTTTATAGTATTTTACTAATATATTAAGCTTTACAATTTTTTTCATATGAGCGCAGAGCTAAGCAGAGCTCCTAATTAAAAGCCTTACAAAAGTTTTTACATACAGCCAAAACAACATTACATCTTTCAGAAGCTAAAATTTCAAACGTTTGCACTAAAACCTGATCCGCTATTTATAAAATCGGAATCTACATTAAATCACCTTTCCCATAAGGTATATAACTCCTTAATTGTAATGCGAATTATATTAAAAATATGCTCTTAAATACGTTTAATTTTTATAGTTATAAATCGTTGTCGTAAAAAGATGTGAATACGGTCTTTATTTCCGAGTATTGGTATTGACCAAACATCAAATATTTTCCTCAAATTATTAAGTTCGACATCTTAGCTTTTCGATAAAACAAAAATTTTGGTGTAATTCGGAACTTTTTAAAAATGAATTATGGGCTGGTCTTACTCTACGATTTGCCACTGTGCGTCGGCGTGTTACCCATATTACTGATAATAAGATTGTTAGTAGTTATAAAATCAAACATTAACTCACCCCTTTTGTTTATTTCTTAGTTTTGTTTTTATTTCAACTTTTATAAGGTTGGTCTGCAAAGTTTCCAATCTCAACATGAAGTTAGCATCGCTCGTTTCTAATATAGTTGTGCATCTTTTCACAACTACTCACCAAAGTTTTAGCTATTTTAGACGGGCAGTTTTTAGTTAACAGTCGTTCGAATATGTCGATGGTAGAGTTTTCGTGTACATGGGGAAAACAGAGTATCAATCAGTCATTAGATTTTTTTGAAAGGTAGTACGCCTACGCAAGGAGATTATATAGAGGAATAAAAAAAAATAAGGAAACATTTCTTATATCATTGTAAGCCCAGAAATTTTTCAGACCACCCTCGTATTTGGAATAACAGTGATTTGTAACTTGCAACTCGCATGGTGCAAAAATTACAGTAATTATAAAAATAATTACTTTAAGGAGATACTTAAGAGTTTAATTAAAAAAAAGGTCAAGCAAAAATTTTTGATCGGAATCGTTAGGAATAATTTCTTTATAATAAATTAGTTTTTATACCCTCCACCACTATTATTTGTGAAGGAGGTATACTAAGTTTGTCATTCCGTGTGAAACTTTTTTATTATTCATCTCAGACCCCCTAAAGTATATATATTCTGGTTCCTTGAGTAATTCTAAGTCGATTTAGCCATGTCCGTCTGTTGAAAACACGCTCACTTTTGAACAACTCAAAAGAAATTAACAAACTTGGTGTCACGTTGCTTGTTGTTATCATAAGCAGTTTGGGATTGAAATCCAGCAAATTCGGTTCAGTAGGACCAGAGCTATGAATCAAAATGTGGAACCACCACCTTGAAAAATTTATAATTTTGTTACAAAATATAACATAAATGGTGGAACAAGGCACGGAATTAGATAAGATTTTGCAAAAATTCGTTTTATTCGACTGGAAATCACGCTGTAAGCTTTCGTGAGGATCCGTCCATAATTTACCCTAGGCCCCTTATAAACACAACTCCCGGAAAACAGTTTAGTACGCCTTAAGCCGTAAAAAATAACGCTATCATAACAAAATTTGATGCATCACAGTTTTTAGGACAAGTAATAACACAGTGAAATTTCGTGACGATTAGCCATAATGTACCTTAGGCCCCATATAAACCCTACTACCGGTCAACAGTTTAGTACGCCTAAAACCGTAAAAAAAATTGCAATTGTTTTTTTTTTTATATAATTTATTTAGTTAGGTCTATCTAATATTCTTTTTTTTTATTTGGGCCTATTTATATTTCCTTTGACTGAATTTTGTAGCAGCCGTTGTATTGTAAAAAGGTTCGTGATTGATAATTAAAAATAAATAAAATTACTTTGTTTCTTGGTGGAGGGTATCAAAGATTCGGCACAGCCGAATATAGTACTCTAACTTGTTTTTTCATAAATAGCACGGATCATATACAAAAATATTGTGTAACAACGTCCCAAAAATAGAAAAATTAGGAAAAAAAAACGTACAAAAATACATTTGGTGTACAAATAGAAGTAGATAGGTAATCTGGAAAGGAATGGTTTATTCAAGTTACAAACTCTTATATCCGTTTTCTGATCCTAATTTGTTGATTTAGGCTTTGATAATTTTGATAAAAGTAAACTGTTTAGAATCACGGTTAATATAAAAAAAAATAAAAATTTAAACTTTCCCGGAAATTGGATAAATAAAGTAATATTACCATCTATATGCGAAAAATCACGTTTGATATACAATATATAAATTTCATCAGCGCCATCGATATGTGAACAATCACTACAGAAAATGTAAATAATGGCTCGGAGTTTGAATAAATAAAGTAATATCACCACACACGCGCCATCCATATGTGAAAAATAACGGGATAAATAGTATCAGCACCATCTATATGTGAAAAATCACTGTTGACGGATTCAGAAAACGGATATAAGAGTTCGGAACTTCGATAAACCATTCCTCTCCACATTACAGGAACCGGACACCTTCCAAGATCCCCATTACCTATCTACTAATACATACATGTATCTGAAATTTACTTAAAGAAAATATATACTGTTTAAAAGCTCTAAGCTGCTGAAATATTCGAAATGATTGGTATTCAACTAAGTTGAAGAGTGTTAAGTGCATACGGGTATGAAAACCCGGTTTTTTACCCGTAACTCGAGATTTTGGGGGTGTTTTTAAAATTCCAAAAACAATCTGTTGTTGTACTCGACAGTACCTACCAGAAAAATGGTATAAAATCCCAGGTTTTTTACTTCATTTTTTTGGCTCACTGTGATATCTTTGCTATTCGTGATAAATCAATACGTTTGGAAACTATTTCTTCTTTTTCAAGCTGCATGCTAAATATGAAACAGTCCATTATAGGATTTCATTGCAATGCTTACGTTTTCAAGCATTCATCTTCCTGAATATTTAGTATTTCATTATCTCCTTCTGCGTTCCCTGTATGCACTATTTCATCGTGATCTTAAATCCATTTTCGTAAGTGGAAACCAAATTTCTCCAAATGGCGAGATATGGGTTCTCGGATGTCCTTACATTCTTGTAGCGTAACTGTTCCTGTCAGCAAATCATCCATATAGAAATCTTCCTTTATTATTTTCGAAATGTTTTCAATCGAACAGTGGCTTGTAATTTATATTAATGTTCTTATTGCCAATAATGGCGGTGCTGCTGTACCGTATGTCACTGTTGTCAATTTATACTGCTCGATTGCATCACTTTGGTTTCTTCTCCATAAAACATACTGGTATTCTTGATCTAGTACATTAATATTCATGTGCCGAAAATTAAAACTGTTGGATTTTCAGCCAGTCGTAAGGAACATTTTTATAAAACTGCACCCGCATATCGTTGCGAAGTCATGTCAACCTTTTCATTTAAAAATCGATGCCATTACTTTAAAATTTCGGTTCTGAAATCGGAAGACTTTGTCGACCTGTTGTTAGAAATTCCTCAAATTGAAACATTTGGTATGGTGCAGGCGCGGATTCAGGGGGGGGGGAAATAAGGAAATTTCCCCCCCCCTAAATTATAAAAATATGTTTGGTTTATCTCGATAATACAAGAATTCCCAATAATAATATTTTTTTATAAGCACAAAATTTTAGGAAATCCCAGCAAGCTTATTTTTATTGAATCTAACGAAATTTTCAATTAGTATCCAAATCTTAATTCTAATAGTTATTTATTAGATATTTCGAATGAAACATCTTGTTTACTGTATTCAAAAACTTAATATCCTACATTCGATCCCAGCAGGTGCCATCTATTTATATCCAAAGAATAAACGTTTGACTTGAAAATTAATCAAAATTCTATTCGATAATTTTTGACGAAAACACAGATTTTTCGGGGAAAACCCAGATTTCCTTATCTTAAAGATATTTCAACATACAACAAAAAATTATTAGGAAAGCATTTATTGGCTTTGTTGTAAACGCATTTGAAGAGGCTTCAAAGGATATTGATAATGTGATGTGTCAATTGATGCGAAGGCACTATCATCAATAGTCCTAAAAGAGTCAGTCAAGAATGAATGATTATCAATAACAATTTTGATTAATTTTCATGTTGTAAAATTCCTTTCTTCATTAAAATAATTTAATGAAAATTAAATTTGATGAACTTAAGCCTGATTAAAAATTAAAAAATTTGGATTAAAAACCATAAATAGTTCAACAAAATAACCACAATTCTAAATAGTTTTGACAAATTTTAGTCTTGACCTAAACAATTTTGTAGGAAATGGAACAGATGGGTGTCCTCTGACGTCAGCAGAAAATGGAGCTGTCATAAAATTTTGGCCAAATGCAAAACAAACGCAAATGCTATTCTCATAAATCAAACAACTCAATTTTAAAAAGCAACAAAGTCCCATTAATACAATAAGTTGTATCATTTGTTTAAGAAACGACAAATTTTTTTAAATATAATCATCCCAAGCGAAACACAGTTTTAGCAAAGTATTTGGGAGCCAAACTCTCTACATTATGCGAGACAATATGGTTGGACCGTCACGACTCAATTTTACACTTTGCAACAAGTGTAGAAGCTTTAGAAAAAATATCTGAGTGGAAAGGTAGAGATACTCTATCAAAAGCCTTAGATTAAGGAACTCCCGTAGTACTTTTGAATTAATTGACGAAACAAAGATATTAAGTGTGATACTTATTGTACCATTGCCGCTTAGTATCATTTAACAAAAGCACGATATAGATCTTCAAAAAAGAATCAAGCCTTATCAAAACTTAAATCATGTGCCTTGAAGAGAAAAGAAATAAAGCCGAAGAATTATTTAAAGCGATTTTTGAAAAAGTTAAAGTTTTCTGCGTTCAAATCGAGGTTCCAATCACATTCAAAATGTTGAAGATTACTACCGAGTACATTCCTCTTATTGAATTTATTTTAGAATGTATTGCACATATCTAAACTTCTACCTCAACGTGTAATCAAGTCAAATACAGATACAAAACTTTTAAACACAAGTAGCTGATGAGCTGATTATGTTTAATAAAAGAGATAGATAAACACCTACTAACATCTAAACTTGAGTCTGAACGGTTGCATTTGCAACAAACATGAAAAATATCTGAAAATCTATCAGATAACGTTGTAGATGCTTTAAAAAACTGTGATGAAGATATCTACCGAAATCTAAGAAAAATATTTAAAATTTTCGTTTCAATACTCGTCAGCAGGGCAAGTTTAAAATGGCATGAAAAATGGTTAAAAATTGCTGGCAAAATGGCACGAAAAATGGCAAAAATAAACATGTTATTTAAGAAACATTTATTTTATTACGTTTTTATTGTAAGTACAAAAGTATGTTTCTTCAAATTGTCAAAAAAAAAAAAAATAGTGGGGGCAAAACGAGAATTTGGAAATTGAAGGTGTATTTAAACACTTTTAATCTAATTTTTGTTATAAAATTCTGTTTAATAAAGAAATATTTTTATAATATTTGTCATAAAATTTTTTTATCAGGGAAATCTTTTTAAAGAACGACATTTTAAATTCTTGTGTTTTGAGTCTTCGATTTCTAGAACACCCCTGATTATTTCCTGTTATCACATAAAACAGTTCTATAAATGAAAAACACTCTTTCAATATCGCAAGATGTAACTGGAGCATATTTGAACACTAAAAGTTCAGATGGAGGAAGGTTGTCAATAAAGTCATCCGTCTCACTTTCATTAAAACAAAATTGTGAGAAAATCGATTAAAACACATTTTTAAAATTGAAATGCCAAGCCATATAGATTTTTCAGGAGTATTGAATAATTTACCACACGTATTACGATCTAAAACGTTTTTAAACTTTTCAACAAAATCTTTTTTACTGACATCTTGTATTATTTTCCTTAGCACTGTCAATCAGGCCAAAGCTTTCATTCATAGAAATCCCTTTCGTTTGTAACTTCAAGAGGCTTGAGCAGATGCATTGAAAGTACTTTTTACGTCCGATTTTTGCATTATTCAGTTAGCATTTCGAATAGATTCTGCCTCATATTCGCTAAGCTTATTTAAAAATTGTTTTTCTATGTTGCAAAAAGGTATTCTTTGGCAAGCTGGACCAAAAATTGCTTTTTAAAAAATTATTGAAGAAATGGCAAAAATGCCATAAAAAACTTGCCCTACTCGTCAGTAATGCTACGAGAGAGAGGTCATTTCCTACCCGTCGTCTAATAAAAACATGGCTCAGATCAACAATGACAGAAGCAA
Source organism: Pollenia labialis (assembly GCA_949318255.1). Classification (NCBI taxonomy): domain Eukaryota; kingdom Metazoa; phylum Arthropoda; class Insecta; order Diptera; family Polleniidae; genus Pollenia; species Pollenia labialis. The sequence continues at coordinate 48,544,636 of OX439140.1, forward strand.
AAATGCCTCACGAGGAAATCATAATTTGCTTATTTAAAAAAATTAATTTATATTGAACTACTCTTATATTTCATTTAACATTATTGTTGAGTTTTTTTAATAAATATACACATATTATTTTTAATAAACTTTTAAAAACCAATTTTTTACTTTTTCGTATCAAAAAAAATTTTCCCCCCCCTAAGCCTCGAGCTGGATCCGCGCCTGGTATGGTGGGTGTTTACCAAAATGCTAAAATGGTCACGCCGCCTACATGCGTTTTAAGCTCTTATTTAGGTTGATCAGTAAGTTATATTTTTATTTTATTTTCAGTTCGTTGAATGATACTCATGCCATTATACTTGCTCGAAGAGGCTCAAAAGGAATAAGAAATAAGAACTTATTGCAGTTTAATGGAAAAACTGTATTGGGTGCAACAATTGAAACTGTGAAGAAAACTGGTCTATTTCAAAACATATGGGTTTCTACTAATAGCGATTTAATAGAAATGGAAGCTTTAAAATGTAAGTTATAAATCTTAAGTATTGTTCTGAAGTTAGAATTAGTAAAGTAACATATTTATAGTGAAAGAAAGTAGTGTAAGCTAAGTTTGTAAATAGTTTCGTAGGAGAGCACAAATTAAATACAGGGTGTAATAACTATACAACAACAATTGTGTGATTTTTGTTGATGACATCAGCTGATCACCAGCTGTTTAATCTTTCTTAATCCAAAATGTCAAAAGTTGTTAAGTTTTGTATGTACATGGAAGGACGCCGTGCAATAAAGCCATATGGCCTTATTTCTCACTCCATTGAGAAATATGACTTTATTTCCATGTAAGGAGTGAAATAAAACCATAATGGCCTTATTTCCCATTTAAATATTTTTTTTCTTTCAATATAATGCTAATTTATTTAAAAATTGTTTTTTTGTTTTTTCTCTGGATATATTAAATAACTATATAACGAAAACACTTTTGGGCGCAAGGATTTTCTCCTCTATGGTATAACAAACACCGGCTTCGCTAACTAACCCTTCTCTGTATAGCAGGCCTTTGTGCGGGCGAATTACGTATTAAAGAAAATAAATCTTTGTTTTAGGAATTCTGATATTCAACTGAATTCTTTATGAATTCTATCTTAGTTTTTAGTTCAATTTTTCTTAAAATCTAAAAAATGGTAAATAAATGTTGATCAAACAAAATTGATCGTAAAATTTCTTTAGTCAACTTTGTTTGGTCATTTATTTTTTTTCTGTTCAACAAGAATTGTAAATTTTTGTTTATTGATTCATCACTTTTGTGATAATTTAAAAAATTTAACATTTTATTTTTACTTGTGCCAAATGCACTCTGAAAGTGTCATTGACTTAGTTCGTATTTTGTTTATTGTATTTAGCTATGATTGAGATAATGTCTACGAGGGGTGATTGTGGAAGTATATAGATTAAAATGACTTGACTCGTTAAGTTCCAAAATACAAGTGCTAGTTTTTATTAATTCCAAAACTTACAAACTATTTGTTTAATGTTAACATATGAACATGGAATCTGCCTACTCAGCAGATTCCCATGTTTGCTACTTAAAGTAAGAAATAAGCATAGAAGAATTTACATCTCATATGTCTGCTTCCACAGAGCCATAGGAGATGTGTTTTAAACAAATCATGTATTTCTTCTTCAAAGGTAATAAGATAGGTTCCGGTCAATGTTTTTGGAAGGTTTATGTTGGATACTACCTCAATTGTATTGCCATTTATAATAATAATACCATCGTCTATCACAGCCAGTGGTTCGAGGTGGCTAGGTCGTGTGTTGCAATATGCCACTCCTCCAGAGTGAAGTTGCTGGGCACATGTGGGCACCAATATATCTTTACAGAAAGTTGAGGTAAGTGCTGCGCTGCAATTTCCGATTGCCATTACTTGACTACCGCATTCAGCCACGTTATAATTCTCATCAAAGTGAAGGATTATCCCATTATGTTGAACAGGAAACAAAGTTATTTTCTTACATTCTAATCTAGGTCTAGGATACTTAAATAAGAAATACAAATTTGTCCAAATTTTAGTATCTCAAAGTCGTTGAAGTCTGGTGTACCGGCAACCACCTTTAGAGCGGTACGTAGGAAGTTTAAACTTCTAGCATGTCTGTGATGCGTGCTCAACGACGCAAGGGCACCTTTTATGCTTGTCAGGTCGGATTTTAAATAGTTGAATAGTTGTAAATAGTTGAAGTCCTTTCAAATTATGACGTCTCCATCCATCACAGGAACATAGTTCGAGTTCGAATAATTCACCAGTTTTATCTCGACTGATCCGATGAGAAGTGCTGCAACCAAGAGTAAAATGTAAATGAAGGTGGGCACTATCATATCAAGACTTTATCTAAGATTGTCCTTGTGGACTACTTTTCCCTCTAACAGTGGTACCTAAGTCCGCTTCTACTCTCTTTTCAACGAACAAAGGGGTCAGTTTATTTCCGTACCTTTTATTATTCCTTACGAGCACACGCTACCCAATGTCAAAAGTCCTATTCCGTCTTGAATTATTGTCCCTATCATGTTGAGTTCTTTGAGCTTTCATAATTTTTTCTTTAATTTCTCTCCTTATTTCTGCCGATGCACTGTGAACTACATCTATAGGTCTTTTATTCTTCACCGAGTGAATAGTTTTATTATACTGTGCTGTAGCCAACATCATAAGCTCAATTGTATCCTCGATTTTCTTTTCGAGTTTGCGACATCTCGCAATTTCCGCTGAAGTGTTATGGAAACGTTCGACCTGACCATTCGAAGTCCTATGAAGCGAAGGAGCATTTGCAACCACCATGCCGAACTGGTTTTCTAGCATAGCCGTAATGGTCTTGGATTTAATCGCTGGTTCATTACGCAATAAATATTTTTTGTGTCTGGAAAAATGTTCATTAGCTGTATAATTGGGATTTTTAAGTCTATGATTGTACGGGATGGGACTGGCTGAATTACAGCGAATTTCGAAAATTTATCGACACATGTGAGGAAGTATTTTTTGTCTGTAGAAAATATGTCAATGTGCAAAATTTCCCCTGTATAAGATGGTACTGGGGACTCACCCATCTCTTGCCTTATCGGATGTCTATCGTATTTGGTCCTGTTACAGATTTTACAGTTCGCCACGATTTCGTTTGCCAATCTTGCCATTTTTGGAAAATAATAATCATCAAGAATTTGTTTTACGTTTTCTTGAGCCGCCTTATGAGCTCGATTGTGCTCAGTATTTATTATCTCCAATTGTTCATTTTTATAAAAAATATCAACCACCATTTTTCTGCAATGCCAAAATCTGGTAGTTGAATACAAGCTAGGGTTGGCAGATCGCAGTATATTGCATTTACCACTCCTGGGTTCACTGCTAATCTAACTTCTTCAATAAGCGTGTTTTATCAGTAAATTCAATCATATGACGAGTTTTCTCACTAAAAGTTATGATATTTCGTTTTCGGGCGAAATGTGCTTCTTTCAAAACTATCTGATTTCGGTAACAGTTGAGTGGCTTATCTGTTGCCTTAATTGTGTATGTGAACGACATCTCACTGTGAACCGTAGCCACGTCAGAGGGAGCCTCTTCTTCTAGGGCATGAATATTTTGACGTGACAAAGCAGCGGCCACATAATTCTCTTTGCCGGGCTTGTGAAAAATCTAACATTGTGTTTGTCCACAAATGCTTTCCAACGCTTTATTTTAGCATTAGTGTTTTTATCTGAAACCGCAAACGTAAGTGGTTGGTGATCTGTATAAATATTCAACTCTTTTACACTGTAAAGATAGTTCCTAAGCTTTTGTAATGCCCAAACTATAGCAAGCAACTCGGGCTTGTTTTAATACCCTCTCTGGATGCAATGAAACCGAGATATTCAACACTTTCCTTAAAAAAGTGTGACTTCTCAAGCGAGACTCTCATATTTGCCTCGTAAAGCTTAGTTAAAACCCACTCAACGTGCTTGACATTGTCATCTTCGTCTTCTGAGAAGATTATTACATCATCTACATAGACGTAGCATGTCTTTCCTATTTGCTCTCTAAGTACGTCGTCAATGGCTCTCTAGAAAATGCTGGGAGCATTTTTTAATCCGAAAGGGAGCATGCAAAATTCGTACTTCCCATTTCCAACAGAAAACGCCGTTTTTTCCCTGTCTTGTTCTACGAGCGATATTTGATAGAAGCCTGATTTGAGATCAAGCGTTGTAAAATATCTTGCTTTACCAAGATTTGATAGAATCATCGTAACATCTGGGATAGGGTACCTGTCGTCAATGGTTTTCTGATTTAATTTCCTGAAATCTATAACGAGCCGTTTCTTAGTATTACCACGCTCGTCTTTACCCTTTTTATCAACAACCCAGATGGGTTTATTATAGGGGGACCTAGAGGGCCTAATTATATCTTTTTCAACAAATCATTTATTTCGTTGTTGACAAAGTCGGCTACACCCATTGGGTAAGGGTAAAGTTTTGAGTAAACTGGGTCATTATATTCTGTGCGGATAGTGGCAACGATGTTTGTATTGAATGGCAATGATTCATTAGGGTTTGAAAAAACTCCTAACAGATTTTTTATCATTTTTCTAAATTTTTCAGTAACCGAATTTGGTACTGCTATGTCTTCAACCTGTGTGAAATTCACATTTGCACACTCCAAAAACATCATTTTTTCCAATTCATTCTGAGTTCGAATTTCATTATTTTCAAAATTTTGCGCCTAATTGCGTTAGAAAATCAAGCCCAGTTATGCCATCGAATGTTGAAAGCGATGGTAAAATAAAAAGATACTACTTGTACCGAATATGTTAGCGATACATTTGTTACTAATAGTGTTGAAACCATGAATTGACTTAACTAAAAAGGAATTTTTACTGGAACTACGTTTGTTAGTTCCCGTAGAGGTTTTATGTAGTTTTTTGAGGCCCCTGTGTCTAGCAGTAGTCTAATGTTTCTCCCCCCGACCGTCCTTTCAATGAATGGCAATCGCGAGTTCTGTCTAAAAAATTTATCTGAATTTGCCCGCTGTTCATAGTGTTCTTGTTCTGCTGAGGAAGTTTGTTGGGAAATGTGGTTGATTCTTTGTTGCTTTGACGTTTTTCTGCCTGTCCTGAAGCCTGGTTATTGTAATACTGACCCTGCAATGCTAGACCTTGTCTTGCCTGTGCCCGGTTTTCATAATATTGGCTCTGCGGTGGTCCACCGCTAGCTGGTTGCCGTCTCGTCGGTTGTATGGAACGCATCGATTGATCAACATCCATTGGTTGGACCAATTCCCTATTACCAAAATTTTGTCGTTTAAAAAAATGGAGGTTCCTAGTTGTGCTAATTCCCGTGGTCGGGATCCTATTTTGATGTCTTACTTCAGAATTTTGTCTTTGTTTGTCCTCAAGACACCTAGCATAATTGTTTGCAAATTGGTACCTCTCGTGATTGGATTCAACTTTCTGAGCCAATGCTAATGCTGAGGGTAAATCATTCGGCCGTGCCGAAAAAAGCACATCGCTTAATCCTTTTTTCGTTCCCGATATGAACACACAGATTGCGTCCATCCTATATTTTTCATTAATGGATGCCGCAGTGTCCCTATCGTAAGTCTTAATTGTTTTATTCGTCAATAATGTCAGTTTTTTCTCGACTTCATCATAGAATTGTTAAATTGTCATGTTCCCTTGGCGGAGGATTGACAATTCCTGTTCGATTAAATAAATCGGCCTTTTGTCCGAGTACGTGAAATCTAGACGAGAAATGATGGCTTTAAAATTCAAAACCGTATTAAAGGAAGACAGAACCATATCTACTGAGCCCTCTATCTTATTTCTAATGATGGCCACCGCTTGATAATGCCTGGAGCTGCCTTCAGCATTTTCAACCACCTTATAGCCAATTTGCACTGCTTGTCGCCAAGTAAGTTTCCTGCTTCCCCTCAAAATCCGGTAAAGATTTTACTATATCAAGTGACTCATCACATTGACGGCCTGGTGTTATCACTATAAGTTTTGATTACTGGTGTCTGAAGGACACTTTCTTCGAATTTTCTATTCAGTTCGCGTATTAGTTCGTCGAACATTTGTCTTTGCATCCTTAGGGCAGCACCGATAGCTATGTCCACCAATACCCTCAATTGCTCAGGGTTTATTGCCATTTTTACTTCAATAAATTCTAAAACACTCTTGTAAGGATTTACAAAAAAAATATTTTTTCCACATAAAAAATTTTTTTTTTTTTTTAAATAGTAATATTCTATAAGCTATTTACTTTATACTTAGCATTTTTTTTTAAATAATGTTGAGTTTCATGGTTGTAAAAGTTGTTGATCTTCCTCTCTGTTTGTTGCTGTAGTTGTTTTTCACGCTGCCCAGGCTATTTCGAAGCTCTGGTGACTAAGCAATGATCCAATTTCCAATTAAGTTTCTTGGTACTTAAGAAAATTTTTTCAATATGAATAGTTTAAAGTTATGTTTTTTTTTATTTTTATATTTTGATTACTTGTTGAGTTTCAATAGTTTAAAATAATTTTTTTTTTTTTTTAAATTTTATATTCTAGTCAATTATTGATTTTTTAATTTTCAAAGGGTTTTTTTGTTTCAAAAATTTTATATTTCAGTCACTTATTGGATTTTCTAATTTGAATAAGTTTTTTTGTTTTAAACGTTATGTTTAAAAAAGTTTTATATTTTAATCACTGGTTGAATTTTGTTGGATTTTTGAGATTGAGTAGTTTAGAATTTTTTTAAAAAATTTTATATTTTAGTCACTTATTGAATTTTTTAATTAAAATTTTTTTTTTTTTTTGGTTTAAAATTTTTGTTTAAAAAATTTTATATTTTAGTCAATTATTGATTTTTTAATTTTAATAGGGTTTTTTGTTTCGAAAATTTTATATTTAAGTCACTTATTGGATTTTTTAATTTTAGTAAGTTTTTTGTTTTAAACGTTTTGTTTAAAAACAAGTAAGAGTGCTATATTCGGCTTTGCCGAATCTTAAATACCCTTCACCATGGTGAGATAAGAACAAGAAGTTTTTAAAAAGAATATGACAAAATCAAAAAATTTATGTTTATATCTAAGTCCGTTTCCTCATTTGCCAAAGTTGATGTTTGAAATTCGTTATATAAATTTTTATTTAATCTTAAAATCGTGTATAAAAAAATTGAATAAAAAAAAATTTATTTTGGAGACTTGAACTCGCAATCTTACGAGCCTTAAGCGAGAACTTAGACAATTTAGCTACGAACGGTTTTATTGAAGAAGCGTTAAATTAAAATATATTGAGAGAATATAACATACATACATACATGTGTATGCGTAAAAAACACATTAAAATCCACCACTTATGGTGAAGATTATAAAAAAAAAAACAACAAAAAACCGCAACCAAGAGAAATGCAACGGATAACAGCTTATTAGACGAAACACAATAACAACAATTACTACAGCAATGCCTAAAGGCATTTCAATAAGAGATAAAAATAAAATGCAACAACAACAATTACGAAAGCAATGCCTTTATACATAAATAACTTTTGCTCATTCATACATACTCAAGTGCATACATATGTACATATGTCTTTGCAATAGCTAGGTTAACCTACTAGTTAGTATGGATTTAATTAAATTACATACAACTTTTTATGTACATATGTAGGTATATGCTTGCCGAAATAAAATAAAACACTGTGTCATTGCCAATAAAGTGAAAATATCGAAAAGCTTTATAGGTAATTTTAAAATCGTTTTTAGGACATAAACAAATTACATAAAAAACAAATAGGTATAGAATATGATTTTTGTTTTACATGTAAGTTAAGCGAACAATTAATATTTACATTGTCAAAAAAATCAAAAATTGCTGAATTATTTTAAAATCGTTTATAGAATATAATAAAAAAAGTTAAAAACATTTTTTTTTGAAAAGGTGGATGCCGAGATTTGAACCCCGGCAACTACTAACAACGCTGCGTTGACCAACCGCCCAGACAACTCAGCCATTAACACTTATGCAAATAAAGAATTAAAGTAGAATATATTCCGTCACTTTGTTTGTTTAATATGTAGGTACGTATTTATCAATTTAAGCGACCAATCATGTACAAACATGTGTGTGTTTGATATGCCTAACATTCAACACGTTCGAATAAAAGCACAAACAAAAAAACAACAACCACAAGGGATTTTTTGGAAAAATTAGAGGCAGTCTTGGTTTTTTGGTCATATCTCAGCCATTTGTGGACCGATCTTGCTGAATTTCAATAGCAAGAAATGGTGGACTATATGCAACATAAATGTAAAAGAACCTATCCGCCATCATGTCTGGAGTCTCCGGAAAACACATATCAAACGTAAGACGGACAGACGGACGGACGGATATCGTTAAATCAACTTCTCTCCTCATAAAGACCTAGAATATATATACTATTATAGGGTCTAAGATCAATATTGTAGAAATTACAAACAGAATGGCAAACTTGTATATACCCTTTTCCACCTGAGGTGAAGGGTATAAAAAAAGTTTTATATTTTAATCGCTTGTTGAATTTTTTTTTGGATTTTTGAGTAGTTAAAAATTTTGTTTAAACAATTTTATGTTTAAGTCACTTATTGAATTTTTTAATTTTAATAAGTTTTTTTTTTGGTTTAAAATATTATAGTTAGTTACTAGTTAGTTAACTTTATTGAGACTTCTTTTTTTTCATATTACAAGATTTAGGAACATTAAAAATTATAAAAAAAACTTAAAACTATAGCGTATTATTTTAATTTCATAAGCATTAATTTGGTTATGCGACTAACTTATCAAAATTCAAGAAAACTTAATTATATATAAAATTAATTATTAATTTTAAGTAAAACAATGCTTGCTCCCGACATTTAGCAATACTAGTAGAGTTGTATCTACATTTTATAAACTTAATACTAAAAAATCTTAAAAGCTACATAAATCTTAAAATTTTTTAGAACAAAAATCAAAAAAAAATAATAAAATGAAAAACAAAAAGAAAATTAATTTAAAATAATAATTTTTACCCCCTATGTATTCCGGGAGTAGTATGTGAGTAGAAGTTTGCACCAGGAAAATGACTCAGTGTTTCATGTAAAATTCCAGCCGTGGAAAGGTAGTTAGTGTTTGACCAACTTAATCCTTGCTCGTTTGACAGAATATCTTGCATTGCATTGCCGTCAAAATAGGAAAGTCTGTCAACAAAGCTTTTCGTCAACTCAAGAGCATAAATAGAAAGCGGACATATTTTGGCCTTCTCATAAATAAATTTTTTTGAAAACCTTTTATTATAAGTCTTAAAATTCTTCTCTATGCACTTTCGTACAATATGTCGTTCAAAAATGTCCATCTTTCTCATTAACGTTTCTGAAATGCTAAACCATACTGGAAACGCATAAAGAAGAATTGGCCTTATACTCACTTTATATAACAGTAATTTAGTGTTAACCGGCAAGGATTTACTATTAAATAGTTTTGAAAAGGCACCTTTAACACGATTCGCCTTCTCCAAATTTTTAACAACATGTTTATTGAACTTTTATAGTTTGTTAAAGTTAACTCCAAGATATTTTACGTTATCCTTAAAAGTGCTTTCAGAACCATTTAATATTAATTTCAAATTCTTGCTCTCCGGAACAACAGTATATTTACATTTGGCAGAAGCATTTCTTAAACATATTGCATTGCTTTTCGAGGCATTAATTTTTATTCCCCAATGAGAATAAAATTTATCAACATATTTTAGGTGCGACGAAACTCGTTGGAGCGCAATTTGAGGTGACTCGTCATGAGCATAAAGCAGAGAATCGTCGGCATAAAGTATTCCCTTGGAATCATTATATTCATGGGAAAAATCATGTATAAAAATCTATCTATATTATTATTTATTATATAAATAAAAATCAATGTTGTTCGTTGGTAATTGCATCAGCTGAGAACGGCTGGACCGATTTGGACAGTTTTTTTTTCCTAATGATCGTCATGGTCCAACTTAGGTTTTTACGGAAATAAAATTTTGCCACGCCCACTTTCACGCCCACTTTGTCCGATTTTCCTAAAATCAGAAAACGGCTCCATCGATTTGACTAATTTTTCTTTCAAATGTTCGTATCAATGCATTTAAATTGTATCAATGCATAAAAAATTGTTCCCCGCCCACTTTCACGCCCACTTTTTTCGATTTAACTAAAATCAGAAAACGGCTCCATCGATTTGACTAATTTTTCTTTTAAATGTTCGTATCAATGCATTTTAAGTTTCCATCGAAAGAAAAATTTACCACGCCTACTTTTACGCCCACTTTTTCTATTAAGCACATAACTTGAGGATGGCTTGACCGATTTGGACGAATTTTTCTTTAACGTGATCGCCATGGTCCAACTTAGGTTTTTACGGAAAGAAAATTTTGTCCCGCCCACTTTTACGCCCACTTTGTTCGATTTGACTAACTTTTCTTTCAAATGTTATTATTATTCCATTTTAAGTTTTCATCGAAAGAAAAATTTACCACGCCTACTTTTACGCCTACTACGAAACAATCAAAGCCGATTTGGAAGTACGATGATTTGTTGGCAGGTGATTTTTGGCAAACACTTCCAGTGATACCACGATCAATACCCGCCGATGAATTAAATGCATGTTTGAAGTCGTCTGCTTTGTGGAAACACGTTAGGAAGCTCTAATTGACTCTGAAAATGTGGGTCGAGCTGCAAAACAAAACGGCAAAATCCCGGTGGATATTACAATTTCTGCCGGTTCACCGAATCAAAGTGTTTTCAAACATTACACAAAATTACAGAAATCATGATTTGTTGACCGAACTTGCTATATTAGCTACGTTGATGTCGACGAACTGTATTTTAAGATTCAAAGTGAAATCGCTGGCAAATTGTAGACGTACAAATCGGTAGATTCCATTACTTCTCAGAACGATGTCGTCAACTATCCAATCGAACTTCCTGGGATTACCCGGATTACCTCCTCATAAATTCAAACTAAAAGTTTGATCGGTAATCATAATGTTACGAAAAATATACCAACCACGTCTTTGTAATGGCACCCGACTTACGGTAAAAAAAACTGATGAATAACGTCATCGAAGCAACAATGCTTAAAGGAAAGTACAAGGGAGAAAATGTTTTGATACCTCGGATCCCAATGATTCCAACCGACATGACATTCAATTTTAACGCTTGCAGTTAGTTTCCAGTAAGGCTCGCATATGCAATGACAATCAACAAACCAGACAACCAAACAAAAAATGTTGTATTTTACAAAGCATTGCAATTAAAAAATTATGATATCCTAGCAAAGCAACCGAATAAGTTGTACTGTTTAGCTGAATATTGATCTTATCATCTAAAATGTAAATAGAATACTATAAGATTCACAACATATATATACAACCATATGTATTTTCAAATCAAATGTAAATCATATATATGTATATGAACAACATTTTAATTTTTCCTATTTTTAACGGATTTTAAAAATCGAACGCAAACATTTTTTCTAATTGGGACAGAACAACGTCTGTCGGGTCAGCTAGTATTATATAAATGAGGCGCCAAAACAGATCCCTGCGGAATGCCACAAGAAACACTACCCTGAGATGATAACACACCATCAATCTGAACGCAAAATCTCCTGTCCTCGAAAAAACTTTGAAAAAGTTTTATAATAGATGGTTCAAAACCTATCTCTATCTTTTTGAATAATATGCCATCGTGGTAGGCCTTATCAAAAGCTTTCTCGATGTCAAGAGAAACTGCGACAGTGCATTGACCTTTTCTTAATTTCTGTACTACTTCCGAGTGGAATTTCAAAAGAGCATGAATAGTGGAATTACCCTTTTTAAAACCGAATTGATTTTGAGGAATGTACGCTTCATTTAAAGATATATCACTTTTCTCTCGGATTATTCCCTCAAATAACTTCCCTAGATTAGAAAGTAACGAAATTGGTCTCAAACTGTTAATATCGCTATTACCCTTTTCTTTCTGAATAGGAACTATTTTTGCAATTTTCCACACACGAGGATAATAGCAATTTTTTAAACAATTATTAAACAATATTGTGAGATTCTCAAAAGCCTTAACTGGAAATTTTCTTATTATTTACTAATTTAGAAATCTCCAAAACAGAATTTAAATTCGTAAATTTTGGGTTACCTAGATTATTCAATGATGTTATTTCATCATTGAAGGTTATATAACTAGAAACTTGAGAAATAGTGTCCGTGATTGCTTCAGTTATTTCCGAACCATTTCTGTTTGGAGGAGAACCTTCATAAACCGATGTAAAATGTTCCTATAAAGCTTCTAATTTTTGATCAAACTGAGTAATTTTGACACCATTGACTAAGACATCCTTAATGTGAGAACGATTTTTATTTCCTATCATTTTAAAAATTTGTTTATAAGCCCATGGACCATGCCTTATTTCCCTTAATCTTTCATTAAAAAGGTTGGCCTGTTCTTTTTAGATTTGTTCCCTTATTATAAATTTAAGTAAATCTATTTGTTTTGAAACAAGCAAATATTCAGGGTGTCTCCTGTTAAATGTTCTTGTAAATATTCTCTTTAAGTCCCTTTGCCAGTTATACTTAATCCTTAGGATCTTTTTTACTTTTTCCTAAATAATATATATCCGATTTTTGTTTTCAATTTGTCTTGAATGAATATCTTTTATAAAGCTAACAGATGTATTAAATTCTTCCATAAAGTAATCTATTTCATAGATAGTTAAATTTTTATTGTTGGGGGGAAAGTGATTTAACAGGCTATTACTAGTATCTATTTTAAACGCATTCTAATTTGTTTCTTTAAATGACACAAAACGATTTGGAGTTTCAAAAATAAGGTGGAAATCTAAAAGGTATATTTGAAGTCCCAAAGGTATATGATCCGAAAAAGTTGGAAGTGTAGATGTTTTAAAATTTTAGTGGAAGCTATCAATAATGTTTGTGCTTACTATGAAGTGGTCCAAATGAGAGGATCCACCAGGGTAGGTGGGGTGTGAATCACAAATTCTCGTCACCGAAATAGATTCGATTTGCAGCCAAGTCAATAGCACTTCTCCGTTGAAATTGTTGTTGGCATCACCCCAGGAAATGTGCTTTGCGTTCAAATCACCACCTAGTATCAAGCCATCATAAGTGTTTGAAAGATTTAAAATTGAAGAAAGATCTCTATAAACAGTTTGACGATTACAGTTGCATTGAAAATAAATGGACCCACAGAGAAGTTTCTTAATACTACCATTTATAGCTACGTTTACTACGACAAACAAATTTGGAAACCGAAGATTTGGAATACTGATCCTTGTAAAAGATATCGTATTTGTTAAAGCTATACCAACACCTAATGAACTATCGACCCTCAAAACAATATAATTATCTAAATAAACATTTGTGTCCGTCGTCAAATGCATTTCTTGCAAAAAAGCTATTTCAATATTAAATTGATTCAGTAGCCTGTTTAGCTCAATTTTCCTTCCTATATGAATAAGAGATCCAACATTAAATTAACTAAATTTAGAGAATTACGGTCCATATACATTGTGAATATCTTTAATTAAAACTCAAGCACTCTTTCCTTGCATGATCTCTTGACATTGCCTTATAATGTTGCATAAAATTATTTACTTTCTCCTCTAAAGTTAGAGGTTTGGAGCACATAACATTTTCGCTAGCTTAATAAATTTCTGAATATGTACAGGCTTTTCTGGTTTGCTTTGTGTTGGAACCTCATTCAAAACCTTGAACAAATTCGCAAATGGTCTGTCCGTATTTAATGCTCTAGCAACATTGTCAGCAGCGGACATTTTCCTATTTTTTGCCTCCTGATATGACTTATTTTTAAACAAAATGTATTTCTTGTAAGCGGGCAGCCCCTGTAATTTGACGTATGAGAATTCTCGTTACAGTTTACACAAAATGGTGCTACATTACTTTCGGGAGTGAAAGTACATTCACCAGGGCCGTGCTTTTCGCAGCATTTTACACAAGAAAATGGTCGACTACCATTCTTTGAGTAATGCCCCCAACGTTGGCACCTCCAACATTGGGGTATTTTTGTACTAGCTTTAGGTCTTTCCCATAAAACCACCTGATTCAAAATATACTTCAAACCGAGCAACTCATTAACTTTTCCAAGTTGGGAGTTCTTAACAACATCTGTATTTTTTACAGCTCCTTTTATTTTATTTAAAACTTGTAGAGTTGGGTAGTTCATGAACGAACTAGTTCAATTGAACTACTCAGTCAGATGAACGATGAACTGTCTTTCAGCTTGATAGTTCTTTTCAGTTTAGTAGTTCACTTTAGTCACTTGGGTCTTTTGCGTCAGTTAAAGCCTCGTTACTCTTACGTAAACGTATACGTTGCTAATCAGCTGTTCCGTTTTCCCTACCAAGCTACTGTGCAAATAGGTACTCTTACGTAAACGTAACGTTGCGTTGCGGATGAACCTGATAAAATTAAAATTTCTCTCCGTTTTTACGTATCAGCCGTTAAGAATTGTATTTTTGTTTTGAAGCAGTGTTGTCAACAAAACTTATTAACCAGCGGTTTACTTTTAAATTTTATTAATGAGATTCTCATCAAAACGTTAATTTAAATTTGATGTAATGAAATCCAATGTTATGGGGTTTTATTTCGAACTGAAATTAATGTTGGCTTTATGTGTCACAGAAACCAAAGTTATCGGATTTTTATTGAAAACAAAAGAAGCAGCTTACAGCTCTTGTTAATTCGTTGGAAATAAATATTGTTGTTAAAAGTTTAATTTTTTATTTTATTTTATCCAACAGTTAGATTAATTCCATAGATGGAAGTAAATAAAATTGATAAATGTTAAAATAGTATTTTTGCACGTTTCCGGCAGCGAGCTGCTGCAAATTTGCAAAAGCCTTTTTCTCACTTTTTCTATGGTCAATTTATTTATTTATAAGTTTGAAACAAGAAATATTTTCGTATTTTAACTAAATTCGCTTTATATATTTACAAAACAATAAAATTACACAAATACAAATACAAACAACAAATGCAAGTTATACAACGATGGTATTTATTTCATATTGTACATTAGTATGTTTACTGTATTTCCACTTCTTATTTTCTTTTCTATAGTTTTCATTTACATTTACAACAAAAGTTTTAACAATATTTTAACGCAAAAATCATAATTTATAAAATTATTAAATAAAAATTGAATTAATAGCTGTAAACACATGAGCCAAAACATTAAACAGCTGATTCGATTATTGATTTTATTATAAAATAATTATTTGCATACATTTTGGACAATGCAAATAGAAAAAAATCAGCACATAGTTCCTTATTATATTAAATATATATATTATTTATTTTTATTTGACCTTTCTTTTTTCATAATTATTTCGAATTATTTAAACTTGAGGTCTTTTTTAAAAGAATATATTTATTTATTTTTCTCATTATTGCGCTAACCTTTGGTTAGCATCTTTAGGAAATTAAATTAAGTTTACAATAAAATAATTTTTTTTTTAAATTTTTGTTTAACACATATTGGTTATATCAAGTTTCATTTAAAGATATATTAATTTTTTTTTTGTTCATTGTGTATTTATTGAATCTTCATATATTAAATATGAACTAACAATAATTAATCAAATCTTATCCTAATACTTTATTTATGTCCTGCCAGTGACAGACAAAAATTTTCTTTATCACGGGTTCTGTTCACATATATAGGTCCTTATCGCTCTTCTAGTTGGGTAAGTGCTGCAGTGTTTCTTCTTCTTAATCGAGTGTGGCCGCCATGATTTAAAATATTTCGAGCTGGTGGATTTGGGTGTTGTTCAAGCCTTTTTAAATATTTTACTGCATATTTTGTAATCATAGTTTTTACTAATGGCACATTGAGATCCTTATGAATGTTTGAGTTTTTAACGTACCAGCTCCCTGTGATTATTCGAAGAAGTTTATTTTGACGCCTTTGAATTTTTTCGATATTAGAGGCCGAGGCGGTGCCCCATAGTTGAATACCGTAGCACCAGATAGGCTTTATGATAGAGTTGTAAAGTAGAAGCTTGCAATCGAGACTAAGGACAGAATTTCTTCCAATAAGCCAATGAATTTGAATGGCTTTTAGTTTCATTTGAGTTAATTTTGCCTCTATATGGCATTTCCACGTTGATCGCCTATCCAGATGTAAACCGAGATATTTTACATGCGAATTTTGAGGTATTATTTGATTATTGATTTTAATAGGGGGGCATGATTCCCGACGCAAGGTGAATGTTATATGTACGCATTTTTGCTCATTGACTTTTATCCTCCATTGTTTTAACCATATTTCTAGTTGAAATATATGATCCTGTAAATAACGAGATGCCTCATAACTGTTTTCGTGTACGCTTAGAAAAGCTGTATCCTCTGCAAATGTTGAACTTTGGGTGTAGTTGTTTGTTGGCATGTCCGAAGTATAAATTAAGTATAAAAGAGGGCCAAGGATGCTGCCTTGTGGAACTCCAGCGCCAATTGGCTGAGGTGAACTTAAGAAATCACCTTCTTTAATAATAAATTGACGGCCGACTAAGTAGCTTTCTAACAGTTTGTGAGTGTTTGCTGGTAAATTTTGCTTCAATTTATGTAGTAAGCCTTCATGCCAAACTTTATCAAAAGCTTGCGAAACATCCATGAAGAGTGCTGAGCAATATTTTTTTCTTCAAATGCTTTTCTTATAACATTTACTATTCGATGAGTTTGTTCAATTGTGCTGTGTTTTCTTCTAAATCCAAACTGATGGTTTGGAATACATCTATTGTCATTTAAAATTGGTGTTAATTTTGAAACTAATAATTTCTCAAACAGCTTTGACATATTTGATAATAAGCTAATAGGCCTATATGACTCAACTTTTGTATGATCTTTCCCTGGCTTTGGTATCATGGTAACTAAGGAAACCTTCCATTCTTGCGGGTAGTATTCAAGCCGTAAAATAGCATTAAAAATAAAAAGTATAATTTTCTTTGCTATGCGAGGTATCTCTAAAAGCATTTTATTACTGATCTTATCAATACCAGGTGCCTTCTTAGTGTTTAAGTCACAAATTGCCTCTTCGATTTCTCTTATTTCAAATCTTATGGGAATAGATGCTCTGGCAGCAACAGATGGTAACTCGACCGCAATATCGTTAGATAAATTTGGTGTAAATACGTTTTTCAAGTGACTAACAAACAGATTTCCTTTTTCAATATCGTTTCTTGCCCAACTACCATTCAAATTTCTTAATGGTGGCTTTGATATAACTGGCCTTTTTAGATTTCTAGCTGCACGCCATAATGAGTAGTCAGATTGTGGAGTTGCATCAAGTTCCTTAAGATATTTTTCTAGAGAAGCCGTTTTCTGGGTCTGCAGTAAGTTTCTAAGCCTTTTTGTGCACTCTTTTAATAAATTCTTAAGTTGCGGGGATCTGTAAAGTTGCCACTCTATTCGAACTATCCTTTTTTCAGTCACGAGCCGCTCGACATCTGTGGAATATATTTTAATATTTTTTGTTTTTTTGGGGGCAGTACTAGAATGTTGAACAGCTAGTTTCAGATAACTGTCAAAATTCACAATAGAGCGATCTACATTCTCCGGTGTTCTAAGCGGAATATTTTCTGTGCAATAGGTACTGAGATATTTTTTAAATTTTAACCAATTAATTTGTGTGGCTGACGTCGCAAAATAACCAGTCGGAGATACAATTCTATTGGGGTTCATTATAGTAATAACTGTAGGTGTGTGGTCGGAGGATAATTCTAAGGAAGCTTCAACATGTGTAACACAGTTTATTTTCCCAGCTGAGGTATGACTCGGTCTGTCCAGGGTCAATTCGAAGGTCTGCTTCCTTTGAAATGAAACACGGTATGTTTTCGTGTATGTTCGTTTACAATAATTTTAGCAAAGCTTTATTTACGAAACCTTAATCTACGTAAAATACTTAAATCTACGACGGCTAGCTGATGGTTCTGCGCAGCTGCAAGCGGGAACGGAGGCTGGAACGCGAGGCTGGTGGTGGGCTGGACTACAGAGGTTGCGGGGGTGCACGGATGCGGTGCTGGACTGCGGCCGGACGGTTGCGATCTGGTAAAGAGACTGGTGAGTGGTTCTAGATATTGGGTGTTAGTTGACCGATGGGTTCGGCTAATTAACTACGGTTGCGAATACCAACGAAATGCGGGAGCGCTGGCGTTCGGGCAAACTACGTTAAATACGGGTTCGGATCAAGTCGGCAACCAACGAAATTCGGAGGCGCTGGCGGTCGGCTTAACACGACTAACTACGGTTACGAATACCAACGAAATGCGGAGGCGCTGGTGTTCGGGCAAAATATGGGTTCGGATCAAGTCAGCTACCAACGAAATTCGGAGGCGCTGGCGGTCGGCTCAATACGACTAACTACGGTTACTAATACCAACGAAATGCGGGGGCGCTGGTGTTCGGGCAAAATACAGGCTCGGATCAAGTCGGCTACCAACGAAATTCGGAAGCGCTGGCGGTCGGCTCAATACGACTAACTACGGTTACGAATACCAACGAAATGCGGGAGCGCTGGCGTTCGGGCAAAATACGGGTTCGGATCAAGTCGGCTACCAACGAAATTCGGAGGCACTGGCGGTCGGCTCAATACGACTAACTACGGTTACGAATACCAACGAAATGCGGAGGCGCTGGTGTTCGAGCGAAATACGGGTTCGGATCAAGTCGGCTACCAACGAAATTCGGGGGCGCTGGCGGTCGGCTCAATACGACTAACTACGGTTACGAATACCAACGAAATGCGGGGGCGCTGGTGTTCGGGCAAAATACAGGCTCGGATCAAGTCGGCTACCAACGAAATTCGGAGGCGCTGGCGGTCGGCTCAATACGACTAACTATGGTTACGAATACCAACGAAATGCGGGGGCGCTGGTGTTCGGGCAAAATACGGGGTCGGATCAAGTCGGCTACCAACAAAATTCGGAGGCGCTGGCGGTCGGCTTAATACGACTAACTACGGTTACGAATACCAACGAAATGCGGGAGCGCTGGTGTTCGGGCAAAATACAGGCTCGGATCAAGTCGGCTACCAACGAAATTCGGAGGCGCTGGCGGTCGGCTCAATACGACTAACTACGGTTAAATAATGCAAGCTACTAAGAGTAAACACTGGGGTTAGCATCAGTTTCTACTCTCTCTGTTTCGAACAAAACCTTCTCTATTTGTTCAAAAATAAAATAAACTAAATGAGACTTTAACTAACAAAAGTAATTTAGGTAAACAGTAAGGGGATTCATAGTAGTAAGCAAAATAATAGGGGTATTCAAGGTGTTGGGTTACTTATACTTTATGATGTTAGTATTAAATGTATATGTATAGAGTTAGTTTGTAACGTCACGTTACAGTCCCCCCCTACTTAAAATAAAAAAAATATTGTGCACTGGGCGAGTTTCGACCGGAGGTCTGAGATTCGCTCTGGCTCGGCCCGTTGCGCGAAAATTTTTTTTTTTTTCAAATTCAGTTATATATAATGAATAAAAAAAATAATATAATAATATCATAATAATAAAAAAAATAATAATAATTTCATATATATAAAAAAAATAACAATAATTTCCAAGGCGGGTAATAATAATAATAGTATATAATAATATATGTATAATATCATAATAATAATAAAAAAAATAATAATAATTTCCTACGTGCGGCCCCGTTATTCCTCAGTTAGGGCAATGAATCTTTCGCGACCCTGGCAGCGGAGGCGGACTCTTGCCCCCAAGATCCGGACTTCTACCTTCGGCCTGCCTGCTGGGTATACCATCCACCGTGTGGT
Source organism: Pollenia labialis (assembly GCA_949318255.1). Classification (NCBI taxonomy): domain Eukaryota; kingdom Metazoa; phylum Arthropoda; class Insecta; order Diptera; family Polleniidae; genus Pollenia; species Pollenia labialis. The sequence continues at coordinate 48,564,476 of OX439140.1, forward strand.
TTTCAGTAGGGGGTTCCGCATAACCCTTATGCCACTGAAGAGGTCGGTGGCCTCCTTCAGTCCGGCTTGGTCCCATGGGATGATGTTGACGACATTGTCCTCTCTCGGGAGTGGCGTTTTGTCGGTGCCCGTTTTGGCAGGAGGTGGGTCATTTTTAGGTTCCTGCGCCGGTTCGTCCATTTGGTCAGGGGCCTGGGAAAGGGGTGCTAACGGTGGTGGTCCTTCCTGCGTGGAGTGTAGGGGTTGCGTGGTTCGGCGTTCCCACATTCGTTTGGCCAGGGAGTCCACTTGTGGATTTCCGGACTGGGCTACTGGGCAGCTTTCAACCGTTTGCACTTTCGCTCGTGCCTCAAAGGGGGGAAGAAATCTTGGGACGTGCCGCGGCATGGCCGTGCGTCTTAAGTAGTCAGTGATTTTGCCAGGTGCTACCGGTCTTGTTGCCTTTCTTTCCATCTTGCTGCTACTGCATGAACTGAGAATGTGTCTCCTTTTATACCTTCCGCAGTCGGCGGCTAATAATTCGTCGGCCTCGCTGTTTATGACGCTCTGCATAGCCGGGTTGCGAGGGTTATACCGCTGTTTCATCGGCCGGGCGTGCTTCATATGAATGATGTGTTCCCCCATGGTGCAAGGTCCGGTGATGGTTTCGAACGCTGTCCTTGCTGAGGCCAACAGCGGGTGAAACTGCGAGGTCTGTGCAGGCGATAGTTCATCGTGCGGGATTATATCGTGTAGTGCATGCAACCGTATCTCGCCCGATGATGGGGCAGCCTGCAGCTCGACTCCGTCGATCAATAGTCGGGCCTGTCGACGCCGCAGGAAATCCATGCCCAAGATGATCGGTACAGCCAAGCTGTCCAGGGCGGATGCCAGAAGACGTGTTGTACCGCCGCTAGTTCCTACGACCAGTGGATATACCTTGAGGCTGGTTCTGCACTATCCGTCGGCCAACTGGATGCTGCGCTGGTGGTCGCGGGGTCGGATGTTCGCGGCTTCGAGTAGTTGGCGGACACTACCTCCGATATACGTTAGCGTCAATCCCGTGTCGACTAGGGCTCGTATGGTGGTGCCGCAAATGGTGACTGTCAGGTTATATCGACCGTCGGCGAATGGTTCGCTGCGGCAGGCGCAGTCTCGAGTAAGAGTGCCTTCCTGACCACACCAGGAGCAGAAACGTAGCCCCGGATTTGGGCAATCCCGTCTTATATGGCCTGGTTGCTTGCAGCGCCAACAATGGGTGCTGCGGCGGTATGTAGCGGTGTCGACGTAGTGGGTTGGTTGAGGTCTTCCCTGCCTGGCTTCTTCTTTTCTGAGCAGCTCGTATTCGTCTGTCAGCTCCATTAGTTCATCCAATGAGCAAAAGTCAGTGCGGCGGACGTATAGCCTGTACTCGCAGCGTAGGCCGTCATAGATGCGATCAGTGTGGTCGAGTTTTCGCAGTTCAGGATGCTGCCGTATGAGAGTTTGAAGGCACATGACGTAATCTTTTGCTCTCTCTCGGCCGCCTTGCTTACGGTGGTAGATCGTTTCCTCCAGGTGAGCTAGGTGTCGTCTCGGCAGGAAAAATCGTATGGCTTCTTCCTTGAAGCGGTCCCAGCTGTTGATTTGTTCTCGCTTGACCCGATACCACTGTAAGGCTCTATTCTTCAGGATCTCTAGTAGGGAGAATAGCAAGCGACTACGGTCGAAGCCGTAGCATTCTGCTAGCTCTTCCAGCCGTTCGATGAACTCCATCAAATTTTCGCCTCCGTCATATGTGAGGTCCCATCGCCGGATGGTAGCCATGACTTCTGAATCGCTTGGAGCATTCGGTGGAGGCTTCTCGGTCCGAGGTACTGCAATGCTGACCGAGCCGAGTAGCGGCCTTCTCTCTTCTTCTAAGACTTCCTCCTCTAGTGCTCGCAAGAGGTTCTCCGATGAGGCTCGTTGTCGTTTCAGGCTTATCAGCTCGCTCAGTTTTCGACGCAGCTGGTCGACGGTGACGCCCTCGGTAACAGAGATGCCATGCTGACGGCAAACTTCCAACAGTTTGTCTTTCCGAAGTAGATAGATCCATCCGAGGGAGTCCGTTCGTAGATTGGTTGGAGTAGATGAGGTTTCGTTGCTTTGGTTTTGGCCCGATCCAGTTCCGTTGGTAGTTTGGTGAGGTGTTTTACCACTGGTGGCGGTTTTGGAGTCGGGTCCCTGCTCGGGCGCCATTGTAACACAGTTTATTTTCCCAGCTGAGGTATGACTCGGTCTGTCCAGGGTCAATTCGAAGGTCTGCTTCCTTTGAAATGAAGCACGGGATGTTTTCGTGTATGTTCGTTTACAATAATTTTAGCAAAGCTTTATTTACGAAACCTTAATCTACGTAAAATACTTAAATCTACGACGGCTAGCTGATGGTTCTGCGCAGCTGCAAGCGGGAACGGAGGCTGGAACGCGAGGCTGGTGGTGGGCTGGACTACAGAGGTTGCGGGGGTGCACGGATGCGGTGCTGGACTGCGGCCGGACGGTTGCGATCTGGTAAAGAGACTGGTGAGTGGTTCTAGATATTGGGTGTTAGTTGACCGATGGGTTCGGCTAATTAACTACGGTTGCGAATACCAACGAAATGCGGGAGCGCTGGCGTTCGGGCAAACTACGTTAAATACGGGTTCGGATCAAGTCGGCTACCAACGAAATTCGGAGGCGCTGGCGGTCGGCTTAACACGACTAACTACGGTTACGAATACCAACGAAATGCGGAGGCGCTGGTGTTCGGGCAAAATATGGGTTCGGATCAAGTCGGCTACCAACGAAATTCGGAGGCGCTGGCGGTCGGCTCAATACGACTAACTACGGTTACGAATACCAACGAAATGCGGGGGCGCTGGTGTTCGGGGAAAATACAGGCTCGGATCAAGTCGGCTACCAACGAAATTCGGAGGCGCTGGCGGTCGGCTCAATACGACTAACTACGGCTACGAATACCAACGAAATGCGGGAGCGCTGGCGTTCGGGCAAAATACGGGTTCGGATCAAGTCGGCTACCAACGAAATTCGGAGGCGCTGGCGGTCGGCTCAATACGACTAACTACGGTTACGAATACCAACGAAATGCGGAGGCGCTGGTGTTCGAGCGAAATACGGGTTCGGATCAAGTCGGCTACCAACGAAATTCGGGGGCGCTGGCGGTCGGCTCAATACGACTAACTACGGTTACGAATACCAACGAAATGCGGGGGCGCTGGTGTTCGGGCAAAATACAGGCTCGGATCAAGTCGGCTACCAACGAAATTCGGAGGCGCTGGCGGTCGGCTTAATACGACTAACTACGGTTACGAATACCAACGAAATGCGGGAGCGCTGGTGTTCGGGCAAAATACGGGTTCGGATCAAGTCGGCTACCAACGAAATTCGGAGGCGCTGGCGGTCGGCTCAATACGACTAACTACGGTTAAATAATGCAAGCTACTAAGAGTAAACACTGGGGTTAGCATCAGTTTCTACTCTCTCTGTTTCGAACAAAACCTTCTCTATTTGTTCAAAAATAAAATAAACTAAATGAGACTTCTAACTAACAAAAGTAATTTAGGTAAACAGTAAGGGGATTAAGAGTAGTAAGCAAAATAATAGGGGTATTCAAGGTGTTGGGTTACTTATACTTTATGATGTTAGTATTAAATGTATATGTATAGAGTTAGTTTGTAACGTCACGTTACACATGAATAGTTTCTGTGGGGATGTTTTTAATCACGCCAAAATCTATAACACCTGGAATTTTTTGCTGATCAGCAGGCCAATATGTTGGTTGTCCGCTCGCGACCACATTTAAATCCATTTTAGATATTGCATTAAACAAAACACGTCCCTTTGGTGTTATAAGTCGTGACCCCCAGAAGGTATGTTTAGCATTATAATCACCAGCGGCCAGAAAACAGGGTCCTAGTGATTTATAATATTCACAATATTGGCTTTCTGATATTGAAAATCTAGGTGGAGAGTATAAAGATGAAATTACTATGTTTCGATTTAGCTCTTCAACACAAACGTTTGTTGCTTGCAGATAGTCCTCACGATGATCACACATTAAGTAGTGTTTGACTCGAGTTTTTATCAAAATGGCAGAACCTCCACAAGCTCTATCTCGAGGGTCCTTGGTATCATACAGTATATAACCATTAATTTTAAAACTATTTCTTGAGGTCAAATGAGTTTCAGAAACCATCATGACATCAATTTGTTTACTTTTAAGAAAATATTCTAATTCATTTTTATGTTGGCGGATGCCGTTTGCGTTCCAAAAACAAATTTTTAAACAGTTCATGGCTTGTTAAGTACAGCTTGCAATAACATCGATTGCATTCTGAGAATTTCCTGCATCATATTACCCATTGTGTTAGTAAAATTATTTACTGTTTGCACTAATAATGATTAGCAACGTATACGTTTACGTAAGAGTAACGAGGCCTTGACCATTTAAATTAATTTATTTTCATAATTTTGGAATTGTAAAGGCCTCGTTACTCTTACGTAAACGTATACGTTGCTAAACAGCTGTTCCGTTTTCCTTACCAAGCTACTGTGCAAATAGGTACTCTTGTATTTTTGTTATGAAGCAGTGTTGTCAACAAAACTTATTAACCAACGGTTTACTTTTAAATTTTATTAATGAAATTCAATGTTATGGGTTTGTTGTTCAAACTGAAATTATTGTTGGCTTTATGTGTCACAGAAACCAAAGTTATCGGGTTTTTATTAAAAATAATAGAAGCAGCTTACAGCTCTTGTTTTTTTGTTGGAAATAAATATTGTTGTTAAAAGTTTAATTTTTTATTTTATTTTATCCAACAGTTAGATTATTTCCGTAGATAGAAGTAAATAAATTGATAAATGTTAAAATGGTATTTTTGCATGTTTCCGGCAGCGGGTTGCTGCAAATTTGCAAAAGCCTTTTTCTCACTTTTTCTATGGTCATTTTATTTATTTATAAGTTTGAAACAACAAATGGTTTTGTATTTTAACTAAATTCGCTATATATTTACAAAACAATAAAATTACACAAATATAAACAACAAATGCAAGTTATACAACGTTGGCATTTATTTCATATGTACATTTGTATGTTTACTGTATTTCTACTTCTTATTTTCTTTTCTATAATTTTCATTTACATTTACAACACAAGTTTTAACAATATTTTAACGCAAAAATCATAATTTATAAAATTATTAAATAAAAATTTAATTAAAAGCTGTAAACACATGAGCCAAAACATAAAACAGCTGATTTGAAAATTGTTGTAAAATAATTATTTGCATACATTTTTGACAATGCAAATAGAAAAAAATCAGCGCATAGTTCCGAATATTCGCCTTGACCTTATATTAAATATATATATTCACCCCTATCGTGAATAACAAGTGGAATTTTTGTTCCCATGAAATTTTCATTCCCCTCGAAGGGAAAAAAGCAATCATGAATCTCATGTGAAAAATTTTTCACGCTATCAGTTCCAGTGAATGTAACAAAAAAGAAGAAAGATTAGGCAATATTAAAAATCAATGAAATTTATGTTCAAAAATATTTACGTATGTATATATTTTAAAGAAAAGTGAAAATAATAAAGCTAAATGATTAGTATTGGAGGGACGGGACAGGTTGATTGCAACGTTAGTTTTTTGCATTTTAAAAATGTTATGTAGTAAAATATTTCCCAAAATTCTGCCACCACGTCTTTCGAAAGCTTTACAAATCCGCCGGCAATCAACCTCTTGTTTTGCATTTTGTTGACCAATATATCGGTTGGTGCCTTATTAACGGAAATAACCCTGAATATTCGATTTATAGGAGAAACTACTTACATACATGTTCTGTTCCCTAGCAATAATAAAGTGAGCAAATCTAAGGGAAATGTGAACAAATTACGGGGGAAAAAACTTTTCACGATAAGGGGAATTTTTTCACGTTATTATTCTCTTTTGAACGACCTTTTTTCATGGGAGTTTTTCATGATCGCAAATATGTGAAAAGGGGAAAAATTACGAGGGAAAAATTATTCACGATAGGGGTGATTATTTGTTGTTACTTGACCTTTCTTTTTTTATAATTATTTTGAACTATTTAAGCTTGGGGTCTTTTTTAAAAACATACATATATTATATTTATTTATTTTTCTCATTATTGCGCTAACCTTAAAATATTATAAAAGATTTTGTTTTTCAATTTTTGCTTAGACACATATTGGTTGTATCAAGTTTCATTTGAAGAGATATTAATAAGGGCTAAAAATATGTTAAGGCCCATAACTCCAAAACTAGATTCTCAGGCGCAATAAAAGCTAGATAAAAAATCAAATTTTTTAAAGCAAATTTTGTGCTGGATATGTAAACATACATATATCTATGGCACTTTGACAAAACATCTTAAGTCAAATTCAAAAGTCGAAAAAAATTTTGCTAATCATACGAATTTTCATTCAAAAAACATTTTTAAAATTTTGTATTATAAACGAAATTTTTCTTTAAGTTTGGTTTTTTTTATTATTTGGTAAAAATTATTTTTTCAGCGAGTTTTTTTTAAAGCTTTTGCTATCTTATCACGACTTAAGATGTTTTGTCAAAATGCCACAGAAATGTATAAGGTATATTATTTTTTTGTACAAAAGCGCCGGTATCGGTATGTATTGGCGATTTTAAACAAGAATGTTAGCAACATGTCTTGCAACAAGGCTGTGAGCAAAATCAAAACAAATAATAATTTACATACATACATATGTACGAGTACACACATACACCTCAACACCATATGACACGCTTACGTTTTTGTAGTAACTACCAACATTTCAAGTCGACCGCAACGTTTACGTATCCGCAACATTTACGTAAGAGTAACGAGGCCTTTAGTCTTTTTCAGTCAGTTCACTTAGTTCAGTTCACTTAGTTCAATTCACTTAGTTCAATTCATTTAGTTCAAGGGTTCATTTACTTCAGTTCAGGGATGATAAAGTCAGCACAATTGTACTTTTTTCAGTACTATTAGCATTGCAAAAGTACTGAAGTACTCCAATGACATGTTCAGTAGAATTTACAAACTTCAAACATTTAACATTAAAGTATTTTGGTCTAGGGTTGGAAAAATGAAATATAAAATTAATGAAATGTTTCCAGATATCTGTAGAATTTCTAAAGGTATATCATCTATACTACATTCTTCGGTCAATGTGATTTATATTTTTTCACACCATAAATTTATAAAAAATTTCCTTTATGTTAATACTGTATCGAATTTATTTCAGACTAAATATTAACTACAATCAAATAAATCTTGTTGCCATTAAATTAACAAAAAGCTTTAATTTAGACCTAAGCTTTTTTATAAATTCTTTTTTTATTAAGTTTTATGTCTCAAACAAAAAAAAATTATGTGTTTAATACGCCTTTTCTAATTAAAAGTAAGGTTATGTAGAAATTTATCAAAAATCGAATTTCCTACACCAATCATACTTTGATCTCCTTGAAAATAAAATTGACTATATTGATCCTTGTTATATCTGGGCCCAAATTACGGCATTTAAATTGTAATTTCGATCGATATCGACTTCCGTAAGTTGGGCTCTAATATGAAATATACGAATACTTTTATATGGGATTCAAATAAAGACTGTAGCATGATTTATTAATAAACAATCAATCGTGGTAAAAGGGGTATGTATGTATGTATGTATGTATGTATGTATGTATGTATGTATGTATGTATGTATGTATGTATGTATGTATGTATGTATGTATGTATGTATGTATGTATGTATGTATGTATGTATGTATGTATGTATGTATGTATGTATGTATGTATGTATGTATGTATGTATGTATGTATGTATGTATGTATGTATGTATGTATGTATGTATGTATGTATGTATGTATGTATGTATGTATGTATGTATGTATGTATGTATGTATGTATGTATGTATGTATGTATGTATGTATGTATGTATGTATGTATGTATGTATGTATGTATGTATGTATGTATGTATGTATGTATGTATGTATGTATGTATGTATGTATGTATGTATGTATGTATGTATGTATGTATGTATGTATGTATGTATGTATGTATGTATGTATGTATGTATGTATGTATGTATGTATGTATGTATGTATGTATGTATGTATGTATGTATGTATGTATGTATGTATGTATGTATGTATGTATGTATGTATGTATGTATGTATGTATGTATGTATGTATGTATGTATGTATGTATGTATGTATGTATGTATGTATGTATGTATGTATGTATGTATGTATGTATGTATGTATGTATGTATGTATGTATGTATGTATGTATGTATGTATGTATGTATGTATGTATGTATGTATGTATGTATGTATGTATGTATGTATGTATGTATGTATGTATGTATGTATGTATGTATGTATGTATGTATGTATGTATGTATGTATGTATGTATGTATGTATGTATGTATGTATGTATGTATGTATGTATGTATGTATGTATGTATGTATGTATGTATGTATGTATGTATGTATGTATGTATGTATGTATGTATGTATGTATGTATGTATGTATGTATGTATGTATGTATGTATGTATGTATGTATGTATGTATGTATGTATGTATGTATGTATGTATGTATGTATGTATGTATGTATGTATGTATGTATGTATGTATGTATGTATGTATGTATGTATGTATGTATGTATGTATGTATGTATGTATGTATGTATGTATGTATGTATGTATGTATGTATGTATGTATGTATGTATGTATGTATGTATGTATGTATGTATGTATGTATGTATGTATGTATGTATGTATGTATGTATGTATGTATGTATGTATGTATGTATGTATGTATGTATGTATGTATGTATGTATGTATGTATGTATGTATGTATGTATGTATGTATGTATGTATGTATGTATGTATGTATGTATGTATGTATGTATGTATGTATGTATGTATGTATGTATGTATGTATGTATGTATGTATGTATGTATGTATGTATGTATGTATGTATGTATGTATGTATGTATGTATGTATGTATGTATGTATGTATGTATGTATGTATGTATGTATGTATGTATGTATGTATGTATGTATGTATGTATGTATGTATGTATGTATGTATGTATGTATGTATGTATGTATGTATGTATGTATGTATGTATGTATGTATGTATGTATGTATGTATGTATGTATGTATGTATGTATGTATGTATGTATGTATGTATGTATGTATGTATGTATGTATGTATGTATGTATGTATGTATGTATGTATGTATGTATGTATGTATGTATGTATGTATGTATGTATGTATGTATGTATGTATGTATGTATGTATGTATGTATGTATGTATGTATGTATGTATGTATGTATGTATGTATGTATGTATGTATGTATGTATGTATGTATGTATGTATGTATGTATGTATGTATGTATGTATGTATGTATGTATGTATGTATGTATGTATGTATGTATGTATGTATGTATGTATGTATGTATGTATGTATGTATGTATGTATGTATGTATGTATGTATGTATGTATGTATGTATGTATGTATGTATGTATGTATGTATGTATGTATGTATGTATGTATGTATGTATGTATGTATGTATGTATGTATGTATGTATGTATGTATGTATGTATGTATGTATGTATGTATGTATGTATGTATGTATGTATGTATGTATGTATGTATGTATGTATGTATGTATGTATGTATGTATGTATGTATGTATGTATGTATGTATGTATGTATGTATGTATGTATGTATGTATGTATGTATGTATGTATGTATGTATGTATGTATGTATGTATGTATGTATGTATGTATGTATGTATGTATGTATGTATGTATGTATGTATGTATGTATGTATGTATGTATGTATGTATGTATGTATGTATGTATGTATGTATGTATGTATGTATGTATGTATGTATGTATGTATGTATGTATGTATGTATGTATGTATGTATGTATGTATGTATGTATGTATGTATGTATGTATGTATGTATGTATGTATGTA